>JAQFVV010006255.1:1305000-1957500 GCA_028023455.1 Epiperipatus broadwayi
TCTTTTTTTCTTTTTCAAGAAAATTTTTTTAATTAGAAGGTAATGCCAAGAATTTTATGATGTTAATTTAATTTCTTGACTTGTTTTTCAATGTCTATGATTAAGGAGAGAAATGGCTGAACAATTTTATTTATAAAAATTATCTAATTGGCTATTGTAAAAACTATTATGTTGGAGATAGATTGTAATTGGCTTGTAGTCAAGATTGTTCTGGAAAAAGAAAATAATAGGTTTGTATAAGTCAGAAGACTGAAGAATCTGGTAAGAAGAAATTATTCCTTATCTAGGTGTTGAAGAGAATATTCAAGTCTTAATCCAGCTGCTGAAAAAGACAGGCAAAATTATTTCTTAGTTGTTGAAGAGAGAGTAGTCAAGTCTTAATCCAGATGATAAAGAAGAAAGTTCTTAACCAAGCTATTGCATAGAATAGCAGAAGTTTTAATCAAGCTTTTAGCATACTAGGAGTTTAGTCATAAAAATAGTTTCTACAATGAAAACCATATGCTAAATTCAACTAAAAGCTACACATCATCTTCCATGTAGCATGCCTTCACTGGAATAAAAATATAGAGAAGTTAATTTGCAATTTTGTCAGCAAACAAGAACATGTGACTCTGTGTTAATCTCATCTGGGAAATTAATTAAGAGAAAATGGATAAAATTTTGCTGTTAACCTGGAAATGAAATATTGAACACCAGAAAAAAGACAAATGAATCATGTTCATGTGTAGAAGCCTTCAAGAAAAAATTCAATTGGAAAAAGTTGAAATTATAATTGGGAAGAATGACTCGACAGAAGAAAAAAAATCATAGTTAAAGGTATTTTTTTGTATGTTGCACACTGCTTTTATTAATAGTAAAAAAAAATTATATATAAAAATATATTTTTTTTTGTAAGAATTAATAATTTTAAATAGTTTCATTAAGTTAATATTTTCAAATTGTGATACATAATAAAAAATAAAATATTTTTGTTTGAAAGATTAACAAAAAGTTAATTAAGTCAATCAAAGATGGTTATCTTTGATTTTGAAAATGATGTTTTTCCAATTCTTAGTTATTTTAAAGAAATAATTAATTAAAAGTTAATTTATGAATAGAAATCGATTGATTATAATTTTTATAAAAATATTTTTTTTGATAAAATGAATGTTTAAAATTTCATGCTATCATATCATTTTTTTGTTCATTGTTAATCAGTTAGTTATTACATGTTTTAAAATATTTTTTAGTCGTAATTTCTATATTCTATCCAATTCCTGTTTCATAAATTGCAGTGTGTGTGACTTTATTTCATGACAACTTAATGTTCTAGAATTTTTTTAAATGATTCCAATAAAACTATTTACTTATAATAGGATAAATCTAGGAATTATTTGAAGTGATTTCTAATAAGCTGCTTTATTTGTTTATTTAGTTCTTGCTCACAGTAATAGTTTATAAAGTTCTTGCTTTCTGAGCTAGATTTGTGCATAACAGTTAGTTATATAGAGTAAGGGTTTATGTTTAATGTTACGGACATTCAGTGAATGATGATTTCATTACTTCTCTAATGCTGAATGGTGCAAAAGGTTATCCTTTAAAGTCCTTGGACTGCATTTCATTTATTATTAATTAGAAATCAAATTCATAGTTGTCCAGTACATTAATGACAGTAAGTGGCCAGAGCATTGATAAAGATCAGAATGTTTTTAGTATCTCAACATTATTTGATTTGTGGTTATATTTTGATGGAGTAGCATCTAAGTATATGTATCCAGATAATTATTGTTTGTATTCCTGCCCTACATTTGGCAGTGGTTTAAATAATTAGCCTGGTCTATAGTGGACCACTTTCAATTACAATCATAAGATTGATTGTTGAATTATTTTTATTGTTGATCATTCATTATGATGAATGATTATTACTTTTATGTAATGCTGGTGAACTTATAATTAGTTTTGCTGCTCTCACTGGCTTATTTAATCCTTCATTATATTCATTTTTCATATTTAATCTTTAAATTTTGTAGTAACTGGCAATGATGATGATGAGTGCAATCACCCAGGTTCACTCTATATTTATACCATTATATGTTTTCTAAAGAATGTTAAATCTGCAATTACAAATGAATGTTTTCTCGCTCACATAGAATAAATTAATTTTTTAATAGTGATTTAATAAAAAATATTTTTTTATTGTTTAAATAAGTATTTTACTATTTATTTTTGCTTTAGGTACTTGGTCACCATTTAATCCTGAAACAATAAGACTGATGATAGGTAAAGATATTTATTTGTTTGCTTTTACATATGAATTTGTATTTTTTTTTTTATTAAAACTATATGAACTTTAAAATTCTGCATTGCATGTCTTCTTTTTGAAATAATTCATCCACTGATAAATATCATATAAAAATTCATTCTTATCCAATATTTTGGCTTTATATTCTATGATTAAAGATATATATATATATATAAAAGAAATTACTAAAATAAAACAATATCTTCTGGAGCAAATCAATCTTCACACATGCACTGTTTTAACAAATTTCCATGCACTCACCTGTAAGAAAAGATTTAAAAATAAAAATATTTATTAAAATAAAACAAATAATTATTTATACCAATGTGATAAATTAAAATTTACTTTTTAAAAACATGCATCATTTGTTAATAATTTTTTTTTAATATTGTATTTTACATATTTTATTTTGCTTCCTTTTTTTCATATTTTATTTTTATGTTCTTTTATTATTCCTGTTAATGATCCTTGACTGTGATCAAAATGTTCAATAAAATTTTGTAAAAATTATGTAATTCATATAAAATAAATTTTTAAAAGAAAGTGTAGAAGAGTTTTTATGATACATTTTATTTATTTATTGGTTTTCTAAATAGAAATTACCTTAAGGTTGCTAAACATGTTTATATATTAATAAGATTTTAATTGTTAATATTTTTATCGTGCTTCTAAGAATTTTGAATCCAACTTGTAGCTTTAAGTGTTTTCTATATCTATATGATATTGAAAGCAATCTCTTCTAGAGTAAGAAATTAGGTGTAAAATAAAATGTTTGCACATCTTAATATTTTCTCTACACAAAAACTCCAGAAAAGAAAAGAACCAGCAAATATATAATTCCTCACAAGTCACTAAAAATATTTAACACATTATTAATACTATTGCCTCCTCCAGTTCTTTTAAATGAGAATACTTAAGCTAGTGAATCTCAAATGATGAGTACTATTATAAAATTGTATTTTATAATTGTAAATGAGGCAAACTGAATGAAAAAATTTTTCAAATATTTAAAACATTTTTATCTATTATAAAATGTATTTAATATTTTTTTCTGCCTTGTTTTTTTTTTTAATTTATTAGAAATTTTTTGGGTACTCATACTTAAGGCAATCCATCCTGCTCGATGGTGCTGTTTCCGTGCAAAAGCACAGAAATGTCATTTACATGGCCAAACTTACAACTTATAGAACAGTTGTGTTCATATTAGTCGTTGCAGGCATAGATTGTTTTGCACATGGCCCACTTCACGGTGAGGGTGTATAGAATTCAACTGGCCATAACTCTTTTAATGTGCATTCTAAGTAATGATGTTACACCCTACCTGACATTGTTACATAGTAATAATTGTAAGCCTGTCGCTGCGCTTCCCTACACATCTTTGAAGGTGAATTTAATTTCAAATGGGTAGGTTCCAGCACCATTTCAGAGAATTCATGGGAAAAGTCACGTTTGCATGAGAACGGCTTCGAGACTACTAAAATGGCTGTGGTGGAGCACTACGTGCTGAAATGCATAATGTAATTTAAAAATGTAATTATTTCATTCTATTAAATAATGTTGTTTCATAAAGAACAGCTACAAGATGAATCAAATGTCTGAGCTTGCACATCGTTTTAGAATTTCTAAGGTTGGTTTGATCAGAGTAGTGGATTTATTGGCCAATCCTTCAGATCGGCAAAAACAGTGGTCACCCCTCCCCCTGCACATTCCAGCACTATGCACTGAAATATATAATTAATTAAAAACTGTAATTTAGAAAATAATGTTTTTTTAAAAAAAAGAATGTATTTTGAAAGAAATTCCACGTTTTATATCTAAAAAAAATGTAAATCCCCAAAAAGAAAAGAAACCAGTGAAAGGGTTATTTTAAAAAAAATTAAAATGTACATCAGCCTGGTAACGTTATATCTATTTGGTTTTGACTAGCAACAGTGCCATCGAGCGGGATGGATTGTCATAAGTATACCATTTTTTGTGATGAATATATATAGATTTACAGGTAATTTTTATTTAAATAAGTCACTAATATACTCTAGAATTAGCATAAAATATTTTAACTCTAGAAATAGAATAAAACATTTTAAATTCAACACATTCTGCTCATTTGAATAAATTTAGTTTAGGAATATGAAAAAGAGGGTGAAAATGTAATTCATTAGCAGCATGCTTTATTTTTTTGTTGTTCAGTAGTATAAAAAGTTGGGAGGTTTTTTTTTTTTTTTTTAATAGTAGAAAAGTAACTTTGCTTTTTTATTATGATATTCATTAGTAATAAAATATTTTTTATTAATTTCAAATTGTTAATTATAGAGTATTTATTTTTAATAGTAGATATTTCAAATAATATATGCCCAGCCTGGTCAAACTGCAGCTCTCTAGATGGTGTTTTGCAACTCTCATGACATGAAGTCATACATTCATTATTCTTTTGTAGTTGCAATTTTATAATGGTTGTTAAATCATTGACTTCGATGTTTTTATTTGGACTTCGTTAAGTCATGTTATTCTTTATACAGTTTTAATTCAAATGCTGTTGATTGTGTGCTACTTTGACTTTCAAATAATAACTTAACGGTTTTAATTGAGTAATACTGGTAATTATTTTTAGTTTATATTCAAAAAAGAAAAAAAAATATTGCCACTGAACTCATGTACAAGTAATAAATATAATTTACTTTAATTGATTTTAGATTTAAAAATTTAGAAAATTTTATTTAAATTCTTGATCATCTTTCAACCAATGAAAAATGAAGGGACTAGCCAGATTTTAATGTTCTTGCTAATCAGATGTAATCATATATGAATAACAATTTTTTATTAATTTTCTTTTCATTTATTAATTTTGTTCTCTTATTTTTTGTACAATTAATAAACTATATTAATAAAAAATATATGTCAAATATTTGCTTCTATTGAATACTTCAAAAATTTAATTGTGGCTTTTGAATGTATCTCAATTTCAACGTGTCTCTTGCAGACATGAAGTTTGGCCAGCCCTGGTATATAGTTTATAAAAATTTTATTTAATATGGTGACCTTCAGTAAATATGATCATTCAAGAATATGCATTTTAATATATCATAGCAATATTGATTTTTATTTTTTTCCCCAACATAGACTTAAATCAGGCTATGCAAAAGTTCTGAATGTATTCCTTACATACATTTGAAACTTCTGCATACAGTAAACAAATAAATAACTCTGCAAAACTTTTTTTTTTTAGTGTTTTTTATTAACAGTGTCTGATTTTAACACTAAATCTGTAAGCATTATATAAAATTAAACTTAATGTATATATTTTTAAGTGCCATTGGATTTTCGCTATACATGTGACTAGAAAAAGCAAATGAAAAAACTACTTTAGTTGAGTGAAGAAGTTCTTAGGCTTGACCATATTCAATTAAGGTTAATTATTTTAACTAATAGATATGAAGATAAAAAGGGGAAGATGGTAAATTTGGTGATGGAGACAAAAAAAAAAAATTCGAGATAATTTGAATTGGCTAAACAGAAAATTATTAAAAAAGATATAAGTATTTTATATTCTGGAAATAAATTATTATGTAGATGTCGTTTTAAATTCAAAACAAAAGAAATAGTTAAATAGGAGTACAATAAATGATAGATTGATGGTGATAAGACTAAAAGCATTTACAAGAGATGTGGTTATTATTCAGCTTTAAAATGCCAAATTGTAATTTTGATGATTATGAAGTATCAAAAATATATTAAGAAATTGTAAAACTTATTGTTAAAGCATAATATAAGATTGGAAAGATATGGAAAGTCAGAGAAGAGATGTTAAATTATTGGACATAAAAAAAACCAAAAGACAGATGAATAATAGATAGGTTTTTATAAAAATATAAAAAAAATATGATAGTAAAAATAAAACTAAATAATCAAATGGTTTATTGCTCAGGAATTCACAAGAAGTTTAAGCATTAATGTGCTGAAGTTCGAATAATAATCCATGGACTTTGAATTCTATAGTCTGCCACTTTGCTAAACCATGAAGAGCAATGTGATAGAAATGAGTACTCATCTTTAAAAATCATAAACAGGGGATTTACTTACAAAAATCCCAGGTGATAAGAATGGATTCCATTTATATTTTGATTTATAATAGCTTTAGAAACAATAGCAAGAGAGCATCATGATCTTTCTTCCTCAGTTGTCTGATAGTTTTTAACTGAAACATTAGTTGAGTCTTTTTTAAGTCAGGATGAATGTGTGTGTGAATAAGTAATTAGATAATTCTTTTTATATAGATAATTAGGCAGATTTAATTTATATAAATTTAACCAAGTTTTTATTCCAGTGAGTTATTTAATCCCATTGATAATAAAAGTCTTAATTGTAACTGAAATTGGGTAACTATGTAATTTCAACAAGCCATAAATAACTTTACAGCTTATCAAATCTGTAATGCTAATAATATAAATATACTCACAGAACAATGAAAATGATTTGCATTGATATAAGAAAAAGTGGGCATTCATTTAAATGATTCTTTGGGGATCTGGCTTATGAATTATAATAGTAATATTTTCAGACTTGGTTGTTCCATGAATAGGTTTATATATATATTTGAAATATTTCTTGGTATGGTTAGTGCAACCTTTACCATGCCCTCAACCTGGATCTGGAATTTGAATTTAAATGAAATTTGGAAATTTTTTATAGACAAATTTAGATTTTTTTTTTTGTTACCAATACAATAGATATCTAGCTTTTTTTATTTAAAAGATAAAATAGTAAAACAAAATCAAAAACCACACATCTTGGAAAAGATCGTCATTATTTCCCCATAGAAGAATGAAAAGACATCTATGCCTTGCAATGGGCTATTTAGTGGCTGTTTTATTTATTATATATTTATATATACAGTGTATACAATTATTTGAGATAGCACCCGAACATCATATAACATATACAGTTAAATAATTTTGTTTTAATACTGCAGCTAAATCCCTTCTGTGTTATTAAGTCTATATATACATTATTCTTTTGCATATTCTAAAATAAATTTTTCCTATTCCTAAATAATCCATATATTTTATTGTTGATATTATTTAATTTGTTTTTATATAAAAACTTTATTTTTTATATTTCATTTTGTAGGAATGTTTGATCGGAATAATACTGGTTCAATTAATTTTCAAGAATTTGGTGCTTTGTGGAAATATGTGACAGATTGGCAAATGACTTTTAAGGCTTATGATAAGGATAATTCTGGAAGAATTGATAAAAAAGAACTTATTACTGCACTTACAACGTTTGGTAAGATATAAATATAAAATGTAGTAAACTATAGTGTATATATATATATATTTATTTAAATGATAAAATAAATATATTTTTTATTTAAATATTGATCTTACATGATTCTATATTACAACAACCAGCTACCCATGTCTAATAAGCCAACATGTTCAAATAACAATTTTGTAACTGTCACTCTAGCATGTTTGACTGCCAATTTTATAACAATCCACCTACACCAGAAAAGAAAGGGAACTCTCATAGTTTTTAATAATATAACTAAATAATTAACAAATCCAACTATGAACATATAGTTAGATATTAAAGGGAACTTTATTATATCTAATAACTAAATGTTTATATATATTATTAAGTTGTGGTTTAACTAACTACACTAAATAAATATCTAAATTTATGTAAATAAACATTTTCATTAAATAATTAATCTAAAGATTCTATGGTGATACTTTTAAACAAATTAGATTATAACTCTCAGGAATTCTTTTTTAATGAATATAAGATAAGGAAAAAATTATTAAACAGTGTGATCTAAATTAATAAATACAAAAATCAAATTAATTTTAATAAAATTAAAATTATACGTTATTTACCATTAAAATAATAATAAAATTAAATAAAATGAATGAATAAATAATGAAATATTTCTTGTATACTAATTCAAATAAGAAAACAAACTCTAAAATTTATTTGTATCTTTATATTCTTTATATACTGTAATGGGCAGCCACTCCACTGTAAGCATGGTCAATATCCAATATCAGAGGGTGCCACTATTTAGAATGTCTTTTCAAGAGAAATATATATTAAAGTTTGATTGGTGACATACATAATCACATACCACTACTAATAGATACTTTAAGTCACAGAGAACAGAGATTCTTTAGAAACATCAATCGGCAAGAGCAGATATCAGTAAACAAACATTAAAGATTGATCTAACAAGCAAACAAAACAAATTTATTAACAGTTCAATTATAATGCATAAACTTAAATTACCCTTTTATGTTGTTTTAGATTTTATTTGACATCTGGTAGTTCTTTGAATATTACAACAAAACCTTATACAGTATTATTAATTATCATCTCTAATAACGATAAGATTTGTCAGATTTTTTAATTCATAAATATGTGTTAACTGCATCAAGATGTGTGCATTTATATATTTTACTTCTAACTTTAAAGAATAGGCAGTAATAAAAACAAACTAAATTAAATGTAAATATTCACAATGTGGAGGCAATTATAGCATCATCCTTTTATAATATGCATTCTATCCTACAACATATAAATGACCTCTAACAATTCTGAGTACAAATCAAAATATTACAAGTGAAGAATATGTTCATGGAGAGATATGCATCTAAAATCGGAAGTACAAATTAAAAGTATCCTCTAGTTATTACACATAAATCAAAACTCAAATATGTAATTATATATTTATGAGGAGGTAATATCTACAGGATCTATATGTAAATGCACACATATATGATTAATCTTTAACTTCACATGTGTGTGTGATATGAATCAATAGCAACCTGCTTAAAAGTTCTGAATAAAATAAAATCATTTTACTCAACTATATATATGTAGAAGCACACTCAGCCACACATACTTTTATTTTCATTAATTTACAAAGATATTATTCAAATGATTTTAGATAGCTTCAGAGATAAATTTTGTAAAACTAAATCTTGAACTATTTAAAACTAAATCTTTTATATATATAAACAAATTAATTATTTAGGAGAAAGATTGATTTAACATCTATTTTTTATTTACAATTATCCTTTAAAAGAAAATTTTAATAGCTATATACATTGGTCACTTTTAAATATTCAGGGACATAAACCATATATTTTTGCCAAATTTTATACTAAATCCAAAGTAAGTATTATAAAGTATAAATAAAAAGCAAAAAGTTAACATTGAAAAAATATGATAAAATGAATATACAAAAATTAAATACAAATTAACTGATATATATATATAAGTATCACTGGCTGGGGTAAACTAAGTAAAATTGTTATCTTAAGTTTATAGATGGCTGAGAATAGATTATTTTAAATATGAGGCTAGGATTTAATTTACATGCATTTTAACTTTGGACATGATGAAGAGCTCTTGTAGTTGAAATATACTGTGGATAGTTTTCCAAATATTTAGTTACAATTGGGTTTTGATATGTCAGGATAGAGTTTTTATTAATTTGATTAACTTTCACTGTTGAGAAGTATGTCTCTTATAGCTGCAATGTTATATAAATGTAGGTGGTTGGCACAAAGTTGGAGTTAGTTCAGCTGATAGAGCTGGACATCATGAATTGCAGGATCCTTACTCGGGAAGTTCTTTAGTGTTTTTAACAACATATGGTGGTTGCTTCTACTGCTTGGAGAAGTTTTTTTAAATACCTGATAATAATAAAGATGATCTCAGCGAACAGTAACAGAAAAGAAACAATTTATTTTTGAAGGTGATTATACAGTTTTTTCAAAACACAAATTTTTTTATCAAGGCACACCAGTAATTATTTTTAATTAAGCCCATGTTTATATAAAATTTCTTAGATTAAAAAAAAAAACATATTGAACACCAATACTATTTATCTTAATTACTTCACTGAGCTCAAGGCATGCAGCTATCTTTCTTTTTTAAATTAACGTTCATTGACTTCAATTTACAGTAATGTACAAACCATGCACAATATGCATGCACACCTTGCGTCATTTGATTCAGAATTCATTTTCTTTTCAAACAGTGTAAATAATGATTTTATGATATTTTTTCAAATAGCACTTTTTTTTTTTTCATGTTTGTTTTTCTTATGGTTTAATGTTTATCAAGAAATTTACATGAGAATAATGGATTACTCAACTGATTCAAGCATTGCTAGTGATTTTTTCATTTGGGACTGAATGACTAAGCTTTTTTGTAATTTTCTGCTAGTGATTTCTTAGAACTAATAGTATTTATAGTGCCTAAAAGAAAAAAGAATTAACAAGTCATCCTTTTCCATAATTTCAGTAATTGTCTTTACTGCACGGTCTTTTTTCCTGATAGATTGGAATGAGATTTTACTGTTGGATGTTATTACTAAGATTATCAATCACTTGTAAGTATTTATTTTTAGAAAAATAGATGAAAAAAATCATTTGTGATATTAACAAGTACAAGAAAAGTTCCAGGTTGAAAAATTTGTACCATCAATTAGTATATTTTTGTTATGATAATAAGTATTTATTATTTATCACCTGTATATATATATATATATATAGAGAGAGAGAGGATATCTGGATTTTGATCTGAAACAAAAACATCTTTATTTTTCACAAGATATGATTATATATTTTTATTTAAATTTTGATAATAAAAAATTTTCAAATATTAAAAGTAAAAATTGCAATGAAATTTAGCCAATTATATGTATGTGTGACCATAGTTATTTATATATTGTAACCCATCAAACATATGGTAGCAAATCATTAGCTCAAACACTTCTTCTTCAAGACAATCACTCGGAACCTTAGAACTGATCAAAAGCCGACACATTGAGCAAACCACAATCCACCATGTAACCTACCAAACATACTGCCGCAGAACATGGACCAAACAAAGGTCACCATGTTAGTTTCCAAAATCCGCCACTGTAACTTTCCAATGCAGGATTGAGAAACAGCGTGAAGCCGACTACAAATCTATCAAATGCACTTATTTCAAAACTCAAATCTCAGATTCTTTTATAAATCTTATAATAATGAATACAATTACAGACAATAATAATAATAATCATTATTATTAAAGTATGACCATCCCACTACAATAATGGGCTTGAAACTTCTCTCAAGGTTCATATTATAACTTAGATATCTTACAATTCTAACTATTAGCACATAAAGCATTATTTAAAGCAATTTGAATTTTCTTCCTGTATAAATATTTTATTTATGCAAGACATTCTAAGACTATAATCTTATAATAAACGAATTTATACTAATTGCATACAGATAAAGTAATGTAACAGGTAGAAAGGGCACATTTACAAAAACACAAATAACTAGTTATTAACGAGACATATGATTTGCCACAAGTCAGGTGAAATGGATAAGTAAATCAAGTAAATAATAATATGTGATCATTGAAATGTACTCTTAATAAAACTTTATTATCATGAGATTTTCTGATTAATGAATGCTATATTAATGACAATGAAAGCAGAAACCTATTTTAATAATAACAAAAATATTTATTCACAATATAAATAAATACTTGAAATTTATTACAATAAATATTTTAAAAAAATAATTTTAATTTAGCAAATTAAGATAAAGTATTTATACAATTTTACAATAAACATCTTCTTTAAGTATTGATACAAAATTATATTAATAACCTTTGCATTATTTATTAAGTGGTTATCCTTATTATCTAACACATTTTTCCAATTATTCTGCACTAAAGATAAACAAGTATATATGTCTATTAAGTCACTAGAGTGATATTAACTATTTAATGATATCAACTATGTCTCAAAACCAAGTGAGAAAGCATTATTCGTTCTTATATTACAAAAAATAGCATACTGTATAAATTACAAGAATATCATTGCAATACTATTGATACCTATGAGAGGCAAGGAAATGGATATAATATACAGATTATGCTTCAAGAATTGCTTTAACATTAAAGTGCAGTAGCTAGCAAATACCCTTAAAATAAATATTCCTTGAAATGCCTTTAAATAATCAATAACACATTTAAACATTGCAATATAGGCAAGGTGGATATGAATAGGGACCCGGTATCTTTGTGCAGGCAGTGCCGAAAGATTAATGAGCCACAATCTCTTTCACGGAGAGTCTGAGCATATGCAATAGCAAGAGAAAAAAAATATCAACACCAATTGCCAAATTAACAGCTGACTTCAAATGGCATGTCAATAACTAATTAAGCAAGGCATAAATATAATAATAGCAATAATAATACATAAATAATCACTCATACACATTCTCATATGTATAATAAAATATCCAATTCATTAATGTATGTGAATTCACAAAAAATGATGGCATAACAAAGCTACATATTATAATTTTATACGCTATCTAAATTTCATGCACTAACTCTCAGACACTCTACATGTTCACACATACCAAATATAAAGGCTGTTTTACCTCAGTATGACAATTCATTCTATTATATCAAACATCAATTCAAGTAACTCTCAATAATTGTCAAAAGGAAATATTTATATGGATGTATTTCATTAAAAAATTTTCACTAATTTTTGTTTCTTACCAAATCCTTGGGCAGCATATATTATTATAAAGATTTTCTTAATACCGTGTGAAGTATATTAATAATATAGGCATAAAATATAAGATTACAATTATATAATACAAAGATATATTTTAAATATATGAGACACATTTAATATGCTACAGTCATTTTATTCAACAATTGAAAGAATTAAAGTTTTTCCCCATTTATAATGAGAATCAATCCCTTTAGCAAGGAGTTTCTTTTTGTTTTTTTCTTAGCTGGAAGATATTATAGAAGTCTTTCGTTATAGGGATTGAAAGAAAACACATATGTAAGAGTTCAAGTTATGAATTCCCTAAAATATTCTCCATGGTAAACAATACCATTTATTAACAATGTGTTGGTGAAGTCAGGAGCAGATTTAACTATTAATGAATAGCAAAACAGTTCCATTGTAAGTATGAGCATTATTTAATTAATCTTTACGCATAAAAAGAATTTGAACTACTTCTTTAGTTGAGTGGCAAAATAAATCTGAAATCAAGAAGCAAACTAATTCTGGATGCTTAATCAATTATAATAATAATGATAATATTTATTGGCATCAGCTGAAAGATAAAAAATATCAATAAAATCTTTTTTAAAGTTTTGAAAAAATAAATTTTAGTAACTTTTTTCATTAAATTTATAAAAAGTATTTTAGAGATATCACATTTTGTCTCGTTTTCAAAGCCAGTTGAAACTTGAAAATACATCTTTTACTTTCCTTTCATTGTAAAAATAAAAGAAATATTCAGCTTTAAATTTTATTCATATTCATTTTTATGGCAACTGCTGCTATAGATGGTTTGTTTATTTTATGGAAAACATAATCTAGCAAGCTAGTCGTTTTGTACTGTAAGGATGACTTAAATCTTGTGGCAATAAACTGATACATTTAGTACATAAACACTGAAAGGCCTTGTAACAGTAGTGAATTTTTTTTTTTACCATTTTATTAAGAGTATATAAACACAATAATTTGATATTTGATTAATGATAGCTTAAATTAATGACTACTAGTCAGAAAATACTAGAAAATGGAAATTATTTTTTTTGAAAAATACCAAGTCATTATTGCTATATGTAAATGTGCACATATATGCATAACTTTGATTTCTAAATTACATCCTTTTTCCCGATAAATGAATTTGCTTTTCCAATGCCAATTTGTCACTGAATCACTGCTAAATAAGGATTGTAGCCTTCTTATATTGTATTTACATGTATGTATTTAATCATTATTTATATTTATTTATATATAATAATTTAATTTAAATTTTTTTTTTTCTCTACTTAGGGTATCGTTTATCAGAAACACTTTATGACCTATTAATTCGCAAATTTGATAGAACTGGATGTGGAGAAGTCAATTTTGATGATTTTATACAGTGCTGTGTTGTATTACAGGTAAATAATTGATAAAGATCTATTTATGTAAAATATATAAGTATACTACCATGTTTCATGTATAATCAAAAATAATATACATATCAAAAAAAATCATATAGAGCACCCTCTGCTAGCTATGTCCACATCTTGGGATTTGAATCTGGTTTGGATAAATGAAAATTTTTTACAATCTTATTTTGAAATAACTCATCTATAGTCAATGTAGCTATTTGTTCAAAAGTAGTTGGGATATTCTTAGCTAAAAAATAAAATGAGATAGAAAACTACTAAAAGTCTTTATTACTTGATACTTGACAAGCTTAAATGAATAAATATTTTTTCTTAACTGACTGTTGGATAACTCTTCATCGTGTAATAGCTGTTTAAATGCTGTTTTACCTTGTCTTGTACTGTTTTAATTTTTAATGCCATTTTGGAAAATATTATATATAAATAACATATATATCCAATATGTATGTAAATTTTTAATAAAAATACTAAACTCCAGTACGTCTTCCTTGATGATTGTTATACATGTGTGTGTATAGATATGTATGAGTTGGTCAAAATTGGTGTGCAATGATTAAATAATCTTTAATATTTATTTACTGAAAAAATATTAATCTAAATTCTTGTTAAAAACATTCTTTCTATAAAGAAAGAAAATTAATATATATTATTATTGCAATAATCATTATCTCCTCTCCATTATAATTCCATACTTTTTTATCATATGCTTTTTTCCAAATCATTCCTGAAAGTATAATTGTTTATGGGTACGAATATATGCACATGTATGCTGTGACACCTGTGAATTATCTTGATATAAATTTAAATCTTAAACAGTATCAAATTATGTAAGGTTTTTGAGTTAGAATAATGGTTAAATCAAGGTTTTGATATATAACAGCAAAGACACAAAAGGTTGGACAAAATGTAGATAAAATAATTAAATATTCATTTATTACATGGAAAGACATGCATCCCTAAATATATATGTGTGGTGTGTGTGTAAGGGATAAATTTTCAATGTTAAATAATTTTTGTTGCTCATTTTCTTAATTATTTTGAAGCATTTTAATGAAGATTATGATAAGTGACTTCAGAATTATTCAACGCTAGAAATTGAAATCACTTTTATGTTTAACATTTACATAATAAGCATTACAAGATATTACCTAAAATTTTAGCTTTCATTACAGATTTGTCTTAGTGAATAAATACTACCTTATATTATAGTAGTACATTTGATCAGTTAAAAAATATAATTGCCAAAAATATATGTTAAAAGCCATTTAACTGACTGAAAAATTATAATTTATGACTTAAATTTATTGTAGAAAATTCAATTTTAGGAAGATCAGAGATGTATAAGCATGGTTAAAGATTCTCTGTAGCAGATGGAAAATGATCATTATTAAATAGTTGGAAATTTTTAAAATGGACTTTAAACTATCATTTATTTAGATATGATTTGTGCACTGTAAAATAGAAAATAAATATGTATTTATTTATTAATTTTTGTATATATTTTATTTTTAATATATTATAACTTTAATGATGAGTATTAGAAGGAATTGATATAGAACAATTTATTATGTGATAATTAAAAAACATCTTGATAAGGTTCCTATAAGGAGTGAAAGTCAGTTTAATGCTGAAAATAGATTTATTTTTAATATATATATATAAGCTCTTTCATTGCCTCCATTAATAGTATAGATAAAGAGGATGAGGTTAAATGAAAATAAATCCATTGTTTTTATTGTCCACCATATTTTTCCAGAAGTCCATTACTTAATTAGTATTTTATATATTATAGAAGCATTCTATCAAAAGTCATTACTTATATTTTTATATTAAAATTTGTTTAACATCTCTTCTTATACACTTTAATGCAATGTTTTTTATAATTTCTTTTTTATTTTGCTTACAGTTTCGGCTGTCATTTAAACATAATTTTATAATCATATAACTATTATTTTATATACTTATTAATATATATTTTATATTACCATTCATAATCATATTTAACTTTTAACTCCATAGCTTTGCTTCTCTTACTTCTTACTTATATTTTCTTATTACTTTTTTTATTTTACTTTCATTTTATTCCTATTTTTTTTATCTATCATTCTACATTTATTCTTTAATATATCACTACAACCTTTCCATTTTATTTTTATATATACTTATTTCCTAATATCTTTTATTATCTTCTAATATTTTATATATTTATTCCTTTATTAATATTCTTATTTTATTTTTACTCTTATCTCTGTTTTTATTTTCCTATTCTCACTTTTTATTTTTTCATTTTACTTACTTTTCTATAAGTTTCACTTCTCACTTCACAACAGTAACTGAAAATTTTTTAAAAAAATTTATTAGCTTCCTTTTCCTTTCAATTAACTCCCTCTATTATCAATTTTTTCAACTTTTTATCCGATTCTTTAAACTTTTTATTTATTTCAAAACTTTTATATATTTTTTTTATTAATAATATTTATTTTTTATAATTAATATTTTTATAAAATAATGTTGTCACCCCCCCCCACCTCTATTTAGATTTGGCTTTATATTTTTAATTAATATAGTTTCCTTTAATTTTCTATCTCTTCTTTTATTAGTATAACCAATCATTTTCACACTATCTTTCTCAAATATATGTCCTATTTCTATAGAATGCATATAAATTAGTGATTTCTTATTATACCTATGCAAAATAAAAAAGAGATTATAAAAAACATTGCATTAAAGTGTATAAGAGGAGTTGTTAAAGAAATTTTAATATATATAAATATATGAAGAGAAATGCAAAAAAAATAAAGAAGAAATAAGAATTATATTTTTATCCAGTTTTTTCTTACTTTATAAATGGCTTTTGAACTCCTACATTTCTGAAATATTTTTATTTCTTAGTCCAGCAGTTTTATTTTATGATTTTAAAATTCTGATAACTAAATATCTTTAATAAAGATTGCTAAAATTGATCCTCAAAAAAAGTTTAAATGTAATTGCTAAGTGGAAAATAGATGAAAGGAAGAAGTAACTAATTACTTAATAAGCTGATCTATATGTAATTAAGGAAATAAAGATTAATGTCATAGTAATTGTTGTATATGTTTAATAAAATAAGAGATGGAAACATATAATTTAAGCTTTTTACATTGTTGCTAATAAAACAGTTATAATGCAGTATATTTAGAGTATTTATACTACAAACACTACTATTTTCAATTATTATCATTCTATTGCAGAATTATTGTGTCCATTTTAAATCCAATTTCTCTACATAACTTCAGCAAAATTCCCTATCTGTTTCTAAATCTTTTATAATTTCTTAAGATTCATTTTAAATTGAAAACTTCAAATATCCATGTATAACTTTTTCAGTAACATATCCAAGTATTTCAGCCTATTAATTTTTTTTATTGATATCAGAGATACTTGTTTGTTTTCTCATTTATGTATTTACTATTTGATCATTCCATATTAATCCCCAGTATTTATCTGTTCATACTTCAATGTATAAAGTCTCTGATTTCTCTTTTATTAAGTGGCCAAATCTCAGACCCATAGGTAAGCACCAATTAAAAACCTTTTTCAGTATATAGACATATTTCATTTTATAATTATTTTTAACAAAAGCACTGCATCCACATTTAATTCAATCATTAATTTCATCCATTATATTTCCATTTGTACCAAAATAGTTCTACTTCATTACTATCAGTTTTTATTTTCTCTTTTTTTCAAAACCCATTGAACATTTAATTTGTGTGTTTATGCATATAAACAGTATATTGTGATGATATGAAGTATTACCTTATCATATACATCATTTTAACCTTTGAATAAGTACTTTTTTACAAAAACCCATTAATACAAAGGAAAGGTTACTAAAAGAAGTATAACTGAGAGTCGATGGGAAAGCATAAAAGGGAACTGCTCAAGAACTAGTTTTATTTATTTAAAAAGAAATGTAGAAAATAAGAGAATATGGAATTATTTTCTCAATCTCCAATTATACTATCAAAAAATTGAATAATAAATTGTAATAAATCAAGAAAATAATACATAAAATTATATATTATTTATAATTATTTATTTGTAAAAGATATAAATTTGAAAATAGGTTTAAAATATTGTAAATTTAAAACAGGCCATGATATTTGCAAAATTTACATGATTTATTTGAAATTTGTAATAATTTTATTCATTTAAAAATAAAGTTTATAACCAAATGATTTGATTTTTTTTAAAAATGTAAAAAACTTAATAATTTCTAAATAGGCTAAAAATTAATGTCTGTTTTGAAGGTCTGTTAATCTAACAAACAATCTTCAAGAAATCAGTCAAATAGACAATATACAAAAATATAGTTAGTAAAATCAGTGTAGATTATAGAACAAAAGTGATTATATTTGGCCTTGATTGCATGCATCATGAGGTGAGAGAGTATTTCAAGTCTCTTCAAATATTATAGGTGGTATTCCAGAAGAACAAAGCTGCCAAATTCGATATTTAATAAGTTTAGAAAAATCTACTAATCCATGTAAAAACAGAAGTTATCCTATTAATAAACAGCATAGAAAATATCCATTACATAACAGTGGTTATCAAAATGAATGGTTTGAATGAATTCAAATTGTACCGTGTATGATGATCTTGTTGAGATGCAAGTTGCCTGATCTTCCATAGTTTTGTCTCCAGATTTTTGAACATATCCTTTTATCTTATAATGTGGTTAACAGATTCAAAGATACCAGCCTGCAAAATTTCTATGCAAAATGGTGACAACTCAATAGATGGAAATTTAACTACTGAAAGAAAACAATAATAAATTTACCAATAAAAGAAAATCACTCATAAGTGATAAAGGATTGTATTCCAAAAAGTAATTACATGAGTGCACACTCATTAGCACAGGTGGTAAATTATAGAATAGAGTCTTAGGTGAGAATGTTTAGATTTTTTAAAAATCAAATTTCTTAATTTTGGTTATGTTTATAAATGTATTTTATTTCAATTACACATTTAATTATTTGAATATTTCATGTTTTAGTAATTTTTGAAAACTTTTTTTTCCTTGATCATTGAACCTGCATTTTAATCTGAGAAAAGAAAACAAAATTTGATTTGCTCTTATCCATAATTTATTTCATCATTTGTTTATCTATGTCTAAAATCCCTAGATTATTATAGATGGTCCTTTAACAGAATATAAGAAATTCTATATATATTTTTGAAACCAAGCACTCTATAGTAGTTTAATTATTTCATTATAATCTTTTTTTGAGATTAGTAGTTACATTTTCAAAATATCACAACATGAATTTCTGTAAGGTCTGATACAACTTTTTATTTTCAATGAATTTTCACAAAATAAAACTTTTGGGCAATTTTAGGATATTGGTCAGCATTTTATATATGTATATTCATATGTACTAATTTTGTTCCCATAATAACTTGAGAATGAAACAAAATTTTGTGATGAAATTTTGATATCACAATCTAACTGAAAGGTACATTGTTGTGCAACAATATCCATTCAGGAGAGTTTCCAATTTGACACAACTCCAAAAAAGTTTATTTGACAAAAAAATGTTCAGATTTAAAAATTTTTTTTGAAAAAAGCCGAAATATTTTAATCTCTTCTTCCTCTTTCATTGTAACCCTAATATTGCATTTATTATTTTCAATTTCTTAAACATGCCTGTTATTATTAAATCTTCACTATTTATTTTTTCCATAATTTGTTCCATTCCCTTTTATTATATTATCAACATATATATAATATTTTATAATTTCTTTATTTTTAATATAATTATCAATTACTTTTTCTTCTATATAATAAATCATTATCTTACTAATATAATTTATAACCCATTCTTGTGCTATATTCCAGAATTCTTGTTTATATTTATAATGTAGACCATCACTTTTAAATACTAATGCATCTTCAATAATATATTTATATAACTATTTATCTAAAATTTTAATATTATCTTTCCTTGATATACTCTGACTATTTTTTCAATATGAAATGAAACAATTACATATTTTATTTCTATTTTATTTCATCGTACTTAATTTACTTATAATCTCTTCAAAGTTTTTAATGCAATATTTACCAAAACCTATTGCAATAATATTTAAATATATATTATATTGCATAATTAACTTAAGAATATAACTGTTAAAAATCTAAAATTAGCTTTAGTGGTATATTATTTTTGTGTTTTTATCTTACCAAACTCATGTGGATATTCAAATGTTGTAGGATATGAAAACTTGTACTCTTTTTCATTAATTCATTCATTCAATTTCATATAATTCAATAATATTTTATCTTTATCATGTTTCTTGAATTTTTATTCATTTTGTGATATACTTGCTTTTCTGTTTTCTTTATTTTTCTTCCCTTCCAAAACTTATCATAGGACACACTAACATCTTATCACAGTGCATGGGCATTTTTAATATTATGATATAAAGCAGTGATAACTAGATATGATCAATTCTTCATCCAGCTTTCATTGATATTATTTGAAAAATTGATATGCCAAATAAAACTTTCATCATCAAGAAACCTAACAAACAGATTTTCACCAAATATTAATATAAGTTGAGAACAGAAATTTTGTCTGCAATATTTTTTTAATTTTTAATGAGAATATTTAAATCTCAATACTATGTATTGTATTTGCTCCAGTTGAATGAAAATACTGACCATCATTTAGATTTTTTGTTTCTAATTTAAATGATTTAATTAAAATGATCAAAAGATATTTTACTTATGTTTTCATATTTTGCACAAAAATTTTTTTAGCTAGAACTGAAATTTATTTTTCAAATATAAACAAAACTGATGTAACTACTATTATCAAATATTGTCACGTCAGTATCTGTTTGGTTTTCCGGGTTTCTCAAAGACACCTTCATCCTTCTGATTTGCTGGTTGTTTTCATTATCAAGCTTTTCTAATTAATTAGCTTGTTTCATGCTCAAAATTAATGTTCAATCTGATCATTTGTGCTTTACTTGAGAATTCAGGTCTAATTTAATCAAGCACAGACTTGTTTGTTTTCCTTGTTGTCCATGATATTCCAACCTTTCATTTTCAGAGGACACGAAACATTATGACTTGGACAGTCCTTATCTTCATTTTTAAAAACTCTCCTTACACCTAACTTTTTTCCCTAGGTTTTTCATTGCAATTCCCCCTGTTTTCAATCTGTAATGAAGTCTTGACTACTGGATCTTTTGTAATTAAATGAACAAAAATTGGCAACTGTTTCTCTGTTTTCACTATCAGTTTTGAAATAGATTACTGATCTTGCTAATACAATCTTTGTTCTCTTTAGCCAGAGAACTACATTTTCACTCTGCTGTTAAATTCTTCTAATAGTTTTTTTTTTATGTTTCTTTCACCAATTCTGAATTTGTATTTATTTTCATCAGCTCTAGCTTTCTTTATTACATAGTAAATTTACAAGTAAATAGGTAATGTAAAATCAATCAATGATATAATATAAAATATCTTTATATAACAACAATAATATATAAAATAATAATCATACACAAAAAGGCTCTTTTCGGCAAATATTAATTTAATTATGATCATTTAATGTAAAATTAATCTCCTTCATTACAGCTGTTTTGATTATGGCTTCTAGCAATGAAATGTTCTGATATACTGACTTTTTAAAGAATGTTCCACAATTTAGCATTGACATCTAAATCAAATGTCCTTTAATCAATAAAGCACATTTAGATTTTTTGTATTTTCAGTTATTCAGTGTTCAAGTCTCTAATTCTTGATTTTTCCCTAAAATTAGCATGTAAACACGTAATCTTTTTTTTTTAATTACATTCTAGTCTGTATTAAATGATCTCATAAAAATCTTACTACAATATTTAGCATCTCTGTCAATAGATTTTAAAGCATTGAATAGGTTTTTAGATTAATTGGCCTAATTTAATTAGTAGTTTTCTTGATTAATTCCTTGTAAAATTTTGGATGCAATGCCATAATTTCCAGTGGTCTTATTTTTTGACAATAATTTTAAGGCTAAATAGACCATATTTTCTATTATTGGTGTTGAGTGTATCTTGGTTTCTGTCTTTGTGGTGTAGTTTTTTTTGTATATTTCTTCCATCTCTGTTTGAGCATTGCTATTTTGATTATAACCTATCTAATGGCATTTTTTCAGCAAAACTAATTGTGAAATTTCAATTTGATCTTGTTAAAGAAAGCTTTTGTTTTTTAAACTTTTTCTAATACCTTGTTCTTTGAAATTTTTCTTTTAAAACATCTTCATTCTTTTTAATTTTGACTTCTTTTTTTTATTGAAATTTTGTTATGGTATCTGTTTTGATTCTCATGGTTTTAGATCTTTCTCAGTTTTTTCTCTTTTCTTTAATTATTTATTTCTCTAATGTCCACAGTTCATTTGGTTTGGCAAATCAATTTTTAATGATATTGCTAAAAGTAATAAGTATATTCTCTAGATTATATCTAAGATATTGGACAAGCTTGTAGATTTTTTTTTTGGAAGGAGGAGGGGACTTTATTTAAAATGTACCTGTTGTTAAATGACTAAAAAATATTCATTATTTAAAAGTATTGTTTCAATGAATATGAATTAAAATTGCAATATACTAATTTTCTGTAGTAAAAATATTTGGAAAACTAAATGTATTATTAAATCACATGAAAGCAGCTAATGCTTATAAACACCAAAAATCTTCAATCTGTTATTAAGGCAACCTTTTTTTTTTCATATGTCAAAGCATCGGCCGGGAAGCGAACCCGCAACAACTGCCTGCAAACAACTGCTTGCAAGGCAGCTGCGCTGACCTTTCGGCTACCAACGCTTGACTAAGGCAACCTTTTGTTTATATAAAAAAGATGAATAACTGATAAAAATTATTAATATATTTTGAATGTCACTTTTAATTTAAACAAATTTTAATTACATATGGCGTCTAAGAAATTTTGGATTGTAAAAACTATTTTATATATATATTAGAAGAAAGCTTTACTATTAAGCCTAGTAATTTAAAAAAAATAGAATTTCATTTATCACATTTCCTTTGCAATTACTACTTAATAGATCTACTTATTAATTAAAATGATCAGTTGTTACCTTTTATTAAATAAGCAGTAGGCATTTAATTAACTAGGCAGTTAAATTTTAAAAAGAAATTTTTAGAAAATTGATTTTTTTTTAAAATAGGCAATAATTCATAAACATTATAAATGAATCTAAAGATTCTATCTAAGGAAATAGATTAAGTAATACTCTTAACTTCTTCAATTCTACTGCTGTATATGCATATTGGATAGTTAATAATTATAGTTACATGATTTGCATTGGTCTTAAATGCATAAGTCAGAGGCTGGTGCATTTTATTTCTGAAAAAGATAAGTAAAGTTATCAAGACTTGTTCTAAATCTGTAAGCAGCATATGAACAAATATTTGTATGTTTTAAAACAACAAATTATGATATCACATTCAAATTTTTTCATTGTCATATTATACTTACATAAATTTATCTTTAATGTAATTTATTGCAATTTATATAGCTATTGATATTGTTCTTTGAATCTAATTATTATGGGATTTACAAAAAACAAATTAGTTGGGGGGGGGGGGTATTTCAATCAGTTTTTGATATATATTTGAAAAAAAAAAAAATCTGTATAAAAGTTACTGTTCTCAAAATGTTTACAAAACATTCTTAGAAAAATAATTTCAAAGGTTAAAAATTCATCGTACTACATTTTTGAACCAAAACAAGTAATGTAATCCACAATATTCTCATCAAAGTTTATACTTGAAAATTTCATTTTGAAAAAAGTTTTGATATCAGTAAATATAGACAACTAATTCAGATCAATCATATCTTTCACAATTTCTAGAAGAAATACATTACGCAATTTATTCCCATCATAATTTGCTAGCATCTAACTCAGATGGTTCCACTAGCTTTTTTTCTTCTTAGTATTAATTACATTGTAGATGGGTGCCAATAACAAAATAATTTAATTGATAAAGATTAGTGCCCTTGTTGCCAGTGAAAATATAATCATAACATTCGCGTTTCCAAATTTGATATTTTAAATAAAATTGCCTAACTATAATGATAAAAATTTAGATGGGAAGCTAATAATTCCACATTTTAGATAATTAAAATATAAATGAGTCTGTGATTATAAGTTTAAGAACTTGTAAAATTTGGGCTAATCCTTTTAACTCTATGATGAATCTCTATTACAAAGTTTTTCTCTTTTAGATTTTATCTTGATATTTGTTGTTTATTTGTTTGTTTGTTCATTTTTTTTTTTTTTTGCATTATAAACATTTTAAGATTTTGACCTAGTTTTTATATATTTAAAAGGTAATAAAAGCAGAATTTTATATATTACAGTATTATAATTTTTTTCCACTTGTTATCCTAGCCTGCTGGACATTGAAACTGTAAGCAAGGAGAAATAAATTTTATTATATTAAATTGCATTAAAACGTGTTTAAGTAAATGTATATAGTATTTTATTTATATTACAGTATTATTTGTTTGTATTAAACAATGAATATGAGATTTTATCTTTTTTTTTTTATTAATAGTTACTGAGATTTTTACCAAAATAAATTATTAACAAAAATTATTATAAAATCTTCTGCTCATTGTTTAAAATAAACAAATAATCCTAATATAAAAATATATAAATTGCTGCTTTTAATATGCTTTAAAAATGACTTTTCAACTGATCACTTAATTAATGGCAGAGTATGAAAAACAGGCATTATACAGAATGCCTAGGCATTCTATACAGTGTGTGATGTCTTTGAGAAAAGTATGAAATTTCATTTTAATTTTTACATACTTTCTCTAATCATTGTATAGAATGCCTAGGCATTATAAAAAAACAACAAATAGTTTTTTGACAAAGTATGAAAAAGGCTTTCATTGAAAAAAATTACATGCGAAAATGTAAGAAATATAAAATATCAAATATATAATTTTTATACATAAAGAGAAAGAGATCAGTGCTGAATCACTTGTTGCTACAAGATAGACTGGAATGCCATTATGAATTGCATTTAACTGCC
The DNA here is from genome assembly GCA_028023455.1 of Epiperipatus broadwayi. Classification (NCBI taxonomy): domain Eukaryota; kingdom Metazoa; phylum Onychophora; class Udeonychophora; order Euonychophora; family Peripatidae; genus Epiperipatus; species Epiperipatus broadwayi. The sequence goes on from JAQFVV010006255.1 coordinate 1,330,382, forward strand.
TTTTTTATACAAAAACAATTTAAAGAATATTGCAAAATAGTTTTTTTTTTTTTAACCATTTATATTTTGTTAAGTCTAAACCAAAATGAAATTAATTGTAAAAGACAGTGTTTAATGAGGTGAAAATATGACCTCCCCCTTTTTTTTATCACAAATTTCAATATTCGTGATTTCAGTAATTCATGATTGGGAAAAAAATATTAAATGAAATATAAAAAAATAATAATTAGAAATTAATAAAAAAAAAGTAATTAAATTTTTCTGCATTTTTAATTTTTATTCACTGGACATATACAGTGTGTATAGCACACTTAGATATATGATCAGCAACTACTCTCAAAAAAAAGTTAAGAAAATGAAAGAATAAACATTATTGCTGAGATATTTTATACTTTTTTGATTTTTCCTTTTGGCATTTTATATAATGCCTAGGAAATGTGACAATCTAAGCATTTCATATTTGGACATCCCACTTTTGGCATTGTTTAAAGTGATTAGGCACCCAATACAATGCCGTTTTTCACATTTTGCTAGAAACATATATATATAAAATTAAGAATGTGCTAATAAGCTCTAAACAAGCTTTTTTTATAAGTCATGTGACATTTGACTTTGTATATTACTATTATATATATATAATGTATATTGAAAAAACCCAGATAATAACACCAATTTCATTCTTAAAATGACTTCATTTTACATATTGCATGTATTTTTTTTGTTTCAGCAAATTGCTAGAATTTTTAGGTTTGGTATATAGAAATAAATGTGTAAATTTATAGTCTGTGTACGTTAGCTATACATACATGCTATGAAGCATCTTTAAAACGAGTTGTTAAAGCATCTTTACTTATTCTTAAAAAAAATTACTTTGTTCTTAGTTTAATATATAAGCTATATTAATGTACATGGTTTTATTATCACTTTTATGAAATATAATTAATATTTTTAATTAGCAAATGAAAGTTGCTTTTGTGAATTTGCACATCAAAGTACTCTAAGAGTTGAATAAAGGATCAAGAATAGAATAAATCCATCTATTTTTGGAAGCTCTGATGTTTATAAGCATACTTTTGTCAACATTGTTATACATTGAGTTATGATTAATTTAATTTTATATATTAAATCTTATTTAATTATTATAATCAAGGTGTTAGAAGAGAGATATTGTCTTCAGCCTTATATAATTATGAGTTTATAACTTTTAAGTGTCATATTCCATTTGGCTGATAAATTAATTTCACTCTGAATTATTAGCAATATTGACAAAGATATGCTTATAAACATCAGAGTTATCAAGAGTAAGAGGATTCATTCTATTCTTGATCCTTTATTCAACCTTTAGAATGCTTTTAATTCATAACCTGGAGAGGATGATTTACTTTCTTCATACATTGTATACATAGAAAATCATTTAAACTTATTAAGTTTAAGAGTCTGTGTTTTTATTTTCATTATGAAGTGATTAATTGAATGTATATTGAATAATATTAAATGCATTGCACTAAATGCTTACAACAATACTTTGTATATGACTTTAAAAAAAATAAAAGTTGAATGGTATTTATTTACATTCCTTTTAACTTCTTATTTATTTATTTTTTAGAGATATGCAAATGACTATTGTAAGTATTTAGTGCAGTGGATTTAATATTATTCAATTTATATGTTCAATTAGTCACTTAATAAAAAGAGATTAAATTTAAAAAGTTTAATTAAATGACTTTCATATATATATATTGTGCCCTTTTCTTTAGGTCAGAATAAATTTATTATATCAATTTACTAAAAAAATTTAAATTTAAGATGTGTTCTCTTGGTATAATGATTATGTTATGCTGACAATCTTTTTAAAAGTTCAATTAAAGCAAGATAAAGATATTTAATGCCTAAAATTGTGCTAAATGTATTTAAAACAGTTAAATAAAGCTAAATGTATAAATTGTATACAGTTGGAAAAGCTGGCCATAATAAAAAGTGTAGTAATAAATCTTTAAAATATGTATTAAAAGTTGAATTTTAATAGCAATAACCTATAATTAAATAAATATTATATTTTAGAGTATAAATTATATTTAATATTATATGTTTTAAAAGTAGTCTTTGTGGTAGAGAAATGTATATTTAATTTTATGGTATCGAAATTATTATTCCAAAATTATATTATTATATTATTTCTTTAATATAATAATTGTTGCAATTAAATATTTAATATTCCCAGACAGAATTTGATACAGTCTGTCTCTGTTGTAAGTCATGTGACATGTATAGTTATACATGCGTGCTTCTTAGTGTGTGTTAACAAAGTTTCAAAATTACTTTAAAAATTACACTGTAGAATTGAAGATATTTATTTATCTATCACAAGATTAAATATTAAAATTAGTTATAAAATATTTAAATAGTTTTTAAGAAACGAATGCAGTTAGCAAAATTAAATATTTTGTTTTAAAGAAAATAGATACATTAGAAACTAAAGGTGGAATAAATTGATAAAACATTATTTTAAGTCATTTTAAAATGTTTAGTTATTTTTAATAAAATATAAAAATTGATTTAAAATTAATATTTTAAGTAATATTTTAAAAAAAGAATGAGTCATTATTTTATTTTTGATTTTAATTGTGTAATGTCAAAGTTATATGTAAATTAAGCTATCAGGTGAAATCTTAATCCACCAATCCGATGCCTGATTTATTGGGGTATAAATACCGATGCTTTAATTATTTTTGGTGTGCTTCTTTGTAAAATTTTTGCTTCTTTTAAAAAAAAATCTGTTTCTGTAAATTTAATCAGCTTTAAATTAGTCAATTCAGTGCTATAATAGCTCTCTAATAATTTATTTGAAACCTAGAAGTATACCAATTTAATTATTTAGCAAAGAGAGTATTATAAACAAATTATAAAATTTATTATCTAAATTGTGCAGTGCTAGAAAGCTAAATTCCCTTACCAGACTTTTTGTCAAAATTTAATTAAATGTCGCATTAAAACATGGAAGTACCAAGAGGAAATACCGAATTAGTTAAAGGGATTTTGGAAGTAAAAGTTATAATTAAAAATATAATATTAGTAATTTTAACGGGAAGAATTATTTTATTAGCTAAAATTATATATTAGACATTGTGTGAAGAGGAGAACTGATAGGAATTTTAAAATAGTAACACATTTTTCTTTTGGAAGATAGTTGTATTAGAAACAGAAAAATAATATGATAAAACTTTAAATCTTTCAATAAGGTGAAAGTAAAAATTATGTTAAGGTAAAAATGCAGAAAATGTTTTTCTTTTTGAAGAGAACATTATTACATTATTTTTAAACTGTATAAAATAATAGTTAAATGGAGATAGTTACTAAAAACCATATGTAATAAGTCTGCGATTTTTTAAAAAGACTACACACAGTATAATAATTTTTGGAAAAACCTATAACTGAAACTAATAATGGAAAAGAAATACCTTGGATAAATAATAATGAATATCCTGACAATAAAATCTTATAGATGATAGAATTATGAATAATAAGTAATTATTAATTCCTGAAAATATTTTAAAAAATATGCAAGAGTCATAACCAGACGCCCGAATTTATATCGCCATATCAAGACACTGTAAGACAGCATAGGATCCTAAGGAAGGAAGCTTCGAAGTGTTATTTTTTAAATATTATAAGTTTAAACTATTTCAATAGTCATTGTTCTGAATAATAGAGACAATGAACTATTATTTTACAAACTTTTTTAGAACAGATCAATGATTATTTTTATCAATAATTTTAGATTTCTAGAAGTCGACTTTCTTATTTTTTTTTACATTTATTTTAAACTTTGTTCATCATGTTTGGAAGGAGTCTACAGAGCATGCGTCAATTTTTTCGAGGAAGAGAATTTTGTTTTTCATTGTCAAGTGTTCGAACAAAAAGCATAGCAACAAGGGTTGGCAGTTTCAATCGCTTCTCAAGAGTTTATAAAAAAACTTCGAGGAAATAAAAACATTTTTTTTATTTTTGCTTTTGTAAAGAACATTCATCATAGGAGTTTTATACGTAAATATGTCTTTGACTTTTTTTTTTTTTAAATTAACCCTAGTATTAATTGTAATGTTATTTAATCATCAGAATAGGATAGGTACATAAAAGATTAATTATTCACTAATAATATTGTAATTTTTATAAAAGATATCTTAATAATTTTAAGGAATTTTAATTTTTTAAGTATGATAGTATGAATGAATGTATACTATGCAATGTTTATTTTTAATTGTGGACCAGAAGACGTCTTATATAAGTGATTGACAAGTAGATATCACTTAGGTAATAGTCGTAAATATTAATATTTTTTATGATGTATTTTTCTTTTTTTTTAGATTATCAACGAATTATATAATGTTATAGTATGAACGTATGGGTTATGTGTAAATGCACTGACACACACATAAAACTTATAGAAGTCAGAATTTATTTATTATAAAAATATGCATACTTTTATTCCATATTACTGGTATAATACAACTTAATAATGAATAATTATATGATTCTTTTATAAAGAACATTAGTATTTCTTAGATGTTTAAAGTATGGATTTTTATTCAAGAATATTTGATAAGAAAGTGAAATAACCTTTTCTTGTTGATCAGTTGAGATCGTTATATTTACAGGTGAAATTTTATTTATTTTTGAAATGCTGTCAGAATTACTGTTGATGTAGATTGATAAATCTATAAGAAAATTTGTAAAGGGTAGTGACTTGGTAGTAATTTAAACATGAAACCAAAGAGGTGCTTTTAATGTAGGTTTTGTTATAGGAATAATCTTTATGATCTTATTAATTATGCAGGTACAGATAGTGGAGGTCATTAGACAGATAAGTCATGCCTCTATTTTATTGATACACTGTACCATGATGACTGCCTAATATATGTACTATTGAGTTGAGACTCTAGTTTGTCCCTATACCTATGCATCTGTTCGCTATCACGATTTTCTAAAGTATTACATCGTACAGTATTGTATTTTAATTGGAAAATGATAGATAATTTTAGAGTTTAAGGATCGTTATTTAAAATGGATGATAGGTTTGCTTACTTAGGAGGATGATAAGAATAAATGCAAATGGAATTGAGAATCAAAAAGAATTAAACATAAAGAATTATAAAATATTTTCTATATTTTTATTTTTTAATAAATATATTTCATGAAAGTATGTAAATGATAAATGTGGTTGTTCATGAATTTTGAACAAGTTTTAAGTATTTTAAAACTTATAGGTATTGCTTTTTTTTTTTAATGGATAGTGTACTAAAACAAAATAGTATAAGATAAAGCAAAGCTATATTTCTTAGTTATTATTTAATGATAAAGAAATACATCAACACTTACAGCTATTTTTATATTAGATCAATACTAAGTAAGAGATATTATGTATGAGAATTAGATTATCAATTGTGTCTACTCATTTTGTTAATGAACAGAAATAAATATGTTATGTTTAACAGTAACAACATTGCTATAAGAAACTATTTTAGTGATTGAGAATAAATTACGAGATATATATTAGTATTATTAATATTTTTTGTATTTTCTGTTATGCTTCATAACTGATGTATGTTTAAGGGAAGCATGTTGCAATGACACTTAATGATAAATAGTATTAAAAAAAAAGGTTATGTAAATTAATTATTATCATTATTATTAGAATTCAAATGAATATGTAGAATAGACAAATTATTTTAAAGTCGGAGTGAAGACTTAATTTTTATATTTTATTTTATTAATTTATTATGAGAAACTGGAAATTGTAAAGATGTAAGATTTATTTGAAAACTGTAAATATTGTAAATAGATTGTTTGTTTTATTGTAATAAATTTTGTTAGAATTGTTTTCTAAATTTGTGTGTTAAGTTAATTTCTTTCCACTCTGCAAAACACCTGACCACAGAGAGTTTGAACCAAAACATAACATTTGCACAGTAATAAATAAAAGTATTATTTAAGAATTATAATATTTTCCTAAGATTATTTATTTAAGAAATTACATTTACATTATCTTTATGGTCATAAGTTAATTGTTACAATACTGCACAGAGTTATAATGCTATTCGTTGCCACACATATATTTTTCAGATTATAAAATACTACCACATATTTTATTTAAACAAAGGCAAAACTCTCCATACAGTAGTGCCACCCTGTGCCAAACAGAGTAATTGGATGAGTAGGCACTAGAAAGGGATTTTATGCACAAGCCTTCTGGCATCCATTGATTACTCTGTTTGGCACAGGGTGGCACTACTGTATGGAGAGTTTTGCCTTTGTTTACAACAATTATGTTCTAGTATAGAGATGGTGATCATGTGATGTTTAGTAGTTTAACATATTTTATTTACAGTATCATATGAAACATAAAAGATTATGTTATATTATTTCTTTATTGTTATTATTGTTGATAAGAATTATAATGGGGGAAGATAGATAAGATTAAATCATACAATGAAGATTATTATTATTATTGTTATTAGTTAGGTATGGTTGAGTATGATATTAAATCCCTTATCATGCTTTACTACAGTAATTTTGATTGACATGAATTAATTTAAGAACCTGAGATTATTTTAGCTAGATTATTTTAAATAAAAATATTAAGATTTATTTATTAATGTAATCTTAATAATTAATTATTGTTGAAGTCGTAAGAATGCTATAGATTTATTATTTGAGATAGTAATGGGGAGGTAGTGTTCTTGTGCCATTGAGGTAGTATCCTGTGGGATATTGGCTCAATGTAATTCTTTATTACCACTTGTATCTCACTTCCTAGTCTCATGATTTTAATAAATATTTATTTATTTATTTTATAAACCGAACCATATTATCATTTTATTAATTTGAGCTAGTTAAACAGTTAACATTAACGTAGAATATTTTATTATCAATTATATGCATTTTTAGCCGAGCATAATTATTATCTGAGCTAGACCCATTTTATGATATATTATATTTCCTGGAAGTGAGGGATATCCACATAGATTCAAGAGGTTTTTAAACAAGATGTGATTTTTTTTGCAGAACCTTTGAACTTTATGAATCTTTGGTGTATGATCAAGAGATTCTAATTGTCTGTATACTATTGAATTAAAATGTCACTATGATTTGTCCATTATGCAATACTCTTAGTTGTGTTTTTCAAAAATATAATAATACCAAGCTAGAATTTTGAAAAATAGATTATGATAAATGAGCAGTTCAACCCTACAGAATGAATAATTAAAAAAAAGTTTGAATTAATTCCCCTAGGAAGGAGTTGGAAATAATCTAAGGACAGTTGAATTGAAATGTGATCAATCTGCTAATTTGATGCTTAAACATCACTTGATCATATATTAAATCAGTTTATGTAATTTATATGTTGCAATGCCATTACAAATGATTATTTATGATCTGCTTGTTGAACTGGAATTCAGAAAAAAAGCTTATTAATTGATTTGCATTAAACAAGTATGAAGAAATTAACAATAATGACAAGAAATGATTGGAAATTTTTAAGCTAACTTATGATAAAGAAATATTGGAAAAAGTATTAAAGAAATTAGATTGAGTGTATTGTTAGAAGTAAAGAATAAAATTGAATTTACTACTATTCATTTTGCAGCTCTTAACTACAAGAAACAATAAATACCATTTCAAATATACTTTATCTCCATATAGTTATAACCAACCAAAAATCTTCTTTTTTTTTTTAAGAAATCTGCAAATTTGTGTACATTTTTGAAAACATTCTTCAAAAAAGTGCATATTGCATTTATTAAATAATTTATTAATAACTGTAAACAAATGTCAAATAATTAAAAATTATATTGTTAATAATTGTTTTTTTCTCCTTTCAGACGCTGACAAGTGCATTTCGTCATCATGATACTGATTTAGACGGAATGATTACAATAACTTATGAACAATTTTTAACTATGATATTTTCATTGCAATTATAATATTAATTCTATGAATTTCTTTTAAATGATTTATAATTGTAATTTTTATTATATTAATAAATTTGGTATATTTATAAATAAATTTTTTATTAAAAAATAAAATGAAAAGTTTGTGTATTTTTATATTTTTTATAATTAAGAATTATTTATATAAGAAAAATGATATCTAAAGTTATTAAGAAATTATAAGGAAAGCTAGGAAGATTAAAGAAAAATCAATCGTTTTAGTTTTTTGATAAAAAATTTAATACAAATTACACAGTGCTGTGTAATTTATTTTCATTATAACAATATCAAACTCTCCGTGCAGTAGTGCCACCCAGTGCAAGCCTTAGTAATCAATGAATGTGAGAAGATTACTAAGGCTTGCACTGAATGGCATTACAATATGGAGAGTTTGATACTGTTTTAACAGCTTATATAAGCATAGGAAATGATCATGTAATGGTTTAGTATTTTTTGTTATTATAATTAATCTTACAATTGTTTTTTTTTTAAATGTATTGATAATAATCATTAATGATCTTCATAAATCTTTTAATAAGCAAAAAAGAATATATTTGTTTACTAAGATGTATAATAATCACAAAGGAAAAAATGATTATTAAATAAATAAATGATTAAAATTATAGTACTTTTTATTTTGCAATTTATGTAATTAAACTCAGAATCAACCAAATTTATTTAAGCTGAGATCTATGGTAAAAATAGTATGCAATACTGTATATGGAAAATCATACTGTATTTGTCATTTACTATACATCTTTAGCTGTTCCAGTTGCTATTTAATGATTCAATGTATAATTACATCTGCAAAGAACAATGTTACTTATTTCAGTGTAGGTTCCTTTTTAACAAATAGACATATATCTACCTAACTCATATGAATCCAATTCAATAATTAACATTTTATGCATGACATTTTTAAAAAAAAATCTTTATGAATATAACAGGCTTGTTTATCATTTTATTACATAAATATGATAATTTTAAAATATAAGAAAATGATTATCCAAGATTTTGATATGCCAATATTTTTAATATGAAATGAAAGAAATGTTCTGTATTATCATATTTACTTTAATAAGAGTACCAAACTCTTCATATAATAGTGCCACCAAATGCAAGCCTTCCTAATCAATGGATGCAGGTAAATTTGTGCATAAAATCCCTATCTAGTACCTACTCATCCAACATCTCCAGATTAGTTGCTAGCTTGTGATTTTCTTCAGTGAGGAACCTTGGATTTGAGAGCATTACATCTACATCTTAGGATCTTACCTATTTGATTAACGATAAAGCTAGGAGGAGCCCAAGATGAAAACAATCTAATGTTTCCACCTCAAGCTCATTCACTTGTATAGTCATAGATATCTGAGCTTAGTTCAGCATCTATATATTTTGGTGTCTTTGGTTTTTCAAAAACCACAATCACTATTGTCCTATGGGCAGGATAGGTATAAATTCATAGAATAATCATGATTGTGATTTTTGAAAAACCAGACACCAAAATGTATATGTGCTAAACTGAGTTCAGAGCTATATGACTATACAAGTAAATGAGCTTAGATTGGAAATATTATAGTATTTTCAGCTTGGATGCCTAGATGTATAGTTAACCAAATAGGTAAAAGGTGGCTGCTGGGGGGTTGCATTGGATCCTAAGATCTAGGTGCAGTGCTTTCAAATCCAAGGCTGCTCATCAATGAGTAGGTGCTAGATAGGGATTTTATGCATAAACCTTCCTGCATCCATTGATTATGAAGGCTTGCACTTGATGGCATTACTGTATGAAGAGCTTTTATTCCTATTAACAGCATGTGTAAGCATATGAAATGGTGATCATGTCATATTTACTCTACTTGTTGATAGTTCATGGCCACTGGAGATAGTCAAACTATAATGATGTGGAACAGTAGCATATATGAATACCTAGTTAAGGATATACAGAGTTTCAAAAAAAGGGGGAAGAAAATAATGGTTATAGGGAATATGAATGGACATATTGAAGAAATTGATGACATGGATAACAAGAATGGACAGCTTTTGAAAAAAATTTGTCAGAGAGTGAATTTGAGCATTGGAAATTTATCAAATATTTATGAGGCACAATAAACATGATCTAGAAATAATATATTTCATACAATAGATTGTGTATTAGTAGAGAAAGAGGGAATGACTAAAGTATGGAAAATTAAAGTGTGATAATGAAGAGAGAATGGTTAGTAATGTGATGGAAAGGATAGTGAAAGATGTGGTGGAGAATAAATGATAAGAATAAGTTAGAAGAATATAAAATAAAAGTAGAAGAAATCATGGAAGAGTTTGTTGGGAATGAATATAAGGACTGGGGTGATAAAGTAGAAAAAGTGGTAAATAGGGTTTTAGGTGAGAATATTCAGAAGAATGAAATTAACAGAACAATGAGTATTAGTAAAAGTGTAAAAGGGAAGGAAAAAGCATTTAGAGAATATAAATGTGCTATTAAAAATAAAGAGAATGAAAAAGATCATATTAAATGGGAAAACTGTTTATTAAAAAAAAGTTGGCTAAAATAAATAATTATAGACAGAGAATGAAATTAAATGGTAAATTGTTGGAGAATAGTGGAAGAGATGGGAGTATAAAATATTGGAAATGTATTAAAAGGAATCTAGGGGAGAAATAGTATTACTAAATGATGAGGAAAAAGTAGCTCTAGAGAATAATTAGAGACAATCTTAAATAAGTATGTAATGGATATAAAAAAGATGTTAGATGGTAAGGACAGAGTGATAACAAATATAAAAGCACATAATAATGGAAACATTAGTTTTACAGAAAATGAATTGAATGATGCAGGAAAGAAATTGAAAAGTGGAAAGGCAAGAGGTTTAAATGGACAGGCAGCAGAGATAGTGATGAATTTGGGAAATAGGGGAAAATTAAATCTACTATGTTTTAATAAAATGATACAGAAGAGAGAATTTCTAGATAGCTGAGATAATACAAGAGTAAGTCTATTATTTAAAGGAAAGGGTAGGGATCATGGAAAGTTAAACAATTATAGACCAATAGCGGTAACATTAGTGTTATATAAAGTTTTTGCATATATAGTGGTTGGAAGGGTGGAAAAATGGATGAAAGAAAATAATATAGTGGGAGAAATACATAGAGGTTTTAGATTAAATAGGTGCATAAGAAATAGTTTGTTTATAGTCACACAACTTATTGATATGAGTGGGAATACAGGTAGCCCAATATATATGGTCTTTATAGAGAAGGCATATGATAAAGTAAATAGAAATAGATTATGGGTAAATTTAGGTGCATAAGGAATAGTGGAGCTTTAGTGGTAAGTTTAGTAAATTTGGGAATGAGTGGAGCTTTAGTGGATCTTATTAAAAGATTGCATGAAAATATTACTATACATATTGAACCGGGTGGGGTGTTTTAGTAGATCACTAGGGGAAGAAAACAAAATCTATATACACCTGGGTCTCATTTTACGCGATAGATAGGTTCCTCAGAAAACGCGCAAACGAAATCGCGCAAAAGTAGACGTAACTTACCTTGAAAAAGGGGGGATACGGACTGAGATTTTTCAAAAATCGCGTAAAAGCAAAGCACCAACGTAAAATTACTTTAAAATTCGTGCAAAAAAAAAAAAAAGGAAATAAAATATGACTAATAAAAAATTTCAAATTTGAAAAAAATTGATACAAGACAAACTTTTTTTAACTACAATACTTAATTTTATTCAAAATAATATATTTTTATGCATAATTTACAGTAATTTACATTTTTTTATACATGTTTTAATTATTATCGCGATTTGCCGATAAACAGGTTCGTTTGCAAACTCATAAAAAAATCAGATTCTTCACATGAGAAAATACAACTAGCACCAACGTCACTCTCATGTTGTTAATGGTTTTCTGGTGACAATGTAATTAGTAATTAATCTAACAACTAAAAATTAAATTCTTATTTTGTCTTTAATTTTCAATTTTAATTGTGCTCACTGCTATTACTGCTTAAAAATAAACTTGCGGACACTAAATGATTAATAATTGATTGCGTTCTTTTTTAAAAAGTAAATCAGAATGTGATTTAAAATGCAAAATTAACTCGCACAATGTTTGAACAAATTTACATTATAATCTTGTAAAATTTAATGTGTGTATACATAAAATGTGGAAATCATGATTTTAATTTCATTATTGCATAAAATCTTACTATTATAAAGTACTGAAAATATTGAAATTACTAAGATGAAAGTCGAATTCCAATAATGTGCTATTACTTTCAATATACGCGAAATTTATTATTTAAAGTAATAGCGCATTATCGGAGTTCGACTTCCAGTGAAACATGGAATCGCATAACTTCAAAATCATGTTAAATAAGACCGCATAAAAAGAGACCCAGGTGTATATGCACTTTGACTCTTTAAATAAAATAACTTGTGAAACAATATTGTAAAACTTTTATACAAAAATATGATACAATTATAACTTATACATTCGATCTACACCAATGCAATTTAAATATTGCACCACCATGGTCCCTTAGGCAGAGAAGAATAATGCCCAGAGGGCACCTGTGACCAAGCCAGAGCTATATATAAAAATATATAACTATGACATGTTTGAAGGTTTCTTGGCTGCAGAATTCAACACATCATTCAAAGCACTTTTTTGTTTTGAAGTAAACTCTGGGTGCCAGTCAGTTATCCAAAAATAATTGCTACACTTTGAACGATGGCAAACTAATTCAGCACCTAAGATATCCCAACTAGCTCAATCAAAAGGATAATATAATATACTGTTACTTAATTTAGTGGTAAAAGAATTGACTGACAAATATTAAGCTTAAAAATAATTTATTTTAATTAAATATTTATTATGGTAAAGTTTAAACTACTTTTCTAAAATCTTAATTAAATTAGACAATGATTTATAATAACCTTAGGCACACATATAATAAGATATACAATAGTAATAAAATTCAGCATGAAAATAATTACAAGCATTCAATGTTTACTATTATAATTTAGAAAAACTACTATAAATTCTTAATTAACTTAAACAATGATTTATATATATAACTACATGTACTTTTAATAAATCACAATATAATATAACGAGTATTAAAACACACACATCAAGTTTGTTTATGCACGCTATAGAGTTCATTTGTTTTACAAATTCTGAAGGCTTCAAATTATTGCAATGGCTACTTTTATATCAGAAATGGAATAAGAAAAAGTTATTCATTACCTATAGAGTTTTGGGTGTTGAATTCTGTTTGCTGCTTCAGGTGAGTTTTCCAACCAGTTGGATTCAAGGTTCTGTGGAAGTTCCTTTGCTTACTATTTCATGGCACTATTCCTTAAGACATCCCTGGCAGTTTTCAAGTTGTTAAGCAGGCATCACTCTTATCAGGCAGGCTACTGTTTCCATCGGACTCGGGCTGGAACGAGGTTGTATGCTTCCAATGGCTGTTAGCACTGCATTGTCCTAAAAATACCAACTCTGAAGACTGATTGTAAGATTGACTGACTGATTGAATCTGATTGTGAACTCAACTGATGGACTGAACTGCTTGACCGATGAAAAACCGGAATATTTATGTGGTGACCTATTACTTTGTTAATTAGTTTTTATATCTGCCAGCTATATCTGTTGTTGGAATTCATCCACTTTTTTTTTTTTTTTTTTAAATTTTTTTTTTTTTTTTTTTTTGGGCCTCTTTTTTTGTGTGGGGTTTTTTTTTTGCCCTTGGGGAGTCTGTTTTTTTAATTTTTAACTTTCATATATCATTTTATCAACACGCACACATTTTACTATACTTTTTTATTTTTAAAATCAACTCGTTATAAACAATCGTATTTATTTTATGAAAAAAAGTTTTTAGTTTTTAAGATTTCCTTTTTTTTAAAACTTAAATAAGATATTTTTAATTATTTGAAAATCAACTACTTTTAGCTTGTCTATGTTATATTTTCTACCCCTTTCTAATAAATAAATGACGTTTGATGAATAACTTTTTAAACTCTTAGATTTTCTCTTTTTTATGAGATGCTTTAATTCAATTATTTACGGACAGCTTAATGATTTTATTATTTCTGCATTATTTATGAGACCCTTTTATATTTTAATAATTGTAACTTATGTGGACTGCACTCATAAGTGGTGCAGTATCAATTAGGAAATATAGAATCAAAGTTAAAAATGGATGGAAATAAGGCCCTTAGACACTATGTCATCTATTTTATTTTTGTTATATTTGAGAAAAATGAAGAGTAATAGAAAGACTAGGAAGAGGAGTAGAGGTACCATTAATAGATAACAAGGGGATGGATAATATCAAGGTTTTTTATTTGCTGATATCTTCTTGTACACAGAGTATAGGGAAGATGGGGGATTAAATTTAGTGAAGAAAAATCAAAAGTAATGATAATGTTGGGGAAAGAGAAGAAAAAAGAATTTTTATTGGGGGATATAAAGTTAAATGTGGTGAATCGTCTTAAGTAATCAGAGAAATTGCTTGGATAAATAGGAGAAAAAATTGATAAATGAAGCAAAGAAAAGAAATGGATTGATAAAAGAATTAAAATATTGTGTTTTCAGATAAATATGATGTAGCAAGAATTGTATGGAAGGGAATGGCAGTAGCAGGGTTAACATATACTAATGATGTTTTATGTATTAGTAAAGCGGTATAGATTACTTAGAAAAGATACAAAGAGAAGTAGGAAGACATGCATTAGACGCAGAGGTGTGGACAGCAATAGAGACAATTTAAGGAGAAATGGAATGGTGAAGTTTTTATACGAGAGATACAAAAATGAAAATGTTCATTCGATTGCGATTTATGGATAGTAGGAGAATAACCAAAATAGTATTTGGGTTACAAGTAAAGGACATGCAACAAGATAAGTGAGATAGATAGTATGGTATGCAGAAGATTTGAATAAAGACTGTCAGTATACTTGTACAAAAGATGGGATGATACGTGTTAGGAGAATTGTTGAATGTTATAGTGACGAAGAATGGATTAGAAGAATAGATGCATTAATAAAAAAAATAGCGAATTGGAGAGATGGAAAGTAAAGTTTAAATATATATAGAAGCAAACAGAATATTGGGTGTGAGTTAATTTATAATAATAGTAAGGACAGTAGTTTATTGTTTAAGGCTCAAACAGGATCATTAGCAACAAGGGAATATGCACATAAATGGAGGAATATAGGTGATTTAGTCTGCAAGTTATAAAAGGCATGGGAAATATTAAGTGCACATTAATTGAATGTAAATGCTTACAAGCAGAAAGGTTACAAATAATGAAGTTGTTGGAGGATAAATATAAACAAAATGATTATACAGAAAGTCGATTCTTGGTTTTTATGCTAGGTTTGGAAATAACGGGGATCTAGATATAAAGGGCATAAAGTCAACAAAGATAATGTTGTGGAAAGGGGACGGAGCAGGATAGAGAAGACTACTTAGGGTGGGGAATAAAAAGAGAAGGCAAGGTGGCTAACAGGTTTTTCTGGGCATAGTGGTTGAGAGATTCCTGAATATGATAAAGGAGAAACCATAGTGCATCACATTGCATACTCTTATTAACAGCCTGTGTAAGCATATGAAATGGTGATCATTGATGGTTTTATACCTATCCTTCCCATAGTACAATGGTGGCTGGTTTTTGAAAAACCAAAGACACCAAAATGTATAGATGCTGCTGGAGGGTTGCATTAGATCCTAAGATCTGCTTTCATATCAAAAGCTCCTCATTGATGAAAGTCACAAGCTAGAAACTAGCCTGGGAATGTTGAATGAGTAGGCACTAAGGGATTTTATACACAAATCTTACTGCACCCATTGATTATGAAAACTTGCACTTGGTGGCACATATGGTGAGTTTGAAAACAGAAAGGGCACATATAATGAAGTTATGGAAGAATAAATATGAAAAAAGTGATTATACAAAAAGTGGATTATTGGTTTTTATGCTGGGTTTGGGAAAAGATAAGGGGGATTTAGATATAAAGGCCATAGAGTTGACAAAGATTATGTTGTGGAAATGGGATAGAGCAGAATATGGGAAAACTTAGACTGGGGAATGGAAAATAAAATTGCTAACAGGTTTCTGTGGGCATAATTGTTGAGAGATTCTTGACTCCGTTACTCATATATAATGAACTTAGACATTCACAGTTAATCTTTGATATTATTTCTTTATTATATTTATTGCTTAAGTCAGAAAGTAATAACATCTAGAGGTAATTTCTGTCATCAATCAATATTATCTAAAATAAATAATGTATTTTAATTACTTAATTGTCTGTGCATTCTTTTCTCAATAGTCTCATCTCCAATATGTACATACCAATCCTGAGCTTTCTTGCTCTGATCTAAGCAATGTAGGATTTTCACTATGAATACTGTGATGATGATGGCAATATGCAATATATTCTAAGGTGGTCTTTCTGAGAAGAAAATGATGCCCTGAATTAGGACTCATGAAGTTCAAACCATGTGTATTCAAATAAACGTGAACAAAGATTAAGTGAATCTCCCTAAGATCAGATTTGATATATGATGACCAGGAAATACAATCAGATTATCTTATATAAGCAATCATGTAGGGGACAGAAAGTTTGATCATCAACATCCATTTTAATTAAATTTTAATTGAAAATGCAGATGTCAACTAATTTTTGGGAACTGATGAAATGCATATTGTTTTAAAGTACTTCATTTATTTCCAGAAATGTTTGTATATATGAGTCACCAGTAGAAGAGTCATCATTAACAAGGCAGTTTCCACTGCATAAATGGCACAAGAACATATGATCTGAACTAATAGGGTAAGAGAACCTATATGCAAAAAAATATATTAAATAGTTTGAAATGAGAATCTGACAATGGCACAAAATATAAATAAAAGAATAATAAAAATAGAGTTAAGAATACAGTAAAGCAGGACAGTTGATTGGCAGGTAGAAAAAATAATGTTAAGCAAAGGTAGTAAAAGAAGAAATGGACATAGGCATTGTTTTTGATATTGGAGAGAAGCAATAAAAGGGTGACAGTGCATTATTCAATGAATAGTATGCACAATAATATTTATAACAATTTTGCTGTGATCACCAGGATCAGAGTCAGTTTGCTCAAATATGGCCAATAAGTCAGTTGTACAAACATCCATTAATGTAACCTTATGATAGCTAGCTCTTATGTTGCTCTAAAACAAATCAGTTAATCCAGACTTCTAATACTCTCTAAGTTAATCTTATAAAGCAAGTTCTCGCAAAATCAAATTACCATAAAAAGATTATCAATCTAAATATTCTCTAATAAACAAATCATATTCTTTATCTCAAGTTCTTTTCCAAACCATGAATGTGATCCTAGTAAATAATTATGAGATATGAACCATCCAGTCTTTGGATAATATCCTAATATAACAAATACATTTTATTTTAAAATTAATTATGAAACTCTGATAAAGTGATTTTGTTGCTAACTGTATATTACACAAAAGGTTATCTTATAATTTTAATCAAAATAAAATATATTTTTAACCAAGGATGTTACTCAAAACATCAAATTTTAATAAAGTGACCTTTAAAATCGTGTACTCTTACATTTTAATATTAAAAATATATGTGTGTTTTGAATTTGTGACAGTGCAGATGGTGGTACAGATACACATTCAGAAGTAATAATTAAATCAATATTTTATTAGTTCTAATAAATATGACATTGATAACACATTAATATTTTAATATCCAAATTATATAATTATTACAAAGTTTGAATAAAATTTATACTACAAAAAAATAAATAAACATAATATAATTTAACCATGAATTCAGAAAGCTCTCACATCAATAATAACAACACTCTTAAATTACTCTGATTGCATCGAGCAAAATAAAAATATGGTTGGCATCATGCATGACTTTTAAAAAAAAAAATTCACCAAGATGAGCATCAAGAAATATAAAAGGCATTATGATGTAATAGATTCAAAAACAAATACTTGTCCGAAAGTGCACATAAGGAATTAGGATCTTGTCTCTAATCTTAATAAATATACTAAGATTAAACCATCACAAAAGATTACCTAAAATATAGCACCATTGGCTACCTATCACCTAAGACAGACTATTTCTCGCAAGTACAATAAAAATAATATATGAAAATAGTGTTACTCCTATCATATAGCAATAACAAACATGATGTGAAAAATCTATAAAATATCATAATTGAAGCAAAATATAACTAGACATATTAAGTGTGGCTTAGCAAACTTAATAAGAAAAATATATATCACCAATTCCTCCATTCATTTATACATTCTAAACAATTTCATACAGGATGTTTATGTTACTTTTGATTATATTTCAAGACTAATATTCTGAGAAACTCCCATATTTAATAAACTGTAAATCATACAATAAATAATAAAATAAACAATATTATAAAGACGATACACACAAAACTTATCTACATTATAATCCTTTTACCATTTTATAGATCATGATTCTTTGAATCATTAATTTCAGTGACATTCTTATGTAGCACAATAATTCAAATAACGATTCTTTGGACATTTTGAACATTTTATTAAAATATTGAGACAAGGTGGATTAAATTTTAGCAAAACAATTAAAATGTGAGACACTTAAAATTTGCAAAGCATATGTTGAAATAATATGAAGGTAAGAAAATATTTCTTTTGAAGCAATTTAAATATAAAACATTGAAAAGGTAGCATAATATTTATTTCAAGCAATATGAAGATATTTCCTTTCAAAAAACAAGTAAATTCATGCAATGAAATTAGTAAAGAGCATAATAAATTCTCCATTAAAATAATGCAAAGTTTTATACAGCAATGAGTAATTTATCTGTAGCACAGCAATACTTCAAAAAGCTATATACATTATAAGACAATGAGCAGATTGTTGAAACATAGAATACATTTTAATGAAATATTTTATATTTCATCAGCAATGACAAAGTGCATTCAAGCATGAATGTTTCTATAATAAGGCAAAATATTTCTATAAAACAGTATTTTATCAGCACATTTAATATAAGAGAAATTCCTGAAAAATGCAAATCTTTCCATTTTGTAAATTTATAAATGTTAAACAATCCATTTCAAAAGTGTTATAATGATAATTTTCATGAATGACATTTTTAAATTACAAAGAAATAATAAAATAATTTACTTTTTTAGTAAAGCAAAATCATTTTTATAGTTATTCCACAACTATTTTTATCATATACAATGTACTGCAAGTTTAGCAAAAGTTCTAATTTGATTATAATCATCAAATTAACCTCAATGAGAATATTTTGTAAATAATAAAGTTCAGCACTGTCAAATATACAGTCTATAATTCATTATAGAATAAAATATAAACTTAGATTAAAATTATGTAAAGTTCTGGTATTCTATATTTTTAGAAGTATCAAGTCCATATAAATTTGATATGAATAAACAAGCAATTGAATATTAATAAAAGTTCAAGCAATAAATACCTGCTGTAAAATTTATATTATCACAAAGTAATGTAACTATATAATTTCCATAATTATGCATTGTTGGTGTTTTCTGAATGAGGTATACAATGAAGAGATTCTGTAAAATGATGGATGGGCTAAAGCTAGAGGCCCAAGCAGATAATTATTTTAGCTGTTCATGTTATTTATAAAAAAGCAATTATAAAAAAACACATGAGATGATGAAAACTGATGATGTATGCAAAGATACATATGGTCAGATCTTAAATATGGTAAGTCAAGTGATAGATAACTATTTAATTATTGACAATGAGGGTTTTAATTACTAATTAATTTATCTGACCTAATTCAGTTGATAAATCAAATATGCTAAACATAACTTAATTATACTGTCTGGAATTTTATACAAAATAAATTTAATTACATCATACATCAAATTATTATTTAGAAATAATATATATATATATATTCTCATAAACAATACATTTATTTAAATACACTTTCTTTTATAATATTCTCAGAACATTAACTTTAATATATTTTTAAAACGTAATTTTATAAACAAAACATTACACAATAAATTTGTTTTAAATATTTTCATCTTCCAGACAAAGAAGTTGAAATACAATCATTTTCTCTTTAAAATTTTAGCTTTAAATTGAAACAAATCACTCACAATTAATGATATTTAAAATATAATTTAGAAATAATTTAAAGTTAATGGCTAATCATTAATATTTATAGAAAATTAGAATATTGTTAAGCCAGCAATTAGAACTATATTTTAATATGAATTGTAATAAATTGATTATATTAATGAAAATCAATAAAATATTAAAATTATTTAAGTGTTTATTTTATAATGATGTAATAAATATGTGTAATAACTCCATTAAAAGTATTATTAGTTTTAAACTACAATATATTAAGGATAAGTTATACATTATACTGACTTAATAATTTTATAACATCTACAATTATAAGATAAGCTTAACTGTTAAGTTAAATTACTTAAATTCATTAATTTAAATTAGTCACAAATAATGATATTCTATAACATGAGTTATAAATCAATAAATTAACTTATTAAATGATTCACTATTTTTACTATGCAAAGAGAATTTAATAGAAAATAAACTACATTTTTTTTAATATATTAGCAAAATACCCAACATAAAGTTCTATAGGCAAAACTTAAGGTTACAACATATATATAAAGCAAGAAAGTGAATTTGAACAATATGAGATAAAATCACAATCAACAAATAACATAATTTGACTCAAACAATATGACAATGTAGGCTAAACTCAGGGTTTTCATATGCTCTAATAAAAAGAGCCACAATGGTAAGAATAACAATAAATATTATTAATATAATAATTAAAATTCAATAAAAATTTCAGAGAACTCAACTCACAAATTAAAGAGATGCTTTTAATATTTTCAATAAGAACACATCTGACAAACACTACTCTTAACATTTCATCATAGTGATCAGATCCAATTTTAAAATATGATAAAGAATTATGTTTCTTATAGTTTGTGGCATTTTATTTCTTAAAAGGATTTCTTTTATAAAATTTCTTTTCATCATCGATTATAATAAGATCTCAGGGTTCTTTAATTAAATATATTAAAATTTCACTTTTCTTTTATTTAAGAATTATTAGGCAATGAATGTAATCCTAATAAAAATGTGAGGAGACATACTTTTATCCCATAAGATAATGTCTGCCTAATTTACAACAATAATAAATCTTTTTAAATAAAATATCTATAATAACAAAGACATGAAAAATTCTTAATTTAGAATAAATAATTTACTAGGATAACATTTGAATATCATGAGTGGATAAGGGATTTTATGGCCATTCTGGATATCATATTAATAACTCATAACAATCTTTCTTATGAATTTAAGATGAATAATTTCAGCATTTAAATTTATGATGGCTCATCAACTGTAATTTTATGAATAATGCAAAAAATAATTTTGTCACAAAAATGTGATTGGATTAAAGGCTTCATTTAAAATTAAGAAAATGAATGAATAATCTATTTCTTAGATGCTTTCTTAACATCTGCAGACTATTTTAACAAAGTTATTATTATATTCAAATTTTATGTGCATGTATTCTTAAAGACCAACACAAAATATAATTGTATAATATTTTATAATGTCAAGATTTCTGGATAGATAATATGTGATAGTGATGATATTGAAACTAGCTGACATATTTAACAATAAAAAAACATTAATTTTATCATTAAGGGCAATTAAATAAATAACTTTGGAAATCTACAATCTATCAAGCAAGCTGTTCAGGTACTGTTGTACAATTCACTGCATAGAAGAAACACTTGTTAAAGTTTACAGCTTACAATAATAAATAACTTTACAAATTAAATGATAATTGACTTGTTAATTTTGTCTGACTGATAAAAGCTTTTCTTAACACGAGCATTATTACAAGAAATTCTACATTTATGCAACAGTTATACTATTATGTTGTCCCAACAAGGAGCAAATTTAAATAATAAGCAAATCTTACCAAACCAGCAAGGAAATCAATAGAAGTGATATATATTACTCATTGAAGCCTATAAACACAATTTTATTTTGTGAATAGATATCAGTTTTACACCCTGCAATACTGGGAAAGCAGAGAAAAAACAGACCACATCAAAACTATCCATAATCTATACACAGAATATTCAAGAGTGCAACAGAAGAAAAGATAATGCTCCTCAAAACAAATATTAATTGCCAAAAATAATAAAGCCATGGTGGTACACCACACATCGTTCTACACAAAGTATGCATAATATAATACATTGAGAGGAAAAGATGAATAAGGTAATGAACCTAAATGATGGCATAAATTTAAAAAGAGGACTTACATTTTGAGGGCAAAATTGTTCTAGGACTTTGTCTCTGAACATATGGAAAGTGAGAATGAACCATCAAAAATATTAGGAACAATAAGAGCTGCCTTAAATGAAGCATTTATTCTAAATATGAAACAAGAAAATATAACTTATGGAATATACTATAATAAGAGACAGCTATAATCTCTATAAAATATATGCTTGCAAAATAAACATCCACAATAGACAGCTACAATCTCTTGGATAATATAATGGCAAGTTAAGCACAAACAATAAAGTGAGAGAGACTAATGCAATAATTTCTAAACAAATATAATAACATAAAACCAATGACAAAAATTATTTGCCAAATCTGGCCTAATAAAAGCATGGCCTGTATACAACATCTTCCCTGATTCTACATAAACTCACATTCAAATAAATGAATTACTCATGATAGGGGACAAATAACATTTTAAAATGATATAGTATTATAACAGTAAATATTAAACAAGGCAAAACTCTCTCCATACATTAGTGCCACCCTGTGCCAACCAGAGTAATCAATGGATGCCAGAAGGCTTGTGCATAAAATCCCTATCTAGTGCCTACTCATCCAATATCCCCAGACTAGTTTCTGGCTTGTGACCTTCATCAGTGAGGAGCCTTGGATCTGAGAGCACTGCACCCAGATCTTAGAATCTAATGCAATCCTCCAGCAGCCACCTTTTATCTCTACTTAACTACAAAACTATGAGAATGAAATTGAAAACACAATAATATTTTCAATCTAAGCTCAATAGCTTATATAGTCATATGGGTCTGAACTCAGTTCAGCATCCATACATTTTGGTGTCTTTGGCTCTTTAACAACCATAGCCACCACTATCCTATTAGGTAGGATTGGTGTTAAACCACTAAACATCACATGATCACCATATCTTATACTAGCACATAATTGTTATTAAACAAGGCAAAACTGCCTAATAGGATAGTGGTGGCTATGGTTGTTAAAAAACCAGACACCAAAACGTATGGGTGCTGACCTGAGTTCAGACCCATATGACTATATAAGCTATTGAGCTTAGATTGAAAATATTATTGTGTTTTCAATTTCATTCTCATAGTTTTGTAGTTAAGTAGAGATAAAAGGTGGTGGCTGGAGGGTTGCATTAGATCCTAAGATCTAGGTGCAGTGCTCTCAGATCCAAGGCTCCTCACTGACAGCCACAAGCCAGAAACTAGTCTGGGGATATTGGATAAGTAGGCACTATATAGGGATTTTATGCACAAGCCTTCTGGCATTCATTGATTACTCTGGTTGGCACAGGGTGGCAATACTGTATGGAGAGAGTTTTGCCTTGTTTAATAACGATTATGTGCTAGTATAAGAGATGGTGATCTTGTGATGTTTAGTGGTTTAACAGTAAATATTCTGTGAACTTCTGAATAGTTTACAGATAATGCATAAAAATATATCAAACAAAAATGCATAATATAAATAAATAAAATATGTAGTGTAAATTACAATAGGATAAATTTATAATTAAAATTATATCCAGTTTACTAAATATAAATAATTAAAAGTTCTTCATCATGGAACTGTATCCTTCAACAGGATACAGTTCTTCAATTACCATTCTGCTAACATAGAAAATTTTCTAATATTGAAAACGCATCAACTTTAATATATGTAAAGCATTCAAAATGTTTCCTATAAGCAACAGATTTTCTGGTAAGCATGAGCACACTGGTATAATATAATATTAGCTTTTCATTAATTCATGGAATATATATATATAACTTAATTAGGAGATACAGGAGCATATTATATTCTTTGGATAATGCACATTTCATTATAGAGCAGATATTTTTAAACTTCCTAATCATAAAATGGATAATAATGAGGCATATAGTAGAGCAGCTTTGTAATAAAAAGTTAATTGCATAATAAGCTTGAAAAATAATTCACTTAAAAGTATTTTATTTCCTTTACAACACATATGACTATCCAGTTATTCAGTACAATCTGCAGTTAAAGACAATAGTAGTGACTTTTAAGTACATGTTTCATTACAATGGTAGAATATTAGTTTTTAAACAAATAGTCCAGAATAATTTTTAAGTGAAAAAGTTAATTTTCATTTCACAGACTTGGGATATATTTTCTCTACCTCTAGCCTGTAATAGATAAATTAAAAGTTTTGTAAGCAAATGCTTTCATTCAGCCATTAAAGTAAATAAGTAATTAAAATTTCATCTGAAAACTAAAATATAGGTTCTGCTACCTGGAATTTTAATAGTCCATTCCTTAAAATAATGAATTATTCTAAAGCAAACCATTGTTTAAAGGTAAGAATATTGAAATAAATATATTTTTAAATAGACATTGCTGAAAAATAAACATTTTAGTCTTTTAATAAATTTCTTATTCTTTTCAGCATCTTCCAATAATAAAGCAAAAGCATTTTAAAATGCTAAGAACTGTTATAAAACACTGCATAAGCATAAAGTTTTTAACAGTATCAATAGTATGGCACAAAGAATATTGAACTGATAATAAAGTTTATTGTAAATAAAAGATTGGTAATCAATAAAAGTTCTTTCATAAATATGGAGATCCATAGAAAATTCCCTTTAAATACTAATTCTGCATAAAAATAACTTGGCATTTGTTGAAGAATAGTAAACTTTAGTTTAAAGCTTTAGGACCTGGATTAAAACATTTAAATATACATATTACTTTAACAAAATAAAATTGATTAAAAGTTATTAAATAGAATTATTAAAAATAATTAATTCTGCAACTAGATAATTAAAGAAAAGAATAAAAGTAGTAGAAAGTATGTGCAAGGTTTTCCTCTTTTATATTCCTGGTCATATGATTGATTTTGATGATTAAAACTGATATTTTAAATCACCTCCTATTTAACCTAATTCATTACAGTTTAAAAATTAATTAGTTTTTTAGGAAATAAAGCTAAAAATAAAGTCATTTACATATTGTCTAGACTTTTTAATTAAAAATATTAAATTCATTAATGAAACTAAAATTATTACAATTAAAATAAAACATAATATATAATAATCACTTTTTTTGAAACACTCATGTAAAAATTTTTCAGAATATTTTTTCATTGTTTTTAATTAAAGATATTTAAAAACAATTAAATATTACAAATAAGGAAATGAAAGTTGGAAATTAAAATGTAAGCACAATTACATACATTCTCTGTTTTTATGGAAGTAATACAATTTTATTCTTCCTCCTTTCCTTAGATATTGATTTCTATATTTACATATGATACCATTTCCAATTTTTTTTATATGTCAAATGTATTGACTGTGAAGTAAACCCAGACTAGTTGCTTGAAAGGCAGCTATGCTAACCACTAGGGCACCAACACTTGACTACCATTTCCAACTTTCTTATACACTTAACAATACTATACACAAAACTTTACTCTTACAGTTTCTACTGTCCTGCAGTCATCATCAGAGCTACAATATCCAAATATATAATACAATTAATACATTATATTTATATACATAATCAATAACATACATCTTAGCCTAACCATTATTAACTAATTTTATTTTCTTATTTATAGTATTTTATTATTAAATTATTCTAAAACAATTTTATTATAATTTTAAAACTTTAATCTTTAAACTCTACTATTTAATCTATCATTTTATTATCTTTTTAATTATATTTTCTTAATTACTTCTAAACTTTTTTTATTTTTATTATATATTTAACTATTAACTTTTTTACATTACAAATTACCTTTTTATTACATTACTAAATACTTACATTTTTATAATTCTATTTCCAAAAATCAACTGACAAATTTTCAAAAATTCTTATACCTGTTTAACAACTCCCTCTATCATTTTCTTCAATTTTATTTTTAAACCTTTTTATATTCAAACTATTATTAATAATAATAACTATAATTATTCATAAAATTATTGTCTTTACCCCAAAATTCACATTAAGATTTTGTTATATATTTTTAATTAATATTGCCTCTTTAATTTTCCTATCCCTTGTATTACTTGCATAATTAATCATTTTTATACTATCCTTCTCAAACCTATGACCCATTTCTAATGAATGCAAATAAATAGGTGACTTCTTACCATACTTATGTTGAACTAATCTTGTATAAATTGAATTCTTTGTCTTACCTACATAATTAGTTTTTATATTTTTACTTTTACCTGACATACATTCAATTTTATATACCCTATTTATGCTTTTTTCTACTTTTGTTACATATTTATTATCTAATATATTAACTATATTTTCCTTCTTTTATTTATTATCTTAAATTTTATTACATTATTAAACTTTTTATTAATTTTAATAATTATTTTATTCATTCTTTTTACGATACTATTATTATAAGTTCTAATACCCACATATTCATGCTTATCTATTTTATCATTTCTACATACTATCTCCCTATTTTTATTAAATTTTTCTTTTGATTTCCTTATAGTTTCATCTATAATTTTTGCTGGATATTCATTATTTTTAAATTCTTTAATTATCAATTCAACTTGTTTATTATAATCTTCATCTGAGCAATAATTCCTAGCTCTATCTATTCTTGAATTTATGCTACTTATTTTATATCTATATTCAAATTCCAATTACTTATATTACTATCCATATTAGATTTTTTATATATAGATGTTTCTATCTTGCATTTACCATTTCAATATGACTTCTTTAGCAAAAACATTATATATAAAAATCTAATATAGATAGTAATATAAATAATTTGAATATAGGTATAAAATATAAAATAAGTAGTGTAAATTCAAGAATATATAAAGCTAGGAATTTTTGCTCAGATGAAGAAGATTACAGTAAACAGGTAGAATTGATAATTAAAGAATTTAAAGATAATGAATATCCAGAGAAAATTATAGATGAAAGTATAAGGAAATCAGAAGAAAAATTTAATAAAAATAAGGAGATAGTATGTAGAAAAGATAAAATAGATAAGAATGAATATATGGGTATTAGAACTTATAATAATAGTATTGTAAAAAGAATGAATAAAATAATTATTAAAATTAATAAAAAAATTTAATAATGTAATAAAATTTAAGATGGTAAATAAAAGAAGGAAAAATATACTTAATATATTAGACAATAAATATGTAACAAAAGTAGAAAAATGCATAAATGGGGTATATAAAATTGAATGTATATCATGTAAAAGTAAAAATATAAAAACTAATTATGTAGGTGAGACAAAGAATTCAATTTATACAAGATTAGTTCAACTTAAGTATGATAGAGATCACCTATTTATTTGCATTCATTAGAAACAAGTCATAGGTTTGAGAAGATAGTATACAAATGATTAATTATATAAGTAATAGAAGGGATAGGAAAATTAAAGAGGCAATATTGATTACAAATATAAAACCAAATCTTAATAGGGATTTTGGGGTGAAGACAATAATTTTATGAATAATTATAGTTATTATTATTATTATTAATAAGTTTGAATATAAAAAGGTTTAAAAATAAAGTTGAAGAAAGTGATGATACAGGGAGTTGTTAAACAAATATGAGAATTTTTAAAAATTTGTCAGTTGGTTTTTTGGAAATAGTATTATAAAGGTGTATGTATTTAATATTGTAATAAAAAGGTAATTTATAATATAAAAAAGTTAATAGCTAAATATATAATAAAAATAATGTTTACAAGTAATTAAAAAAATATAATTAAAAAGATAATAAAATGATAGATTAAATAATAGAGTTTAAAGTTAAAGTTTTAAAATTATAATAAAATTGTTTTAGAATAATTTAATAATAAAATACTATAAATAAGAAAATCAAATTAGTTAAGAGTAGAATAATAAAATGGAAAATGATAATGGTCAGGCTAAGATGTGTTATTGATTATGTATATACATATAATGTATTAATTGTATATAGATTGATATTGTAGCTCTGATGATGACTGCAGGACAGTCAAAACTGTAAAAGTTTTGGTGTAAAAAATAATATTGTTAAGTGTATAAGAAGGTTAGAAATGGTATCATTCTCTGTTTTTCTTTATTTGGAAACTAATAACTTTTAATAATGATAAATTAACTGATTATCTTCTTTTAGTTAACATTGCTTAATTTTATTTTTACTGATTTAATCTCATTACAATTGGCATTAAGAAAAATATACTCCTATTAACAAATGATTTAAATAAAATGTATCCTAATAAGCAAGTAATTTAAATATTAATATACAACATTAAAAATGTAAACTTAGTTATTAAAGTTTAATTGTAACATTAATTTTTAATATACTAGAAGATATATTAAAATAATTTTAGCTTTTAATAATTTTAACATTAACTTATTCTACAGAGTAAAATATACCTAATTTAAGGAATTGGAAGTCATATGTACCCACAAATGAGTTTAAACCACTACAACAAAAATATTAAATTGAATTTTAAAAATAATTAAGACTTGTAAAAGTTCTTTAAAATGACTTAAAGGATGAATTAACATTTAACTATCAAGCCTTGATAAATTGGCTTGCAGTAGAAATAACTTTATTGAAAATATTTTTATATTGTAATAGTAAGCACACTAATGAACAATTGGTATTAAAACCAGTTAAAAATTAAATAATATATATATATGGCAATTAAACTTTTATCTAGGAGAATTTAAAGACAACTAACAGACAACCATGTTCATGGTAGAATGACAGAATACAATTTATTTTTAATTGACAAGTAATTTCTTGTTCTGAGTAAGATCAAATTGAGCCTACATAAACAACTTTCCATGCAGGTCCAATTATATTTCTTGATCGTTAACTATCTCCACCTATTAAGTTATTACTTTAACAAATAAATAATTAGCTTGGTTCAGATGAGGAATGACAAACACCAAATTATTAACAACAAACAATAACTTTATTTAAAGACTGATAATAATGATAATAAAAAATATTTACAAATTAATACTTATATGGTGATCATGCACGAGAGGAAAAAAAAATTATAACTTACAATCTCTTTGAGTGTGTTTTATAGAAAGATCAATTGATTTACTTTAATGTTTTTGTGAACTCACATGTACACATGCATCTTTAAATGTAGGAACATGACTCATTTATCTTTAAATTTTTATGTCTTCTGGTAATATAAGATTTTAGCTTCCTTTGGTTCCTTGCAGTTTTCTTCTGATAGTTTCTATTTTAGTTTTCTTCTGAGCATTTTTTAAAATAAATAGATTTACAGGTTAATTTATAGAAATATGTTTTCATGGAATAATAACTTTAGATGACTGATTTTTTTATTTCTTCAGTAAGTAAATGTTAGATATTTCTTCAGTGTCCAATAATGATGAATAAATTGGCAGAATAAAAATTAAAATTTAAGGCATATTTTTATTAACAGCTTTATAGTCGGTTATACTGCTGGAAAGATCAGGTAAAGCATCCTGGAGGATTCTCTACTCCATAAAATGCATGATATTAATTAAAAATCTTTATAAAATTCTATTGACTTCTTGACTATAACAGATATTGCAACAAAATGATATTACAATTCTTTTCCCAGTTTCTTGAAAGCCAACGAGCTTTGAAAGCTTCTGTTGGTTATCATAAGAGCATTTTTGTTTTAAAAGAAAAAATATTCTTTATTTTTAAAAGAATAAAGTAATAAAACATTTTAATCTTTACACATTTTTCTTTTTAATATTTTAAAACACATATAAAATTTATTCTACGTATATGACTTTAATATTTTGTTATACATAATAAAAAAATATTTATATAAAAGCAACAGCTGTAAACTCAGACGTGAAGGTTACAATATATATATACTTAAACAATTAGATGGCTGGAATTTTAGCTTCACTGATAAAGCTAAAGATTACCATATATATATATATAATAGTAATAATAATAAGTTAAAATAGTTGATGTTATTAAGAGTTAGAGTTAGGAAAATGATGCAGAGAAAAAATAGAAAAAGAAACAAAAACGGAAATGACTGCACTAGCAGTAGAACAGAATAATAACCACCAAAACAGAACACAACAGGATGATCCAAATGTGAGTTTTAATATAGAAATGCTTGTGACAAGTATGGAGATGATTAAAAAAAATTAACAATGGATGGAAACAATAAGAGAGAATATGGAAGAAAATCATCAATGGATGAAAACGAAAAAAAATTAAATTTGATAGATACATTGTAAGAGAATCAATGCAGAAAATCTGATAATAAAAGAAAGTTTGCCACGAAGTGGGAAGGAAAATCAAAATGAACAAAATGATAAATTGGAGAAAATGGGATTTTAAATATCTGAGCAACTAGAGAAGATTAAAAAAAAACATGAACAAAATAACAAAAATGGACGACAAAAATTAGCAGTGAAGAAAAGTCCAAGAATGCTAAGAAGAAATGGAGGTGGAAATTAAAGAGTTCAAAAATAGTAGTCATTCATTTTCTGGAAAAAATTGAAACAGATCAAAGAGTGATGGAAAAAACAAGCATTATAAACAAGAGAAAATGGGCCAACTGGCTAGACTCAGATGGAAATTTGTGAGGCTATGAAACCAAAAAAGAGGAAGTGCTGTAATCCAGCACTAGTGAGTACAATGAAGTACATAGTAGTATTATGCAGATTCATAGAACTAAGGTTATTATTTTTAATAACTTTGGTTCAAATTTGATTATTTTATCAATGCATGAATTAAAGTCTCTAAGATTAAAAATTCAGTATTTTAATGGTAACATTACTGCTTTCTGTTGAAGCATAGGAATTAATAAAATTGGCAGTTTACCATTGTTCAAAACAATTTTATATCATCATAATTTTTTTTTTGACTATATCTAGGAATTCCAAGAAAATAAAATAACTTTCACAGCAAATCCAATATTATGCAGTTTTCTTTGACTTCATGATGTGCTCTTTAAAAAAAAAGAATTATAACCATTTATTTATTCAATTAAGATTTCTTTTCCTAAAAGATAAGTTTCACTAAGAACAACTTCATTAATATTAAACTTTGATAGCTGCATATATTACATATAATTTCTATCTAAATAAAAATTGAAGTCCTTATCTTTATTACTATCATTACATCCTGCTACACCACTATTACAATTACTGATATTATGATTCATTGTATTAAATAAGCAATCCACTAAACTTTTGATTGATTCAGATATTACAACACAGTCAATTTTTTACATTATCTTTTCACAACCTTTCATTTTTGTATCAAATAGAGTTCCTCAATAGTGTTGATCAATTTATAATCATTTGCTGAATGAAATTCATCCAAATTCATTGCAAATAGGACTTATTTTAATTGTACCCCCTTTTGCAATGTCATAATTAAAGACTTCCAGTGTGCTAAACGTCATTGTTTTGTCACTCATGAGAGTTTTTACATGCAGAAAGCAAATAAATAAAAAATTAGTATTAATATTTCAATATCTAATATCCAAATTTTGGGTTTTTATAACAAACAAAAAATACACACAAAAAAGAAACTATAAAGTATAACTACTTATGCTTTATTTCAACCGAAAGCAATAAATTCAATAATTTGATTGTTTTTTGAGAAAAATTGATAACTCGAAATTATAAAAACATTACTCAGTTTTTAACTACTAGATTTGACAACAAAAAAAAGTAATCAAATTTGATATAGTATTCAGAATGAAATATGCCAAAAATGTGCAATTTTGAATAAAAAAACTGGATGGATTTTGATTCATGTAATAAAATAAATATAATTAAAAGTTGAAAATATAGTTTCACAAATATACAAACCATTGTTATAGCAACATTGACATAAGATTTAGCAGCAGCAAACTTTCATACAGTAGTGCCATGAGATGTGTGATAATCATGACATAATAATCTGCAACTGAAGACAAGATAAAAAAATGGAGAATGCACAGAAAAGACCTCAGAAAAAGTACTTAAACTTTGTTGTCCAACATCTTATCTTACAAAACAGCAAGTAATATTTTTATTACTTACTGGTTATTGATTATTAATAGTCATATCTGAAGATCATATCCATCTGAGGATTCCATTTGTAGCCTAACTTCAATTAAATGTTTTACAATTCATCTTCTTTAATATTGTAATCTGCAAAGAAAGAATTTTAATGAGAGAATTTTAAATATTTTTAATTGTTTGTTATACTTGCTAGCTTGATTAATCATTTTTATTATCCATGTCAATATCCTAATACATGAATCAGATACAATTTTGATTCAAAATTGTTTATTTTTGATGTTTTTAATTATGTATATTGTATCAAATTTGATTATTTTTGCAAAAGCCATATGGTTTAAAGCGTGAATATTTTTACAATTTTGAATTATTGATTTTCTCCAAAAAATAAAAAACAAGTTTTTGAACATGTTATCTTCATTCAAAATTTTAGTAAAGATTTTGGGTGTACGTTATATAATACTTGTGTATTTTTGTATCCTATGGAAATCAAAATTTAGAATGAAAAAAAAGGATCTTAAATAGTATTTAAAATCCA
Organism: Epiperipatus broadwayi; assembly: GCA_028023455.1. Classification (NCBI taxonomy): domain Eukaryota; kingdom Metazoa; phylum Onychophora; class Udeonychophora; order Euonychophora; family Peripatidae; genus Epiperipatus; species Epiperipatus broadwayi. The sequence goes on from JAQFVV010006255.1 coordinate 1,363,325, forward strand.
GCATTATCAATTAGGTATAGCTATCATTGTCGCAAAATGTCTATGCTGAAAAATAAGTGACTATTATATATAATTCTGGCTTGTAAAATACATGATTGATTTTAAGAAAGCTATCTTTGACAACTGTTCAAAGCTGTAATCATAATAGGAAAATATTTATATTAAGCACATTTTTCTTGCTTTATTTTAAACTGTCAAAAAGATAAAGTACTATTATAAGGTAAAGCTATAAAACAATATTTTCAATCCAAGCTAATTTTCCTGCATAAACATACAGATCTGAATCCAGTTAAGTATCTACAGATTTTGGTGTCTTTGGGTTTTAAATAACCATAGTCACGTGTATCCTCTAGCTAGGATTGGTATCAAATCACTAAAACATCACATGACCACTTTTTCTTTATGCTTACACAATCTGAATAGAAAGGCATTGTAATGCAAAAACTTCTAGCATCTATTAATTACTAGAGATTGAACGAGATAGCTCTACTGAAAAAAAAATGTTGCTATTGTTCTAACATCATATGCAAGCATAAAGAAAAAGAGATCATATCATTTTTTAGTGGTTTAATATTAATCCTAACCAAAGAATAAAGATGACTATGATTATTAAAAAACAAAGACATCAAAATATATAAATATTGAACTAGATATAGTTCTGTATGACTATACAGGCAAATTATCTTGGATTGAAAACGTGTTTTCTGTTTGGGCTGATAGCTGTATAGTTAGTTAACCAAAAAGATAAAAGATAGGTATTGCAGAGATGAGTAGAGTCCAAAGACTCAGATGTACTGCTTCCTGACTTTTCACTGATGAAACCCATAAGCTAGAAACTATTCTGGAGTTATTGTATAGGGAGACCTGGATAAGGATTATAATGCACAATCTTCTAGCATCTATTGATTACTAGAGTTTACAGTAGATGGCACTATTGTGTGGAAAAAAATAACCACCAGAAATCTGAATCGTGTGAATGCTGGTAAAAGTTCACAAAAGTCTATGATCAAAATTTTATAAGCTTTCTCAAGAATAATAGATTGTACGAATTATGCATAGATTTCAAACAGATTTTGTATGGTTTTATAATTAATTGGGCAATTGAATATAATCCAACCAGTGATACAACCTGCATAAAATTTGTTCCAATTTTTTGCGATCAGCAACTCGCATACATAATTAATTATTTTTCCTGGTGATGTGTAGCATTATAGACAATAATAAATTACGCATGCTCAATTGATTTAAGGGTAAATGATCATCTAAATATGTTATAATGTTACTGTTTTTGAGTCAGCCCTTTGCAGCACATTCAAATATTGCAAACTTCTTTCCACAGAATTATCCACAATAAGTGAAATGGAATCTGTAAACATGTTTTCTATTCATAAATACTGTTGGAAATGTTAGATTTTTACAGAGTATATCAATAATTACATTTTCATTTCCAGGGCAGTATAGGATAATTACAATTTAAAAATTGAAGGTTTTTATGACTATTATTGCTATTGTTTTTGATTCTAAAAAGAATGGTTTAAATTTATTAAAAACTCATACAATACCAGGGTTTTCTTTTCCATTGCAGAATAATTGATTTCTTTGATGCTCTGTTAAGAAAATGCAGCAAATGGGGTTGTTGGGGGTATTAAACTGAAACAAAACTACTCCTAATCTAAATCCACTGTTATCAATTTAGATATAGAATGGGTATGTAAAAAAAAACCTTAAGAAAAGTATTTTTAATAGTCTGGAAATCCTGTACTTGTATAGCAGTTCAATTTTATCTTGGATCCTTTCTTTAAAAATTTATTAACAATTCATATTATTGACAAAATTTTTATAGAACCTAAGGTAAAAATTATATAGACCAAGAAATAACCTCAACTGCTTCCTACTTTAGTATGAATCATAAAACTTCTGTATTAATTAATGCAGAAGCTACTAAAAACCTCCAGTGAACCATATTAATCTAACCATCAATAAACATAAAATACAGAATGGACCTAGCTATACTTTAGCTTAGATCGTGTATAAGCATTCAATTTATTGATGTATTAACATGTAGAACATGATTTATATAAATTAATCTAATTTAATGAGGATGCTAATAGCTCTAAACAAACTTTTCTGATAAATGCTGCAAGAGAAAGCATTTAAAATCTCTATCTAGAATTATCCCCATTTCCAAACCGGTTTTGAGTTAATGACTCTCATCAGTAAGGCGCTAAGACATTCAGATACTAGATCTAAAATACCAACTCAAATTCAGTACTTATCTAATACTTAACTATTAAATAGAAAATTTTAAATTTTCAGACACACATGTCTTCAAATCCAGCTATCTAACTTAAATACCTATATGGGTCTGAATAATTTTCAGCTAAACCATATATTAATAGCCTTAGCAATTTAAGTTAGATAGCTGGATTTGAAGACATGTAAGTGCATGAAAATTTCAGATTTTCTACTTAATAGTTTAGATAAATGCTGAGCTTGAGTTGGTATTTTAGATCTAGTGTCTGAATATATAAGCGCCTCGCTGATGTCAGCCATTAGCTCGAAACTGGTTTGGGGATAGGGATAATTCTAGATGGAGCTTTTAAATGCTTTCCCTTGCAGCATTTATCTAAAAAACTTGAATAGAGCTATTAGCACAATCATTAAATTAGATTTGTAATACAAGCTTATTAAGTTAAGTCACTTGATGTATGACTTGATTTTCTTACTAATATAAGTTAATGTAATTTCATGACAACTATAAGCTATTCTGAAATCATTGTAACTATTCAGAGGGAAAGGTCTCATGTTTAACAACCTCTAAGTAACTAAATAATAAATTACTCTTCAATTACTAAATGTAAATATAGTTTGATAACTCAAATATACAATCAAAGCTAAAGTGCAGATGGGTCCATTCTATACTTTATGTTTATTGATGGTTAATTTACAAATAGCTCATTTGGGGGTTTCAGTAGCTTCAGCATTAATTACATCTACAATTGTGCTATCAAAATTTATATTTATATCTATTAGTTGAAGATTAATATTTAGTTCTTAAATTTGAGGCTCAGCCTTTCCCTCTGGGTAGTTATAATGATTTTAGATTAGCTTATAGTTGTCCTGAAATTACATTAATATATATAAATTGCACTATGCATGTTAATAAATTGAATGCTTATATAAAATCCAAGCTAAAGTAGAGGTGGGTCCATTCTGTACTTCATGTTTGATTGACAGTTAGTTTACAGATAGTTCAACGTCAGATTTTCAGTAACTGCTGTATTAATTACATCTATATTTGAGCTATCAAAATTTATATTTAAAACATCTGTATACAATTATTTTGTCTGTGAGTTTTATTCTATCCTTACCTACTAGATGTACCCAGAAAATTACTTTTAGTTAAATTGATTTTAATGTTTTTATAATCACCTTTCTTTAAGAATGATTGCTTTGCCAAATACCTGGAAGTTATAACCAGTTATTTGCATAAAATACAATAATTTTCTTTATATGGTCTGACAGCATGATCCAAACATTGCAGTGATCCAGCTCCACTTTATCAGAGTGAAGAGCATTCTTTTTGAAAACATATTCTCCACATTTAAAAGTGATGCAATTCTGCCTGTAATTATAGGGAAAATCAACTATTGTAAAAATAAATTTGTCTTTGAAATTTGACCATCATATGAATGAATGGATTGAGGCATATTTTTCCTATACTGTGATTGTATTCAGTTGATAAATATTGATCTCACTGTTCCATTTTTCCTCTTGATCAAAACACTAAAGGATTATATAGGATGAATATTTCTTTACAATTCATTAAATCAACATTTAGTAGAGCTGCTTATATATATTAATAGGATACTAGATAGGATTTACATTGGTAAGGACTTTCCTCCTTTGCCTATATATAGTCAATACAATTTTAAATGATATAATTGGTTCAAAAACATTTCTTAATGCTCTATTAATTAATCTTTATTATCAAATAGAGATCATTAATTATTTAGGTTATTAATATATGTATAATGGACATCATATATGCATACTATTTGTGGAAAGGAATATTGTCTAACCCTAGGAAATGCATTTTTCTGATTACATGCTAACATTTCTTGCACAGCATGCAATGATGCTGGAATAAAAAGTCAAATCTTAATACACTGTTATTAATTAGAATAAACATCATAAAAATATAGTCTTCTTTAAATCTATTTGGATATTAATCCATATGTTTTGTATTTAATTTTGTTTTTTACTATTGACCAAGATAGTATGTATTTGTCTGAAAAGGAAGATTAACATTTTTAAATCACTAGATGTGAGTTTCTTAAGCATCTTGTCATTAATTAGATTTGAGTTCCAGTGCCTACTAAGGTTCTGGTAGCAAGTTCCTCCATATTAATGTGAATGCACAATCCTGGATACATCTGGGTAGCATTTCCCAATTCTCATCAACAACATTATTATTATATTTTATTTCCTTTATGTTCAGTATAATGTTTATGTTAAGAAATTTTAGAACGTCATTGTATGGAACATTGCAATGAAGTTCAGGCTAATTTCTGGAGGTTTATTTTTTGAACTAGTCATCTTTTTATGACCATTTATTCTAGAACCATCCCTAAAGCTCTTGGAATTGTTTAATTTTATACTAAATCATTTTTTGAGCTCGAATGGTTTTTTATTATGAGGGTTTTCGTCTCTTTAAGACAAAAACTGTGAGAGCTGAGTTTTATCCATGGAAGTCATAAATCTTTCTCATGGATTTTATTTAGCAATTCTTCTATCTCTTTAATCTAGTTTTTGGTTAGCAGTAAATCATTATTTCTGTGAATTGAATGATATGTCTTCTAACATGGTAAAGACAAGAAATATCTAGAATCTTGACACTGTCTACATTCATTCCAGAGCTTGATTTATGTTGCTCTTGGAATAGTTGATGTCAAATGTAATTTTAGTGTTTTCTCCTAAAGAAAATTTTAAATCTCCTTCTGATATTCATAAAAAAATAGTGATTTTCAGAATAAGGATCCCTACTAGTGCTTGCTGTATCCATGTAAAAAATAAAATTGCTTGAAAGAGCAATCTTCTCTATTTACTTAAGTTGTGAAATGAGAATAATTCTTAAGTAATCAAATGTTCTTTCCATACATTCTCCTTAAATGTCCTGATTTAAAGAAATTTTGATATGGGCTGATACCAATGTCACCATGAACCTTTTAGTTATATCTTGTTTATCTGTGACATTGTCATGGTATATGCTTGACTGATTTTTTTCTTGAGCTCCAATGTGCAGATGTTTAAGGCAAATCTTTTTTAATTATTCTTTCCCTAAATTTCTCTTTTAATCTCATTTTTTTCATTTCTTTCTAAAATTGATAGATTTTATTGATGTGTAAGCTTTCCTTCACCACATTAGCTGATTTTCTATCTTTTTACAGATTGTTTTATACATTTCTGAGCATTTTTTGCTGAAGTTAAATTCTACATTTTCTGAACTTTCTTCTTCTTCCATCTTGTTCATTCTCAACTTTAATTAGTTCCATTTTCTTTTAGTTAATTCCTCCTGTCTTTGTCTGATCTTGTCTTCTAACTCTTTTACTTATTCAGTTTTCTTTGGAATTCTCTTCCAATTCATCATCAGTAAAAGCAGCATTTCTACTTCATAAATATATTTTAAGTCAACTTAAAATTATTCATATATTTTATTAAGTATTATAATTTCTTTATAATGCAATATAGTCTCCTTCTCCCTACATAACATTTCTTCTATCTCATCCATAAGCACTATCTTATTTTTTATAATGTTAGCTCTACTTTTGTAAATTGCTTCAAATAAATGATTTTCTCTCCCAAGTTTTCAGGTATAGACTTTGAATCTCTATTATTTCTATTTTGTTTTGAACCATGATTCTTTTTTCAAGTTATTTCGATTCTTTTCAACCCTCTAATTTGATTTTTTCCTTTTTCTTATCATCTTTAAATTCTAAATATCTTTTACTATTAGTCTCCTGCAATTTCTTCAGACCATAGTTACATTCTGTTTTAGTGTTCTGCAGTTTGCTGTCCATGAGTTATATTTGTTTTTGTTCTTTCTTTATATTATTATTCTTTAACATGGTGGATTTCAATTATAGCTATATGCAATTTTCCAAATCTTATTTTAGCTGATGCTGGTTGTTTTCCATTATTGCCTCTAATCTAGTTGTAGGCAGTTTTCTATTTTGCTTTCAATAAAAACTGAAGGGCATCCAGCATTTTTTATTACTGCTTTCTATTTTTAATTCCAATTTAGTTTTGGCCCATTGGATAAGTTATTTTATCCGGTTCTACTTTATGATAATCAATGAACTGTCAAAAAAAACCATTTCATTTGTAGCTATAGGCTCTCCTTGATTGATAACATTATCAATTTTGTCAAAAAGACGGTACTTTTGATTCGGTAATGTATTCTCTTAAACTTAGTTAACTTATTTATTTTATTTTCCTCAGTACTTATTTCTTAATAATGCAATAGATGTACAGACTTCTATATCACATATCCTCAAGCAATATCTTATTTTATAATATTATTGCATTTGTATATAGCTTATAATAAATAGTTTTCTGTCTCAATCTTTCATGTATATATAATTCATGATTCTTTTTAGTTATTTATGAGTGAACTGTAAAAACAACTGACCTCCTCTACGTTTATTCTTTTTTTTTTTTGGCTGTTAAGATCACATTGTTCTTCCATTTCACATCTCATCATCACTATTGGAAAGACCATATTATAGGTTATGAATTTATGAGATTGCACTTTCCTTTATTGTAAAACTTTGATTGCTGCTGGCATGTCTCTCTTATAATGTGGCATTATTTCTTAATCAAGTGCTGCGTGTATGTTGAATAGTCATCTTTTGATTTGCTAGAAATTATCCTTCCAATAAAATTTTATCTGTAAATTAAAACATACAAGACATTACTTAGCATATATTTCACATTAAACAGAAACAAGTTCTTTTTTAATCAAATAAAACTGATGTCATTATTACTATTAAGACAATTAAGATGGTTTCAACTTTATTTTTATCAGAATTAATGTTCTTTTAATATATAATCCAGATTTTTCTTTTTTTTATCTGTGATTACTAGAGATCAAAGATCATCAAACTGCGGCTTGCAGTCAGATGTGGCTCTTTGATGCTAATCTTGTGTCTCTTTTTATCATGATAAACATAAACATTTTTTGTATATAAATATTTTGATGACTCTAAGAGGGAGGAAATGTGCATTTTAATATTATTTCTTGAATTCAAACTTATTATAAAATAGTAATTATTGTAAATAATGAATATTTAAGTATTAGAAATTTGTGAAGAAATCAAACTTACAAAAGTATTTTTTAGTTTTCATTTATTTATTTTTAAGAGAATTTTTATTTTCGTTAAGATGTATATAGATTCTATTAAGTTCCATTACTAAAACAAATGTTCAAATATATTCACAGTCATTCAGAAATTTGTATTTTTCAGGAATATATTTTGGGGCTCTTTAATGGGGGAAGGTGGAGATTTAAACAAAATGACTCGTGTTAAAAAGTTTGTCAATCCCTGTTCTAGTTGCATAGCCAGAGAATCTTTCTTATTGTTTTTAGGCTGTTAGGTTTTATTTTAGCTTGAAATAATTTATGCTTTTACTTGATTTACTTCAACTGTACATTATATCACCAATAGCTCAAACAAGCAGCATGCCTGAATAAATGCAAGTAGTCAGAAAAATGCAGCAACAACATTTTAATATTGATTTTACATTTTAAAGTATTTAAATTAATATACTGTAACTGACATTAAAATTGGTTCAATAAAACAAACTTGTAATATTTGGGTATGGTGTAATAATTTGATTAAAGATTTAATTTTAGTGGTAGCTATCTGAAGCTCTAATCGCTCCAATATTCTGACCCTAGAAAAAATTTTTGTCGCTGTTGTTTAAAAAATTCATAAACTTTATCCTTTGGGATAAAATTTAAAAGTAATTTAATAAATATTTTTTTCTTTACATATTTCATAGTAACTTTATAGACTCTTTTTAATTTTATAAACTTTATTTTTGATTTGCTATGGTAAATAATTTTGTCATTATAATAATATTTATTTTCATATAGATCCAGTATTTTAAATTAAAAAAAATTTTTTTTTTCATTAAAGCTTGCACTGAGTTTGTGAAACAGACAAATAAAAATGTTAAGTTTAGATTAACAAAATATTTTTACAATCGCCAAAATTTATATGAAATCTTACTGTCATCATCATCATCAACCATTATCAATCCACTGCATGATGAAGGTCTCTCCAAGTTCAATCAATCTTCTCTGATCTTTAGCTTCTCTTCTCCACATCACCTCTAATACACTTTCTTATTTCATCCATCCATCTCACATGTGGTCTCGTTTTGGATATTTTACAATCTCTTGGAATCCAGTTTAAGAATTCAATTGTCCATCTATTATCATCTCTTCTAGCAATATGTCCAGTCCAACTCCACTTCAGACTTTTAATTTTTTCAATGAGGTCAGTAACACCTGTTTGTTCTCTATCCCATATATTGCATTTTCAATCTCTTCTTGTTACTCCTAACATGCATCTCTCCATACTTCTTTGAGTTGTCTGAAGTCTCTGTATTGCTCTTCTATTAAGTATCCAAGTCTCAGATCCATAAGTAAAAACTGGTAAAACACGTTTATTAAAAACCTTCCTTTTCAAACACATAGGCATATTTCATTTTAGTATCAAGTTATTTCTACTAAAAGCACTCCAATCAAGTTTAATTCTATGATTAATTTCATCCATTATGTTTCCATCTGTTTAATAATCTGACCAAGGTATTTGTAGCTATTAACTTCTTCTAATTCATCATAATCAATCTTTATTTTCATATTTTGAGAAAATCCAATGAACATTACTTTAGTCTTTTTAACATTTATCTTTAGTTCTACTTTCATCTGGTAACTCCTGCAACATTTCCTGCAGCTCTAAAGCATTATTTGCAAGAACAACCACATCATCTCCAAAATCTAAATGACTTAAATAATCTCCATTTACTTACAATCCTTTAGCTTCCCATTTTAATCCACAAATTATTTCTTGCAGCACTGCTGTAAAAAGTTTTGGAGATATGGAGTCACCCTATCTTACACCCTTCTCAATGTTGACTTTCCTAGTATCATTATGTAATCTAATTGTTGCTGTTGCATTTTTATAAATGTTCTTCAAAATATGACAATATCCTGGATCTATACCTTGATGATCCAATGCTTTAATCACTGAAGAAATGTTTATAGAATCAAATGACTTTTTATAATCTACAAATCCAAAGCATAATGGCAACTCATATTCATTTATCCTTTCTATAACTTCTCTCAATACCTGGATATGATTTACTGTACTAAAACAATTTTTAAATCCAACTTGTTCTCTTGGTTGGTAGAAATCAGGCAATAAAGTTTAAAGTTATAAATCTTTATTAACAATTAAATACCATATTATTACATAAAACAGATATAAATTATAGTTAGTAGATGTTGAATTGAAGATGTAAATTATAGTAGAATTCTCATATTACTACTTTTAAGTTATTTGTTTATTAGAATATCAAGATATGCCGTTGGTTAACTATCTTAACGTAATGAATTACAGCAGTGGAATTATATTAATAATGCTGGTTATTAAGCCAATAAACATCACATGATCACCATACCTGTTTAATGTTGGTTATGATGTGACTAAGTTACGTTGTTTTGGTTATAATGTAATAAAGTTTCAATAGCTTTATCATGATGTAACTGAATTACGGCAGTTTTAATCTTATGATTATCCATGATGATGATTGTGTAATAAAATCGTGCATTAATTTTTGTAAGTAATTAGAATGCCTTTAATGCTCATATATATATAATGTGTGTGCATATTACTACGCACAATTAATCTGAACACATGGCATTAATACCAATATTTTTATAAATATATAAAGAATGTAAAAAGAAATAATGTACGTAATCCAATGACCACAACTCAAAAACTTATAACTGAGTGGCAGATACAACAAACCATTAATGTAAAATGGAAATGGTTTAATAACTGTGCAATATCCAGTACTAGTCGGATATGTATATGGTCGAAGTTCGAGTGAGATTTATCGCACTCAACAGCGACAAGTAATTATATAATTAAACACACAAACACGGTAGTGGAGTTAATAGGTTTATATACATAAATACATATACAAGGATTAATATATAATACAATTATTACAAAGGTAAACTGACTAACACATTATTATACAACTCTAGTCTTAAAGGCCCGCAGGCTTACAATAAACAATATTAAAATCTATACGACCTGTAATGGTCCCTAGGTCTACCTTAGTACATTCGGAGGTAGACCTCTCCGCGAGACGAGCTGAAAGTGAAGTAGTGCCTGTGCACTCAGGAAAACGCATCCATCCCTCAACTTCACCTAGCAAGTCTGACCTTGTTTGTTCCCGCCGTATCGGATGAAACACTCTCTATTTCCATTGGTCATCCCATGACACGAGGTACAAAGTGGTCAGTCTGGTTATCTCTGACCAATCTTAATCGTTTCTGTGATGCTTTTAGCATACACGCACATACTTGAATATTTGTCATAGTTACATTATTATTGCGTGTATCTGTTAATAAGCATACACACACATACTTGTATTCATTTATAATAGTTACATTATTATTGCGTGTATATGTGAATACACACACACATAGCACGCCTTCCCCAAGTTCAGCGACGTACTTTTCTAAAAAAAGATTTTTTTTCATTTCTTCTTCTCTGAACTTAACACATAATCGTGCAGGCAGAGGGGAATTTTTGTTCTCCTCTTTGCGCGTGGGGGTGATTTAGTTTCACCATCTGTGACTATTTCATTTTCTTCACTATTTTGATTTTCTTCATCAGCAGTAATGATTTCTGTTTCACTTTTAGTTTCATAGTGAGTATCATTTTCTTTATCATCATTACTTTTAAACAATTGCGGAGTGCATTCTGTTATTGCACCCTTGCGCAATTGGTTAATGTGCTTACGTAATATTTTGCTGTCTGCCATACGGACAGCAACCACTTGTTTACTTAAATGGCGTACAACGTATGCTTGAGTCCACGATTTATTTAAATTATTTTTTACCCAGACTCGTTCATCAGGTGAAAATTTGTTGTTTACTGTAATCGGCATTTGATGCTCTTTTGATGGCATTATTGCTGAGAGTTTTGTGCGTAACTTCTGGCCTAAATATTTTTCTGCAGGTGATCTGCCCGTTTAGCTGTGGGTGTGGAATGCTGATATAGCAACGCCATGAAAACTGCCTCTTGAGTCTTCCTTTTCCCAATTTATTCATGGATGACTTTAAGCTTTGTACCGCTTTCTCGGCCAGTCCATTTGATTGGGGGTGGTAGGGGGGGTAAGGATGTGTTTAATCCCCCATTCCTGCATAAATTCGGCAAATTTTTCAGACGTGAAACCGGTTCCATTATCGGATACGAGGGTTTCCGGTAGCCTGTGGTATGAAAAAATTTCCATGAGCTTGTCCAGTGTCTCATCCGAACTTGTGTTTTTCACTGTTTTATATTCTGACCATCCTGAGTAGGCATCGACCACTACCAGAAATAATTGTCCGTGGATTGGACCGCAATGGTCAATGTGAATTCTCTGCGAAGGTTTCTCTGCTTCTTTCCATGCTTCATATTTCGCTGGGGGTGCTTTTGCATATGACTGACAGCTAGAACATTTTTTTATGAATGTTTCTATATCAGTGCCGATTCTCGGCCACCATACATAACTACGGGCTAACGCTTTTGCCCTGACAATGCCTGGATGACCTTCATGTAATAAATTTAGCATGTGCGATCTGCCTATTTTTGGTATTAGGACCTGATCGCCTTTAAGAATGCAACCTTTACATATTGATAGTTTTTCGCGAGCTTTCCATAGCTCTATGTGTAAAAACGGAGGACGTTGTGCTGGCCAGCCTCTTCTAATTTTCTCCATCAGCCATTTGTAGCCAGCGTCTTCATTGTTCCATGCTGCTACTTTTCGGCTATTAAGAGTCTGGCTTTGAAGCGCGTCAATATAATTGATTTCTATTTCGCTTGTAGTGTTCTCTGAGTTGTCAGGCATTCGGGATAATGCTTCGGCGTGACCAATAGTCTTTCCCTTTTTATATTCCAGACTGTAATCATACCCAGAGAGTATGTTAATCCATCTCAACATGCGCAGGCTGAGGTGTTCCGGAATTTGTTTGATGCCTAAAATTCCCAGAAGTGGTTTGTAGTCTGTCATGATTTTGAAATAACGACCGTATAAATACTGGTGGAATTTACGAATTCCAAATACTATGGTTAGCGCTTCTTTGTCCAGCTGACTATAATTTTTTTCAGCTTTGGACAAAGTGCGTGACGCGTATGCTATAGGACGTTCCCCAGATTGAGCTGGGTGACATATTACTGCCCCCACTCCATATTCTGATGCATCAGTCGTTAGTGTTATCTCAAGATCGCTATTATAGTGTACCAGTAATTTGTTTGATACGAGTAAAGCTTTAGTATTTTGAAAAGCCCTTTCTTGTGTTGCTTCCCACTTCCATTTCTGATTCTTTTTCAGTAGCTCGTATAATGGTTTGGCTATGTGAGCTTTGCCCTCTAGGAAGTTCTCAAAATAGTTTACCAAACCCAAAAAAGCCTGCAATTGTTTTACGTTACTAGGCCTTCTAGCTTCTGACACTGCTTTGACCTTTTCGGAGATGGCCTTGTCCCAGAGCTAGAGACTATGTGCCCTAAAAACTTTAATTCAGTGGCCTTCCATATGCATTTTTGCGTATTTAATTTCGCTCCAAACTCTTCTAGCCTTTGACAGACAGTAGTTAGACGACTATGCAATTCATTTTCTGATCTTGCCGTAATTAATGTCATCAAAATTAGGGATAACGCCCTGGCATCCAGTAAGCAGAGTTTTAATTTTTGCTTGGAATATACTGGGAGCGGACGCTATGCCAAATGGGAGGCGTTTGCATTTAAATAGACCCACATGAGTAGTCAGTGTTAGAATTTTGGCAGCTTTATTTGTTACTGGAATTTGATGGAAGGCCGCATCTAAATCTAATTTAGCAAAATATTTTGATTTTTGCAGTGATGCCTAGTATTTCTCTGGAGTTTGGGACGGGGTAGGCGTTTATTTAGAGATTTGTTGACAGTTATGCGATAATCGCCGCACAAGCGTATCTGTCCATTAGGTTTGGTGATCACGACCAGCGGAGTCGCCCACTGTCTCCTCTGTCGGTTCTAGAACGCCGTTCTTCACTAGCTCATTTATTTCTTTCGCTACTTTTTCTTTTTGTGCGAATGGGACCTTTCGAGGTCTGCAAATTATTGGCATGGCCTCTGGTGACATTTCCAGTGACACAGGTTTAGTTTTAATCATTCCTGGTTTGCCATTAAAAAGTTTAGGGAAATGATCTTTTATGTCTTTTTCACTGTCAATTTTTTTGACCAATGAGATTTCAATTCAGAGTTCTGTAAACCAGTCACGACCAATGAGAGGGTTTATGGGGGCGTGTACAATATATAGCGGCAAGATTGAAATGTTGCCTTTATTACTAGTAATTTGAGCTTGGACTACACCCTTAATTTTTATTTCTTTACCATTTACGTCCAATGCTCTAAGCTTAGTATTGCTAAGCCTAGGGGGCTCTCTTATTTCCACCCTGATCGAATTCCAGTCGGCTACGGATATTAAAGAAATGCCGCTACCGCTGTTTATTTCCATTGACAGGGGTTTTCCGTAAACTTTCACCGTAGTCATAAATTTCTGTGCTTGATTTATAACGTTATTTATAACAATATTACATTTAGTTTTATTAATACTTTGTATTTTATTTCCATTAACTTGGTCAACTGTTCTATTTTCAAACATTCTCGCCATGTGACCTATTTTTTTACACAGTCTACATCGATCGTGTTTGAAATAGCAATCTTTAGATATATGACCTAGTTTTCCGCAGCAATAGCACTTTGTTCAACTTTTATTTGTCTGTTTAATAATTTTGTTATCGGAAGACCCTTTGTTGAGTTTTTCAACACCAAATATTCCTGTTTGATCGCTTTCAACGCCTTTTTTCACAGCAAATTCTTTTGCTTGATCTACTACTATTTCGTGAGCGATACTGCATTTGATAGCTTCACGATAATTTATGTCATCAGTCAGTAACTGCTGCCTCAAACTGTCGCTATTCATTCCACATAGGAATTGTTCCAGTAGCGCTTCTTCTAAATATGAATCATAACAGCAGTTTTTTGCGAGTTCGCGTAGGGCTGAGTCGTAATCCTGCGTATTTTCGTTTCTGCCTTGATGGCGATTTTGAAAATGAAGTCTGGCGATGTGCCTAGATGGGCGAGGATTAAAATAATTTGACAAACAATGTTTTAACTCATCGTAGGTTAATTTTTCAGGAGTGTTGCGTTCTGCTAATCTGTTAGCTATTTGCATGACCCCTTTTCCTGCAAAACATAATAATGTCGCTGTTTTATACGCATCTTCCTCTACTCTGTTAATAAAACAGTAATTTTCAATCTGTTGAACGTACAGGGGCCACTCATTTGCCTCTCTGACGTCAAACTTGGATATTGTCGATTGCATTTTAAACAATTTATATAACTAACTCGTTTAATACTGTAGGTTCGTTCACTACTTCAATAATTCTGCCTGACTTATTTGGTTGTCAGCAGACTGCTAGGGTTCAAATTGAACTGTTACGACTGCGCCAGTGCAATATCCAGTACTAGTCGGATATGTATATGGTCGAGGTTCGAGTGAGATTTATCACACTCAACAGCGACAAGTAATTATATAATTAAACACACGAACACGGTAGTGGAGTTAATAGGTTTAAATACATATACAAGGATTAATATATAATACAATTATTACAAAGGTAAACTGACTAACACATTATTATACAACTCTAGTCTTAAAGGCCCGCAGGCTTACAATAAACAATATTAAAGTCTATACGACCTGTAATGGTCCCTAGGTCTACCTTAGTACGTTCGGAGGTAGACCTCTCCGCGAGACGAGCTGAAAGTGAAGTAGTGTCTGTGCACTCAGGAAAACGCATCTATCCCTCAACTTCACCTAGCAAGTCTGACCTTGTTTGTTCCCGCCGTACCGGATGTAACACTCTCTATTTCCATTGGTCATCCCATGACACGAGGTACAAAGTGGTCAGCCTGGTCATCTCTGACCAACCTTAATCGTTTCTGTGATGCTTTTAGCATACACGCACATACTTGAATATTTGTCATAGTTACATTATTATTGCGTGTATCTGTTAATAAGCATACACACACATACTTGTATTCATTTATAATAGTTACATTATTATTGCGTGTATATGTGAATACACACACACATAGCAAACTGTATACTCACTTTATGTACCTTGCATTTCTATTACTTTATCTATAGGATGATAATACTTTTTGCCGTTATATGCATGCAAAACATTATCTTTTACATCGTTATCGTTTGCTTTAAAACTAAGGAACATTTTTTTCTAAGAGATCATTAACAGAAATAAGTTAAAAGCAAATGTCATGTCAAATCTAAAACTGCTTCATATTCCCAATAGTTTATTTCTTTAAGTAAGACACAAATTAAGAAAATGCACTTGAAACTTTCCGAAAGAAAAGTAAATTCTATTGTTACCGACAAGAGGCGCCCAACTTGAAATTATTACGTCATCAGCACTGGAATTTATCATGGCGGAGTAAAGGAACTGTTTTATGAAACAAATAAATTACGATTATGAAAGTTTATTGGTGTAAAAGTTTGGATTTTGTTTCGTAACTAAATTCTAAGTTCAATTTAGTTATCTTCACTGTCAAAATGCAAGACAAAATTAGGTAGCTTTTTTTTTCTACTTTTGTTGAAAAGGAAATCAAAATTAAAAACTTCCGATTAAACACATGGCTAAGTTATAACGTTTATATTTATGATTTAATAAACGTTAATTGGAGCCTTAGCTCTACTCATGGAAATAGTCCGACAATTGTTAGCGGCCTGTGAACAAGGAGAGGTTGCAACTGTACAGAATTTATTAGATCAGGGTGCTGAAGTTGATTTTTACGATGAGGAAGAAATAACTCCATTACAAGTTGCCGCAGCCAATGGGCATGAAGATGTAGTGCGATTGTTATTAATGCGAGGAGCTGCACTGGACAAAACTAATGTGTATGGGTGGACAGCTTTAATGCAAGCATCGCGACATGGTCACACTAACGTGGTAGCGCTTTTAATTCAAAATAAAGTAGATATCAATATGAAAAATAAACTTGGAGCATCTGCATTAACATTAGCAGCTAGAGGTGGTCATTTAGCTACTGTTCGAAAACTTATTGAATCTGGTATAGATTTAAATAATTCTGGGTCACAATGTGAGTTTAATCCATTAATGGCAGCAAGTTTACATGGTTGTGATTCAGTTGTCCGGTTGTTGTTAGACAGAGGTGCCGATGTAAATTATCATATGCCGTTTTCCGGATTAACTGCTTTAATGCTTGCATCTCTTAATGGACATAAAACTACAACTCAAATTTTAGTTGAGAGAGGCTGTTGTCCGAATGCTGTTAATATTTGTGATAAAACAGCTTTAGATATCGCAAATATGAGAGGCAAAAGAGAAGTTTACGAATATTTAGATAGAAAAACAACTCTCAGGCCAAAAACAGGTAAAAATAATTTTTAAATTATATGAAAATATAAGCTGAGTTGTTTTTGTTTTTTTTTAATTTTTTGCAGTATTTGTTGAAGTGTAATTAAATATATGTGTTTAAAACATTTGTCAGTCATTAGCAATAACTTCTGTTGATTATCAAACGAGTACAAACCTACTGTGGATCCTTAATGATTGAAACTTTTGTAATATATATAGTAGCAAAACGAGCGCAACTACCCTAAATAATACTCTTTAAAAAATAGTATATTAATTAACCAAACTTGTATATTGTTTTAATACTTAAAATATTTATTCAAAAGAAATGCATTTTCCAAAAATTTCCGGTTTTACTTGACGATTCACTTGAGTAGACTTTCATTTAATTAAGGTTAATCTTAAAAATTTCTAGACACTAGCAGGAACTGAATTTTACAGTTTTCATTAATAATACTATTTCATATGTATATTGTTTTAGAAAATGCTTTTTAATAACAATAGTTCAACAATTTATAGAAGATATGTAATAATTTTGAAATATTATTTTTCCTTATATATCTGATTAGTGTAATAGAAGAACTTAGAAAAAGTGGTCTAAAAATATTTGACCTACAAAATGCATTCAGATAATCTTACCTGGCAATTTGTTATTTAATTGGTAAAAATAATTCTAACATCAGTAATAATAAATAATGGCAAAGGATTGTAGTAATAAAAGTAAATATTTCAATTTTTCTACTGTAGATGGGAACTCTTCAAGATCTAGATATAGGATGTCAAAGTTATGAGATGGATTAACTTCTGTAATGAAACCAGGCCTCCAAAGAAAGAAAGTTTAATTTAAAAGGTAGATGGCTGCAGTGGGGGGGGGGTGGAATGGCAGAATCTAATAAAAGCAGACTGCATGATATTGAATTTATTATGAGCTATGTGATACTTTCTACTTTTAGAATTTCTAGATGTATCATTGAAAGACCAATTGTATTAAAAATTAATATGAGCAATAATATTTGTGCCTACATTATCAGTGCATTAATAGCATTTTTTCTTCTTGGAAACCTTAATGCACATGTTAGTAGTAATAAAAACTATGACACAATATTACTAAAAGTAATATCACCTTATAAACTTTAATATGTTATAATTAAGTTTTTGCATAACATTCACAAATATGCTGATAAAAAATTTGCTATAAAAGAACTTATGCATCATTCTCAGAACATTGACATCTTATGGATTATGTTAAAGTTGAGAATGTATTTAAAAAAAGATAAGTCACAGATTAATATACTCCAAGTTTAAAATTATAGTTGTATTAAAAAATAAATTTTATTCAAAACACATTGGTAGGAATAATATTTTTATAGTGTAATTTTCACTACACCACTCTCGTGCAAGATAGGTATTGGTTTCTATCCACTTTTAACATCTTGTGGAGGGATTTTGTTATAAACATGTGAAAAAGACGTATTATCCCCAGGATGCACACTTCTTGCTGAACCAGTACTCACTCGTTGACCCAGACTTCAATCTCTTATATCTTTATCATTGTTTAGTATATATATATATGTAGATAACAATTTACTACAGTTTGATTAATAGGCATCAAACATGCTGCCCTCACAACTTTGTCACAAATCATTTAATGAAAGTGTCTTAATTTTTATTAGTAAATCATTAGACTCAAAATTATCCAATAATGAATAATATTTCTGTAGTGTAACTTGTATGAGAGTGAGTAGTGAAAATTACACTACAAACATAATCATTATTGGATAAAATCTAATGAGTGACTAATAAAATTTATTAATACACTTTCATTAAGTGATTTGTGTCAAAGTTGTGAGGGCAGCATATTTGACGTTTATCAATCAAACTAGTAAATTGCTATCTATGTATATATATATACTGAACAATGATAAAAATATGTATAAGATATTGTGGCCTGGGCCAACTGATGAGTGCTGGTTTGGCAAGAAATGTGCATCTTGAGGATCATAGATCTTTTTCACATGTCTTTTGTCATATGCTTATGACTATATCCCTCCACAAAGTATTTAAAGTAGATAAAAACCAGTCTCTACTTTACATGAAAGTGGTATAGTAAAAATTGCACTACAGAAATATTATTCATTATTGGATAATCTCTAGTCTAATGATTGACTAATAAAAATTGCTAATAAACATTGGAAGGAAATTTAATGGAAGTGTTAATTACTAAAATTGTCAATTTAGATTTTTATCATGTTAGTGAAGTTTGGAATTTTTTTAGGGAATATGATACAGATGCAAATAAGTCTGTTCTTGGATTTCCTAAAAAGAAGAATCATGGCTATTTCTTTGATAATCATTGTATTATTTATTAGTGATTTCATTTAAAAAAATTCCATGGTGTTCTTTATTTACCCAGAATAATAAAATGGATATAATTTAGAGATTTGAAAATAGAAGTTCAACAATTGTTAAGATTTAAAGTAATTGTTATTCAAACTGTGAAGAAGATGTAGATACATATTGAATGATATTCTTTTATATATTAATGATATTTTAAACAGAACATTTTTATCATCTAATAGTAATATAGGAATTGGAGTAACTGCTTTTAATGATATATCTATCATAATGATTCTTTTAGAATTGGGTAGAGATAAACATTATAATCAACTTAAGAACATTTCATTGTAATTGTAAAAAGGGAAAGATAAACATCCTGATCAGTTATCTATAGAAATTTTAAATATGTGATGGTATGTTTGTTTCAAAACTCAAAAATGTTTAGAATTGTATGAAGTCATGACATGCTACCTAATCATAAAAAATTATTATAATTTATAAAAAGAATGTAACTAGTAAAAATGGAAAATCATTGTTGTCTACTACAGGAAAAATAATCACAAGGATTTGTTAAATAAATTATAGTTGATTAGCTAATAAATATTTGGTATTGTTCTAGAGAATCAAGTAGCACTATAGACATGTTATTTGTTAGCAAACAACTATTTCTTTTATTGATTTGGTCAAGACATTTGTTTAGTTAATCAAAAAGCTTTTGGCACTATCAGAAATTTGCTAACTGTCCTCTGAAGTATGTTCACATTATTCAGTTCTATATTCTAGTATGAGAGTGAAGTTTATTTTTAATGATAGATAATTTGAGGCATTTGTGAAAATGGTTTTAATTAGAAATATATACTATTTCCAACTTTGTCTTTGATTTTTATGATCTAGTTTTTGAAAGCAAATTGCTTTATACATGCATAGTAAATTTTTTATTTAAACTGGTTAATAATGAAAACAATATTTTTATTGTCTTGGATTCTAGGTTTATAGCATGATAATGATTGCACTATTCTTTTGTATTCAAAAATAGATCTACTGAACATTTTTAATGTTTTAAATACAACTTATATATAAGATTTGATTTAATATTCAAAAACATAGATTTTTTTTTTTATCTGCCAGTAATAAAAGGAAATATGTTAAGTAAATTTTAGCTTTGATGGTTATCAATTTGAAAATGTTAATCTATTTAAATGTCTTGAGCAGTTTTTTAGATAGAAAGGCAGACTTGATTATTAAAGTATTCACAAATTCCAGCATGCTACCTTTTAACAAATTTCAAGACGATATTTCTTTGTAGTCCTATGTCTACTTCAACTAAAGTAATTGAAATTCTATTTAATACTGTTATTCTGTTGAATTATTGTTTATAAATGAAACATTGATTCCTTATCATCATAACCTAAATGAACTGGAAAATTGACATTTAATGATGATCCACAATATTCTGAAAATATAGTGATAAGATAATGATATCAATCAACTTGCTGAATGTAATAATATTGTAAAGATACATCTTTGTTATATTGTTTATAGGAAGTGATTGAATAGTTATGGACTTTCTAAAGAAAAAATATTTCACTTAACTTGAATGTGATTGGCATGGGAAAGATCGAACCTGTTTATGTTATAATGTTAATCCCAAAGTTTTTCTAACCAGATGAAATAATGTTTACTTTCAATGAGAGATTATGGTTGCGATAGACTTTGAGTTACAATTAGGCAAAGAATTTAAATTTTTCAGAAAGAAAAATTTGTTGCAGAAGTTACAAAAATAATATTGCAAAACATCAAGTTAACTAAAGAAATTTGTAATCATTGCAAAACTCGTTTTTGACTTTTTTCTTTGTCATTTTTTTGTTTCTGGAGTTAGACTAGTTATACTCATTTATGAACATCTAATGATGTAAATAAATATTAAGACTTTTTTTTGCAATATTTTAAGAAAAGCAATAAAGGTACAAAAATATTTTTAAAACTAATTATTAAGTAACTTTTTTTTCCGTATTTCATCATGCTTTACTTTTAATAGTTATAAGATTATTTGATGATTACTTATCATAAATGAAGAATCTAATGGTTTACTGCATAGAAGTTCGTAAGAAGTTTGCAGATTGAAGTGACATAGCCAAAGCTGTGATGCATAAATCTTGAGTTCCAGAGTTCATTATGTTATCATTGCAGTAAATCATGCTGTTTAATTATACTCACTGTTAGTTAAAACTTATATTTATTTATATTTAAGAATTCTCAGCTGTCTATTTTGTTAATGAAGAAAATAATTTTAAAATTATTTTATTTTTATATTCAGTTTACCTAATTTTTTTATACTAGTTGTTGTTGGCAAACAATTTGAAGTCATTTATGAATATTTTTTTAACCACATATCATTTAGTATTTTCAGAATATTGTCCTATTTTCAAAGATGAATATAAATCTTACAAACTATATTGGCATAGATATGAGAATTAACTCAATTACTCCAATTCAAAATTAAACAATACTAGCCATAATTTTAAAATACTAAAAAAATTCTTTAACACAACCAATAGTATTGTGCGAATGGAAAATTTTGAATGTTTTAATCATAAATTTAATGCACATTTCGTTGAATATCTTTTACCATATTCTAGTAAAGTATCCACTTACATTTTTGAAATATTTATATAGTAAGTTTTCAGCCTAAAGAGTATTATTACCAAGAATGGTAGTTAACCAGTACTTGTCACTGTCATAATGCAATTTACTCTTGCATCTCAATTTTAAAGACATTTCATTAACGTTAATGAGCCTTTGCATTATTAAGATGTATGATTTTTCAAGGAGATAGTGGTTTTTTTTTTTACTCATGACCTAGATCAAATATTAATTTTAGTTTCATTTTAAATGTTTGGTATAAGAAATAGTTTGTCAGGATTAATATGGCTATTAAAGTTGAATGATATAGCTGTAAACATTGAAATACTAAAAAAATTTGCATTAAAGAGTGGAAAGCAATGACAAATTAACTCTGAGATTCATATCACTTGGACACGGCAAAAAAAACAAAAACTTGATATACATATAAGTCTTGTGCAAAAGATTGAAGTTAATTTGAAAGAATATTTGTGATTAATTAATGCTATTAACATTTTTGAAAAGCTCTAACTTACCCTTTGGTAAATCTTTGGAAAGTCTAATTTGTCTTACTTTTTTTTGTTAACTGGTCTGTTTATATTCAAATCATGCAGTTCGTTGGCTAATTCATTTAGTTTAACAGCTTGATTTGGGAATTAATGAAATAAAATATACTTTTGTATTATGATTCTGAATTGCTTGAGATTATATTAGCAAAGTGAAAATTTTAAACAAACACGATCAAATTCTCCATGATTTATAGACTAGCATAGTATAATGAGCAATATAAGGTATGATAAATTTCCTGAATGTATTTTTATATTTATAGGCTGTTAAATTTGTTTATTATTATGGTTTATAATTTTATTCTTTCCAAATAGTAATTCATAGCTGTTGCATTAAAGATTTTTGTTTTGATCGTTTGAATAAATTGTTTATATTGTCTATTTTTTAACAATATTATTTATTTACTTTTTTCAATTGTATTGCTCCCATTTTGGAGTGTTCAAAAAAAAGTCATGAAATTGAAACATAATCTGATGGATTTAGTGTCCTATTATTGATGTGTGTAACCGAATTGGTGAAGTAGTTATTTTTCAATATTCATTAAATATGGCCATCACTCAAGAAATATCTTTATATCCTAAGAAATTGTTATCAGTATAAGCATTGTTTGTAATATGACAACCCAGATGAGAAAAATATGAATCTGTAATCACTGATTAATGACCCTATGTAGTTGTAAGAATAATAGTTTCTAGAAATAATCTTTGAGGGATTCTCATGCAATTTTTGGGGGTATTGACAACTTTGTTGGTATTTTTTGCTTTGAACTAGATTACAATTACATCTAGAAGCTGGACTATTTGCACTTTTTTTTTTTTGTTAATGACCATTCATACACACATTTGTGATAGTTTTATACTTTGGATTCACATTTTCAGTTAATAGAACATATTTATTAATATTTTCTTGGAAAAAAAAGAGTATATTTTTTAAAGATTGAATTATGATAAGTCATACTAAATTACTAATGAAACTTGTCTGCTATTTTGTTCATATCTTCTGTGCCTAATTGAAAACTATATTGCCAGAAAATGATTGTCTTGTTTTAAAAATGACTATCTAAAATATATGTTTAGTTTTAGATATGGATAGCATGTACAAGTGTTAATGGTTTAGATTCAAAAGTTAGATTGTTTGAAGCCATATTAGTAGCTTGAATGTAAGCAATACATAGTCATTGACCTAGCAATACTTCTCTGAGTGAACACTGTGAGATCATTGAAAATATCAGACCTTGATAGCAAATATATCCATTAATTAATTAACTTTGGAAGTTACATATTCAAAATATGCATCTTAGTTTTTCTTATTTTACAATTTTGAAAGTTTGCAACTCATTCTCCTCACCAAACCAAACTACTTTTTTGAAATTTTTTTTCTTCTGGTTTTTAAATACTAAAAATTCATTTTTACTTAAGATAGTCTTTCAATTTTGTGGCATTGTTTTTGCCCTTAATGTTACAATTACTATGCTCATAGATATATTTTTCTGATAAATTAATTTAGCTATTAAAGTAAAATAAGATTAATTATAATGTAATGACAATCTCAAATGGATATATGTTTTTATTCCATTGTAATGATTCTGTCAGAAAAAAAGTCTCCATTGAATTATTAATTACATTTGAATTATAAGATTAAAATTGTTCAAATCTGTCAAAATGGACAACATTATAGATTATAAAAAATATAATCTAAGTCAAATTATAATGATTAACTTTAATATAATAAAAATAACAAGAAAAAAAATGTATAATGGTCAATTGGAATATTATCTTTTAATTATTAAGAATAATTTACATGATAACAATCATATCTTAGAACATTCTCATTCTAAATACATTATTTAAAATTATTTTGCAGTCAAATTCATAATTAATCATTTTTTAATAAACTTGCAAATATAACTTTACTTTTCATTTATCAATGCCCATTCATTCAATCTCAATCAGCCACTAATAATAAGTTTTAGTCTTTTCGGCTATCAGTGTTGATTTATTTACAATATATATGGTTGGAGATCAGATGAAAGATGAATTCTTTTTTTATCAGATTGAATGAATGGGCATTGATAAATCAAAGTAAAATTGTATTTGCAAATTTATTAGCAGATGATTCATTATAAGTCTGCCTGCAAAATAGTTCTGAGTTAAGTATTTAGAATGTGAATGTTCTGAGATGATCATAATCCTACATGTTACGTATTCAACTAAAAGTTATTTACATGCTGTTAAAATTAATGATAACAATGTGATAATTTGAGACTCATTCTAGTTTTATAGTTTTTTGTTTTTTTAAAATTCTAAAAGTTAATATTCTAGTTTTATGTATATATTCTTTGACTATTGAGTTCCAATCAAAGCTCTACTTCATTTAGTATTGTATATAATCTTATATATAATTCATTTCTTCAAAAATGGTATTTAATCTGTCTGAAATAAATGTTAAATCTACAAAAAATTGTCTAAATGTTTTGGGAAAAAAATTCAATAAATATTATTAATTTTTTAAGAATCTGCTGAAATGTCATAAAATTGATTTATTCTTAAATTAATTTTTGGAAAATACAAATTTTTGAATATGTTTGCATTTCATCAGATTAGCTAATGACCTTGATTAATGGAAAATTATTTAGGGATATTGCAATTATAATTAAATAAATTCACACACTATTATATTTCATGTTTATGTATATACTTTCTGCTTGAAGGCAAGTTTAGATATATAAATGTCATTAGTAGGTTGCAATTCCTTGTTACTGATACCTGCTTTTAGAACTATATTTTAAATTATAATTTGTAACTGAAAAATGTATAGTAATTTTAAAAAAAGCGTATATTAAAATAATTAAAGAATAATACTCCATCTTTCTTTTTTTTTGTAATTAACATTATTATAATAAAATAATGACAAAAATTATATAAAAAAAACTGTTAAGAGTGTTATTCTTTAATTAACTGAATTGTTACAATATTCCTTCAGCAGCAACTTTCTCTGTACAATATTGACACCTTGTGCAATCCATAGTAATCAATGGATTCTAGAAGGTTAGTGCATCAAAATCCCTATTTAATGCCAATATTCCCAGACTAGTTTCTAGGCTTTGGCTTTTGTCAATGAGAAACCTTGGATCTGAGAGCACTGCATAAGCAATAATGATCATGTGTTGTTATGATATTAATATATGATAATTTGAGAATTAAAGATGCCTCTCATGATAATGAATTTTAAACATGAGATACCAAAATGATTTTTGTTAAGGGTTTATGGAAAGCAATGAAAGCTACAACTGGCAAAAATAACATTTTTTTTTGATTGCAGATTCCTCTTGTTTACATGATGTTTATTTGAAAGCAGCAATTAATGTTTATTAAATGATATCCATTCTTGCTTATATGAATGACTCACAAATAGGATTTATATGAGTTGGATTAATTACTACTGTCAAATAACTAGACAATCTAGAAGAATCCTGTGCATAATTTTATTATACACAATTTTTTTATATAATTAGTTCACAATTGTAACAACTAAAATATTTTTACTGACCTAATAGCAACTTTATGTAGCTGTATTGGCAGACATGCTTGGATTCAAATCTTGAGTGTATTTGAAAATTTAAATCACTATCTTCAATATTATAATTGAAATAAAAGAGGCTACTGGAGTGTTATCTACTGAAGATGCCTAATTTGAAGATATGTGAGATGAATTATTACATATGTAACAAATTCTAGTAATCTGTTTTATGCAGTGTATTAATCACAGTTATATATGTAGATGCTACATGCTAATTCATTAATTGACTTATAAATGAATTTCCATAATGATTCAGAAAGTTGACTAAATCCTGTTTGAATTATTTTAAATCTATTATTTGAAAGCTATATATGAAATATTAGTATATTTCTGTCTTTAATATTTGAATTAAATGAACTATTACTAATTTGTGATGTTGTGTAATTCTAAAGCCAATTGTGGTCTTTGTCTTACTGCAGTATTCCTTGTGAATCAAGCCGTGATCAAGAGAGATATCTAAATAGATTGTATAAAATTCACACCCAGTAAAGTTTTAGCATTAAAAACTATTCAGGTTTTTTTTTGCTTTAAGATGAAATGCAGAAAAAACTGCTTTATTATTATTGTTATTATTATTTTTATGTTGATATCCAAAATCTCTAACTATTGTTTCCCAATTCTGTAAAAGAGGATTTATAAATTAGTAGTGTAATGATTTCTTCATATATGAATTTCTATTTGAAGATTGTGTTAAATTGCAAGTAAAAGTATTCAAAAAAAGAATAAGTGACAGGTCAGAATCTTGTGGTTTTTTGTAAAATTATGAATTTTTAGCTTTGGTTTCTAGAAGAAATAAAAATTTGGCGGACACAATTCCAGGTAATATTTTTAGTGTCAGAAAGGCTTGATTTATAACTTCTTTATTGACTTATTAGTGAATTTATTAACTTGAATATTATTTTTAACTACTGTTTGATTGATTGTAATTTTCTATTATTTTATATGATACAGGAATAGAAACCAAGTTTCATATTTAGATATAGTTTTAGCCTACCTTTTCATTTGAGATACATTTAAATTTGGAGGGAGTTACTGTGTTTTAATCAGCACAAATTTTTCAATTCTATTGTGAGTGTTAATTTTATGGTTTTTGATTTCTCAGATTCTATCACGAGACACACATTTTTTTGTAATATTTATGGATAATTTCTTGAGTTGTTTTTGTATTCCTAAAATCTTTAAAAAAATTATTGCCAGCCATTGTGAAAAGTCTCCTAGGATTTTGTATGAAAACTCAAGAATATAATCATTATCTAGTGTATGGGATTATTAATGAGGCTATTCTATTAAAACCATGCCTTTGTGATTGATTTTAGAATATTCTCAATTGGTAGTATAAGGGTTAAAATCACTCTGAATTAGTAGGTTTTTGGTATTTGTAGAGAACTGGAAATTTGAAAATTTACAAACAATAAGCACCTAGTGATGTGTGATGATTTCATGGATATTTGTGATAAATGATATCAGATTTTCATTTTATGTTTTTTTATTGAAACAATGTAGTGAGTGAAATTTATCTTGCTTAGAAAATATTGGAACCATAAAATATTAATGAAAATTGCATGCTTATCTGTTATATAAATAGATTGTTTTCTCTGATCATATGACAAGTACCTTTTGGCTTTTTTTATACATGGAAGTATTCAACTGTGCATGAAGCAACTTTTAAGGCTAAAGTAACTTGGCTATCTTATCAATAAACTTGTAAAACTGATTCCCTGTGCAAGTTCCTTTACAGAAAGGATTATATAGTTTACATGTTTCGTTTTATTAATTAAAGTAGTAGTTATTTAAATTTCTAATATTGACATTAATGGTGATTTTAAATAATTAGCTTTTTGTTTTTGTAATTTTTAAATGAAAACCTTTAAAAAAAGCTGACCCATTATTTTGGAAGCAATACAAATCAAATATGTTTTCATTAGCTATACTCTTTTTAAAATGGCCATTAGGATAAAGTAGTATGTATTTTGAATTTTCTCAAACTGCAGTTACTGACTTTAATGGACTATAGTGATACTGTTCCAAATAAGTGTAGACGAATAAATTATTCATTTCAACTTGCATTATATATTTAATCATTGTCAACAATAGTAATGCTACAGATTTTATAATGTCTTTTTATACATATATAATATTAAATCTGAGATCAGTTTTGAATGCTAATGAATTGAATTAATTCAATTATTTCTCATGTTAAACACTGCAAATATTAAAATTAATTTATAACTATTTCTACTCACTTATTACTATTAGATACTTCATACTTTTGACAGCCTTGCAGCAGAATTTGCATAACATAGAAATAGAAAAATCATAGTGAAATGACATTAGAAATTTCTTAAGTCTATAAAAGAATTTCAGGTCAAACGTCCAAAGAATTGGTATTTTATCTGGCAAAAATCAACAGATATTTTAATATTAGAAATGCAAAAGGTTTAGATTAAAACTTCATTTTTTATTATAGATGATGATAGAGCATAGTAGCTAACAGATTAAATGCCCTACAGATTCCAAAGAA
Organism: Epiperipatus broadwayi; assembly: GCA_028023455.1. Lineage (NCBI taxonomy): Eukaryota > Metazoa > Onychophora > Udeonychophora > Euonychophora > Peripatidae > Epiperipatus > Epiperipatus broadwayi. The sequence continues at coordinate 1,391,731 of JAQFVV010006255.1, forward strand.
ATATATATAAAAGATGTGGATTAACAACTTAGTTTGCTGTAGCTTGCTTTAACTTTCCAGCTTTCGCTATGAATTTTTAAATACATGAACTATTGATAAGCTAACCATATCATATTGATGGATAACATATTCAGGATTTATTTTTAAATTGCCAACTTTGATGAATGATGGAATTAGTATTACTCCCAAAAATTTCATATTCATTTGCAAATTGTTGATCATTATGTTTAATTGACCTTTTGTTTTTTTGCAAGAAAATTGGATGAATTGGAATGCAGTTATATCATTACCAATTTTTAGAGCATTAAATTATGATCCTATTATTTAGTGATATAGCTAACTTGCAATCATTTTTTTTTGTGATCAAGTTTTGTGATAAAACAGTTAATAAAATGTCAAGAGTATGAGTCTTGGATCAGATTGTGGGAAAAAAATGGCTTAGATAATTTTTCAACGATGAATCATCCACTGTTTATAGGTAACTTTTTGTAAACTGTCCAACTAATTTATTTCAAACCAAGTTTTTTAAAACTGAAACTTAAATATTTTGTCAGTGATTTGCAATATTCTAAAAGAAATTGTTAGAATTTAAAAGGTCTTTAACAATCTATATCATATTGTATTAATTACAATGTTGAATTTCAATAGGATTATAAAGAATTATGTGTGAATGAAAATTTTTGTCTAGTTTCTGTAGTTTTGCTAAGAATAATATAATGAGACAAATTTAAACAAAGGCAAAACTCTCCATACAGTAGTGCCACCCTGTGCCAAACAGAGTAATCAATGGATGCCAGAAGGCTTGTGCATAAAATCCTATCTAGTGCCTACTCATCCAACATCCCCAGACTAGTTTCTGGCTTGTTGGATGAGTAGGCACTAGATAGGGATTTTATGCACAAACCTTCTGGCATCCATTGATTACTCTGTTTGGCACAGGGTGGCACTACTGTATGGAGAGTTTTGCCTTTGTTTACAATAATTATGTGCTAGTATAGAGATGGTGATCATGTGAGACAAATTTAGTTGGTGCCATGACTATTTATTAGCCGTTATTTGTATTTAGGAATTCATTGCAAATTAATCCATAGCAATTTTAAAATCATTTTTAGATGTGTTAATGAAAAAATATAGTGATTGACATCTCAAAGTCATATGTCCAGTCAAGCGTTGTTAGCTGAGAGATCATCGCAGTCACCTTGCAAGCAAGTACTTGGTTGCAGACGGTTGTGGGTTCGCCTCCCGGCCGATTCTATGACATATGAAAAAAAAAAGTCATATGTCCACAGATTCAGTTTTCCATCACATTATTTTAGTAGAAGAAATACTCGAGATTAATTTTAATAAATATCTCGTTAAAGTGTTTTTTTTCACCAAATTTGCCCTGAGGGAGTTTTAATTGCCTCTGTCATTACTCCTTTAATATCCAACAGTTTATTTTGTTTGTTTTTTTAATATGCAGAAATATAGTACTATTTTGATTTATCCAAATAAAATTTCTCATATTTTTATCAGAAAAGGTTTTATATCAACATTAAGAAATGGGTAAGCATTGTCCTAATTTATTGTTTTTTATTCTTAAAATGTGCCAGTATGTTTCAGGATATTAAATACCTAAATATGTCCACTTAACTAACATATTATAATAGCATGCACAGTCTGATGACTTTTTTAGTCTGTCTCTAGATCTGGGTATTAATTAGTACATTAGCTTGTAAAAGATGGAAATGTCAATAATATAATTAATTGTGCTCAACACTTAAGTTTTTTATTTGAAGTAAAATGATTATTATTAAAGCAGTTATTTGTATGATCAAAAGTCAAAGCAAGTCCAATTTTATAAAGTTTTTTTTTTTCAACATCAATTAGTAATGGTTAATGTGTCATAAATTTGAACTGGGTCAAATAGAGGAAAATAAGCTTATATATATAGTATTAATTCATGGAAAGTTATTGTATTTTTCTTTGGATTTATCTCCAATTAAGTTTAATAAGACTGTAAATAGTATGTTTTTGTGTAAAAATATATTTGTTAATATTTATGATATAATTAAATATTAAGATGTTAAAATAAATTATGATGTGGGAATGGTAAACTATCACTTAGTGATAATGAAGTGTCTTTTGGTTGTAATGCCTTATCTTTGACTTACATTCTAACATATTATTGGCTGCATATAAATTATATTAGTATGACAATTCTCTCTAGTTAAACAAGTTAAGAAATAGCACTTGTAGAGTAATAGGTTACTATTAATTCTTATGGTGCTTCTATCAAAAATGGATTAAAAATGATAGATCAACAATTGTTTGTTGGGTTTAGCAAACGTATTCATAACATTACCGTCATAGTGGTCAGAGCAATAGTAAATAAGGAAATACCTTTTAAAAGAATAAAGTGACTTCAAAAATATTTTGAAGCATTTTGAATATATGTCAGTATTATATTTTAAGGAATAAATTTAGTGATCTGCAAGTCTTGATGCAGAGGTAGATTGGCCCAAAAATCACAGCCAGTTCAGGCACTTCTAGTATTCAAACTTCTTACAAATTTCTGAGCAATAAGTCGCACAATTATTTATTTGTTTAATAGTTCATGTTCAAATATGAAGGAGTCAATTATGTGAAGAAAATGCCCCAAGATAACATGTCAATAGAAGTCAATATAAAAGTATCTTTATGTATTCTTTCCTACATGGAAAGTATGTGCATCTTTAACCATGAAAATATTTTTTTGGTAGTTGAAATTAGCATATTTGGAAAGTATATTTTATACACTTATATCTGTATTACCAAGAAGTTGCAATCTAAAAGCAGCTTAAAAAAGAATAAAAATAGTAATTTTGATGTGCTGTATCTGATATGATATTGCCTATCAGGTATGTTTTAACAAATTCCATTGAAAATCTGTATATTACTAATACTGCTTAATGAACTTGATACATTTTGGAGCATAACTTATTAAAGAAATTCTTAATGATTATTGGAAAATAGCTAAAGTATTTTTTGAGTTAGATATTAGATATTCAGATTTAAAAAATAATTGTGATCTCAGTATTACAGCTCAACAAACTCTTATTTAAACCATAAGAACTATATGAAGGGACATTAGATTGTTATGGACAGGATAGAAATATTGATGTCTACAGGTGAAATTTATTAGATCTGAATAAATTTTCTAATGTTAAAACAGTATTCAAACTATATCAAGGAAGTTTATAATATGAAAATCTCCATAGATTACTTTTAAGAAATTGCTTTATATTTGATGCACAAAATTATTACAAATCTTTGGATATATAGAAGAGAAATTCAAATTAATCAAAAAAGTAGCGAACAGTATTAGATTGAATATTAAGGATAATAATTACAATAAGAGATATAAACTTGGAAGTCATGTAATGTGTGAAAATGAATTGCAGATTTTTTAGATCTCAAATATATTAATTATTTAAATCATATAATAGTATGCAAACCTAATGAATAATGCATTCTATTTCACTATTTCTGTATCTTATTTAATACTTACATTAATGTATATAAGTACGGAAGTTAGTTATAATCGTTGTATTAGGATTTTTGCTTGGTGGCAATTTGGATAATTAGACAGTATGGGTGCTTTAATCAAATGATAGTACTAGATGTTTGTCATTAATAATAGTTTGTCATTAGTTGCTACTCTATTATCACAATTTATTTTACCATCTCGATTTTAAAACTGTATTATGAATTTCAATCTATTCTTTACATCATTAAAAGATAAATAGTAAGATAAATAACCTAATGAAAAGAATATCAAAATTTAAATATGTCATATATTTAAATAAATTTGATGTATAAAAAAAGTTCTATATCAAAAAAAGATCAAAAATGTTTAGTGTACATATTTTTTATTTTCCATTTTAATTTTTCAGAAAATGATTAATCTGGTTAAATCATATATTATAATCTGATATATTATTATTACTTATGTGCGTTTTTTTTTTTTTAAATAACTGTTTATACAAAATTTGAAAAGTCATGGTTCTGTAATTAAATGATCAGTTTCTTTCATTTCCTGTTTAAAAAAATAGAATCAAACAGTGGAAAATGTCATTTCACTAATTATTACAATTAACAAATATTATTGTTTTACTTGGCAATTGATAAATATCAGAAATTAACCAGTAATAGTTAATGTTGTTAATGGAGTTAATGAAATCAAATTTTATCCCTGTGTGTGTGTATTCATTAGATATTACGTCTATTATGTTAAATATATCATACATGTATTGTGTTAAGGGAATTGTAGAAGCAAAATCATTTATAAATTTAAGATTAGTTAGTTGCTCAAGAATTCATATGATACTTGTTCAGTTAAATAGATTGTTTTTTTAAGCTTACTTTACTCAATGTGAAATATTTCTAGAACTATTAGCTTATTCTATCACTTAAGTAAGCTATCCAGAGCATAACTGTTTGTAAAAATCAAGGAAAGCCATTAAATTTCATAGTAATGTTAGTGAAGATTCGGGAGTTGCTTACTGAGCAAGTTTTATAAGTAAAAGCTTTTGTTTTGAATTATTTAATTAATTGAACAAATGTCATATGAATTTTTAAGTGACTATTCATATATTAATGAGTGATTTTGCTTCCACAATAATTAATTTTTATTTTAAGGTCTCTAGTTGAAATGAAAATTATTTTATATTGAGAGTTTGAATAATCAGTATTTAATGATTTTGTGTGTGTGTGTGTGTGTGTGTGTGTGTATGTGTGTGTGTGTGATAAAATAGAATGGCTATATTTTTAAAGAAAAATTTTTGCAATTTTATTTTACTTATATTTATGTTTTTTTACTCTGATGTTTATTTCAGTATTTTCTGATGGAGATTATTTGTTTTTTTACAGTTTGGGCAAATATTTTCAAATATGATTTTTGAATGATAACCTAATTAGATCTTGAAATGCATTTCTTATCAGATATTTTATCTGGCCATAGACTAAATTCTAATACAAACATAAATTATTTCAAAAAAATTTAATTATTGAAGGGTAAACACACCAAAAAAGCCTTAGACTAGTAGTAAGAAGCTTAATAAAATTGTAATAATATAAATTCTGTTATAGTTAAACAGCATTAAGCTGTTAGTATTCAGTCATTTATAGTTAAAATCTGCAAAGCGCATGTGCAACAGCTTAATGCTATTATAGTTTATAAAACATCGCGCTATATAAAATAATTGATTTATTTACATAAATTCTGTTAATAAAAGGGAGCTGAAAGAAATAAAATCTGATTGAAAAAAAAATTAAGAAATAATGAAGAATTAAAAATGCAAAAACTATTGATGCAGAGATTAAATTGGTCTGGGGAGGTAGCATTAATTCAAAAGGAAAGCAAGTATAATATAAATTATTTAGAAACAGTTGTAAAAACTATATACAACAGTGTTCGTTTGTTCATTCAAGTTGTTTGGATAAGTCAAGCATTGGTGGTCGAGAGGTCAGCAACAGCTGCTTTACAAGCAGTTGTCCCAGGTTAGCGAGTTCGCTTCCCGGCTGATGCTATGACACATGAGGGAAAAAAAAAGTTGTTTGGATGAGTGGAGATTTTGAAATGGAAAAGGAAGAATCTGAGAAAATTATTAATTTTTTTCTGTAATTTATTACTTGATTGAATAATCAGATATTTTACCCCCAATTTTGAATGCTGTTGAGAGTTTAATGTATTAAAATATAAGAATTTCAAAAATAATTTATGCATGTAAAAGACATTGGAGATTTTAACAGAATTTCTCAAACTTTAGACATATAATGTGTTTTTTTTTTTTCTTTTTATGAGAAGTAGATTATATTTTTTTAAATTATATTTAGAAAGAATAAAAAGATAAGATTTAATTTATTTACTTTATCTTAAAATAATTTATTATACTGTTATAGTGTATTTTGTATCCTATGTCAAATTCTCTAATAGTCCTTTTTCTCTCTCTCTCTCTCTCTCTGTGACTATAGTTTTCTCTGAAATTTCATTAATTTTAAACCTATCTATATCATAGAGATGTAAGTTGTCAAATAAATTAGTGAAGGAAAAGAATAAATGAGCAAAATTATATGCTAAGACAAATGAAGGACAAGAAGCAAACTTTATCAAGTATTCAATAAATAGGAAAGGTTCACTATACAGGAAAGGCTAAATAATTGTAACTACAGTGCAGCATTGAGAAAAAGTTCATTATCTATCAAACATTAGAAAAAGATTTCAATAACAGTGAAAAAATATTTTAGTTGAAAGAAGGGAGGAGAAAATAAATATAGTGATAATAATGAATTAACTAACAGGATCAACAAAAAGTAATTAGTCTGTTTAATGATGAATAAAAAGAAGTATCATGATAATCAGAAAAGGAAGTGTATCTAACCAAAAAAGAATTAACTTTTATAATGGGAACATGAAGAATTAAAAATACTTATTAATACCAGTGAAGCTATTAAGATAACAAAGATTAAATTAAAGCAATGTGATGTCAATTGCCAGAATCAACAATAGTAATTATAGTGGAAGAAGGGGGAAATGCAAATATTATAGAAATAGACAATAAGAGTGATTTTGAAATATGAAAATTGAATATATGTATCTTAGTATATCTTTGTATTTGATTACTGAATTCCATTAAATTAGAAAAAAGAAAAATAATAAATGCATTGGAATATGAAAAACATAGCAATCTTTTATACCCTCAAATCTAGAGCTAAAAGTAGAGCATAATATAAAGAATATGTTTGCAAAGTAATTTCAGAATGTATATTTTCAATGAAAATGTTTAATAACTCTCAGAGATGTCTTGCATTGGTGGTCAAGAGGTCAGCGCGACTGCCTTGCACTTGTAGGCAGTTACCCGGGTTGCGGGTTCGCGTCCCGGCCGATGCTATGACATTTAAAAAAAAAAACTCAGAGATATAAAAATCAGTCCTTTAAAATGTTGAACTTAGAAATCAATTTGTCAATATCCTACCTCTTTCATGAACAGAAAAAAAAAAAGTAACTTGAAAATGAAGAAACTAAAGATAAATGACTTTAACAATTGGCCATAGAATAATCTGGCTTTGTATAGTTTTTTAAGATTTGAAACTATCTCAAGTAAAAAAAATTATTATTCTTATTAAGCATTCCATTTTAAATTAAAGGAAGTTCTAAGATGTTAACAGTTATTAATTTTAATCTAGATATTATCAAATTATTATAAAGAACTAAAAATTTCTTTTTGAGGGAACCATGGATAGTGAGACAATTGTAAAAAATAATGTTTTGTTAAATGGTTAACATTTTATCCTAATATGATTATAAAGTTTCCAGAATTATAATTTTTCAGATGCAAATTTTTTGAGTTTGTTATCAGTAAGAGAGATGACATCAAAATTTCTCATCAGTTTTTATTATTCTGCAGTATGCACAATTACAACAAAGGATTTACACTTTAGTTGAGTGATATAATAAATAATCTTAATAAAAATAACTCATATAAAGATCTAATTAAAGTTAATGATGCAGCTCAAATGAATTATGTTAAGAAGTAAATAATTTGTAAACTATGACTAACTATTTGATTTGCCTAATTATTCCATTTTTCTTCAGAGAACTTAACATATCTACTTTACATGAATTTATTTGGAATGTCTACTGGTGGATTTAGCATTTAAAACAAACAAAAAACACATTAGTTGAATATGTGTTAGGTAAATGCTCAGATTTTAACAGGTATATATATATGTAGATGCATAAAAATTCCATATTAAGCAAAGGATTGTCTCCTAATTTAATACAATTAGGACCTTGTTCAAGTCATTGGGATAGTTCATTTTTCAGAGTAAGATAGTCAAAAAGACAGGTAGTTGAATCCACGTATATATTTTTACCTATTCTTGCATGTTTCTTTTAATTATCTAACTTCCATCATTATATTTATATTCTATATATTCATACATATATCTTTTAAACTGCTATTTCAACTCAAACCAAATCATTAAGGAGCAAAGATAAATATCTTTAAAAATGTAATGTTTATAAATAAAGACCCTTAAGCCATAAATGTATTTACAAAATCTTACTTCAAACAGGAATTTGAAGTATTTCTTATTATAAATACCATCTAGTTATAGTCTCAATTCTGTTTACAAAATGCATGCATAATATAGATTTTTTTCTTTTGTCTTTTAGTTGTATATATTATTACAATATTATTTGACTACTGCATTTTTTTTTCCCAGTTTTACTTATTCACTTTATAAATATAAATATTTCTATATAAGCTATTGAGTTTAGATTGAAAATATTATTGTGTTTGATAGTTTTGTAGTTAAGTAGAGTTAAAAGTTGGCTGCTGGAGGGTTCCATCAGATCCTAAGATCTAGGTGCAGTGCTCTAAGATGCAAAGCTCCTCACTGACGTAGGCCACAAGCCAGAAACTAGTCTGGGGATATTGGATGAGTAGTCACTAGATAGGGATTTTATGCACAAGCCTTCTGGCATCCATTCATTACTTTGGTTGGCACAGGGTAGCACTACTGTATGGAGAGTTTTGCCTTGTTTAATAACAATTATGTGCTAGTATGAGATAGTGATCATGTGATGTTTAGTGGTTTATCATTTATATTATAATACAGAGAGCATACCAATAGCTCAAACAAAGCTCTTAATTGATAAGTGCGGTAAGAGAAAATATTTAAAATCTCTATCCAAAATACCCTTATCCCCAGACTAATTGTTTTTGAGCTTATGGCTCACCTCAGTGAGAAGCTAAAATATTCAGACCCTAGATCCAAAATATCAACTCAAAATCCCGCACTTATTTCATACGTAATATTTAAGTAGAAACTTTGAAGTTTTTGGACATGAAATGTATTTTACTTCAGCTATACTTAAGTAGCTATAGGGGACTGAACCAAATTCAGATCTACCATATATTAATAGCCTCAGCATAGCCAAAACCATAAACGTAAAATTATAATTATTAATAAAGCAAGTCATATATAACATGACCTTCCTTTTATAAGCTTGTATTTACAAAAATGTAATATAGACAGCATACCAATAACTTGTTTTAGCTTTGGCTATGCTGAGGCTATTGATATATGGTAGATCTGAATTTGGTTCAGTCCCACATAGCTATTTAAGTTAGATAGGTGGAGTAAAAGACATTTTCATGTCCAAAAATTTCAGAGTTTCTACTTAAATATTACGCATGAATTAAGTGCTGGGTTTTGAGTTGATATTTTGGATCTAGTGTCTGAATATTCTACCTCCCACTAAGTTGAGTCATAAGCTCAAAAGTAATTGGTCTGGGGATAAGAGTACTTCGGATAGGGATTTTAAATATTTTCTCTTACCATATTTATCAATTAAGAGCTTGTTTGAGCTATTGGTACACCCTCTGTATTACATTTTTGTAAATACAAGCTTATAAAAGCAATATCATGTTATATATGACTTGCTTTGTTGATAATCATTTATATTCTGTCTACATTACAGTATTTGCATTATTAGTATGGATTTGTAAGTAGTTATTAAAATGTATGCATAAGCCATTTTAATACCAAAAAAAATATTTAAAAAACTTCATTTAAAACTCATATAGCAAGTTATCCTAATAGAGAAAATAGAGAATTTGAACTAAAAACTTGTGGAATCAATTTCAAGCTGAGGAAAGTTAAAAAAAAAACAAAGTTTAGAAAATGAATAGAATTGCTGCATTCATCTTTTTGCAAGTAAATAATATTACAGAAATGTAAACAACTAGGAGGCAAAATAAAAATATTTATGTTCTCTATATTAAGAGTGTATCATCTTCATTTTTAATCATTATATATATATATATTAAGTATATATGTATTTATAAATCAAATCCAGCACATTAATGAGGTGATGTTTGCAATAAGAAATTCTTCAGCTTCTAATTTGAAGCAAATTTTGTAAATATTTTTATGACTTAAGTATCTTTATGTACATTACATTTTTGTCTTTATTTAATTACATTACTGTAATTATCTTTATTCATAGCTAGTATGTAAGAACATTGATTTAGTGAAAGAACTATAGATCATAATACCAACAGATTACTATGTCAAGTTTTTGAAATTTTCAATTTGCTTGACTAATATAACATGAATGAAGAAAGCATTCAATACATCAGTAGATTGCCATCTAGTATCCATTGATGACAATACAAAACAATAGAATTGCTTTCAATGAAAATCTCTCAGACCCTTAAACACATTTAATCAAAATTAATTACAATTTTGTTTTATATAAAGCTGAATATTTTTTTTTTATTTGAAAGGTGAAATTATTAACAATCTTATCTAAATGAGTATGGCAGTTCTAACTATAAAAAAAGAAAAGCAAAAAGTAAACTGTGAACTTTTATGATAACTACACAAAGTAATCTGTGCTCACAACTATATCCATGTATATCTCATGCTGCTTTTTAGTCTGTTTATGACATTTTGTAATGCTATCTTTTATTATAACTGGAGTTTTTTTTTCTGAAACATTTCAACACCTTGCCTGTTGTAAGTCTCTTGTATTTTATCTTTCAGAATATTTTTGAGATAATTTTTACAATGAAAATGGGGTTTGCCTCTTGCATGAACCATGAAATTTTTATCAAAAAAGGTTATTATACTTTATTTACTTCACCTGCTCAATTCAATGAAAATGTTTCATATGCAATATTTAAATTCAATATTTTTATATCTAGTAAACTTCTGTATATTTCAATCAGTCTTTCAATATTTTTTGTATTTTCAAATAATAGTCTATCCAAAAGGAATTTTTTCAGGATCTTTATATTAAGATAGTATGGAAACTATAACTCATTTCCATATAATAAAACTTTTTAAAAACATCATAAATCAGAGTTATAATATCAATGAACTTTTTGGACAACTAGCTGTTTTCAAATATTGCCATAAACTTTTTCATTTGACTGATTTAAAAACAATAACCAAATCAACAAAAATGATAAAAATGCACTTTTTTTTGACAAAACACTGTCTTATTTCTATAATTAAAAACAATATATTCAATAAAATCTTTGCCTATATTTTTGATATAAGGAATGCCAGTAGTATTCATGAAAATTAGTCTTTATTTTTTTTTTTATACATTAGAGCAATATATACATTCTTAAAATGAGATAGTACAATTCCCTACATCCATAAATTCCAAAAATTTCCATTATTTTTAAAACTAATACATATCACTTTATTAGAAAACTATTCTACAAATTCCATCATTTGAATCTGCAGCTTTTCTATATTTAAAGTTAGAAAGATCTATTTAACCTCAAGATGAGCATCTATCCAAATCTAAATGAATAGATAAAATGATATATCATTAAATGCATTTGATTGAATTTTTATATTCGAAAATTGATTGAAAGAACTTTCCATCTACTTAAAATATTATTGTCATCAAGCATTACTGATATTATTTTTCAAGTCCATATATTATTGTCAATGCATTAAAAAATATATCTAAAGTGATTGTATTTTTTTTTTTTAATTTTAATTCTTCAAATTATTTTTGAACTTGATAATCAGTTTATTATTTTATCAAGCTGTGAATTAAACTTATTTTCTTTCAATTAAGTCACTCATAATACATTTATTGTCCTAGAACCATTTAAGAATAGAGCAGCTACTCATATCTATAATATAATTCTTAATTCTATGCCTTAGTGAAATTACAAACTTGAAATTTTGTCAATTAATCTTTAATTGCTATTGAAGTTTAGCAGAAGTAGCAAAGCTTTTAAAAAAAAAAAACCCATTAAGTTTTGGAATGAGATCTATTTTTTTAATGTATTTATCATTTTATCTTGGAGTTAATTAATATGTGATCTGTCCAACAATCTTCATTTATAATTAATTATTCTTGTAATACTGATTTCTTTTACATTCTAATTCCTAAATATGACATATATAGTGTCATTATTTTGATCCTAGTTGCATTAGTTTCTTTTTAACAATTGGCCTGCCTAAATAAAATATTAATAATAGTTTATAATGCAATAACAATAGATACAGATTTATAAAACCAATACCATTACACACAGTTATAAACATATAACTTTTTGTAGTCAGTAAGCATACTCTTTCATAATAATAAACTCATAGATAAATATAATCTAGACATTTGAAATGTAAATATGATAGGCAGTATAACATTGATAGCTATGACAGATCCTTAAACACCATTAATTACAGAATACTTGCTTGAAGTCTGATTTCAAATGTCTTAAAGTTGGCTTTTGTATGTATTATTACTTGAAATCATAAACATGCATGCGTTTATTTATTTTTAACTTAATTCACCAACAATTATTAATAACATTTCAATTAAATTAATATTTATTATTTTTTTCTCTTATTTCTCTTCCTATTTTCTTTTATCTTAGCATTTTCAATCAGTTAGCTTATTATGGACCCCAGTTGTCATTAATTTCTCATGCATATCTGTCATCTTTGCTCATTAGTTGGGTTATTGTAATAGTTGTGAATGTGTAACCATAATATACAGCAATTCTGATTTAAATCTCTTTCCCCCCCTCAAGTTATATATTGGCCATGTTCTTTTGTGAATGTTTGTTACTGATAACAGTGACAACACTGTCTACAAGGAATTCAGAAGCTTCTTTAATTAGCTTAATTTCCTGATTTTGCATTTATCCTATAAGGATCTTGTTGAATACTGTCTGAATACAACCTTAGAACTTTCTTAATTACTGCATAATGATCCTCCAGCTAAACATTGATGCATGGGTATATACCCATGCACCATAACATTATCTCTTTATGTAATTTGTTTGATTTTATTGAATATCACTGTATTCAATAAGATATTGACTTTTGTAATATGCTTCTGTCTTCTTATTCATTTAACAAATGTGTTGCCTTGGAAATTAATAAGATATTTAAGTACTGATCTATATGTCCGGATTGTTTTGCTTCATTTGCAGAGGCATGTATATAGAATATACTAGATGACACTAGATTCGAGAGCTGCTGTTGTATGTCTATAGATATTATTTATTGAGTATATTATCTCGTGCAGTGTGTATTTATCATAATAAAATATCTCTAAAAAATTATATTTTATATATTCTTTACAATGTTAATATTCAATTCTTTTATCTTGCACTTTTGAATTTCTAGCATTCTTCTTCAAACATTATTACAAGTGGGAAAAATTTTTTAATTTTCATAAATAAATTGAATAAAGCATAGTGAAAAGTGCATAGGAATATAATTTTTTTAGAGATTTGCTTAATATGAACAATGCAAGAAGAATAGAAAAGGTATTGAACATCTTAATAAATAACAAAAATATTTATATCATGTACTTTAAAGAACAACTTTTTCATTTTATCAAGTTTTACTATATTATTTTTAAATTTGTAAATATTATTGTTGTTTATGAATAAAAAATGCTCCGAAATAAATAATAATGTAAAGCTTGTAAATTAATCCACTTACTATGATTACAAAAATTTAGTTTGTTCATAATTTGAATAGTTAATAATAATATATATGATGAAATAAGTTTCAGACATAGCAAAAAAAGTTCTTACTTAAATGGCTAAATTAATTGATTCTCATTTTCTTCATTAGGAATCCAGAAAAATTTTTAGCTTGCTGTTCTGCTCACTTGAACGTATTCACATCCTTGATTTTAATATAAAGTGCTTTAAAAATTTAGTAGTAGTTTTGTTGTAAAATGGGGTGAAATAAAACCAATACTAAAATTATATAAATTGAAGATCTGTTTGAAGTACTAAATAAAAACAGATTTGAATATGCACCAAGTGTATTTGCAGTAAGGACTTACACAATATTCTTATATTATATTTAGATATAAATATAAGTTTTGAGTGTAGTAAATATTTAGAACCATCTTCAATTTTTTCAAAAATATGTAATACAGGTGAGCACTTAGCATAATTAATTAGTTTCATGTAACATGAATTTTTAAAATCAGATAAATAAATTTACAATTAATATATATAATTCTTAAAGTATTAATTCTTTTCATAAAATTATGTTAATTCTTAATTAAATTGAAAGGCTGAAACATATCGCATGTACTTTTTTTAGAATGCTTGTATGACAGCCAATCAGATGTAATGATAGCTGTCTAGAGGGCTCTCAAATCACAATTCAAGACAGATTTTACAAGAAAAGGATGGTTCCACCCTTTTATTTACTTAACTTTCTATATATATATAAGCCAGTCTAAAGCATTTTGACTTGAGCGTGAAGCTTTAAATATCTTTACATTTAACTCACGGAGTATCTTCACATTTGACTCACTGAGTCTTATTTATAAACAGTGTGAAATCTTACGATTTACTATGCAATAGTTTTTCAGATGTTATGAATTGACATTAATGTATGTAAATAATATTTATTTATAAAGCATAAACAGTTTGAAATTAAATTGAAAGACTGAAACCTCTCGCAAGCGCTTTTTTAGAATGCTTGTATGACAGCCAATCAGATTCAAGTTCTGATGATAAGATATAATAAACATGAACTAATTAAATGCACTGAGCCAGCTTCCGGCAAAACACTGTCAGAATTGTAATACTGTCCACTGTGATTTTAGCAATGTTTTGCTGAAAGCTGACTCGGTGCATTTAATTAGTTTATGTTTATTATAACTTTTCATTAATACTCTAGGAATATTGTAATGGTTATAATCTCATATAATTGTAGATTGTAGCACCTTTCAAAAAGAATTTAATGGAACATGTTGGTTTATAGTTCTGTATTTATTTTAGATAACTCCATGTTGTAATAAAGAAAGAATGAATTATGAAATATGGAAAACATTAAATAAGTGCATGTTTATAGAATTTAAAACCACAAGAAACTGAATAAGATTAAGGAATCAAATTAGACATTCCCTCCCCCTTTAATTTGTTGATAATCTTTGTTGAAAATTATAACACTTCACAGAATGATTCATTTTTGACTGATTGTATCCGTTTGCTCATTTTTTGAAAAAAAAAAAAAACAAGAATTGGCACTGGTGTTTTCAGCCAATTATTTTATATTAAACACATACAAAAAGAAATACTATACCATATAATTGCATAAATAATTTGAATATCCAGAAACAATGAATTGAATTTGCTAGAAAATTTAAATTTAAATAGAAATCTTAAGTTATAATGAAAATTATCAATATTAATTATACAGTTAGTCAGCATTTTTTTTTTTTTTAAATTAAAGAATATAAGGATTAAAAAGAGTTTTTCAGAAGTTTATATATAGGAGTGTGTAAAAGATGATTAATTATTGGTTTTCTTTCCAAACTGTAACTCAATCTCTGAATTAACATGAGTTAAGCAGCCTCATAGTTTTGCTGTTCACCACAAAATTTTAAAATACCATGTTTGGATCACGAGTTATGACATGAAATGTGACTGTATTTCATATCTTAAATGGCAATTTAAATTTTGTTTTAAACTAGGCAAAACTGCTGTTGGAACCTTCGAAATAATTCATATTGTACATGGCAGTGAAAATATGAATTGCAAGCATATTTACAAGTGGTTTTCAAGATTTCATGGTAGCAAGAAAAGCAATGAAGGCATTTTCACAAAGATCTGAAACACTATCACATTTTCATGCCCTAATTCGTGAATTAGATATGCTGTGCTTATAATTTTTATGATGAATAACTAAACTATGTCATTGTATAATATATTCGTTGAATCAGAGATGATGTTTCAGGCAGTTTGAAGAATCAGTCATCTTTTCACTGGCACATATTATACATGTATAAAAATGTAATTATTAGCTAAATTAAAATATTCAAAAAAATTTCCCAAAAATCTTCAAATTTTTATTATTATTTCTGAAAATCAATCATATACGAAAATTTATTACATCATTTTTCATTATTCCAATTCATTTTTATGATCTTCTTCAAGACTATAATAATATAATTTTAGTGCAAGCATATTTCTGAAAATTGGAAAAGTAGTTGGTATTATGATATTATATATATTGGTAAGATGGGAGATGAAAAAAGATTGCGAAATGATAAATATGGTGGTTTTTAAATTGACAATTTTTTAAATATTATTTTAATAAGAGAATTAAATCAAGTTTTATAAGAAAGTGTTAGTACAAAAGATTTTTTGCATTTAAATTATTTATTAAGCCATAGGAGCTCAAAAAAATTGGATTTTGCTTTACCACATTTGTGAATTATGCTGCCAGCTATTTTTACTGTCAATAAAGCACATGACAATATTTATAAAAATTGAATGGTTTTAGTAGAAAATTAAATAAAATGATTAAAGATATAAAATATATTTAGTAAGCCTGATTTAATACATCTAGTAATGCAAGATAACAAGTCAATAATAATCATTGCTTATATTTTATAAATCATAATAGAACATTAGATCTTTGGTTTAGTTTTTTGCTGTTTTATATATTTTAAAATTGAGAATTTTTGTATTAATTTTTAACTTAAAAACATGTTACATATTTTTGTGAATTTAATTGTTAATTTAAAAAAATTAACAATGTAGCTTTTGATTTTTAAATATGCTTATAAAATTTTTAATACAGTTGTGTATCTATTCATTATGATTTATATATATTATTTCTGATTTAGATACAACAGATATCAAACCAGACATTATTGAAGCAGCTAAAGTGGGTAAGAAATAACTGTTATAGACAAAATTTATTTATGATATAATTATGAATATTAATTAATGTTGAAGTTGGAAAAATATTATTATATATTTTAATTATAGCAATTTGAATATAAATAGAATTTAATTTATTTCACAATTGATATTTATAAAGATATATTTATTATTTACATGTTTGAAAGATTATTTAGATATGATTGTGAACTGTCTCCATTTGATAATAAAAATTATATATTTTTTTAATTTATTTACTAATGGATTACTGAATTTATAAGATTATCCTTCTTTATTGAGGTAGATTCAAGAATATTTATAGCGCTGGATATACGACATGATTGGATTAAAGCAACGTGGGGAAAGGATTATGTAAGATTGCAAGAAGAAAACAATAAGTCGTGGAATATGATCAAGAACAATGTCATATATAAAGATGGAAATGAATTACTTATACATGGAAATCTTAGAAGGTAGAAAAACTAGATGAACCGAACTTAAGGATTGATATCAAAGAAGAAATGTATGAGATTTATTGATAGGAAAAATATTACTAGATTATAATTGGATATAGTCTAATAATCAAATGATTTTATTGCTCAGAAATTGAGCTTCATGTTATGTGATCATTTTATATAGTGACCACATGAACTTGATTATGATTGAATTCACAGTTAATTCACCATTTTTAATGGTACAGATATAGGCAGTACTACAGGGAGATGGGAAACTAATCATCATCTCCATAGAATAAATAAGGTATAGAAGAAATAATATAAAATGTAAACTATAAAAAGATTAAATATAAGGAGCATGAGAATCAGCATTGGAATAACAATATAAGTAGTAAGAAGATGCATTGCTACATTAAACAAGAGTAATCAACAGTCACTCCCTATGAATGGATTTAAAAGAAATTCACTTGACAATGTCAAACTTAGGGCATGATATACAACAATCACCTAGATTTATGAATGGATTTAAAAGAGATCCAGTAGCCAATGCCAAACCAAGAGCATGATATTCAATCATCTAGATGTATAATAGTTAAGTGCTAAAGCATTTTTCATAAAAAATAATCCTGGTCATTTGGTACCATGAGTGTACAGGCCAACTATAAATGTTCTCTAAAAAACAAAAACAGTGTATGAACTTCAAAGTTGATATTGACCTTTGTGCCATCCAGAGAATTATCTGGATGTCCAAACACAAACCTAAACCCCACTTATAAATAATTTAACCATTATTGTTGGAACTAGCTCAAAATCACAAGGTCCCTCAGGACTCTGTCTTTGAACAAGAAAAAAGATAAATGTATAGGCTTCCCTACTTTAATTTGAATAATTTTACTGGGATAATTATTAATCCTTAAAATACTATGCTATAATGAAATCAAGTCACACACACTGCCAATTCATAGAACAGATAGCTGTAGGAATAAAAACATTAACATTATTACTGTTTTAATAATTTAATAAATTGCTTCAGAGTCTAACATTCTACCACTACGTGAAACCATACAGTTCCGCAAAATGATTAATTGATAATTCAAATTTGTGAATATACATTTATTACCATAAGTTTATGTTCCTAAAAACTCAGAAAAATAAAGAAAAAATTGAAAAGTGTTTTGATCTGATGCAGACAGAAATTGATAAAATTAACAGGCAAAATATATTTTTAATGTTTTCTCTTTTACATTTCCCAATTTAGAAATGAAAGGAGAGAAATGTCATTACTCAGTCTGGACATGACAGCAGAAATAAATTAATAGAATGTCTAATAATTTTTTATAAATTCATTGATTGTTTTTTATTGCCAATATATTCCTCAATAATTCATATTGATAATACTTTTGTCATGCAATGATGAGGAAATATAATCAGGAGGAGATCATGGAACTATTATGAATATTTTCATTGCATTTATTTAAATTAATATAGTACCTGGTAGCTGTTAGCTTCTCCTGCATCAGTTATCTCTATTTTTCTACTAACTATGGCAATAAGATTTTGTATTTGTGCAGCTTTATTTTCAACAATTCTGATTCCAGTTTTCTTTCTCTCTCTTTCTTGTTTCTTATTTTTTTATGTTTTCTATCTTCAATTGTTTTTTTCATCAGTAGTTAGAATAGCATATTTGTTTATGGGTGTCTACTAATGATGAAAATTACATTTCTATTGCTTTTAGAAATATCATTTGTTTGAGATTTTGCACATAATTAATGATGAACTGTGGATTGAAATGAAATAATTTATTAAAGATGAATTCATGAAAAGTTTGAAAAAAATGGAAATGCCCAGGAAATTGAAATTGAATAACAGTCAGATAGATATGGTTGTAATCTGAGAAATTGATCAGATTATCAGCTGCATTAGCAGCAACTCGTAAATGAGTACGACCATTTGCATTTTTAAATGCCATATTTTACTTTTAAATATGATTTAATTGTCATTGTCAGTTTTGTAAATATTAAAACAAAATATCAGAGATTTATATCAGTGTATTTATGTGTACATTAAAATCTATATTTCTAAATCTCCATTTTTTTTTTTTTTTTCAAACTTTATATATCTGTTGCAGATAAAGCTTCAGAACATTTTGCAGAGAAAACATTTTCCAAGCCTTTTTTAAATTCCAATCTAACTATATTAAAATTATATTAAGCAGTTGTAGTTCATTCTAATTTTGTTATTACTAATTTCAATATCAGTTCCTTAACTTCTCTGATATTCAACAATGGATGGTTTCTCTAATCTTTTATTCTAATTACTTTTTTTCTTTGCTTTCAGTTTCATTTCACACATTCTGTTTGTGTCATCAATTTTATATTTTGTTAAATTTATTCTCATTATCCATTGTAATATTTCTATACCAAGTTGATACAGTAAATCCTTTTGATCTAGTATTAACCTCATTCTTATCAAAATAATCATTTAGCTACTTATCTAAATATGTTCATTAGTGTTTAATGTTTTTTATCAAACTTTTCTCATCAGTTTTTCCTATCCTTTAAAAGAAACTGAATAAATGCAAATTAACTTCTCATCATTCTCATTTTTAAGATTGTTTACACTTGCAAATATCTTATGATTTACTTATAATAGAATGTTTGTATATGAATCATAAAATATTTGCAAGATGTATGTCTATTTTGTTTTTCTAAATATCCAACAGAGCAACCCAATTTTATTAAATATCTTTTCAGGATCTATAAAGTAAGTAGTAAATAACTATAGACTATTGTGTCTTATTGATTTAACTTTGATGTATGATTAATTAGAAAATGGTCTTTCTGAAATTTCTATAAATATAGAAAAGTCATTAATTTTCTTGGGGAAAAAAGCTCTCCATTAAAACAATTCAAAATGATTGTAATAAATAAAGTGTTATAAGTGAGTTTTTATATGATTCTGTGCTTTCACATTTAATTATTATTGTCTGTATATGTTTTCATGTAAGTTTAGTTGAGTATAATTTATTTATTAATATTATTACTTTTAAAAATCCTAACAATTTTTGAGTTTTATATATTTACCTATAAGGTATATAAATATATGTCAAAGGAAAGAGGATAAAAGTTGAGTATGATTGTGAATTTATTTAAAAAGCTGTTCCAAGTCTTTTTGCTATTGTCATGAAATCATAAAAAAAAATATTAAAAATTTTTTTATTTAATATCTGTCAGTAAAAATAAGTGTTCTGTAGTCACAGAAAACAAAATATATATTTCTTAAGTATAGTTAGTAGTTGATTCTGATGGCTTTTACTAATCAGTGCTCAATTAGTTGGTTATGTATTTAATTAAGCAACAATATGGTGATAATCCATTTAAGTCTCTTAAGAATTATAAGTATTTAAATTGTAATTTTCTCACCATATTCTGACATCTTGTCCATATATAAGGGCACACACACACCTATATATTAGTATGTATATTTACTTGTAACAGATATGATTATCCTACTTGAAAAAAAAAGATTTTTTTTTTTTGGAAACAGAAGCTCATTATTGTTTAAAAAGATTTTCTTTTTACACATTGTATCCTGTTTAATTTTTTAATCTTCTAGCATTTGTTATATTTTTATAAATATTTACACAATTACATAGTTTGAAATCTAATAAGTAAAAAATGTTTTTGTTCTATGTTAAGATTTGTTTTAATAGGGGGTGGGGGAATTCTATTAATAGCTTTAGATTTATTTTAAAAAAGTTTTTTAATTTTTCTCTTTGTTTAAACAATATTCATTAAATATTTTTATCTAATGTGTTGTTAGCACTTACTAATATGTATATTATATTTATGGCTTTAACAAAGATATGCAGCATCTAAAGTTAGTTTATCCTATAACTTCATTTCATAGCTGCCATTAAGTCTGAAAAATTATTTGGGCCATTGTTATATTTTTTATATATACTGTTTATATATATAACATGCAGAATCATTAATTTCAAGTATATATTAATTGCTTAGCTTTCAGATCCTAGAATAATGGAAATTTTCACTTATATTGTTATTGTATGTTATACAGTTATGATATTAATATCATCTGTATTCTTTTTTAATAAAGAACATAGATGATATTAAGATTATATGGGTTTAGCAATGCAATAAGAAGGATAAAGTTATGTCATATATGATATGTATATATCTTTTTTTATATGTGTCAGAATAATTTATAAGAATTTTTGAAATTTTTAATAAGTAGATGACATCAGCAAATCATATTAGTCTAACAATGATAAAGCAAATATATTTCAATAAAAAGAAAAATGTTCTCTTGTATGCAAATATAAATATTTTCTATTTACATTTTCCATAAGTTATTCAGAAATTGGTCATGATTTTTAATGGCAAATTAGTCACAAAAGATGTTAATTCATTTATGAATCATAAATATGTAGTTGTTTTAATATCTCTTATTTGCTAGATACAGGAATACATACATATATATATATTGTCATCAGCCATAAACTGTAATCCTTCCAGCTTCATCTGCTACCATCATTTGCATAATATAATTAAATAATCAAATATATTTATTTTATATCTTGGAGTTCTAATTTTGATATGTCTCAATCAAAGCACACAAATTAGGCAAGAGGGTTTATTTTACTGCCACTCAATGTGCTAAGGCACCAGCATATACATGAGACCTTAAAATTTATATTATAGTTTAGTTCATTTATCTGGTTACAATATTAAAATGATTTATATAGCGAACAATACAACATTACAGGATCATTAATAGACTTAAGAATAAACTACAGTAATCAAACTAGACCCCCAGGCATTTGATTATAACTGAAAAATAATAATGGATTCTATTAATCACTCATTATACAATTTAAATAATTCTATTATTTTGAATCCCAAAAGTATGTGAGAATTAGCCTATATGATTGTAATGATGGATCGATAATAAAATCAAAATATGTAATCAATAACCATTTTTATTAAACTGTATTGACTAGAAATGAATTGAATTGGTGATTAGTAACCTGGAACGACCATGAATGCACAAACAATAACTAATATACTACAAAGATTACACTGAAATTTATTTATACTAATATTTACATTTTATTTACAAATTAAATATACGACAACCAAAAAAAAAAAATAATTTGATATTAAAACAAAAATAAAATATTAAATGTTTATAACTAAATTCTGGTATTTGCCAATATACCCCTCCCCACAAATAATATTATTATTGAGCATTGCTTGAGTGCATAAAATATATATATATAATAATATAATAGTGAGTTTGATAATATAATACCTTATCGTATGAATTATTCTATTTTAAGGATCAGCATTATTGACACACTAATTAATTACAGCTACATATTTTCCATAAGTTTAAATAAATATGAATGACCTTCATATCTAATTCCCTTGTTTATTGATTCTATAATTTATCCACAAGATATTTATTTATGTGTTGAAATTTATCATTTTACTAAAGCTTAAAACAAATAGCTATCAAAACCTTGGGTTTATTAGAACAAAAGGATTGCACTCTTGGTTTTAACAATTTCTTTAGTACATTACTTTATATTAGATTGGAGGCTAGCTACATCACACATATTCATTTAACCTGTAAGAATATACCTTGCATACTTTCTATAATTTATTCATCATTACAACTAATGAACAATAAACATTTACACAACATTGGCTCTCCGCTCAATGCACCAGGGGAACATTTCTAACATATACCTCAAAGAGACACGTCTACAATGATCAAAATAATATCAGTCTAGGGTCATGTCTGAACATACTTGAACTACATATCCAGTTGTCTATCAGCATCTATATGGATACAGGAAAATATTGTCTGAATATACTTGAAATAAATATCAAGGTGTCTATCAGCACCTATATGGTTATAGGAAAATATTGTCTGAATATAATTTGAAATAAATATCCAGGTGTCTATCAGCATCCATATGAATATAAGAAAATATATAATAAAAGATCAACACTTTCCCTAGTACGTCATACCATCCAGCCTATCCATTAAGATCATGACTACCTTATAAGATATTGTGTCTGGCATTTCCACGAAACCATAAAATACTAACAACCTCTTAATACAATAATAATAGTATAAGATGAAAACCAGTGACATCCGATGAAAGATTCATAGCTGCAAAATGGTCACCTGCACCAATCATCAACATAAATATCTAACCTTATTTAACACTCACTTTCTAGATTCACTAAATTGTTAACAATGATAACGATTAATTATAAATATGTGTTACCATGTACACATAGAATTTAATATAATTCCATACTAATCGTCATCAACATATAAATTATTTATTAAAAAGAAAATAAAAAATCACAAACTTGATATTCTTATTATTAAAACCCTTTTTTTAACTCCAGTATGGTTAATTGTGCTGTTGAAATATTCTAAAATTATGATATAAAATTAATAAACTAAAAATATATTACTGTTTAACATATCCTATAATAAATAATGATAATGAATTTCACTATCACAATGTTTAACCCAATATTAAGATAATAATATTATTTAATACCCTTGAAAACCAATGATGATGAATTTTGATCACTAATGACCATCATCCATCCCCTCTTAGATTAAATATTACATTATATTACCTTCATTTTAATCGATAAGCAATAATTAATGCTGCATATAAAATAACAAAACTCATATATAATTATTGAACATAAAATATAAAATATATATATATAAACAAACACACACTATTTTAAACTTTTTTACCATCTTGTGCAAAATATCTAAAATAATATTCAACGTTAGAATACGTTTAGCATTCACAGTTTGAATATTATTTAAATTCTGGCTTTTCATTATTTTACTTGCATTATAAATATTTCAGGAAAAATTTAGATCTTTACATGTTCCCAATTACTCATACCATAATTTACTTTGCATAAAGATCCTACCACGTATTTCCTATTTCAGAATAACTCTTATCATAATTCTCTAATTGTAGAGTATACTTTTCATGATATCACTATAACTAAATCCAGGTCAATTCTTTATCTTTCATAAAATGTTTAATTTCATTTCCATTAAAACGGCATTGTAATAAATTATCCATATATCCAACTAGGTTTTAACGGTGTCATTAATCGGTGAACGAATGGTTTTATTTTAGCAGTAAGAATATCCAAAGTATAATAAATAATTTCACTGTCTAGCTGGAAATTTTGACTTAATTATAAGCATTATTAATATCCAGGTAAGCTTTAATCAATTCATTTATTAGTCAATAAATGACTTTATACAAGCAGTAAAGATGTTTCAAGCAATATATAATTTAACAGCTTTACTGACAGCAATAAATTTATAATTAAACAAGCATTATCCACATTTGAAGTCATTTTAATAATCTCTTAAAACAAAGAATAATGAATTTCTCCAAGTAGCATGAAGGTCTGAAGTATTAAATATGAAAGAATATTATTTAATCAGTAATATTTCTTTTGATTTTATCACCATTTTAAATTGAATTGGAACTTTAATTTACCTATTTTGTTCTTTTTTCCTTCGCTTTAATTTGCTTAAAATAGTTGAATATTATAATCCATTCTTTAATAATGACGAGTATTGTTTCTCCCAGTTATAGATCGAAAACTCAGTGCAAATGTTTAACTTTTACGTATTCATAATATTTTGGCACACTCTAATTTGATATCATAAATTCGTTTTCTTTCAAAAAAAATATTTTTACTAGAAGTTTTCCTTTTTATTTCCTTTTTGTTTCTTGACGTCTTGTATCAAACAAAACTTCTTCCAACCAAAAAAAAAATCTTATTTTCTTTCATTTGCATATTTATTATGACAAGTCTAAAAACTGATACAATAATAATAGAAAAAAAATAGTTGGGAGAATTTATAACAGATCAATTAAATAAACTGAATGAAACTTAGTTTAAATCACTTTTAAATTTAACAAACCATATTTTATTTTTATTCTGATAACAAAATCAATATAAAATTACCAAATCTAAATAATATATTATTTTAGTTAAATATAAGAAATAATAAAAATGTAATTAAGGATATGATTAATCTCAATTGCTTAACCATGCCTTTATTCATGTCATACTAAAACATCAATCATTATAAAGTTGTTATAATCTCAAAATAATATATGATAATCTAAATAAAATATAAATAAAATATTTTGAACGTATGTATGTAACAAAAAATATATATACTAGATTTTCCTTACAATCGCATATTAATATTATGTACTTTGAATTTATAAAAATTAAAAATTTTTCAAAACATTACTAATGACAATCCTACAGAGAGTTTGGTAATAAAGTTACAATGTAAATAACATCACCATGTTTAATGCTTAAATAAACCAACAGAATATTACCATCTATTGCTAAACCAATATTAATAAATAGAATCCCTAATGGAGTCTCACTTATTATCCTAATCTAAGTTCTGTAAACATTTTAAAGAAAATAATAGCTGAAACAAATTGAAATTATCTGATTGAATGTTGTTTTGTCAACGGATTACTAATTTTTTATTGGGTTTATTTAATGAAGTTGTTTCATTTACATATGGTAACTAGTTAGCTGTTGGCATTTACTGATTAAAATATATAATCAGTTAAAATTCAGATCTTAAAGCACATTGTACATTCAAAATGTTATCATTTTATAAACAACATTCCAGTGTAAAAATTTTAAACAACTCTTTGTCTTACTATACATGCATTTTAGTTATTAATTTAATTTTGTCAGTTTGAGCTAAAGATTTGGAACAATCTAAATTATGTACTAAAATGATAATATGCAACTTTATCATGATTGCAATTAGTTTGATTTTAAAACTCATCTGATGATAATAGGTCAATACCTAAAATGATTAGTTAATTCTTACATAATATTGAAATACAAGTGTAATGCACATATTCAATCTAGATGTAATCAGATGGAGTGGATGACTGTAGGGAGTGAAAGTCTGGATTCAAATGCCCTTTAATTAATTCTTACATGTATATATGCCTTACAATGTAATATTTACTATTCCATTGAATGTCATAATATCAGTAAAAATTCATGATGTGTGTATGATATAGCATTAATGGATTAAATCCCATTTATGTACAATTGATTGCAAATGTATTCAAACTTTAAAATCAAACAAGTTATAATTACCATATATAAATATAAAGTTGGAGCATTTGTTCTAGTGTGGATTTCAAATATTCCAGACTTCTATTTTATTTGACAAGTATAGATTCATACCTGAAATGCATGATTAGTGAGTGAGGGTAATCTGAAATTTTTGCACTGGGAGAAAGTTTATAATATGATGGATTTCAAATGAGTATTGCTATAAAAGCTAAAATTTGATTGGCTATATATATTTCTCCAGTGCAATAGTTAATAATAATGTATATTTACAGACACACGCATGTAATAAACATTGTCATTATTCTGACAAAAAGAAAAAAAGATTGAGAAAAAGAAAAAAATTAAATAATAAATTTCACATTTATTCTTGGAAATAAAAATTATTTGTGCATATTCATTTAACACAATATTGAATGAATTTAACATTGCCATATTACTGTGTAGTTTGATTAATTACAAAATAGTGTCTGTATTCTTGGAGTAATATTTTTATTTGTTTACATTATACCTTATTTATATAGGTAATATCAAACGAATAGCAGAAATCCTTGATGAGGATATTTGTCAGCGAGATGCTTGCCATCCCGATGATGGTGCTACTCCATTAATGTTTGCTGCAATGACAGGTCGTTTAGATATTGCGGAGATGCTAGTCGAACTAGGAGCTGATATGAATAAACAAGATACAATAAGTGGATGGACAGCACTTATGCAAGCTACTTTTCACGGGTAAAAAAATATGGATAATTTTTTTGGTTTTTTTTCACTGCATATGTTAAATTCTTCCTAATGACAACTTAAAATTAATTAGATGATAGAGAGTTTTACAGTCAAAGAATAACATTGTTGATGATAGTTTGTCATAACTTATGCTTCCCTCTTTTCTTTCAAATAAAATAATGAGTCTCCCTTAGAGACTTTAATTCTATTTGTTTTAGTTTAAAAATATATATATATTTTATTATTGATCTTCAACTTGTGATTTAAATCTTACTTTTAAATTCAGATGTATATTATGTCATGTGATAGACAGTTGTTCGTTTTTTTTTAATTAACCTATTTAAATAATTTGAAATTAAAATTTTGGCTATAAGTTTTAAAATGTCATTATCTAAATAATAATAACTTTACTGACAACTATAATAATATTTATTATTTATTTATGTACATCAAATAATTATAAAAGTATAATTTTTATAATAATAAAAAATGTGATTATATAGAAAATTAATATAATATTAGTAGTGACTGACAAAATATTTACAGATTTTACCAAAACAAATATTTTTAGATCATTTTTTCTAAATCTTTCTATGTTTGTATAAATTAAGGGAATATCTAAATAAGGGTTATTCAACATGCAAATCATTTGCTAAATAAAGCTCTTCTCCCAAATCCAGTTTGTGATTCATTATTTTTTGTATTATTTTGTGCAAGATTATTAACTAAGGACTTTCATATTGCTAAACCTGTCCTTGTCATTACTTTTTCAACATTGAAAATGTTTTGAAATCAGAATTGCGGCTGTAATTAAGAAATAGAAATGTGATTGTATAAGTAATAGTTCCATTAATGTAGAGAAATGAATGACAACCCGAGAGACTGATTATGACTTGACACGCTGATGGATTAAGTTGAAAGAAAATGGAAGGAAAGAGCAAGGAAAAGAACTGAAAATATTGTTTGTATTGGAAATACTTAGCTTTTCATGATCCAACATTGTATACTACAAAACAGCAAGAAATAATATTAGTTGGGCAATACTTATTGACTATTTATAGGTTATTCTCATATCTAAAGATCATCAAAACATCACATGATAAATTTTGTATTATCAAACCTTCTGTACAGTATTGCCACCATGGATGAAAGAAGCTTTATGTATTCTATCTGTGGCTTTTATCAATGAGGAGCCTTGAATCTGAGAGCACTGCACCTAGATCATATGATTTGATGGAACTCTTCAGCAGCCACCTTTTACCTATTTAGTTAACTATAAAGCTAGGAATCCAAGATGAAAAAATATGTTTTTATCCAAGCTCATTTGCTTGTATCAGTCAACATCTATACATTTTGGTGTCTTAGGTTTTTCAAAAACTACAGTCACCATTATCCCATAAACAGAATTTGTATAAACCACTAAAACATCACATTATAACCATTTACTCTGCTCACAACAGCTGATAATAATATTATTGTATTTTCACCTTGGGTTTCTATTTTTATAGTTAACTAAATAGATGAAAGGTGGCTGCTGGAAAGTTGCATTGGATTCTAAGATCTAGGTGCAGTGCTCTCAGATTCAAGATTTCTCACTGATGAAAGCCACAAGATAGAATCTAGTTTGGGGATATTAGTGGAGTAGTCACTAGATTGGAAATTTTATACACAAACCTTCTTGCATCAATTGATTACCAAGGCATGCCCTGGGTGGCATGATTGAAATGTTTGCTACTGTTTTTAATCAATGAAATGCAAGAAGGTTTCAGCATAAAATCCCTATTTAGTGCCTACTTATCCAATATTCCCAGACTAGTTTCTCGTTTGTGGCTTTCATCAATGAGGGGTTTTGAATCTGAGAGCATTACAGCTACATCTTAGGATGTAATGCAACTTTCCAGCAGCCACCTTTTACGTATTTAATTAACTATAAAGCTAGGAGCCCAAGATGAAAACACAGTAATGTTTTCAATTCAAGCTCATAGTCATATAGATCTGAACCCAGTTCAGCATCATTTTGGTGGCTTTGGTTTTTTAAAAATCACAATCATCCTCTAGGCAGGATTGGTATAAAACCACCAATCCCTCACATGATAACCATTTTACTATTGTGTACACTTATTCAAGCTGTTAATAAGGTAGCTGCTGGAAGTTTGCATTAGATCCTAAGAATCTAGATGTAGTGCTCTCAGATTCAAGACTCATCACTGATGAAAGCCAAAGGCTAGAAAACTGGGGATATTAAATGAGCAGGTAATAGATAGGGATTTTACACACAAACAAACCTTGCATCCATTGAATACTAAGGCTTGAACTAGGTGGCACTGCTGTATGGAGTGTTTGTGCTATGCAAAAGATTTGGATAAAAAATTTATATCGGTATATTTATACAAAAGATGGGATGATTGTGTTAAGAGGATTGTTGAGTGTTATAGTAGTAAGGAATGGGATAAAAGATAGATTTATTAATAAAGAATAGGGAGTTAGAGAGATGGAGAAATAGTATGGAGATATATATATAGAAATAAACAGAATATTAGGTGCGCGTTAATATATGATTATAATAAGGAATGTAGTTTATTGTTTAAGGCTTGAACGTGATCTTTAGCTACAAGAGAATATACATGTAAATGGAAAAATATGGGTGATTTATTTTGTAAATTATGTAAGGAAGGAATAGAAAATATTAGGCATTTGTTAATTGAATGTAAATGTTTGAAAACAGAAAGGGTATATATAATGAAGTTATGGAAGAATAAATATGAAAAAAGTTATTATACAGAAAGTGAATTATTGTTTTTTCTGCTGGGTTTGGGAAAAGATAAGGGGGAATTAGATATTAAGGCTATAGGGTTGACAAAGATTTTGTTGTGGAAATGGGATGGAGCAGAATATGGGAAAACTTAGAGTGGGGAATTGGAAAATTAAGTGGCTAACAGGTTTATCTGGGCATAATTGCTCAGATATTCTTGACCTTGTTTAAGAAGCCACCAAAATGTAGAGATGCTGAACTAAATTCAGATCTATATGACTATACAAGCAAAGGGTCTTGGATTGAAAATATCTTGGGACTCCTAGTTGTATAGTTACTAAATAAGTAAAATGTGGCTACTGGAGGATTGCATTAGATCCTAAGATCTAGGTGCAGTGCTCTCAGATCCAAGGTTCTTCACTGATAAAAACCACAAGCTAGAAATTAGTCTAGGGATATTGGATTAGGTACTAGATAGGGATTCCGTTTATTATTAAAGCCTTCACTAGGTGGCACTACTATATAGAGAGCTTGCAATTCTAAAAATCATTCCAATATCCACCATTGCCAAACATTTAAATATTCTAGATTTAGTATTCAACAGCACATAACTGATATATAATTGATTAGCTAATTTTAAATCTGTATAACTATACAAAATGTTGGCTTGCATTCAAAATGGATATTGAAACTTTTTATATTATTAATTTGAATAATTATTCACAGAGGCAAAATTCTCCGTTCAGTATAATTATTCACAGAGGCAAAATTCTCCGTTCAGTAGCAGCACTCAATGCAATCCAGAGTAATCAACATATGCAGGAAGGTTTGTGCGTAAAATCCCTATCTAGTGCCTACTCATCCAATATCCCCAAACTAGTTTCTTGCTTGTGACTTTCATCATTGACGAGCCTCATCATTGAGGAGCCTTGGATGTGAGAGCACTGCACGTAGATCTTAGGATCTAATGCAACCCTACAGCAGCTACTTTTTGCTTTGAATTCAAAATGAAAACACAATAATGTTTTCAAGCTAAGCTCATTTGCTTGTATAGATCTGAACTCAGTTCAGCATTCATATTTTTTAGTTCTTTAACCTTCCTGCATCCATTGATTACTCTGGCTTGCATTGAGTGGTGCTACTGTATGGAGAGTTTTACCTCTGAAAAACAGCTTGTGTAAGTAAAAAGTGTGGTGATCATGTGATGTTTGATGGTTTAATACCAATCCTGCCCAATAGGATTATAGTAAATGTGGTTATTAAAGAACCAAAGACATCAAAAAGTATGGATGCTGAATTGAGTTGAGCTCTATACAAGCTAATGAACTTAGATTGAAAACATTATTGTGTTTTCATGTTGGACTCAAAGCTTTATAGTTAGCTAAAAAAGTAAAAAGTGGCTACTGGGGGGTTGCATTAGATCCTAAGACCTAGGCGCAGTGCTCTCAGATCCAAGGTTTCTCATTGATGAAAGCTACAAGCCAGAAACTAGTCTGGGAATATTGGATGAGGAGGGACTAGATAGGGATTTTATGCACAAACCTTCCTGCATCCATTAATTACTCTGTCTTGCACTGAGTGGCGCTACTATATGGAGAGTTTTACTTCTGTAAAAAACAACTTGTGTAAGCTTAAAGAATGGTGATCATGTAATGTTTGATGGTTTAATATCAATCCTGTCCAATAGGATTATGGTGACTGATTATTGAAGAACCAAAGACACCAAAAAGTATGGATGCTGAACTGAGTTCAGATCTATACACTATACAAGCTAATGAGCTTGTTTTCATTTTGCACTCAAAGCTTTATAGTTAGCTAAAAAAGTAAAAGAGTGATTGCTGCTGGAGTGTTGCATTAGAACCTAAGATCTAGGTGAAGTGCTCTCAGATCCAAGGCTTCTCACTGATGAAAGCCACAAGTTAGAAACTAATCTGGGGGTATTGGAAGAATAAGCACTAGATAAGGATTTTATGCACAAATATTCTTGCATCCATTGATTACTCTGGTTTGCATTGAGTGGCACTACTGTATGGAGAGTTTTGCTTCTGTGAAAAACAACTTGTGTAAGCATAAAGAATGGTGATCATGTGAAATTTGAATAATATAAAAAAAATGTGCCATTCAGTGTTGCTCACAAATGAGAGTTCGAAACCAAAAAATTAATCTGAAGATTTGTTTGGCAGTACTGTCTGGTGCTCGTTGATTACTCATTCTTGTATATATAGATCTAGAATAGAAATATATATATTGAGTATGTTAATAATAATGATTAGATAATATGTCTGCTGTGCTTTTTGATGAAAACCAGTCTGCTATTTGAAATATTAAAACACCTTTATAGTAAAGTAATTGTGTGTTTTTTATTATGTTTTTATTTTTCCTTTAGTTAGTTCGTATATTTATTATTTTCTAGAATAAATGGATTATATATAATTTATTGTTTTCATTGTTGTATAGGAAAAAAGCTGTAGCAAAGTATTTGATTGATGCTGGAGCTGAAGTGAATATCCAAGCTCTGAATGGTTGCACTGCATTTGATTTGGCATCATTAATCGGTAAATTAAGTCTCATAATATATGTAAATAGATAAGATAAGATTATTAAATTTTAATTTATTAATTTTAGTTAACTTTTTTCCCTTGCTTAATTTTTATTTTAATATTAGAAATTTAATAATTTGAACATTGAAAAATAAGAATTACAAAAAATGTTTTTGCTTCAATAACAAATGATTGTAAGTGATAATAATAATGAGAATTGCTAAATATTTGAGAATCTGAAGTATAAAAACATAGTGATAGTTTTCATATAAAACAAAACTTTCACCATTAAATATGACCCTGAAATTTCTTAGTACTACTAAGGCTAATAAATATAATAATAATTACAATTATCAATCACTAACTAAATAATAATTAAAGGCCTATTTGTCTGAAGAGTCTTGTGAGGTTTGTTTATTGGAAGTGACAGGTTGAGCTTTAATTTAATCCAAGGACTTTTAGCTCTTGACCCATCACTCTACTTCTGAATTAAACTGTGCAGTGATAAGAGTTACTTGTCTGTAATAATTCAAATTTGCATAATGAAGTGGTTTCTTCTTTATAACCTAAAACAGTGGTGAAGTTTACCACAATATAATAATTTATATGGAAGAAAACTAACCTTTATACGTGTGCTAAGAATAGACTGCACTCCACATTAATAAATGATTTAAAAGAATAGGTGACTATCCATTCTTAGTTTCTACTTTTAAATAAGGCAATATTCATTGACAGGGTTGGAATTATAATTCGACTTTTACAAGTAATAAGCTGGTTTAAAAAAAATCATTTGCCATTGAATTTTGGTGTGTTTGAAAGTAGACTCTAAGAGTGGGTGGTCTCCTATTCTTTTAAAACATTTATTGATGTGAAGTGCTGCTTATTCTTAATGTATGTGTGAAGATTGGTTTTCTTTCATATAAATAGATAGATATCTAAAAAATGCTATGTTATTTTATGTTTGTCTATAATAAATTGTTACATTTTGATTTACAAATGTCAAACTTAGTCGATCCATAACTTTGACATGATCCAATCTAGATAAATATATTAATGATTATTACTAATCATTTATTAAACTAGAGATTATCCCTGGCCCAGATGTAAACTTTAAACCTCAGTTAAGATTAATATATCTGTTTTACAATAAACATGTATATATATTTGATTTATTTTTTATACAAATTATATCACTAGAAAATACAAAAACTGCAATTTGCAATGCTCTTCCCTTAGTTTGATTACATTTTTAAAATAATTGATGATTAAATTCTCTGACATCCTTTCACATGATTAATGATATTATTATACTATTCAAGTTTTTACGTAAATTTTTGTATTTTAAAAAAAAAAAAAAGTTTAATAGTCTTTAAGCTGTCCAATGCAAAGTAAAACTCTCTCCACCAGTCATCTAATCATCAGTGAAGATACTATTCAACATATTTATTAATTAATAGATAGTGAAAGTTTAAAGTAACTGTGGATCACTTATCTGAAAGAAAAATCATAAGCCTAGCTTGTAATCTGAAAAGTTTTTTTTTTAAGTTTTATCCGACCATTCATTTCCACATATTGAGCACGGTATGCAGCTTTGCTAATAAACGTGCCAGAATGCCTTTGGATATATGTAATTTTGCCATATTGTATAAATATTTTAACCATATTTATCATTGGTGGTATTCTTTTTTTTTTACTCATTTTTAATTAAAAGTAAGATTTAAATGTTAACAATTTCAAAATGTGTTCTATTTGTGATAGTATTTGCAATAAAATTAATACCGGAGCGTTTTTGCTCAGTGGTGAACTTAGGACTTCAAAATTCTTGAATCACTTTCAGTCTAGGGGAAGTAAAGAAAAAAGAGAGAAATTTTTATTTTGTTTAATTAAATGAAACTATTGTTACTCAGTTTC
Organism: Epiperipatus broadwayi; assembly: GCA_028023455.1. Lineage (NCBI taxonomy): Eukaryota > Metazoa > Onychophora > Udeonychophora > Euonychophora > Peripatidae > Epiperipatus > Epiperipatus broadwayi. The sequence goes on from JAQFVV010006255.1 coordinate 1,426,036, forward strand.
CCAAGCAATTAATTATTTTATTTCATTTTTATTTTCTTTCATTTGTACTGGAATTGAAATACAATAATAATATATATTTATTTATTTCTATAAACCTTTATTAAACTCTATCAATGAAAATCATAATAGAAAATCATCAATAAACTAACTTACATTGCATGCTTTCTCAAAATTTGTATAAATAATGACTAATAATCTGATTTAACATAATGATGGAGCAGAATAATGTCTTCATCTTGTCAAACATCACTTTCTGACTATTGTCAATATGATTATTTATTTGTTTAGTGATAAATTGCTAATTTCTTTGGACTTTGTAAAAAGTTTTTGCTCTCTGACATTTTTGTCAGATGAATAATAAATAGAAGCCTTTCACACTGAATTCAATCAAGTAATCCATTTCTCATTCATTTAACCACACCTTTAATCAAGGATTTTATCTTCATATATAGCTTATTAATTTTTGAGTTTGTCAAATATATTTTTTATTGTATCTTGAATTTTATAGTAAATGGTAGAAAACATTATAAACTTGATACATAAGATCTTATAAGTTTATTGACAGTCTTTAATAAAATGACCAAGTCATGTCCTTTGGGATGCTCTAGCTTTTAATCTATAATATAATTCTAATTGAGAGATGCTACAATAAATTTTTTCGATAATGGCAGGCTGCATTACCTGAACATTAAATCATGTTGCTCAATTATAGGAACAAACTGTCTCATCAACAAAGAGCGATTTTAATCTGGGCCAAAATGAATCCTTTAAATTTTTGCTGGTCACAACCAAGTTTAAAAGTTTTTTTTTAAATAGTTAACCTTTAGCCAATCCAATTAACCATCCAATAATAGTGGGTAAATAAGTATTTAGCTGTTATTATCTAGAGAGTAGAGGTTTCAAAATAGTCTGTGATTAATCGCATGGTTGTTGGTACACTGAATATTAGATCAAATAATACTATTATAACGTGATATATTTTACACCATTAATTTTACAACATTAATTTGCAGCCTGAATTAGAAATTGGCCCTAATACAGATTTGAGATCTAGGATAGAAAATGATTATTGTACCCCCCAGTATATGATATTGAATATTAATAAAACATTATACATACCAGTGTGATCTTAGATTCTATTATTGTACAGAAGGAAATTTTGTTGAAGGAAATTTTTTTTTGTATTAAATAGTACTATATTTGCTGTTAATATAACCTTTTTGGAAGTTTTTTATTTATTGATATACACAAAAACAACATAATGGATTATATTTATTTCCATTTTACAATAATACTGTTTATAACAAATGAAATTTACTCAACAAATTAGTATTAAATTTCAGATGAAGTTTTTATTTGTTATTTTTTCACATTTTAATATCTTTTATTTGTATTTTAACCTTTCAGATGATTCTGATATGGAGTTAGTTCAGTTGTTAGCTTCCGTCGCTGTTCAGATTAGCCGGCCTTATCATCTCGGTAGTAAAGGGGGATTAATGTGGCAGACCAAATCCAGCAGTACAAGTGCCTTAAACACTGTGTGAGTTATTAAGTGATAATTAAAATTTGGTATTCATTTTATACTAAAGAACTTCTATACTATGTGAATATTAATTCATTTATTATAGCATATAAGTAAATTAATATTATTTCATATATGCTTATTATGTAAATCAAAATATTTAGCTATTAAATAAATATATATAGTTGTATCATTTCCTTAGATAATTAAAATTATAAATTATTCACTTAGGATTTAATGTTAAGAATTGAATACTTTTTCCTAGATACTTATTTGTTTTTATAATATTTTTTATGTAAATTGGTACAGTAGTTTTATTACTATTGTATCATTTTATGGAACACTACAAGGTATATATTTTAATATCTTAAATAAATATTTAATGGATTAAAAGTTTGATTTAGCCCTGCATTATTATCATTGTCATTAATTGTATTATTGTTCACAGACAGATAGATAATAATGTAATGCCAATGAAAACTATAGATAAATAGTTATATTAAATTGACCAAACTGATTTTCCTATTCACTTTTATCAATTGCCATTTATCAGTATATTTTTAGATCTTTTAAAAAAATTGCTCTTACAACTGAAACAATTATCTTGAGAGATGTTATGTTAATTATTCAATTTAAGTATATTAGAAGTAATTGTTTAGCGCATCAACTAAAAACTTATTAATAACTGAAAATTATTAAAAGTAAAATATAAATAATTTTCAATAAAATCATTTTTATATGTAGCCTGCCTGACTAATAATTAACAAGTTCTTACTTCTCTTCACCCTTGGTTAATGAGTTATGTATAGTGTATACTAGTTATTTATTTTTATCAGTTTTTCATTATTAATTAGTTTGATTATAATTTATTTATTATGTGCTTGATTTCTAATAGTTTACTGTATATTATTCATTTATGATATAATAAATACATGTTAAAGTTGTTGTTTTTTTTTTTATTTTAGAGCCGGAGAACCTTCAAGAAAAGGTTTAAAGGTCAGTAGTTTTGTTTATCTTTCATTCTCAAATTTAAATGTCAGATTAAACTTTTAATATGTATATAAAAATTTTCAACAGATAAATAATTTTTGATAGCAATTTCTGCTGCCATAGTGTAATTTAATAAAAGGATGATTTTCGGATTTTGATATTCTAAGCATTAATGAATGGAGTAATATTTTATTTCAGTTATCAAAGTCAATCGAGAAACTAAAATAATGATCACAAATCATTAAGTAGTAATTATTATTTCAAACAATATGGAATATGCTCTTTCGATATCTGTATTCTTCACTATATGCAAATCTTCTTTTCTCATTCTGTTGGCATTTAACAACTTATTTTACTGATTTATTTAACCAAGTTTTATCCAGAATTATCAAAACATGCATATATGTGCTGAGATAGTAGAGTTTCAACATTCGAATCAACTCCCTTCATTAATGCTACTGATTGCACTTTCTGAAATACCATATTTTAGTAAAGTGAAAGCAAAAATTAATCTTGGCAATTCTGATAATCATTCTATGTAATGAAAGATTTATCTTATCATATTTTGATAGAGTTTATCTCATATTTATCATCTCACTAAAGAACTATCATTCTGCCTTGTATTGATGTTTGAAAACAGATTACCTAAATTACCATTTGCATATTTACTACATGCAGTTTTTGCAGTAAGGTGAAACATTTATCTATTCACAGGTACTAGTAAAAAAAAAAATATGATTCAGGATTTATAGCTAATAGATGAAAAATAAAAAATTTGATTAGTTGTGGGACAAAGTAACTCATAATGGAAGAGAAAGCATGCCAATTAAAGAATAATATCATTTAGCATAATTTTCTGAGGATTAAACAGATTTTGCTTTTGACCCATTAATAGGATTATCATTATTATAAGTAGCAGCAAAAGTTTGAAGATAAAATGTGAGTGATCATCATATTAGAAAAATTATTAATAGAGAGTTAGTTGTTGGAATTTAAAGTTTAAAGCATTTGTAAGAAGAACGAAGAATGTTGTAAGTCTGAAAGAAGTACTATTATAATTGATCTTAATAATAAGTCCAGGAAAAATCATTAGACCATGTACGTAATTTTGTGGCTTTGGCTTGACAGGAAATTTCTTAATAATAAGTCCAGGAAAAATCATTAGACCATGTACATAATTTTGTGGCTTTGGCTTGACAGGAAATTTCTTAATAATAAGTCCTGGAAAAAATCATTAGACCATGTACGTAATTTTGTGGCTTTGGCTTGACAGGAAATTTCTACATTCAGATAATGATAAATTTAATAGATTATTAATTTCATAATGTTTAAAATTATTGGGATTTAGAATGAAATAAACAAAAATTATTTATTGATTATTTGAATATAATAGTTTGGTTTTCCGTTTAACTGAATTATTATTTGTAAAGAGGCTCTAAATTTGAAGAAATCACTAATGTTATTTGTTATTGTTGGTTATAATAAAAATTCAGTTTTTTTATGTGTTTTATTAGTATTTACTATTTCAATAAAAAAAAAAATATTTAAAGCAAAATCAAAATTCTAACTATAACTTCATAGATGTGATTTTATTCTTTATCTATGTAACAAAAAAATTCTATTGATAGATTTATAGCATGGAATATCATGTATCATGTTAGTCCATAAAGACTTACACTGAGTAATTTTTCTATTTGAAAATTTTATACAGCAAAAGTATTATATGCCAATCAAAATATATATCCGTGAAGTCTCAATAACATTACAAAAATATCATGCTGAATTTTAACCATTTAAAATGTTTTGCTTAGAGATAGTGATCAGCCAAATTTTAACAAAATAAATTTATTTTGTAGTCAGGATTGTTAATGTGAAAATGTATGCCTATTTACTGTGGATTAATAGCCAGAAACTAGTTAGGGGATTTGATTAATACTACCATCTTAAACTTATATTAAATGGACCCTGGAGAATACAATGGATTACCATTACTATGAAATATTAAGTGAGAGTCATAAAGTATTTTCTTTGTGTATATCATACTTGCAATAGAGTTAAAAGTACTTATCAATTAGCATATATTAAATGGTAAACATACAAATTGGTTTGGGTACTAAACCTTAGAGTTTTCAAAACTCAAGACATCAGTTTAGCTAGTGTAGCTTTTAAATGATGAAGACCATTAACTAAAAACTAGCCTAGAGATTTTATTGTAACATCTAATATTCATTGATTATTATTCAGGTTTGCAAAAATGGCTCTGTAGTAAAGTAATAGAATGAGTTATTGCTCCTAATGCAGATACTTTGCATTCAAAACTGTTGGAATATTTTTAGAAATATATTAACTCATGTTATTGGCTACCTAACCTTAGAATACTTTTGTTGATTCAGTTTATAAAATTAATGGGAATAGAAATAATTACAATAATCATTATAAAGTTTTTATAATTTATTACAGCAAAATGGCTTTTATGAAATTTATTGGATAGATTGCATCTAGTTATAGATGTATGTATGTTTACCAAAGACTTGGTGTGGTTTAGAGAATCAAGAAGTGCCTACAGAAAAGATTTTATTAATAGGCAAATGCAAGAAAAGTATTGGAATAAAGGTATGATTTGCACATTGCTTTAGTCAAAACATTTGACTTAATTAATGGGAATGTTTTGGAAAACTTAAAAATACGTGTTTTTCGATTTATTGATAGTAAAAATTCGCTCAACAAATTGCAAAATGTCTCATAAATTCGGCATGAAAAATATAGGAATAAAACTATAATTGTGAAGATATATAGAAAAGTAATTGTATCTTTAAGAATATTATAGCAAACTATAAATGATTAAAAAAGAAAGAAAGTTGATTGCTAGTTTTAACAAACTATGTACTTATATGTATTGAAAATTAGTGCAAAAGAAAATATGAGAAGTCATAAAGAACGTAATCTGAAAGGATACCTGGAATCTACCTAATAATAGAAGATGATTGAGCACTTTACAATGAAGTACAATGCTATTTATGTAAAAAAATTACAAAAGATTTGACCAAGTAAATTATATTTATGAAGTCTTATAGTTTTATTTCTTTTTTCTTCGACACTGGGTTTATAGAAAATTAGTATATTGGCAGTCTTATTTTTATAAACAGTGGATTTTTGATAGAAAATAATTCTCATTGCCAATAAGTTAATTTTACAGAGTTTATTATTTTATTGATATTATTTTGTTTGTTTTTTTATTTATAATTTTACACCATCTTTGCTTTGTAGATATGTGTGTGTGTATTGTTTTTAATAGTAACTGTAAATTTATTGTTTATCAATCTACATAATTTGCTATCATGTCTTTTGTTTTAGTTTTTAATAGATTTAATTATATTAACATTATATATTGATAAATAGATATTTAAGTAAATGAATTATTGATTTATTACTTTTATAAATGGTCAATCATTTTATATATATATATTTTTTAACTAGGCCTGGTGGAACAGAATGTCAAATAGATTCAGGAATCTCAAATTAGGTCGAACATTTCGCTTAGCTCCACTTCCTTCTGAAGATAGTAATCCTTCACCTGTTAGCACTTTAAGTACAAATTTAACAGTGCGTAAATCCAGTACTTTAGATCCCACTGGACGTCGTTCCAATATTGATAATTTTGAGACTATTTTAACTGATACTGCCAAAGGATCTATTTATACACTGGTATTTTTTTTAAATTTATTACTTAAATATATGCACACACACACTCACATAAATATACAGCATTTTAGATTATAAATCTGCCACAGGATTATGATCTCTGAGCTTAATCTAGTTCCTCCAAACCATAGCATCTCACTCTTGAAAACATTCTTATCTCATCCTGCTATAGTTTCTTTCTAGCTTTTTTATAATTTCTTGGGATCCAATTTAAAACTTGAAATATTCATTTAGTGTTACCTCTTGTAACATTTTAGCATCTTAATTCTTTCAATGTGGTTATTTATATGGTTTTGTTTTCTCATCCACATATTTCATTTTTGATTTCATTTATTATTCATAATATACATTTCTTTATACTTCCTGTATGATCTGAAGTACCTACATTACTCTTCTGTTAAGTGTAAGTCTCAGATTCATAAGTAAAAAAATTTTCAAACATATAGGGATTTTATCCATTATATTTATAATCTGAAGAATGTATTTATAGTTGATATTTTTTTAATAATTAATTACAATCAATCTTTGTTTTCTCCTTTTTTTAAAAAAAAAAAAAATGTTGAACGTTTGCTTAGGTTTAGTATTATCTTAAATTTTCTTTCTCGCTTTCATCATTTCCTGAAGTTCTGAATATTGTATGCATAAATAATCATATCATCTGCTAAATCTAAGTGACTTAAATAGTTTCTATTTATTTTTATTTTTTCTAGGTTCTTATTTTAATCTATTATTAAATTTCCCATAAAATTGCTGCCATGATTGTAAATATAAAAAGATCATTGTGTACATATGCATGCATTTATTCATTTTTTTTTTGAGGAAAACCAATTGATGTTTCAGTTAAGAACTATCATGTAACTGAGAAAGAAGATTATGGTGTTTTCTTGATTTTAAACTTAAAGATTAAAATCTAAAATATTTATCATGCTAATTAATATTCATATTAGCAAGCAGCCTATTCAGTGCTTATTACTATGTGATTATCTCATGATAATAAAAACTGCAATAGATAAAGATATATGGACTAGACCAGGGGGGCAGCAAACTTTTTAACTCAAAGAATCAGTTAGTTTAATTCTCCCTCTTTTCTGCCATTAAAAAGCCATAATGAGAGAGGTACCTCCTCACCATACACACACATTAAAGATCTCCTAAGAAAGAAGTGAAAAATGTCCCTGAAAAATACAAATTTCTGAATGGATGTGGATGTATTTGAACATTTGTTTTAATAATAGAACATAATAGTAGCCATATATGTTCTAATGAAAATAAAAATTCTCTTATAAATAAATAAAAACAAAAAATTACTTTGATAGTTTGATTTATTCGCAAAGTTTTAATATTTAAATATTAATCATCATCATTTTACATATAAAATCACTAAATGTTCATTTGTAATGCTCTCATGTGATATTCAAGTTAATCATTTCTTTGTTAGAGAGCTTACTTTTCATGGAAAAAAATAATTATTTGTTTTGCCATTAATAAAGTAATTTTTTTTATAAAGCATTTTATCCAAAGAAAGTAATTTGTTAAAGCAACTGAATAAAAATACTATTATAAAAATGATAGCCTTTCTATAGTCTGGGTACATTTCTGGATTCTAAAAAAAATATTGTATTGGAAAGTCTGGGTACATTTCTAGATTCTAAAAAAATATTGTATTGGAATAAAAAATTTTGAAGGAAAAAATTCTCTGAAAAATAATCAGTACATGTGCTTAATAACTATAGTACAGAACTGAATAGGCAATGAAAATGTGATTACAGTACATAAATTCATGTTCGAAATGTGATATTTAGTGAGGGAAAAAAAATAGATATGGTTGTTTTCTCTTAGCATGTTGAAACTGCTTGAGGGCGTAATTTCTATGCAAATGCACAGAAATATGCCAATGGTGAAGCATAGAAATAGTCCGTTTACTTGTCTGCGGCACCTATTTCTATGCTACAGCACAGAAATAGGACGTTTATTCTGCCGCAGAAGGACGCTGTCGTTTACGGTGAACTTTGTGTTACAGCGGTATCTATTTGTATGCTACAGCACAGAAATAGGACGTATTATTCTGCCGCAGCGGCCGTTGCCACTTACAGTAAACTTTGTGCTACGCAGTTTCTACGAACAATCCCATTTTAAATTTCGCTACGATATTTTGTGCGGGTGTCCAATGTCAAAAGTCTTCAAATTCGCATGTCCAAGTCATGTTCCAAATCCAATGATGTAGTATGAGGTAATAAAAATTGTGGAAACTTTACCCCGCTTCTCTAGACAAGGGTGACACTAATCGATCATCAAAGGGGAGGTGTAAGCATGATTTTTACGAAATCATACTAAAATTCAGGCTTTGAGTGAGATAAATCGTGAGACAAATCTAAAATAGCAGTTTTATTTTTGCCCACGATGTTGTTTTGAATAAATTCTTTCTTTTTATTCTTGTTAAAATTATATTTGCATGGCCACGATGTTGTTTTGGGGGGAAATTATTTTCTTTTATTCTTGTTAAAATTAACAGTTTTATTTGCGTAGCCACAATGTTTTTGTTTTGGAGAAATTATTTCTTTTTCTTCATGTTAAAATTTGATTTGCGTCGCCGCGACGATATTGTTTTGATTTGTTTTTTGTTTTTTTCTTGTTAAAATTACAAATTTCATTTTAGAAAAATAATTTTTATTCAATGTATTTTTTATTTCTTTTAGATAAATTTCATTATTTATGATTTTATTATAAATCAAAAAAAGCACTTTAAAGTTGAAAAAAAAAAAAAGAACAATGGCCCGGTAACATTATAATTCTTTTTGTTTACATAAAAATTATGCCCTCAAGCAGTTTCAACATGCTAAGAGAAAACAACCATAGATATTATAGTACCCTATTTACTTTTAGTTTTGATTAGTATATAATTGAATATCGCATAGTTCACTGCTCCACAGTAATACCTGAAATTTGTTACAGTAACCAATTAAAAAAACCCGCAAAAACAACGGCCTTTTCATAAACGGGATACATTTCTGGTCTTATATATATATCCCTAAATGTTTGTCCATAACGTTGTCACATGATATTCAAGTTAAACATTTTTTTGGTAATGGGCGTATTTTTCAAGGAAAAAAATAATTATTTGTTTCTCCATTAATAAACTGTAATTTTTTATGAATTCCATTTTTCTATAAACCAGGTACTTTTGCCAGTAAGTAATTTCGTAAAGCAAAAAGAAATTGTTAAATCAACCAATTAAAAAAACTATTACAAAACAATGGGCTTTCCATAGGCCTGGTACATTTCTGGATTCTAAAAGAATATGGTATTTTATAAAAGACGTGGAATAAAACTTTTTGAAGGAAAAAATGCTGAGAAAAAAATCAGTACATGGGTTTTTAACTACAGTTCAGAACTAAATATATATAGTATTTAAATCATGAAGAAAATGTGATTACAGTACAAAAATTCATAATTTGAATTGTGATATTTAGTGAGGGGAAAAAATAGATGCTACAGTAACGTATTTACATTTAATTTTGATTAACATATAATTGAAATTGTGTGGTTTGATATCATGTAGTTCATGGCTCCACAGTAATACCAAGCATGATTAAAATTTGTTAAAGCAACCAATTAAAAAAAACTATTGTACAATGGCCTTTCTATATGCTGAGTACATTTCTGGTAATTATAATAAGGTCGAATTTAAGTAGAGTCATCAAAATATTTATTTACAAATTACAAAAGGAAATAAAAAATGTGTTTATGTTTATCATGATAAAAAGAGCCATGAGATTGGGATCAAAGAGTCACATTTTGCTCACGAGCCATAGTTTGCTAACCCCTGGACTAGTCTTACGAAATGCCCTACAATGTTCCTTTAAAGACCTCAAAATGATTTTAAAGGATTTCTTTTTAGTTGATAGCAAACTTTTTTCTAGCCATCATATGTAAAAATCTTTTTTATAGGACATCATAAAGAACTAATAATATTTGCCAAAGCTTTGAATGGTTTCCCATTCTTTTAGCTAAGAATAGCTAGAAATATGTGTTTATTAGTACTAATATATAATAGTAATAAACAAAATATATTTTTGTAAATAGAATCTTTTAATCGTGTGCAAGTGCATATGTATATCTATGATTTCTTTTTCTTTTTTTGCCCTCAAATACATAAAAATAAAATGTTATATATACACATATAAGTACAGTACATGGCAGTTTTTAGAATTAGCTTAATGATTTGAAAAAAAAAAAAAAAATTAAATCAATTATGAATTCACAAGAATTATGATAAAAGTATTTTTATTTGTTATGAGACAATAGGATAAAAAGCATAAAAATTTGGATAAGTAAAAATCTTAGAAAAATGCATATCAATCAAGTGAAGGACTACTATAGAATATACTAAGATTATCATTATATTTGATTATTGAAAGGTAACTTCCTATACTTCGTCCACTCATCATTGTGTATTTTGTTTTATGATCATTGTTTTAAATCAAAATCAGTTACAATCTTTAAGATCAGTCAGTCTTGTGTTCTTTGTTTATTGTTGGGTTTGTTTGTTTTTTTGATATCATTCCAAACATTAATTACAATCTTGTTAACTCTTAAAACTTTAAATTTTGTTATTTCTTAGTTATATTCAACAAATGTCAGCATTTGAAAAGCTTTCAAATATTTTTTTTTAATAGTTTTTGCATCTAAATTCTTGAAGTGGTATATTCTAAAATTAATATTTTACTTAATTTTTTTTTGTTTTCAGTATCAGTGATTTATAAATTAACTCGTGCTTGCTTCAATTTTTCTCATTTTCTTTCAATTTCATCTAAATATCCAACACTCTGAATATTATTGTTTTATTTTGGATTTTTATTTCTAAGTTTATTATTATAACTATTTGTTTTGATAACTTTTTTTTTTCATTTTATTTTAATGCTTAGATTATATTTTTTTTATATTGATTCTTAATAAGTTTACTCTTATAACATAAATCAAGAAAGTCATTTGTATTTATTCTATAAAAAACACTTAAAAATAATTATGGAGAATTTCAAAAAATTTCAATAATGACTCATTAAAAAAAAAGTAAAGAATCACAAATCAGAAAAAGAAAGAAATTATGAAATATAATGATTGATAAATAAATGGTATGGTAACATTTTGAGTCATATGTTCAAAATAAAGTACTCCTGGGTCTCGTTTTATGCGGTAGATAGGTTTCTCAGAAAACATGCACAAAAGAAATCGCACAAAAATAGACTTAACTTACCTTGAAAAATGGGGATAGGTTCTGTCATTTTCAGAAATTGCATAAAAGCAAAGCAACTAGGAAAAATTACTTTAAAATTTGCATTAAAAAAATAAGGAAATAAAGTATGACTAATAAAAAATTTCAAATATTTGAAAAAAATTAATACAAGACAAACTTTTTTTTATTAATTACAGTATTTAATTTTACATTTTTTCATACATATTTTAATCATTACCGCTATTTGACAATATGCGTTCGTTTGTGAACTGGTAAGAAATCAGATTCGTGATGTGATGTACAACTAGCGCCACTTTCAGTCTTGTGCTGTGTTAATGGTTTTCTGTTTCTGTATTAAAAAAATGAGATGGCAATCAAAACAAAAAGATTATACATTATCATTAGAAAGATTATTTTCAGTTTACAAAATCAATAAAATCTTCGTTATTATTTATTTTAAAAATCAAAAAAACTATTTATTTCTGTTATATCTAACAAAATACGTTTTAAAAGTTTAAAATTTTTGGAATATTTATTGCGATATTTTTATACATAAGTATAAATTGATTATTATTATTTACTCATTGGTATAAGTAGGTTATTTACATAGAAGTTAAGATTCTAAATACAGCTTCAGGCCATATTCACGTTAGCTGCTAATATAACATATTTTTGAAAAAAAAAAGTATTTCAAGTCAAAATAAGTTATTAATAATTTAAATTTCTTGATATCTAATAAATATAGTGAAATATGAAAGATATTATGAAGAAACATGAATCGCATAACTTCAAAATTGCATTAAAATAATCCGCATAAAACAAGACCCAGGTGTATATATAAATGTTGTTATTTTAATATATTTAAATGTATTAGAAATATAATAGTAAGAATTAGAGTTGTTATAAAATATGTTTATATAAAAATAGCATCATGTCATTACTATATTATATGGATGAAAATAGTGATAGCAGTAATATAGAAAAAAAAAACACATTAATAACGTATTATAAATTTTATTAAACGCTCACTATTATTTCAGTAATAGTTTTAACAAGGCTGTAAACCTACAGAGGTCCCTAGTGACGATTTTTTCAGACGCTCATTGCTAAGGTTTACAGCCTTGTTAAAACTATTATTAATAACGTATTGTAATTGAACTTTTTACTCTATATAAAATCATTTAAAAAGCATGCACAAAAATAAATTAATAATGATGTTTTTATTATTGTTATTAATAATATTAATGTAAAAAAATTAAATAAATAATTATGAAAATTAATAATGAGATATATGAAAATAAAATATTCATAACGCAATTTCTAAATGAATAAAAATAGTATCAAAACAATGGAAATAGGAATTAAAAATTAAATTTATTATTGCTAATTTTAACATTATATAGATAAGTTTTTTATTAATTGAATGAGAATAAAACAAAGCTAAATGTAGATGTTACATAGAAATATAATATCTAAAATATATGCATATGAACTATGTAATTTTTAATGTCACTAATATAATGTAAATACTAATTACTCAGGAGATTTAGAAAAAGATTATGCTAAAATATTTTTAGAATTTTTAATTTGTCCAATAAAGATTTCAGAATTGTAGATTTATTCAAAGTATTTAGTAAGAAATCATTAGATAGTCTTCAAATATTTTTAAAAGTTTTAAGCTTATGATTATATTGTTTTTGTTTTTTTTTTTAAATGTAAAATTTTTAATTAGAATATAATTTTAAAAATTAAAAATGGCCATTGGAACAATGTAGCTAATGAAGAGAAACTATTTAATTGCATATGTCCAGAGCAATTGTGTGTTTGTATTTAAATTGTTTATATTAAATTATATATATATAAGATTTAAGTTAAAATTAAAATTGTAATATTATCTGATGGGATAATTTTACCTTTAAAATGTAAATCTTAATAGACATAGTTTGGGTTTTAAATGTTTAAAGTATGAATGGTTGTGATTATGTATTAAATTGTAGATTAGTTGTAACTTTCATCGTTTTCAAAAAGAACTCATTTTTTTTTGTTGTTGTTTATTTTTGCAAGTTCTTTTTTTTTTTTTTTTTTTTTTTAGGGTGTTCAACCTCCACATTCCAAATTAGCCAGTGAAACTTTAAAACCTGTTATTCCTCCATTTTTCCCTCCACCATCTTATGAATTAAATACTGCAGACCGTCCATGCATGCCAGAAGGAACTCGCAGTGCCAATCCAAATCTTGTAATGATTTTAAAGCTAATTTTTTAAGATTTAATTATTTTATTTAGTTTTTTTTGACAGCAATAATGTATTCTCATCACTTCCCTCTACATCTATATTTATAAATATGAATAATCAGGTGACTTCAGGAGATAATTGTCATCCATATCCCCACACTAATTTCTTTCAGTTGTTTAGAGCATTGGATTAGCCTTAAGATCATTGTCAAAAAATAATAAATTTTACTAAAGAATTGAAGAATTACAAAGTGCAGACCAAATTATATCAATCAATCTAGAAAACCAATCAATGAACTACAGTTGGGAGAAAATTCACATTTTTGTATCATAGGAAAGACTTTTGACAGAATGTGAAAATTACTTTCAATATCTTTATAATAAGGTTACGTTGTTTTTAGAAATCAAAGATGATCACTGTAATAGTGTAGTTGATGAAGAGAAATTATTAAATATATACACACACAATTCTTGATTTGACTTGATTTTTTTATCAAATGCATCAATTTTTAAATTGTTTTATGTTAAAATATATATAAGAGAAGTACTAAAAAAAAAGTTGACTGTGCTTATTGATTTCAAGGATTTTGATTTGGTTGTGCTGAATTGTGGAATGTTCCTAGGAAAATAGATATATCAGAGCATTACATTATTTTTATAAAGAGTCTATATCTATTAGATTAAAAGCTGCAACTAAAACAGACTATGGTGAAACAGACTCTTCACATTGATGAAGAAGTTAATTGGAATTGCATATTGTCTTAGCTACCAATTTAAGTTTTTGTATCGAATATTTAATGAGAAAAATCATATGGGATGAAGATAAATGTAGAGGCAATATTTCCAGAAGTATTCATTTTTTTAGATATTCTGATATTATATTTTGTAATCAAAAATGAAGAAAATCTGAAGACACTTAATTAGGAGAATTAAAGAACAGAGTGAAAATTTGTGATTATAGTTAAGCTAAAAGAATCAGTAATTATGATAACAAGAACAAAAAAATTATGTATAGTCTTTTTTTTTAGATCATTAATCAATAATGAAAGATTCACTACAGTCTCTTAGTGGGCAGAATTATAATGAAAAATTTGGCAAAAGTATCTAAATATAGGGATATGTCTTTGCAAACAAACTTCAGAAAAGTTATTATGATTCTTCATAGATATGAAAGTTTGATCTTGAAGGTGGATAGAAAAGGTTAATGTTTTTCAATTGTAATCTCAGCAGAAACTTTTGAGAATATTATGAATACCAAAAAAAATGATTACTCATTCTGATTATTCACAAATTTTTGCTGGAAGCACAAATGACCATTTCTAAATGTCTTTAAAATTTTTTTTTTAAATATCAGATGATCTAATTAAAGAAATAGAATAACCACAAGTGAAATGGTTGACTCCATGATTATAATAATAATTGTGCCATTGTAAAAGATTGAACTTCAAATAAATAATGTTATATTCTAGAGAAGTGCCAATTTTATGATCACTCAGAGCTGATTGCATCTAATAATAGTAGTAGATCAAGCTAACTTTAAAAGTTATCATTTGGTATTTCTTTTATTAAAAAGTAAATCTGCTGCAGATTTTCAAAAATTACAGTTTTTAAAAAAATCAAGATCATGCAAGTAAAGCATCTAGTGTTCATTCTAAATCATAAAATAATTAGAATTATATGCTCCGTGATATTTATATATATACATGTAATATAAAAAGGGGATAACATATATTATATGGATATTTTATATTTTTTCTATGTATTTCCATAATAATTTATCAATTATATATATATATTACAAGATAATTTTTACACATATATTATCACTTATATTTATAATACTTGATATCTTCTACTTTATATATATAACTTTAGTTCAATGCTTTTAGATTCAGTTGCTCAGAAATTCTAATTTAATTTTCATTGAATATTATGATATACTAGTTTTTCTTTACCATAATAATGTGCACATTGTAATTAAGCAAAACATTCTCTTTATAATAAAAACATTTTTTTATTTTGCCAAATGAGAAAAAAATAATGTATATATATTATTAACAAATTTAATAATACATGTTAGTATTAGTAACAAATGAAAGTCATATACTACAGTTTTTTTAATTAAGATATAATTACAACAAAACAATCACAATATTAATCAATAAAATATTATATAGCTACAGAGTAATTTAAACTGCTTAAAAACGGAAATCATTGCTGGTTTTCCAAAAATTATAATTTAATTAATGCTAAACCTCAAAAGAATGTTTATGACAAAGATTTTAATTGGCTAAAAATAAAAATAAATATAATCAATATACCACCCTTTTTTTTTGAAAATTACAAAATAGTAATTGAAAATATGTATATTAAAGTTATTTTAATCTCTCATTTGGCCATTTTAATATTTTCAAGTATTTATAAATATACAAATGGATATAGGCTTACTTTATTTATATACACTAATTTATTTCTTTATTTTTTATATAAAATGAACTATTATGTAATATATATAATTACGTACATATTTTAGCTGTTTATTGGCTAAAAACCAATCCTGCCTAATAGGATAGTGGTGGTTATGGTTATTAAAGAACCAAAGACACCAAAATGTATGGGTAGTGAACTGAGTTCAGGCCTATATGGCTACATAAGCTAATGAGTTTGGATTGAAAATATTATATTGCTTTCAATTTAAGACTCATAGTTTTGTAGTTAAGTAGAGATAAAAGGTGACTGCTGGAGGGTTGCATTAGATCCTAAGATCTAGGTGCTTTGCTCTCAGATCCAAGACTTTTCACTGATGAAAGCTACACGCTAGAAACTAGTCTAGAGATATTGGATAAGTAGATACTAGCTAGAGATTTTATGCACAAGCCTTCTGGGATCCATTGATTACTCTGGCTTGCACTGAGTAGCAATACATATAGAGAGTTTTGCCTGTTTTAATACATACATATTTCAATTCATTTCTATAATTTAAAAAGAAAAAATACGAGAGCAATAGATCCATTGAAGTTGTCCGGAAAAAAATGAACATGAGTTTGCCTCAGAATTACAACTAACTGCTTTAATTGAAAATCAAAAAAAGCATCTATAAAAAGAAAAGAATCTTTTCTAGAAACTTTTAACAAATGCATTGTTGGAATATTGCAGTGGTGCATTTTTATTAAATCAAAGAACTTTGGTGAAACAATATTTTCACTAGTTCAAAGAAGCAAAAATAGAAACTAAACAATATTCGGAGCTACTAATATTGCGAAGTTATATTAGGATGTTAATGTACAGAAAAAACAAGTTTAAGTCATGTGAAATAATAAAAAGCATAGCATCTTTTTTAGCACAATTAATTTAACTAGAATATTTAAACTAACATTGTGAATGTTAGAGTCACCTAAAAGTATAATTTGAAAAAAAGAATGATAAGACTTCATAATGTTAATGTTTGAAATAAGAAAATTAAACGCAACAAAATAACTGTTCTCATTAGACAAGGATGATACAGAAATAGATATTTAGAAAAAGAAAACTTGAAATCAAAAACTATTCAAAATATGTTGAACTGAGTATATACCCGAACATCACATTTAAAATGAAAAGATAGTAATATTTATAATTCAGAAAAAGTTGCTAATAATTACACTGACATAAAATTCGTATTTCAAAAAATAAAGATAAAAAATATCTAAATGGGAACACAATTCAAAATAGAGCATTCCACCTGAAATATTGCAAAAGTGGAAATAAGTAATCATAGAAAAATGTCTTACTGTGAAATGATATAATATTACAAAAAATGTCAATGTATAAATACAAAAATAGAAAAAAAGAGGAAAAGGGTAGAGATGATCTGAGAATTTCTAAAGAAAACATTATAGTTTTCGATTATAGAAAAACATGAATAGATTCATCAAAAAAAGTTGTTGATTACTTAATATCACTGACACACTTTGCTAATACATGTAGTCTCCAATTAATCACAAAACTGTAAACATAAATATTGAGATTATATGCACAATTTATGTAACAGCCAGTGGATTCAAGCTGCTTTGACAAAATTTTAATGGACAAAATGATAATATTTAACAAAGAAAGATTTTGTAAGTTCTTGTTTAATTGTATTTAACAAAGAAAAGTTTTGTAAGTTCTTGTTTAATTGAATATTCAAATTACACAAATATTTTTATTTTAAGGGCAAGGATATTATATCAAATCATGTTCAACAATAATCGGGAGTTTTTTCCATTTTTAAATAATTAATGAACAAAAAAATTCAAATAATTTATTGCATATGGAATTTTGGACATAGATCCAGATCAATCTGTCTATCTCAAATTCTTATATCAGTGCTTTCCACTTTACAATAGCTTTTCTATGTAAAATCTTATAATCTATTTTTAAACAAATCGTCAACTTGTCATAATGTTCTATTTGGCAAGCCATTTATATTAGGACATCCTATATTTTTCTATATTTTCTGTTTGCTATTTTTTAATCAATAAAATTAAAGTAATTCAGAAATATTAACAAAACATACAAATACGATTTTATGATCATAGCAATCATTTATTGGGTGCCGTATTTTATTTCATATCCTTAAGATGATGACTTCTGAGACTCATTATTTTAAATATTAGTATTATTAATCATTGTATATTCTAAGACATTTATTTTATGTTTACTTATGTAAATCGGATCTTTTCATTTTATTCTAATTCATGTTTTTTTTTATTATATTTTCATTATTGCAGGGCTCTGGTCCTGGAAGGCCATTAAGAGCTAGCAAATTTTTATTTGGAAGTACTAATACAGTAGCAGCAATAAGTACTAGTCCAACAAGCCCAACAAAGGCATCTTTAAATTATAAAAATGCAAGTCCTCAATCTTCCGGTGGTGCTGCAGGATTTCGGAATGCTTGCTTAGGTGTTCCCTCCAGTTCATCAAGTAGCACTCTCACTGCTGGCAGTGACAATCTCAATAAATCAGGTTAATAAAAAAAAAAAGTTTTAATTATTTGAAAAATAATTAAATTATGGGAAATAACATCATTCTTATTTTAATTGAAATACTAATTGCTTTTAATTTCATATTTTAGGATTGAATATTTCAGGTTCCAGTCATTCTTATTCAGGAGTTGATCATTTTTCATTATTTCAGTCATATATTAATCGTAGAGATATATCTCGTTTACCTACCTCTGACCTTACTAGGTGAGATTAAGAATCATAATTTTAATTTTAGATGATAGAAAGAAATACAAATTTTTTATTATATTATATATTTAATTGATTAGTTTTTAATTTTATACATTTTGGCTTCGTTTTTATTATTGTTGTTATTATTATTATTTTCTACCATTATCATAGTCTTTCTGGGTTTAAGCCACCTTCTCTAATTTATATCTTTTTTATATCATTTTATTGAATTTTCTTAATTTATGTCATTTTCTTTCAGGATTTTGTCTTTTTATTGTCTATTCTTAATAACATGTCAGCTGAGCTCAATTTTAGCCTTTTATTTTTCCAGTGATACTATTTTTTTCTGTTATCCAGCTTCTTCCATACTTTAAGTTTTACATCTCTATATTGCTGTTTTATTAAGTATTCCCGTTTTATATTCATAAATAAGTCCTTTCACCCATTTATTTCTGTCAAAACCACCTCATCCAATGTTAATTGTATGATTAATTTCATTCATCTGTGTTAATAGTATAACTAAGCTTTTTATAATTGTTAATTTTTTCTAATTCATTCATTATCTATCTTTGTTATCTACTTTCTTGCTTTCATTTGGTAGGTAGCTCTTGAAGCATTTCATGCGGCCTAATGCATCATTTGTAAAAACAACAAATTATCTGCAAATTCTAGATATTTTCAGTTGTCTTGATTTGTTTCTACTCCTTTGTTTTCAATTTTAATCCCAAAAGTATTTTTTCTTAAAACTGCTATATAAAGTTTTGGAGAAATGAAATACAACATTTTTGCTATTGTTAAATCTTTCTTGTGTCATCTTGTAATTATTACTGTTGTATTTTGTTGAACATTTTTCAGAAATTTGACATCATCCTGTGTTTATATCATGATGTTCCAACGTTTTAATCATAACAGAAATTCTTATAGAGTGAAATTTTCTTCATTATCTGTAAATCTAATACAATTTGGAAAGTAACTCATTAGTCCTTTTCATAATTTCTCTTTTTAATTATATACAATCTATTGAACTATGGTATGTCTAATATTCTCTATAGGAGATTGTTTTTATTTTAATGTATAATTAAAATGCATTTTTTGCATTCATGATAATAATTATGATTTCTTGAATTAGTGGTATTGCTTTTAACTAAGTTGGATACTTTCAGCTGTAGTATTAACAATTTTTATAGTGAAATGCTTTTCATAATGAAATTTGAATACTAACTCTTTACTCTTTCGTATAATTTCTCTTAATACTAAGCACTTTATTCCCAAAGCTTATCCTCTCTAATTAAGAAAATTCTTTCAGGCATATGCATAAGTCTAAAACATGATTTTACAGATATTGATATTGCTTCCCTGTGATTTTTTTTTTTTTCCAATCTTTTGACAACTTAACATGAAAAAAAATTTGCACATTAACTTTTATTTACTCCTTTACAACATTAAGAAATGTCTTGATCTCATCTGGAAAATTGTTTCTATCTTTTTCACTTTATCTGAAAAGAAAAAAATTAAAGCAGTTTATTGTTTTTGGCATTTTCTTTGACTAATCAGATATCAGTCTCTATTTTAAGGAAAATAGTCTAATACTTTAACAAATTTTTATTCTCAGTGGGGATAATTACTTTGAATCTTTTTACATCAAAACTGTAAGAAATCATAGTTCTATTAGCTGTTTTACTCCATAGACTCTTATATTGACTATCTGCATTCGACAAGGCTTTACATGTGAGGATTCTTTCAGGATGCCATCTATATATTAATTTATAAATACAGATTTGAGTATGGCTAATTGTGAATATTTATTTACATAATTAAATTTTAAAAAAGTTGTTGATTAGAAAGTTGTAACTATAATTAATAAAGTGATATTTTTATGACAGATTGAATGCCTGTATTTCTGTTGACATCATGCTTATAGTTTTTATGTAATTTAAAAAAGAAAACAAAATTTCAACCAATTAGCTACGATGCACGACTACACGCAGTTCTGAGTCAAATGGTTAATCCTTTCAAAAGCACTTTTAATTAAAAGCTGCATTTGAAAGCAAGTTTGAATTTTTATCAATCTACAAAGATTTTTTTAAATAGATAATAGAAATGTATACAAGCATTAATTAAAAGATTTCATGCTTGTTTTTAATTTCAAAATCAGAATTCAATAAAAGTATTTATTTAGACCTTTTTAAAATATTTATTTCATAATGAAATTTTATTTTAAATTCAGAATTATTTAATTCCTGATATTCTGATTATTATTCCAGGAAGTGTAGAAAATATCTACTAAAATTTTTGTCTGTTTATTTTTACTTTTTTTTTTTCAACTTTATATATATATTTGAGCACTCATATTATTGTGTGCTATATAACAGACTTGTTATATTTACATGATCTTATATTTCCACTTATATTTCATTCATATTTTATGGCTATTTTCAAGATTTACTTCTGATTACTCTTACAAATATATATAGTTTATAAATTTTATAAAGATTTAATAATATATTGTAACACTAGCGAGATATATGTTATAAAATTCACATATACCTGTGTTACATATTTTCTTAATTTAAAAATACATTAAATTTATTTGAAAGAATAGTTAAAGAAATAATTATTTAAGAAGTAGTTTTAATTAAAACATAATTTTAAAATTAAAAGATTGCATTATATATTTCTTTTAAAAGAAAATAAAACTTTTATTGAAAAGTGAGTGGGGAAAAGAATTAGAAATAAGATTTAAAAACTCCTTTTTATAAAGAAAAAAATAAAAGAATAGATGTGTAAAAAAATAAATATTGGTGAAAAAATTGAAAATAAAAAGATTTTAATTAATTAATTTGGAATGACAGTAATATTTCTGATTGATAATAAAATCAAATAATTAAAAACTACGTAAACTATCTCTTCAGTATAAAAACAAGAGATAGTAGATTAATCTAGAAAAAGATTAGATTAAGGAAAAATGTAAAAATCAATTGGATTAAAGGAAATGTAAAATTAATTAAGACAGATTCAAGTCAAGATAAAATAAACTATGAACAATGGGAGGAAAAAAAGTATAAAAAGTTGCAGCTGTCTATTATTATTATTATTCCACTCTTGAAACTTTAACAGAGATTTAGAAATCTAAGGACAGAATAGAGCCAGTCATTACTCTGCAGAAAATATTGCAGAAGCTGCAGAATTAGTAACATGCGTTGCTAGACCGTCTTAGATGTGGTTGGGCTTCAGGCCCCGAAATCCTCTGCTAAAAATCAACTATTCATATCTGGAACCAGTGCTTAGGTCATGAAATAGGCACTGCCACAACTCACTCTCCCATTGTCAAGCCAAGAATGGAAGACAAGCCTGAAACCATCGATGGAGACCAAAAAGCCAACCAGTTTGAAAAGTAACACTGATGCAAACCAAATGAACTGTATCATCTCAATCTCATGAAAACCTAGATAAAATATATTTTCCATAATGATGGTCTATACAGATACTTTATTTTTAAATGAGAAGAACATTAACGAAGGTCTATTATAAATTTTAGCCTAAACTAATCATTTATATTTTTCTATGTCAATTTTTATTGGGTTATAATATATTAGATGTATCTGCATGAATAAATGATGCTTGCTTAATTATTATTTGGTCTATTCTCTCTCTCACTCTTGTCACTGTGTCGCCATTAATTTAAGAATATAGTTATTTTTATGTGTTAAATAAATGCGCTGGATTCCTGATAACAGTATGAGCTAGCTTGGGATGTTTCAAGCGTTAGATTTGTGGCCTGTCGTCCAACCATGTCAATCATATATAATTTATATAGTTGGAGGGCACCTGAGTTGTATACTCAAAACAAATAAAATGCTTTGGATGGCAGAGTTTTTGTTCCAGCAGTTGAGGCAGGCCATGGTCAGGAAATGTGGTCATGTTATGCTTTGTATAGCCCAATCTGACTGTGGTGTTGTTGATCGCTATGCTAACAATAGTATTCTCCCCTCTGCTTGAAATGCCGGTCCGTTTCCATGTTCAAAGATATAAGTGAATATATGCATAACGAAATGGTAATATATAAAAGATATTGTTAAATAAATAATGTTATGAAAAGATATAAAATAATAATTACCAAAAAGTTATTCCAAAAGTTATGTTAAAAGGTATTTAAACCTAATGATAAAGTTTATTCAGAGACCAGGTACAATATATATATATTTATATAAACAATTCAATTTTATACATTTATACTTCAAATCAAAATTATTATTATTATTACATTCATTTTATATATAAAAAAAATTAGTTTAGCTATTCCTTAAATATATTTAATATTTTCATTAAAAAAGTAGTACTCTAGATT
This sequence comes from Epiperipatus broadwayi, assembly GCA_028023455.1. Taxonomy (NCBI): domain Eukaryota; kingdom Metazoa; phylum Onychophora; class Udeonychophora; order Euonychophora; family Peripatidae; genus Epiperipatus; species Epiperipatus broadwayi. The sequence continues at coordinate 1,449,258 of JAQFVV010006255.1, forward strand.
TTTCTATTTAAGAATAGATTATAAAGCTTACTCAGTAGCTAGAAACTAGTCTGGAAACCTGGTTATTATCTGACATCTGGTATTCATTAATTACTCCTGCTTCCATAGAAGGTTATTGAATAAAGTGATATAGAAAAGAATACTGCTGGTAGTGTAGAATCTCTTATTAATATTTATTAATATATAATAATAAATTTACTAATTGGACTTATAAAAAAGGACAAAACTATTTTAAAAAATAACTATAACTAATACATTTTATGAAATATGAAAAAAAAACTTTCGTCCAAAAAAAAATCAAAATAAGTTTATAATTGACTATATATTTTGAATACATCCTAAATCTAATAATAATTTTTTTTGAAAAAATTGGCAAAGCAACTAGTCAGCCAGTATTTATTTAATAGCTAAACTAATTCCAAAATTGTGTTTAATAAAATTACAATTAAAAAAAGAAAAACAGATGATATATAATAAAATTATAATTTAAAAAAAAAAAAAATAGATGAATATATTTCATGAAGCTAATTTTATGTTGATTACATTCTAATTTTATTCAGGAATATTTTTACTTCTCTAACTTTCTATTGTTTTATGTTTGTAACATTTTATTAAATAAGTGAATTTTTAAATGAATGTATATATAATTACATGTACAATTGCTTAAAAACTCCACTAATTTTCATTTTAGGGAAAATGTATAAATCTGTGTATATATATTTAGAATGTTGTAATAATACATTCTAATTTTCTTAAGAAAAGATAAAAATAATTACTACTAAATTATCATTATTAAATGTATTCTTTGATTGTTGCAAAATTATCAGTGGATTATTATTATTTTTTTTTTGGCTAGATCTACATCAACACCAATGTTAATGACTGTTTCAACGTCTCCCAGCAATTCTATCAATGATGGTTCATCTGTCCTTATACGGAAACCAATAAGTCCAAAAAATCAATCATATATTTCTAAAAGCAATACAATTTCTTCATCACTTCCATATAAAGTAAGTTCAAATAGATTTGTATTACACTAATGTCAAGTATTTTTTGTATTTGCTAGTGCTCATTACACTTATGGATTGAAGACATTTCTCAGTTTTGATTGTGTGGAGGTGGGAGGGGTTAAGGTCACAGTAATTAAGATTGTTAAATATAATTTTAAAATACCAAAAAATCTAAATTATAGTCTGTATAATCACAATAGTGCTGGAAGAGAGATTAGGCACCAAGTCCTTGCATTATCAATAGGAGCCAGGGCTTTACCTTTGATTTTAATTTTTAACAATTTATTGATAAAAAGGGATTTAATTTTTAGAGATATCAGATTAAAAACAAAAATGGCATCTTAAAAACCAAAGAATAATTACAATGAGTACTATTAATCTTATATTAGGAAACAGTCCTTTTTACATATTTGAGGATTGCTAATGTGGAAGATTGGTTTTGTGTAATAGCTGCTATAAGCTGGCAATATGTACATAAGACAGTAAATTCATAGACAAAATGTTCATTTCTTCTTCCCTCGTACATAAAGAGCACATTGCACCATTGTCTGCAGATGTCATTCTTCTATCTAGAAATGTTTTAGTTGTAAAGCATTGAGGTTGATTTTTATTAGGAAATCTAAATATTAGGCTCAAAATGGTAGAACTTGAGTAAGGAAAGAATCAGAAACTTTGTTATGGTCAAAATTAGTTGTTACGTTATGAGTCTCCCAATACCTGTTTTTTTTTTGAGAATAGAGTGAGAATGGAGCATGTGTATTTGGATATGAAAATAAATGTGTTTATGAATTTATTACTAATAGGGGGTAGTGTGTCCATAGGACTTAGAAAAATATATGGTTTTATATTAGGGAAGGAGATAATGAGTTTGGTCAATATATTGATTGCTCTCTGAGAGTAAAATGTAGAGATGCGGTGTAAAAGAAGACCATTTAAATTTTGTTTGATTTTTTTTTTTCATACTTATGGCAGCTGTTTTTTTTTTTTTGCCCCAAATAACTCTGGTACATAGAGAAATTTACCTTTTTTAAAAAAGAGATGGTGAAGTTGATAATTGGAATATAGTAATTTAATCTGGAGAAAATTAGTATATTGATAAGAGAAATTTTATTGAGTAGTGACAAATGAGTTTTCGAGAGTGCGATTATGACCATTAAATTGAAGCCAGAATAGTAATTTGTACTGTTAGTCTTAATGAATTTGTGGGAAAATCTAATAATATATGATTTGTTTTCCAGTAAGAATGCACTATGTTGATGACTTCTCTTTATTAAAAATTAAAAAGAAAACTTGGGAGAGTAATGTTCTAGTATGGAAAAGAGTTTGGAAGAAGTTTTTTGAAAGGAAGGAAAGATTGCTAAGGTATCCATATATGAAATATGGTGATTGATTCAGTTTATGAGGAATATATATGTACAAGTTAATCCATTTTCTACTTCAATTAAAAGTGAATTTTGTATGCTATTAAGAATAAAGAACTGAGGGGGGAGAATCCTGAGGGATGGATTTATAATGATGGAGCTCAGATGATTTTCCATTTATATAGTAATGGTATTGAAATTTTGTGTTGGCTAAGCACCTCTAGAAGTTTATTTATTGGCACAGAAGCAAAACGATCACAATGTCCAATTGAATAATAATAGGACCTACCTTTAAAGAGCACTACTGCTTCAAATGTGGAGCTTTCCTTCTTGGCAAACTGATATTTGGATATAGAGGAAAGAATCAGAGATTGAATGTTATACTTAATGATTGATTTGATGACTTTGATGGTAAGTGGAAACATAGATATGTCTAATATTATGAAGTTATGAGAAAAGGTGTCTTTTTTTTTTCAAAAAAAGCTAGTCTATAGTGTATATCTTATTTTAATATTGCATAAAATAAAACCAAATTATACAATAATAATGTTTAATATTAATGTTTATTGGGTTATTTTATTACATTATTAAAATTGTGATAAGTTAAAGATTTCAATTGTGAAGAATAAAAACATGGAGTTTCTGGAATTGTATTGAAGTTTCAAGAATTGGAGATTAGATTTTTTTTAAAAAAAATTTTTTTTTTTTTGTGGTCAGAATTTATTATTTTATGAAAATAGTTGCTGTTATTATCTCAATACTATATATGTATCCATTTGATATGAAATTTTTTAATTTTATTGCAATTTATTTTATGTTCATTTAATATCTGGATTATTTGAGATCGATTAAAAAATTTTTTGGTTATTTTATATCCAACGCAATTTGCAGTTTTTTTCTGAAATCATTTATAAGAATTTAAATTACCATTTAATGTTGAAATGTTTGTTATAGCTTAGTTTTAAGCCATAAACAATGTAATCTTTGGACTGGAAAACTGTCTAAATTTTTGAGATTTATTTAGGGAAGAGGAGAGTAACATTTTAGATGTTGGAAAATGCAGTAAAAATATTACAAAATTATTCGTGTAAATATTATATTTCAGATAGTAAGAAGTTGGTCGTTTAATTATACATTTAAGTTTTTCTTTTAGATTTAAATGTGTAATATTATGTAATTGAATATTGTTCCTTCTCGTTGTATGTTGTAGTAGATAAGACATGATCTCCAACTGCAAGGGCAAGAATTGTTTTCATTACTACTACTATCAGTCTAATTAAATTAGATGTAATTATGTGGAATTTTTTAATGGATTTTTCCAATTCCAGAGGATTTTTTTTTTTTAAAAAAAAATTATGTTCTCAAATCTAGGAATCAAATTTTACATTATCTTGTAAGTGGTTCATAAAAAGTAGATTAAAATACTAAAACAGGAGTCTAACGTAAAATCTCTCTTAATAAGAAGAATTAGAAAATGATTCATCCGTTTCTTATGTTAGTGCATTTTCAAACCCCAAATGAGTTGGGATGAAAGAGAAACTTCTAATGCAAAATCTTATAAATAAATAAAATTTGTCTTTCTAATGGTTAGTTTTAGAAAATTTCTTAATTTAAAATAAATACATTTTTCAAGTACAAGTAAAATACCTTTATTCCAAAAATCACAAATTCAAAAATTTCTATTATTCAAACATATTTAGGTCGGGCAATAAGGCAACCAAAACTATATACAAAGACTACAATTTGGTTGAATGTTTAAAAAATCATGCTAAAATATATCTATCTATATGCTATGTGAATATTTTACATATTGAATCTTAACTGTTTAATATATAAAAGCAAAAAATGTGATGATTTGCTCTGATCAATTTGATGTGGCAAAAACATGTGTTTAAAGAGTTTAGTATCCTTAACCCACCTTTATGAAAAAACTTAATATAACCATATACTATATAAATAATACACATTGATTCATAATTATGTACAACATATAAAAGCAAACTAATGTGGAATTCTGTGTTAAAAGTTTATTTTACAAAATAAATGATAGCAAAAAATATATTAGTTTCTAATGTTTGAACAGTATTATGTCAATCATCTCGATGTAACAGACATACTCAGAATATAGTTCTTTAAGGAAAAAATTGAATATTAAAAAATCATGTCAATTTATCTATTATTGATTCTCAACTTTGTCCAAAATATAAAAGCAAAAAGTTTGCATTTCTTCACTAAAAGTTCTTCAGAATATCAATAGAAAAACAATACTAGTGAATTGTTAAAGTCTGATCACTTTTATGTTAGACAACAATTTCTAAAATGCATAAAACAAAAAATGCCACTTGTATTATAAATTTTCTGCCACATATAAAATACAAATATTTTTTTTCTTCAAGATTTCTTATAAATTTTTTAAAGAGATATTCATTAATAAATTACTGCAATATATTATATTAATGTTGTTTAAATTTAATTTTTCTCTAGTTATTAATTTTTTTTAAACATTTATAGGAATATTTTTTAAATACCTTCCCTTTTTACTTGTCACTTTTAACGCCACAATTTATGAAACAACAAACAAAACTGTTGCAAATAGTGTATTGAATTTTTTGCTACATATGCTATGCAAAATTTCATTATAATCAAGTAATATAAGTAATGATTTTTTTTTTTTTTAAATGCAATACTTGCAAATAAATTATATTTAAATTATACTAATACATTGGATTTAATGTTTAAGTGGTTTTATTTTTTACCATTATAATTACAGATACATAATTAATACCATCAATTGCTAATATCTTCAAAAGTAAAGCTTCTAATTTGAATTAATATTTGTATTGTAGTTCTTTTTAAATATTGTAATTTGATGGCCTTGTTTTATTTTTTTTTCTCCATCATCCATAAAATATCTCAATTGAACTGCAAAAAGAAATTTGCTATTAATTGAAAGGACTTTTGATTCTTCTTTGAGACCTTATAGGAACCAAACAGAGTAAATCTGTATTGTGATACATTCTTGTCATTATATTATTATTACATAGTGTTCATGTCATACATGAGCATAGATATTTTGCTCACCAATACTCATATCAGCCAGCATAATTAGTTTATTGACTTTTGTCGCACAGTTTGGAAGGGTGAATAATTGCATATGTATTTGAATAATGATTATTTTATATTTACATTCATAACAAGAACAGTAAATTATAACTCATTTCCATGAAGTTGTAAAATTACTAGCCAAGATATTGACAACTAAGAATCGTCCAACTGTGAACCTAAGTTGCTTTTTGATAGTGATATTTTATTTGGTTACCTAATTCTGTAGATCACTTTCAAGTGAAGGAAGATTGCATGATTTGGAAGAACTATCTCATTGGAAGTACAAATGGAATTAGATCGATTATAAATAAAAGATAGTAAAGTAACATTATGGAGATTGATGATATATCAGGAAGAGTGGTGAGATTAGTTATTCATCTTAATGGAAGAGGCCATGCTAAATGAAGATAATTTAGATTTATACTCATTTTCTTCATTGTAATGAACAAATAAAAGATTTTTATACAGATGTACAGGATGTTTTTGATCTGATCAAACATTTTTGAATTATCGTGGGAGATTTTAATGCTAGAATTAAAACACGATTGAAAAATAAAAGTACTGTAGGTAAATTTGGTTATGGAGCACGAAATGAAAGAAGATATAAATTTATAGAATTTACAAAAAAATGTTTATTATGAATTCCCTTTTTGAAAAAAATGCTAAACAGAAATGTAAATGCAAACATTTAAATAAATGTAGAGCAGAATTGGATTATATTTTGATTAATAGAAAAAATATATTCCAAGACTATACTACTTTTTGATAGATTTATCCAGAAAGTGATCATTGATTAATGAGATGTAATATGTGAATTATACAAAACTAGAAACAAAAGCTGTTAAGAAAAATATCATGAATAGTTGACATCTTTAACTCTCAGAAAAGGCCTTATGAATTTAAATTATAATTTGCAAATCATTTTAAAATATTGAGAGACTCTAAATATGTTTAAATGAGATCAATAATAAGATAATTGATATTATTGTAAGAACTACTATACAAATAACTGATACAGAAACATAATTACCCAGAAAATTTCATTTTGGGACAGCAGTATATAGAGAAAAGAAAGAATATGAAATATTTCAAAATGATTCATTTAATACAGTGGAATGCTATAAAATACTATGGAAAAGAATTAATAATGAAATATAACTGTAAAATAACAAGAAGAGCTAAGAAAAGTCTCATAAGTATAAAGAAACATGTAAATTGGAAGGGAAGTTGTTTCTCCAGTAAGAAAATTTGGTACTATTATTAAAAAGAGGATGAGATCATGAAATATGTAGAATTCTGTAAAGAACAAGAAAACAAAGTAACCTCTATAATTACATTATCTTTTATTTCCAAGTATTTTAAATGAAAAGATGAGGTATGCAATTAAATCTATGAACAATGGGAAATGTCCAGAAAGTGATGAAATTATATTAATTTTTAAAAAAATAGATGAAAAAAATAAATTAATAACTAAATTATATATCATTGTTTAAATAATAAACTTATATCAGATGACTGAAAGAATGCAGTAGTAATATTGATATTTAAGAAAGGTGACAAAGAAGATATTAGAGATCTATTAATCAATCTTTTGTCAATTTTTTTTATTAAAATCAATTCAGAGAACTTTGGACTCATTCTAATTAAAAGAATAAATATGGTTTAAAAGTGTTTGAAAGTGTGTAATGATGGTATTTTATTTGTAATTATATGTTGGATTATTTCCCTAGAATTAACTGTTTAATGTCTTTAGAAAAATATGAACTTTATTTAAACTTTTCAAATATGTTCAACTATTAATAATAGTACATGGGTTAGTATATAACACATTTTAAATGGTATTATTTTCCTCTCTTCATTAAGTTTGCTGATCTGATCAGTGTCAGTATTAGCAAAAGGATTGAATCTGGGACTTTAGATTTGTGAATTCTAAATAAATCGGCTTGAACCAGGAACCAAAGATATATAATGATATATTAAATATGTATCATAAATCTTGATTTAAATAAATATTTATATTAGGTAAAAGATGATTAGTTAATAAAATTCAAATAATGATAATTTATAATATAAGTACAAGTCCTCCCAAAAATATTTTGTTTTTCAGGTTTAATAAAATAAAGAAATGAAACTCATGTTCCAAACTTTCTAACTAGAAACTTTACTTTTAGAAAACTTATTAAGGTCCAGTTATCATCATTTATAAATTATTACTGCCATTCCTGCATGCCCCTCAGTAAATTGCATGATTTCTCAAGGTTGTGGATATTAAAAGTGCAATGTTTCGATTGAATTCGATAAGCAAATACAAACTAAATGGATTCATAGATATAACTTATTAACAATGAATATATAAAACTGTTGCATATATACTCGCAACTAATTAATACATGTAAAAAATATTAAAGTTTGAAGCTTTATAAGATCTATAATAATAAGATCTTACAACGCGAAATATTTAAGCATTTCCAAATGGATGGTTTTCTGTAGGTATTATTCTTTTAGTATATTTACAGTTGTCTTTATTAATTCCTCCAAAGATGGTATTTTTTTTTCCTTGGGCACTGGTGATATTAGAGAGTTAATACAACAGCATTGTTATATAATGTATAATATCAGTAAGTCTTGGATAGTTCTTATAGCCTTGTCTACTTCATGACATTATTACAGCAGGCACTGGCTGGTATCCGACTGCATTTTCCGGGTGTTTTGGCTGGCATGCCACACATAATATATAATTTTCTATTAGATAAAATCATCATACTTGGTTGTTATATTAGAAAATAGTCTGCAAGATGTGGCTAGTGGTGGAAAACAGTTAACTAGCGATTTCTCTCCTTGGCATGGAATCACTGCTTCTTGAGTTGAGTCATCAGATAAAACTAGAGTGGATTGGACTGCACCATAAATTAGATAAGATTACTGATATTATATCTCATATAACTTCACCAATTTACTCTCTAACATTACAAGTGCCTAAGGAGATGAGCTACCATCTTTGAAGGAATTAATGAAGACAATCATAAGTATATTAAAAGAACAATATCTATAGAAAACCATGGTTTGGTATATGTTCATTTACTCACATTCACTCAAAAATAAAAATAAAAATTGAAACTTATTGTACAGCATCTTTATTTTTTTTTAAATGAATAGTGAAGTATTAATCTTTTATTGCAATTAATTACTGTTTGTAAGATATTCTTTTTTTTAATAACTTTTTTTCTCCAGTAGAAAAGCTATAGCTAACTTGTTGCCAGTTGTTTTCATGTTTTTAAATCTGTATCAACATTGGAATCTACACATTTACCTTTATTTGCTGTTACCCATTTTAAATTCTTGGTTAGTCTTCAAACTTTCAGCTTGCTGATACAATTGAAGATTGCTTGAAAAAGATATTTTTATAAAAAAAAATTTAAATTTGATAAAACTTTTAGCTTTAATACTTGGAAACATTTTATTACATGAAATAATTATATCACTTTATAATTGGGAAAGATAAAAAAGAAAAAAAGACGAATCACAAAATGTGTTTTCAATATAATGTTATTCCATATGGTACTACGAGATGGAAAAATGGCTGCTGCCATATTGTAAAATTGATTAAATTCATGAATCTTTGTAATTTTTTTTGTGTGTCTTTACATATTTTTTTTGGATAGTTTACAATTGAAATAGTGTATATTGATGCAGCATATATCATAGCTTCTTTGTATTGTTTTATGGCATAACAAATGAAGTTATTAATGAACTTTATTTTAGTTTTAATTGCAGATTCCTCATCTTTAATTATCATGTTCACCTCATCTTTTTTTTTTATAAATGTAATATTTAGTATTACCATGAAATATTTGACCAAAGCTATCTACATTTTTTCTACTAACTTTTTTTTTATATAATTTTTCTTTTCCTAAAATTATTTGTTTTATTTCATACCTTTTATTATTGTTCTTATTTCATGATTTTCAAATTTTTATAGCATTATCCTTTTTTATAATTTTTTCACAATTATCTTTGCACAAGACGTCTAACTAAGTGACTTACATGTCTGTAATAAAATAACTATTTTTACATTTAATTGTTAAACAAAGAGCATTTAATAGAGGATAAACTATAAATAGACCATTGTATAATAATATGAAACATTCATCTGTGTATCATTTTTAAAAGCTTTTATTACATTTTGGAAATTCTTAATCCATAAGGGTTCATTCAATCTTTTTGAAAACAGAATGAATTCCAAATTTATAAAAGAATTCAATACTTCCAATAAAAAAATATTTATATTTAGATGATACAAAAAGTGTTTCAGTAGACTTTAAAAGAATAAATTATTCAATTCAAGAAAACTTTTAATTCTAAATTTTTTTTTAAAAAAAAAGTGCTATTAAAAATATTTATTTTCAACAAATTTATTCAAGACTAGTAATGATCCATAAATAATATACATTTTTAATACATACATGAATACATAATATTGTACCAGTCATCAATCTATCTTCACTAAAGTTGGGTGCCATTTATTATGAATCACATACTTATTGGTTTGATCTTCAAACCAGCACTAAAGTTAACCAACTATATAAGTCATGTATGAACTATACCATCCCTGAAATATCTGATTGTTAGTCTTCATATATATGGTTTTATTTCCATTTCAGTATTGCTTCCAATCCAATAAAATATTTAAAAATGATTTAAAATAATAACGCTCAATTTATTAACATTTTATATCAGTTCTTATAACATATTCTTTCTTAATTAAATAATGCTGATCTCTTAACAATATAACTTGATTTACTATCATTGTTGTTAATAGACTTGGATTTTTAGTTTTGTTTACTCGGTCTTAATCTATAGCTAATCTTAAAATGTTACATGAAAAATGTTTTCATATCACAGAACATGATATATATTCTCATTGTTAACCATATTTGAATGCAATTTCACTTAAATAATCTTATTCTAATCTTTTAGTTAAGTAAGTAAAACTCATAATCTTTTATCAGTAATACTATGTTCTATTCAAGTAATGCTTTCTTATACCATTATTCTTGATCCATGTTATAACTGTATTTTTAGATTTTACTTGGACATCTTTTCCTGTGCTTTTCACATATTGTATTTTTTAGCATCCACCATTTTTTGACTAATAGATTTATATTTTTGTTATTTTCAGTAAATAAATAATTTTAGCATGTTTTAATGTTTATAATTCCTTAATTCATTTTTTATTATATATTTGTCTTATTTAAATGTAATTCTTTTATTTCACTCCAGAGTCCTGAAGAATATTATTCATCTATTAATGCAAAAGAAAATAACACTAATATTGGTAAGTAAAAATATTATTTTCATTAACATTTTTTATAATGTTATTTAATAAGTGTTTGTTTTGTTCAAAGGATGTTTAATTTCTTCACCAAATTATGCAGGGCAACAAAAATATTGATGTTTTTGAATTGTGATGCTAGTGAAATCTTTTGAAAATTTCAGACTGTAAGAAAATTTCATAGACTGTAAGAAAAATGAACACTTGGATACTTGACTAGATTGTATCTGAACTTGAATGATTTAAAATTGCCTTGTTTTAATTAGTTGATCAGATAATCTAATTTATTAAAAAAGTATAATGCTTTAGAAAGATTAATGATAAAATAAATGAATGATTCATCACAATAATATTGGTATCCATTTAGTGAAAATTTTATTTTCTTTCCTGCATTGTTTTGATTATTGCTATTTAGAATTTAACTAGCAGCACTTGTCAGGAATTTTGAGGAAATCAACATTTCTTTTATTTTTTTCATGTGTAATAGGCTTTGAAAAAGATGGGGGGAGGGGCTAGTTGTACATCACATCATGAATCCGATTTCTTAGCAGTTCATAAACAAACGCATATTGTCAAATAGCGATAATGATTAAAATATGTATGAAAAAATGTAAAATTAAATACTGTAAAGTAAAAATTGTTTGTCTTGTATTAATTTTTTTCAAATATTTGAAATTTTTTATTAGTCATACATTATTTCCTTATTTTTTTGATGCAAATTTTAAAATAATTTTTTCTTGTTGCTTTGCTTTTATGCAATTTTTGAAAAATTACAGAACCTATCCCCCATTTTTCAAGGTAAGTTAAGTCTATTTTTGTGCGATTTCTTTTGTGTGCATTTTCTGAGGAACCTATCTACCACATAAAACTTTAAACTTATCCTAATAAAAACCATTAATTTCAGAATTTCTTGCTTAAAAATCATAGTAAAAGCTAAAGATAGACTATTAAAAATGATTTCCATTTTCTCACTAAGAAATTTTTTTTGATGTTATATTTTGACTGTTTTTTAATGATGTCATAACAAAAATTAAACAAACACTATTGAAAATTACTTACGCTTTTTCATCTAGAATTTTATTTTTGATACAATTCTTGTTCCTGGCTTATATTGACAACTAAAAGTCAATCTTTAAACAAATTCACCAATTTTGGGTTTTTATTTAGAAATTTCTTTTTTTTTATGGTATTAATTGGCTGTTTTTCAGAATCTTTGAAACTTGTGTTCTATATTATTCAATGAAGTTTGTCATATTTATTATATTAATTGATAGTTTTGCAGCTTTTTCATTTGGAAATTTTCATGTTTCAAAAAGAAAACTTAATAAATAAATATTTTGATTTGATAACATTTTTAATGAATTCCAAGTTCAGCTTCCATTGATGCTTATTCATAAACTCAGGTTTTGTCTATTTCTTACAAGAACAAATAGAGGCTAGCTTCATACACCAACTTCCCATTTTGTTTATGCTTTTGAGTAATCCAAAAATTAGTTTTTAATTTCAGATTATTCAAAATACATGACCATAGTTCTACATTATAACTTTCAATAAAATTTTAATCCAATTCACTTTTTATATATTTTTCGTTGAAATTTTTTTGTATATATCCACTTCTTGTTAACTTTCTGTAGCATTCCATTCAATTTTTTTGGCATCACCTTTTGGTTGTATAATAAACTAATAAATAAAGATGCAACTTCAATCTGCTTTTCCAAATGTTGTCCATAACTTGTAAAGATTTTTTTGTACATTTGTGCTTCATTTTTTATATCATCTGCACGTCTTATTTTCATTTCGTTATTCTTTCCACACATGATGTGAATATGTTTAGTAAAATTGGTTTTTTTCCAATTTCTCTACATTCTTTATTTCAAAAATGACCATTAGAATATGTGAAAAAATTTGGAAGATGCAGCATTTTTTTTTTACAATAGCATTCAGTTTATCTATTCAAGTACTACCTCTGTCACTATTTGCTCAATACTAGCAAAAATCTTTGGAAAATCAACAAAGCATAAATTTGGTTATTTCTGGCTTTCTTTTTATAAAAGTTGCAGTGATAATTTTATTCTTTCTAAATCCAGTTTGTCTCTGAAATAAGTGTTAATCCTATTCAAACCATGAATATTTTAAGTGTTCATTAGGTTATCTAAAATTCTTATTAGTGTAATGATTCTGGAATTTTCATGTTAAACAATCCATTTTGTGCGTGCATTATATGTTCTTTCCATATTCTTGTGTTATCCTATTTTTAAATACTTACAACAAATATCTAACCATTTTATTCTTTCTTTTACTTTTCAGCGATCATTTTCTCCTTATCATTTTCGGTATTTGCATAATATAAATATCAGTTTAATCCCAAACATTGGGATTTTCAATTCTTGTCTTTATTTTTTCTTTATATGCCAATATTTTTTTATCTTCGCTGCCTTGGGTTATATCTTTGTTTCTGAAAATTAGTTTAATTTTGAGATTATTTTTAAATATAACTATCTCCATTGAACACTTAATTCATTACAAATTCATATGATCATGATCATTTAATTATATAGTAACAAATCATATCTTTACAAAAAGTTGCAATAGAATGTTGCATTTAATGATTAATTTAAAAGTATAGTTGCCATTTTCTATCAAAGTGAGAGTGACAATAGAAGCTAGAAAGCATTTAACTATTTTATTCTGTGTTTACATTTTATAGTAAATTTTAAATAGTAAATAATTAGTATGTTCAACAAAATTGTATTAAATAATTTAATTCACAAAATTAGCAACTCATTTATTTCTGGATTGCTGTTCAGTTTAACATAACAATGTAGAAATATCAGAAGGCTAATTGAACCCAATCCACTTTGTATGTGGTTAGCTGCCAGTGAACTGAGCAATTAAAAAAAAAAACATTTTATTAAATAAACATGTATACTATATAATTTATTTTATTATAATTAAGATATAAAGAGAAATTGTTTTATAAATGTTAGTATCAGATTGATATTACATTTTTTTATTTTAGATGACCTTTCAATGCTACTGAAAAAATTAGCATTAGAACGTTATCAACCTATATTTGAAGAACAAGAGGTTAGTATATGTTTATTGTATATTTATACCCATACATTTGTGATAGAATTATTTTTTAAGAAAAATACTTTTACATAATTATGCAAAATATATTTCTGCAGTTTTTGTAAAATCAATTTAAACAAATGCATACCATTCCCATATTTTTCTTTATTTCTATATAAAGAATTGATGTTGGATCTTCCCATTTTTAGTCAATATTCATCTCAATAATATTTGAAGGTTAAACAGGCAATCAGATATGTGTATTCGAATGTAAATAAATCATTGGTACTTACATATAATCCCTTCACTGGAAGCTTGCAAGGCATTTTTTTTTATTATTGATAATCCATTTTCAGGACGTCATATTTTAAAACAATACAACTGGGTGTTTTTAAAGATGGTTATAAAAAATTACACAAAACTCCAAACAATTGTAATTAAATAAAATTTAATATAAGTGTAATAAACAAAATAAAAAACATGATGAAAGAATACTCGCTTTGAACAAGTTTTGAGATTTCACGCCATTATATCTACATTACCACATAAAGCTTCATATCATGCCATTAGCACACACTGCATGCATTATCTTGTAATTTTGAAAATTAACCAACAGTAGTTTGAATGAAAATGCTAGGTAAACATAAAAAAAAAAATCATTATTTTTTAAACTTAACAAATAACATGGTCAATAAAACAATTTTGAAGGGAAAACAAATTCTTCAATGCCCCTGAAAATGCATAATCAACTATAAAAAATGCCTGGCAAGATTCTAGAAAAGGGGGCAATGCCATTATACGTATTATTTTTAGATTTTTACAGTAATTTTGACTTTGATAGTAAGAGATGGAAAAAAACAAAAGTAGTAGTGTAGAAAGAAACTGACTTCCAAGGTTATGAATATTTCCGATAGTTTGATATTTCATGATCACAAGTTCATAACTGATAATGAATTTTATATTAAAATATTTGTTACAGTGATACATTTATGTATGCATTCTGTTATTCTTATAAAATGACTTTTAGCTCGTTACAATTATGATTCTAATTTTTTAAAAAAGGAAAAAAGTTAATCACTATAAATCAGTATATATTCATGTTTATCTACTACACTGAAAATAATCAAATGTTCAAAAAATATTCTTAGTAGGGTTTTTTTTTAATTGGTAGTTTCTCCATGAATGATGAGTACTTTCTGTTGCAGGTGGACATGGAAGCATTCTTAACATTGACTGATCATGATTTAAAAGAACTGGGTATAAAACATCCAGAGCCTCGAAATCAAATTTTATCAGCTATTCAAGAACTCAATTCAGGAAAGGTAATTTATTTCTAAATTACTTTTAAATGACCTTTTCTTTAGCATATGTTTTGTATTTTACTAATATATTTATTATAATAAAAATTATTGAAGATTGATAGTGTTACGTATCGAAATGCTTTTTTTTTTCAGAGCAAAGACAGGCAACAGTATCGTAGAACTATAAATCATTTTCGTTCTCGAATAAGTGCAGCTGGTAAGAAAATTTAACTTAAATAAAATA
Organism: Epiperipatus broadwayi; assembly: GCA_028023455.1. Taxonomy (NCBI): domain Eukaryota; kingdom Metazoa; phylum Onychophora; class Udeonychophora; order Euonychophora; family Peripatidae; genus Epiperipatus; species Epiperipatus broadwayi. The sequence goes on from JAQFVV010006255.1 coordinate 1,464,683, forward strand.
TATGAATATACACACATATTCAGGGATCTTTTTCTGCTTTCATTAAATGGCTCAGAAAATAAAAAAGCCTGACAATACCAAAGTAAAATGTGCAAGTGATTTTGAAATTTTCCCACTATCTAAAAAAATACTATATAGCTTAAGTGTGAAATTAAAAATTATTTAAAGCAAATAAAATATAGATATTGCTTACCATTTAAAATAAAGTATCCACGACAATTATTACAACTTATGTAAGAAATAGTAAAAGCTACATTTAAAAAATATAAAGATTCAAGGATCCAAAGAAAATATTGGTAATTCTGATTGGCTACGTAGATAACAAAAAGATATTTAGAAGCCACCTTTTTTATAATTAAAATTTTCATCCGGAAATCTAATTTTAAAAATCCATTATTTTGTTAAAGAAAATATTTTTAATATGAATATCAAACTGCTAATGGTAAAATTATATGAATAGAGGTAGGGGAGAGTATACGTTGTGTTTTTTATGTACAGAAAATTTAATATTTTTGTTTTTTAAATATGTACAGGACTATATAAATACAATAATTGTACTGCTCCCAATTAAACATTAATTTTATTATTAGAATTTAGCCCTCGTTTATCATTTTTTCTGCAATCAGTCATTCGGTATAATTAAAAGATCTCCTGGATATGTGCTGTATGTTTTTTAAAATAGTCACTTTTTCAATCCTGATATTGAGATTGTCCAAGTGTTGACTGGTTTTTAACAATTACTTATGAACCCCATTTAGCCTTTAGTATTATTACACTTATTATTTAAATAATACTTGGATGCAATTTGAAATTTATAATTGCAGTTTGTAATGTTATAATTGACTATTTAAAATTTATAATTGCAGTTTGGAATATTATAATTGATTATTTATTAGTTTATATTCAGAATAGGTTATATTTACCTGTTTAAAAAGATTTATTTAAACTTCTTTGTATCAATAATTTCAATCATATTAGACCATTAATAAAGGTGAAATTCCACCTTTATTGTTAAAAGGTTGCCTTGACAACAGTTTGAAATTATTGATATTGTGATTGTCTATGTATTGACTGGTTTTTAATGATTAATACATGTACTAAATAGTCTTAAAATTGTAGATGTTACCGACATATGTAGAATTCCATCCTTCATAATTAATAGCCCTTGTAAATGAGCATGGCTTTTCTAATGGCAATAATAAAGAAAAGAATTTGAAATTGTAATTGCACAAAAGCACAGAATCTGTTTAACGTTAATGCAGAGAAATTATTGATAGCAAAAAATGCTCACATCTAGACCTTTTACTAAACAAGTGAGAGTGCAAAGTACAAAAAGTAGATAGCAAAGAAACAAAATAATTTTGTATCTAATTTTTATAACAGTTTGTCAAATAAATCTGAATTTTGCATATTAACAAAATCACAAAAACTTAAATTTGCAATTGCTTATTGCATTAGTATTGTTTATCATTGAAACATTGTGCATAAATAGTTTGAAATTTTCTGATTTTTATTACTTAGTAATTTAAATCAATTATAAACATTTTTTGAAAAGATTTAAGCCCATTACAATGGATCAGTGATAAGATGGAATAATTGTTACATAAAATTATTTCTTATCATTAAGTCCATGTTTCTATTGATATTCTAAGATTCTCTGCAAAAGACAAAATAAATTTTATTCTAATCCAGAGACTGCTACAACACAAGTAATTTTTAAAAAAAAAGCCATAAGAACACAATATTTTTAAATGTATAACACTATTTTAATAATATAATCTTTTTTTATTAGGTTCTCATGATGATTTGAAATGGACAATCCAAGAAGAATCTCCACAAATAATGGTTACAGCACGTAAATCACCAGTATCCTGATTTTTAAAAAAACATCTAATTAGTCATAGTGTAAATATTAGCAAATATTATAAGACTGACCAAGTCATAAGAACAATTACCAAAGATGATATAATAAAAATTTTCCCCCAAAGAATATTTTTATGGAATAAAAAATATATATTTTATATAAGGGAATTCTATCACACTCTAACATATTTCACTATTTTTGATTTTATTTTCATTGTCATCAAATTCTGTACATAATTATATATATTGGCTAATAAGGAAATTTTTTTTAAAAAATGTTCCTTAATTTTAAAAATGGTTTGGAGCTTTTGTCAATAAATTTTATAAAGCAAATTTTATTTTGAATTTTTATTATAATAAAATATATATATATACATTTTTAAATTCTTGTACCAGTTATTTTCATTCCTATAAAAGAAAAGAAAAAATGTATAAATACACACACATTTTTTTATATTTATTAGATTATATATAAAAATACACAAAAATAATCATTAAAATTTGATGGGGAAAAAAAGAAGTCAGTGATAGCTGCATTATAAGCAGTTGTCCCGGGTTAGCAGGTTCGCTTCCCGGCTGATGCTATGGTACATGAGAAAAAAATGTTTTATCAATTAAAATTAATATTATTACAGTTTATTAATTAACATTAAAACAATTGAATTTTAAAAAAATAAAATTTTATAAATATACAATTTAAGAACACTAAAATGAATGTAATAGTGCAATTGGAATAAAATAATTGATTAATGAGCTACAGAAACAATAAAGACAGGCTTATTCTGAACATTTACTGCAACTAAATGTGAAACAGCATTTCCTTCCTAAGCAATATTTATTAGGTAATATGGCAGATTAATAAAATTTTAGAAATTATTAAACAGAACTTTATCACCAGAACATTGTTAACAATCAAATAATGAAATAAACATATTGCATAATAATTTCAAATAGTATTTTATCACTAAAGTCAGAAATCTGGCATAATTTTATTAACTTATATTTGAGATTTTTTAAACTCAATTTAGCTCACAATAGTTAAATTATACTTGCAAGAAGGGATTATCTGTCCATATAAATGTGAGTGTATATATAGTAGAACAGGATTGGATAATTTTTTCAATAATAAATCTATCTCAGCAAAACATTAAAAATATATAAACATCCCAGAGAATTAAGCATAATTTGATTCTACATTACAATACACATTCAAGAAAACATCAGTTGGTAGTAATTATCTTGAATCTAAGGATTTACTATAGTAGTTTATGATATATTAAATTTTTCTTAATTAAATTAAAATATTTACTATATTTTATTTAGCAATGAGCGTCTGAAAAAATCGTCACTAGGGACCTCTGTAGGTCTTTAAAACACATGCTTACGCTATGAAGAAAAGAGAGAATCCCTTCTTTACTTCGACCTACTTTTATATATAAATAGGTGAAGCAGAAGTGTTTTGATCTAAGAGTGTGAAGCTATTAAATACTTCACTAATTAAGTCCACAATTCTTATAATACATTAATACTCGCGAAATCTTACGATTTACTACGAGTTAATGAAAAGATCTTATAGTAAGAAATATATTACGATAATTTAAAGTTGTAATTATAAATTTTATTAAACGCTCACTATTATTTCAGTAATAGTTTTAACAAGGCTGTAAACCTTAGCAATGAGCGTCTGAAAAAATCGTCACTAGGGACCTCTGTAGGTCTTTAAAACACATGCTTACGCTATGAAGAAAAGAGAGAATCCCTTCTTTACTTCGACCTACTTTTATATATAAATAGGTGAAGCAGAAGTGTTTTGATCTAAGAGTGTGAAGCTATTAAATACTTCACTAATTAAGTCCACAATTCTTATAATACATTAATACTCGCGAAATCTTACGATTTACTACGAGTTAATGAAAAGATCTTATAGTAAGAAATATATTACGATAATTTAAAGTTGTAATTATAAATTTTATTAAACGCTCACTATTATTTCAGTAATAGTTTTAACAAGGCTGTAAAAGAGCAAATAGTATTTATAGCTATGGGAAAATAAATGCTAGATGGTTATAAAAATTTATGAATTCATAATCCTAAAATACTTCAAATTTAAAAAAATAACTCTACTGGAAGATCTCTAAATCAAACATCTACAGGAATCAAAGCTTGCTTCATTTCTTATGTAAAATACATATATTATTTATGTTATTTAAATCTAATCACTCATTTTGTATATTGTTTTATTAGTTTATTGTATTTATTGATTATATCTCATTTTATGGGCTTTTAACAGCTGTTCATAAGAAAAATTTTGTGTTTTATTTTTAATGTCTTCTATTTTGCCTTGCTTTGTTTTTATTTCTTCTTGCTATTACTACGGTCTATATTGGTCAACAGTAATATAGGACATCTGTAAGGAATGATCAATCACATTACCAGCAAAGAATTTCAACTGGCAGAAGAATGCAATCAACTCGTAAACTATTGCATACTTTACTGAAAATTTTATGAATATACTTAAAATGTTTTCAAATTATTAACAAGGGTATTATAAAAATTCATGAAGAAATTAAATTATGAGGACAAACACAATCCTGTGATAACTGAATAGAAAACAAAACTTTTGTTCAGAATTTTAATTATAAATCTTTTCTAGAAGCAATTACATATATATATAATATTTGAAATCATTTACAATAATCTAATATATAATTCATCAATATGGGCTCTATTCTAGTTATGAGAAATTACTACTCTTCAAAGAGAACTCATCTGGAGTTGCTATATACAGCTTAACCAAGAAATTGAATACTTCATAGTATTTCAGAATGCTTAAATTCTTGTACCTTATATATTTAAATATTATGCAATTAAAAATAAAAAGTTACCAGGAGCTCAACATTTATAGGAGTATAATAATCATCAGCCCTAAATGGTTTTATAGTCATGCTTTTTGTTAACAATTAGCGAGACATCTGATTCATTTAGATGAACTTGGAACCATTATTATAAACTAAAAGTGAAATATATATTAATCAATTAATATTGGATGACTAAGAGCTGGTATCTAAAAGAAAAATTATATGCATACTTGTGACTTGAAAAAATTAACAAGATTTTCCTGGATCGATAGCAATAATCACATAGCCTTTTATATTAAAATTTTTAATATACAGATTTATAAATTAAGATTACACAATTTAATTTTATCTTGTAGAAATTAGTTGAGTCAAAGTTTTATATGAAAATTATTTATTTTGATATATCCTTTATTTATTGACAACTTTACTTATTACTATTTAATATACAGATTTATAAATTAAGATTATACTATTAATTTAATTTTATCTTGTAGAAATTGGTTGAGTCAAAGTTTTATATGAAAATTATTTATTTTAATATATCCTTTATTTATTAACAATTTTACTTATTACTATTTCAAATTATTCACTTTAACTTTAAATCCCCGCCACTCTTTTATTTTCATTCCCATAAATAAAGAATTTTCAACTAAAATATATTATAATAATTTCAAATAGCAACCAAGATCTTCATATCAATTTTTTCAGAAATTAGTTATGACCTTACTTTTTTTAAATCGAGAAATGGAAAATGCAATGGCAATTTTATTTAATCCATATTTGTTTTATCTATGAGTGAAAATATTAGAAGTTTTTGACTAATACAATTTGTTCTTTTGTTGGCCTTACCATTGGAAAAAAAAATACTATAAATAATTAATATTAAAACTATGAATTCTTTCTAAGGTTGAAGGCAAGAGAATTAGAATACATAAGATCTAAATTAATTTAAACGAATATAATTTCATTTATTAAGATTATACCTGTGTTTTCATAAATTAAAAAAAAACAATAAAGAAATTAAAGACAATTTCTCACCTGGTTATTATCTAATTTTATATTTGAATTGAAATCAATTTGAAATTTGGATAGGGAAACAGATATATTATAAATATTTGTCATCACATGATACAAATAAATGATTACAATTTTTTGCTTAATCATTTTAGTTTTGCATTAATTTTTCATTTTAAAGCAGGCAAAACTCTCCATACAGTAATGCCACTCGGTGCAAGCCAGAGTAATCAATGGATGCCAGAAGGCTTGTGCATAAAATCCCTATCTAGTGCCTACTCATCCAATATCTCCAGACTAGTTTTTAGCTTGTGGCTTTCATCAGTGAGGAGCCTTGGATCTGAGGGCATTGCACCTAGATCTTAGGATCTAATGCAACCCTCCAGGCAGCCACCCCCTATCTACTTAACTACAAAACTATGACAATAAAATTGAAAACACAATATTTTCAATCCAAGCTCATTAGCTTATACAGTCATATAGGTCAGAACTCGGTTCAGTACCCATATATTTTGGTGTCTTTGGTTCTTTAATAACCATAGCCACCACTATCCTATTAGGCAGGATTGGTATTAAACCACTAAACAACACATGATCACCATTTCTTAATCTTGCTCATACCTGTTATTAAAACAGGCAAAACTCTTCATATAGTAGTGCCACTCAGTGCAAGCCAGAGTAATCAATGGATGCCAGAAGGCTTGTGCATAAAATCCCTGTCTAGTGCCTATTCATCCAATATCCCCAGACTAGTTTCTGGCATCCATTGATTTGGCTTGCACTGAGTGGTATTACTTTATAGAGAGTTTTGCCTGTTTTAATAACAGTTATGAGCAAGCATAGAAAACAGTGATCATGTGATGTTTAGTGGTTTAATACCAATCTTTCCTAATAAGATAGTGGTGGCTATAGTTATTAAAGAACCAAAGACACCAAAATGTATGGGTACTGAACTGAGTTCAGACCTATATGACTAAATAAGCTAATGAGCTTGGATTGAAAATATTATGTTTTCAATTTTATTCTCATAGTTTTGTAGTTCAGTAGAGATAGGTGGCTGCTGGAAGGTTGCATAAGATCCTAAGATCTAGGTGCAGTGCTCTCAGATCCAAGACTCCTCACTGATAAAAGCCACAAGCTAGAAATTAGTCTGGGGATATTGAATGAGTAGGCACTAGATAGGGATTTTATGCACAAGCCCCCTGGCATCCATTGATAACTCTGGTTTGCACTGAGTGGCACTACTGTAGGGAGTTTTGCCCGTTTTAGTAACAGTTATGAGCGAGCATAAGAAATGGTGATCACGTGATGTTTATTGGTTTAATTCTTTATTTTCCTACATATTTTATGTCTTTGATCTCAAAATTAATTCCATGTAATTTTTAATCTCCACTTGTCATTTTACATCAATTATTAATAAATCATAATCCTGATATTTGCAAACATGGATTTTTTTTAACGATGTACAGCATTCAGCTTTTTATCTACTTTAGATTAAACAAACACTTCATCATGGATAACTATGAGCATGTCATTTTGGAATTTTAATTTTTTTAAAAGTTTGGTGCATTTTTACATGCTTTATACTTTTATTCACTAATCCTAGTTTACTATATTTTATTCATTCTAGAATGATTTGGTATTCCCAAAGTAGCTATCCTTCAAAAGCATGTTGTTGTTTTTTTAAAAAAAATCCATATTTTGAATATCAAACTTGAAGACTTGAACTCAAACAGCAAAAGAGAATTCAATTATGTAATAAGAATTATAGTTAAAAATCAAATGACTTATTATTAGAGAAATAAAAAGAATTATACTTGTCTCTACTTATTAAGAATAAATGTATATTCACCGAAGTTAATTTTGAAGACATGTTAAAAACGTTGGATACCATTACATTCACTCATTAATATAGAATTTACCTATGGGAAAAAATAATTTCAGTAAACTTTAAAGTGATTTAATAAATTATAACTTTGAGGAGAAAAATCAGAAATTTATGTATAAGATTAATAATTAGATAATATTTTGTAATGAAAATACAATGATTATAAAATGCTCACAATGATTTAAGCAATTTCTATTTGAAGAAATTTGATGTTATAAATTGAAATAATAATGCCATTAATTTACTCATTCCAAGATATACTTTATATTTTTCCTGTCATTTAAAAATAACTTTTTTTTTTGTTAACTTCTTTAATTTTTGTTATCAAATTTATAATGATTTGAAATCTGTGTGTCATATTTTTCATTTTAAAAAAAAAACATTATTATATTTGAGTTTCAAATATAATACACTAATTTACTAGGATTACTTTTGATTATTACCTGCTTAATAAATAGTGAAACTTGCTAAATGAATATACTCAAAACACGTGAATAGAAAATAATATCTATTTTAATACTAATAGAATACATACTTACTTATACCCAAAATATTAATACTTGGGAGCTGGCTGTTGCGTCAGTAGGAGACCAAATCTTTTTTTAACAGTTATTCTCTGTTTTGAGAATGGATCTTCTGGAGTAAATCTTGCTAAAAAAAAAACAATATTACAAAAATAAGTAATATAATATTACATAATTTTCTTTACTTAAATGTATATATATATTGAATATGGAATAGATTGCTATGATCAAATACTACTATGTATAAAAATGATGAACTAAATAATTAATCCAGATCAATATCCTTGTATCACAAAATAAAATAATAAGCAAAAATTATCATTCTATTTATAAAAATATAGAACTGATATTTATATGAATAAAAGAAATGAAGTGTCTTCTAATAAACACACTGAAATAAGATATAAAAAGCGAATATCTGAATTATAAACTTTAACAAAACTGTACAAAAAATCACAAGATCAGTTTCAAGCAAACTCGTTAAACATCTACTGCATATCAGTTTTCCTATAATTTATAAAAAGTTTTGTGTTTATTTGAAAATATGGAAGATATAATTATTAAATATAATAGTTGTTTGGTTAATAAGTAAATCTCAAGAAAATAAAAATAAATAATTATTTTTAATTATTAAATTAGTTGTGAAAACCAAAATCTGCATAAATGAAAATAGAGATGATATATGTTTGTGTGTATATACATATATACAAACACAGGAGTTAAAATAGTTTTATATTAGTATGTTTCTGATATCACATAGTATAGAAATACATACTAATGTAATATTTTTTAAAAAAAAAACAGAACCTTATGAGGGTAAGGAGAAACTGAAAGGAAACTGATAGTTTAGTAAATCTCAGAGAAATTCTGGATCGGTTTGAATTTAAAAATGGTTAAATTGCTGATACCTGTTAATTGGAGCATTAGTATTTGAAACAGAATTATTTAATGCTTTTTTTAAGGCCACCAGTCTCAAGAAATAAAATTGCATTCACTAAAGATCAAATAATATTTAATAATTAATTACTTTTTGATAGAGGACTGAAATAATATAGATTCATTCCTCTTATAACTTCCAGCAATTATTCAAAGAATATAATTTATATGAAGAATTTCCAGAAGAATTGTCCAGGCTTTTGCAGAAAGTTTGTATAATAATATAAATAGAAACAAATATGGTTAGATATTGCCTACTCAGCATCTTAACTATACTTTCAAAAAAAGTCAAAAAATTATTCTTATATAGGAGATATAAAACTCAAGAGTATTGCTGACATCAATCCAAAGAGTAAATTTAAAGTAAGTCTTGAGGCTCGTGCTACCTTGCAATGAGTTTTTCCTTTTTGAAAATATTTGTCAAAGGATAGAAATATTAAATTTAATCTTTTAAATTCAATCTTGCAATCCTAATATTAATCAAAATTATTGTTTTCATGCATTTTTCAATACATTTCATCAATTTTCACACTTTTTCATATGCAAAAATAACAGTACTACAAAGATATTCATAGTGACAAAATATCACCAGAATTTTTTCATTGAGAATAAAATATATGATCCAAAAGCAATTGATGATGACAATTATCTTGTAATATATAGTATGTAAGTTCTTTGATTATATTTTTCATTTCTTCTACTTTTGCTAAAATAAAAAAAAATACTGAAAAGTCATTCAGATGAGAAAATGCTAAAATTTTAGGCAATGTAAAATCATAACACAAATACGTTTAATAATAAAATAAATAAATATTCATTGTACTCTCGATCTATTGTTTTATCATGGAACTAAAAAAAAAATACGTTGAAGCTATGATATATGCTGTATTTTGTTCAGTCTCCCTCGTGTACATAATACAAAGAATATAATAGCAATAGCACACATTTTTTTGACAAATTTTGATTAGAATAGATATTGTTTATTGAACAAGCATACAATAAATTTCCAACACACATATAGATGCTTTTATATATACCCCTGGGTCTCGTTTTACGCGATAGGTTCCTCAGAAAATGCGCAAACAAAATCGTGCAAAAATAAACGTAACTTACATTGAAAAAGGGGGGATGCGGTCTGTCATTTTTCAAAATTTGCGTAAAAGCAAAGCACCAACGTAAAATTACTTTAAAATTGGCGCAAAAAAAAAAATGAAATAAAATATGACTAATAAAAAATTTCAAATTTGAAAAAAATTGATACAAGACAAACTTTTTTTAACTATAATATTTAATTTTATTCAAAATAATATATTTTTATGCATAATTTACAGCACAGTAATTTACATTTTTTTATACACATTTTAATTATTATCGCTATTTGCCGAAATACAACTAGCGCCAACTTCAGACTCATGTTGTGTCAATGGTTTTCTGGTGACAATGTAATTAGTAATTAATCTTTGAGACGATGATTTTATTAATTGTTTATGAAACAAACAACTAAAAATTAAATTTTTATTTTTGTCTTTAATTTTTTAATTTTCAATTCTGTTTAAAAATCAAATTTCACATCACATTAATTTCAAGTCGCCGTAAGTAATTTTTAAATTGTTAATTACAATTAAAAATCAGATTTTAATTGTGCCCACTGCTATTACTCACCTTTTAAAAATAAACTTGTGGACACTAAATGATTAATAATTGATTACATTCTTTTTTAAAAAGCAAAAATAGAATGTGATTTAAAATGCAAAATTAACACGCACAATGTTTGAACACATTTACATTATAATCTTGTAAAATTTAATGTGTGTATACATAAAATGTGGAAATCATGATTTTAATTTCATTATTGCATAAAATCTTACTATTATAAAGCACTGAAAATATTGAAATTACTAAGATGAAAGTCGAATTTCAATAATGTGCTATTACTTTCAATATAACGTAAGTGCGCAAAATTTATTATTTAAAGTAATAGCGCATTATCGGAGTTCGACTTCCGGTGAAACATGAATCGCGTAACTTCAAAATCGGCTTAAAAAGAGACCCGGGTGTATATAGCATGCACATATAAATTAAAATAGTATAAACAAAATTTTTAAAATAATATAGTTGTGTATAAATTAAGGGACATATTTACCTATGTTTTTCATTCCCTGAAAAAATAAGATCAGGACTAAAACTTATTGTACAAACTTTTATTTTTTAAGGGACATATTTACCTATGTTTTTCATTCCCTGAAAAAATAAGATCAGGACTAAAACTTATTGTACATATTTTTATTTTTTAAACAAAGTAAATAGTGAAATATCAGATTTTCATCACAATAAATAAGCCCTGGGTAATAAATTTTATGGAAACAATAGACTAATTATTTTTTATCAAGAAACTATGATCTCTAATTGTTTTGAAGTCAATATTAACTTTTAAGTATATTCAAAAATTTTGTAAAACTTTTAATATTATATTTAGAAAATATTTTATTATGCGAAATACTGCAAATCAAATTTGGAAATAATAAGGAAGAATAAATTTTATGTGCTTTCAACATAAACCAAAGAAGCTTTATTAATGAGCATTCTGAAACAAAAACATTTGCATAATTTAAATTTTATTTACAAATTTTTTTATTATCAATATGGTGTTCAGAAAGGGAAAATGGCTACTTGAGATCATAAAATATACTAAATTTGCAAATTTAATGGTTTTTTGTTTGTTTGTTTGTTTATTTATTTATATTTTGTTTTGGATAGCTTCTAAGTGAAACCACGTACTTTGATACAATTTAGTTCATAACTTCATTGGAAAAGATAGATATAAAATCCCAATAAAAATTACAGCTAAGAAGCAATTAGCACATAAAATACAACTTAACTGTTATCTTTAAGTGCAAGTCAGATATTATAATTCAATAATCATTATTTGTAAAATGTTTGTGTGTTGTGCAGAATATATATAATTTTAATACAGAATAATTACATAATTAAAAATTGGAAGTATTAATTATAATGATAGGATTTTTTTTTTTAATAAATAACCTCAACTAATCTCTAATTTATTATAATAAAAAAAATATGTTTTGCTTTAATAAATTGTCCAAATTTTATATGTCAACTGATCTCTTAAAAACTTGATCATTTCAAATTTACAAAACAAATAAAAGCATATCTGAATTACAAGAATTAAATGAAAAAAATATGATTGTTACTTGATATTAATAAAACTTTGCGTAAATAAAAATAATAAAAAAACTATTCATGCAGTAAAATACTGTGTTAGTACTTCTGATTTGTCAATGATAGATGCAAAAAATGATAGTTTAAAAAATGTTTTATGATAGTTTAAAAAATGTTTTTATAACACTAATTCTAGGATCAAAGGATGTAGTTGATGGATATAGAAAAAATGGCATATTGCAAGCATATATAATGGATTAAGAGTTTATTATATTACTTAAACAGTATACAGCAAACAAAGCATCACAACTTAATCTCCAATATTTGCCCTACAAACAGTAATCCACTTATTAATGTATTTTAAAACCATCTATTTGTGAACTTGAATAATCAATGGACATAAGATGGTAGTGTCGATCCAATTCTCAAACCATTTTCTAGATATTTGCCTTCACCACTCTTAATTTATAGCCCTGGGATATAGCAATAAAATAAATTACTACTGGTAATGTATAATACAAATAGTAAATAACATGAAATGTAACTATTAAAATACAAAAATATTTTAATTTTAAAATTGATGATAAAAACATATTATTTATATTTTAATGGATATATACAAAATTCTGGAGCACTAATTCTAAAAAGATTAGTATCTATGGATTTGACATTAATATTGATGCAATCTTACAAATATATGAATCATCAGGTAATGAAATTTGGTAATAAGCATTAAGAGAAACATCAGCTCTTAGCAATGGCAGTAGCATTATATGATAGATTGTTTAGAAATCAGAGGAAAACACATTGAACTATAAGTTACACAAACTACTTATTTGCCATCATGCCTACAACTATTGCTATAGAAGTGCTAAATCCAAAGTGAAATTTAATGACAAAAAGAAATAAAAAAACTAACATTTCTAGATGTAAATCTGTAGATACTTTAGAACAAAAACAAAATTTTAATAATTACAAAATCTATTAAATAGTAAAACTTTTGTAAATATTGAGATGGTCATGTCTCGTTGGCATACAACAACATAGTAGTGTGTGCATATATATAAAGTTGAAAGGAACAGTACAAATAAAAAAATTGTAGATATTTTCTATCTTACACTGGAATAACTGTTGAAAATTAAATAATTTTGACTTTAAAAAATTTTATTATAAATTAAGCATTTAAAAACTTTAATATTTCATTAATTCTGATTTTGAAACTAAAACAAACATGTTTTTATGTTCCAATAGATATACTGGTAATTATAAAATTCCACTATATTTTGATTAAAGAATTTTTTTTTATTAAAGGTTGTACAACATTTTGATATAAATCCTACAAAGTTGTTTTTGAAAGGATTAAGAGGAATTGAAAAGAGTCATTAACTTTTTTCAATCAAGATAAAGAAAACTTACTTTTAATTACTGGGTTTTTTTTCACCCTGACTATAAAAAGTTGGAAAAAAGATTAGAAGAGATTTGCAGATTATAACAGCATCATGACTATAAAGTTATAACTGAAGGCAAAAGATAGTCTATCCAGCCAATGCTAGTTCACAACAGTAGTTTGAATTCACATGGAAGCAAGGACCAGCTTTTATGTGGTTCATAGCCTATATATATATATTAAAACAGTAGGATTTGCTTTGCAAATCTTAGTTTCACCTTTCCTCCTTCCTTGAATCCCAATCTATCGTAGTGTTTATGGAGCTAATATGCCAAAATCCCACTGAAATTAGATAGCAAATGTAAGTCCATAAGCGTTCTTAATAATGTCAACAGTAATAATTTACATATTAAGAAATAGGTCATGTATATCGCATTTATACATATACTGCAATATAATATTTAAAAACTTATAAGTAAAAATAATATTTTCATTATTTAAATTTCGGCTTATGTAAATCTATTAATTTAGAAATATTAAGTTCGTTATATTTAAGCTTTCAACATTTAATTTAAAATATTAAACCTGTAAACAATTTAAATCTTTAAATATTAAATTTAAACTTGTAAATAGTTCTCTAATTTTGTATTTTATAAATCACAATAATTTTATGTATAAAAGTAAATGAGGGTTGGGAGGAGAACAATCAGTCTAATTCTATTTTGTAAAATGCACTAATAGCTTAAATATTTGGCCATCTAGATAAACAAAACAACAGATGTTCACTCCGATTTTGAATCTAATTAGTTAGAACAAATATAAAATAGTAATCCGAATATCTTGAAGGAAATAATAGTAAATTTGTTTATAACATACTGATATATTTTTTAGATATTTGGATAGATAAAAGCATTTATTTGTAGCAAATATTTTTGGTAATGGATTATTAAGCCACAGGGTAATTCTATTGTATGCTTTTCTGGTATATGTAGAGCTGAATTTATTAATTTAAAAAAAAATTGGTTATATTTTGAGAAAGTTAAATTAGTTGATTATATTTTGAGATTAATTAGTGTATTTATACCTATCATCCTTTGGAGAGAGAAGCTCGTATACCAAGAAGCAAAACCTGGTTTAACTTTTATTAGAGAATTGTAAAATACTAGCTTTTATGAAGGGAACTGAGAATGACGGGATAGAAGCCGGCAGAGCTCCCGGGCCGGCAGAGCGGGAGCTCTGCGGCCCATCATACCATCTGATGCCCTTCCATAAGAAGACCTGTTGTGAGCTGCCATTGCTGCTGACAATCCAACTAGAGCTGATGCCAAAACCAAAGAAAGTTGCTGTTAAAATTCAAGTAAATGCTGCTACCAGTTATCTTCATTTTAAAACATCAAAATAAGTGAAAGCTAAAATCTCCCGATGGAACACTCTCATAAATCAATTGGAATCATCAGAAGACTATAATGTGTCCACAAATTTTCTAACAGATCCTATGAAGTAACCCCTTTAACCCAAGAGTTCTTGTGTAATGTATATACATTTTACTAAATAAGCTATAACTATTTTAAATTACTTTCTATGATCAAATCAGTTTCTAAATTTATATTTCTATTATGTAATTAACCTATATCTTTGTAAATTAACTATTGTGCTTTCTCATCTACACTTGGTTAATACTTTTGAATTTTATTAATGTTTTATTTCTTCCATTATGATGATGCCCTTTGATAACCCTCGACTGAGCGAATTACCTCTTTTACTGAGTATGCCGCCATATTAATGCAGACCAATTAAAGAACTAGCTCTTACATTTAAATGTATTATCAAATCGCTTGCTTGAAGGCTATCTTATTAAATATTTTGGGGATAAAACAAATCCCATCATATATTCCTTCCATGTTAATATATGATTATTTATGCTATTTTATGAAAATATTTCCATTTAATTAAAATATAATGTGAAGGTATGTGTGAGGTTGATAAAGTGAATATTATATAAATGCATGATTACATAGTAAGCTCATGAAGTCCTACAATTATGCATTCCCCACCCCATTATTTAAATATTGTTTGATAACTTATTTACAATTAATAATTATTTAATTTGAGGTTGAGAAAATATGGACCTTATTAAAGTAGATATTTTAGGAAAGGATTAAGTGTTTCTGCTCAACTAAATAGCCAACCCTTTTTATATACTTTTTGTGTAATTTATAGGTGTGTTGCCAGTGTAGGTGCATTGGGTGTTGAGACTTTTGCTTTGGATCTTTCAGGGTACAAACGGCTGAGAGTTTCCCCTTTCTGCGGTTCCAAGAAAAGTGAACTAAGAAGTCTCTCGCCTGGGAATATGCACATTAGACATAGCCACGAAGTTACTTGATCGAAGTCAGACTTGGGCTGATATTATGTGACAAAACTGTCCTCGGATATATGGCAAGCTGCCAGTCCACAATCTCTTCACACAAAGCTCCGTGGTTTCAACGTAGCGCAACTATCCTCTTCATTCAATCCTCACCAACACTAGCGATCTCTTTTAGTAATTTTAACATAGCTTCCTTGAACCGCCAGTGTCTTAATCTATTCCTATCCTAATTTAGCTCAACGAGCCTTAGGCTGTCTTATTCTTGATTTCAATATATGCTTATTTTATTGGAATACGAAATATAATATTAAATTATTAAATAAATGATTCATTATATTCACTATAGACATCTCACTTATCCTCGCAGTCAATTGTTCTTTATCAACAAAACTGTTTAGGCACATTACCACAATATTATATGCTTTAACCCGAGGTATAGAGAATATTTAATTAACCCGTCATTATTGTAAATTTATTTAACTGTTTATGTCCTCAATGACAGTCTAGCTTACACAGACAGTGTGAACATATATTGTTAAATTAATAAATACCATTAAATTTTATTAACTTATATTTGATTCCATTTTATTTTCTGCGATCCACACTATATCATCTTGATCCATCATACTTTGTATATTTCATACCATCCATAGATCTGTTTACGAACCTAAGACTGTGCTTTTAATATAGTATCTTGTTTCTCCCTGACCACCAGGACTAGAGAGAAGGCTATGCTATCTATAGCATCAGATGTGATCACATAGATAACATTGTGGAGCATAGATATTAGATTCAAATGTGGTATTTCTGGGCAGCATCCCACCTGGAATATTGGGTTTTGTGTCTAGTGTTTGAATTCTGCAGCATGTCAGCGAGGTATACAAATCTGACCATTGCAATATGTATTAAAGGGCATAGAGACTGAAGGGAGCTCATTGCAGGCCACCAGTTACTGGATTATGCTTTTCCCAAAGATAACAATAAGCTAGTCTATGGTTGCTTACCAAGCTATATATGCGGTTTTATCAATATGCAAAGAAGCACAGACAAAGATACTGCATCATGTATATAAAGTATTTATAGATATCTGATTTTAAAGGAAAATAATTTTTGATTAAATTATTCAACTAAAACTAGAATAATGAAAGAAAATAATAAATGACCATTTGCAGTTTTATTTATTAAAAGTGAAACTGAGAAATTTTGCTCAATGAAAATGACGATTGTTGAAATCTCTAATTTAAAAGTAAAATAATGTCTAAAAGCAAAGGATTGATTCAAACAATTTTATTTTGAAATTTAAAAAAAAAACTCAGAAAATTTAAATGAAGAGGTTTTTTTTTTTTAAGAAAAGAACTTTCCAAACCGAATGTCACAATTTTTAAAAAAAAAATATTTTTTTTTTTATCATTAGAAATAATGAATGAATAATTTTGATCATACTATCTATTTTTTTTATATATACACACATGCATGTGCATTTATGTATTATTAAATACAAATTGAATTTTATAAAAGTTTATACAGCATATATATGCTTATGTAGATGAGTGTCATGTAAACACACGTTAAAACTAATCATAATTTATCAATTATTGAATTTCATCACAATTCTGATGTTTTTTTTTTTTAAAGTCACATGTATGCTGATATATAGGTATTTTATCTAAACAAAAATCACAATGATAGCTTCCTTTTTTTTTTGTATTTTAATCAAAATCAGAATGCTTAATTTATATTTATAGCTATATTCTACTAACCTTAATTTCATTTTAATTATTAATAAATTTATATTTCATTGTTTAAATGATTCCAATGAATTTATTTAATCATAAAATATAAATTATTATATGTTGTATTATATCTCTTGCTGAATTCGTGCATAATGATCTGTTATATAAAAGGGGTTTATATTTAATATTTATAGACATTCAGTTGATGATTTCATTACTTCTCTAATGCTGGATGACGCAAAGGGGATATCCTTTAAAGTCCATGCTCTACATTTCATTTTAATTATTTATTTAGAAATTAAGTTTATAGTTGGCCAGTACATTAATAGTACTAAGTGGCCAGAGCATTGATGATGATCAATATGTTTTATTACCTCAGCATAATTGTTTTTATTGTTGCATATTATGCATCCAATTTATTGTTTATATAATCTGTCCCAAGCTGGCAAGGGTTAAATAATTAGCCTGGTCTATAGTAGACCCATTTCAAATCCAGTCACAAGATTGACTGTTGATTTATTTTTATTGTTGACCATTCATGGTGATGAATGATTATTGCTTTTGAATAATCTTGTGAACTTATAGTTACTTATAATTAATTTTGTATTGATCTTTCATGCTCATTCCTCATATTCATTTGAATTTAATTTTATATTTAAATTTTACTTTAATTGGGATTAGTGATAAGGATTTCCATTTAAGCCAATAAACATAGTAGTGGCTATGGTTATTAAAGAACCATAAGCTGATGGGCTTGAATTGAAAATATTAAGGTGTTTTCGATTTAAGACTCATAGTTTTGTAGTAAAGTGGAGATAAAAGGTGGCTGCTGGAGGGTTACATTAGATCCTAAGATCTAGGTGCAGTGCTCTCAGATTCAAGGCTACTCACTGATGAAGGCTATAAGCCAGAAACTAGTCTGGGGATATTGGATGAGTAGGCACTAGATGGGGATTTTATGCACAAGCCTTCTGGCATCCATTGATTACTCTAGCTTGCTGTGTGTGGCAATACGTATAGTGAGTTTTGCCTGTTTTAATTTCCATTTACCCAGCTTCACCCCAAGACACTATACTCTTACAATACATATGATAAGAAATGTAAATAAATAAATTTAGTGTACTCAATTTTAATGGATCCATTAGGCATCAGTAATCATAAAAAAATAGAAGTGTAGAAAGGTCCTATTTTTTAATATGGTATAAAACTCAAGCATATAAACTAAAGAGGATGAGTTTTAAAAATTATAGGAATATCAATTTTATATTAAACACAAAGAAAAATCTAAATTAATCAGATAAAATAAAAATAAATGAGCATGTAACTCATGGGTGAGTGATTAGAACACTCGCAGGTAATGTCCAGGACCTGTAAATCCAAAATGGACTTGGTAGCATGTTTCAGGAAATTAAGGATTTCTTCAAAAAGTCAATCTAACTAGCTCTAATATTATTTTGTTCAGTAAATAAATATTTAACTATTCTCAGCTAGAAAACATAGTAAATCCTACAATAATGATCAGGTTAGAGTCGATGCTCTAATGATAATTGTAATAAGGAGAAAGGGAGATCATACACATATATGGGGTATAGTTATTTTTTCACATATAATTTTAATACTATATGCACACAAATTCTAAGATAAATTATCTTTTCTATAAAATCACTTAATTAAATAATTTTATTACTAATATTGCAACATATACACTACTCCTTTACCAAAAAGTAAACCTAAACAATGACTTAAAATATTATTTTAAAATAATCAAGAAATCTAATTATACATATTTTTACCTGGATGAGCAGATATTGTTGGCCTTCCATAAGGGTCAATTTTCTTTAAAAAAAAAAAAAATCATACATAATAATTAAAATTAAAAATGTTTACTTTATACTTACATTTAATCAAAAACAGCATAGAGTAACATTAAAATTATTTATTTATACACACACATCTAATAAATCTACATTGTAAATAATTATTCTGAATGAATCAACCAGTACTTTCTGAATATAAAAAACATTACCATATAACAATCTGATACTGACACATTAAATTAAAATTAGTTGAAATTATTATATTTCAAACATAAGCAGCATTATTAATTCAAGACTGATAATGCATGCTAGTAGAGAATAATTTTCAATAAAAACTTAATACTGTTAGAATTTAGAATATATTATATATGATCATCGGTAATTAAACATTCCCACATATCAAAAAATTCAATATATAGAAGACTATTACAACATAAATATAATAAAAATTTGCTGATATATTTACATACATTAGAAACAGGGCATGAGTTTGGAAGGATGGTATAAAGATGATACAATTTACAAATAATAAAAGAGGTAGAAAAATAAAAGAAGCTACTTATATTAATAATATTAAGCTAGTGTTAAATAGATTTGGGCCTGGAAAAAATTTTGATATTAAAAAAAAATAAAATAGATTTAATTATAAAAAAAATAGAAAGAGAAAGCTATTAAATATAACTATAAAATTTAAAAGTTTGAATTGATAGCGATTTAAAAACATAAGTAGGTGGGTATAAAAATGTGATAAAAAATAGTATTATAGGCTAAAGAAAATTATACATATTGAATGTTAATATAATGATAATGTAAAATATAAAAATATGAATATATAATGTTAGAGTTAAAAAATAAGAAAATAAAAAGCAAATGAAATAATTTATATATGATTACAGGAAGTACTGATTAATACAATACAAAAAAGATTAAATTGTATAATATATAAAAAGGATAGGTGGGTATATAAATAATGATTATAAGAGAGAATATATATATAACGTAAAATTATATGTTCATGTATTTTTGTATTCATGTATTGAATTTTGGGTTGTAAAAAAGTATTGTAAAAAGTAATAAAGAACATAAATGATATTAATATTAATGAAAAATTTAAAAATAAGATGCAAAGAAAATAAAGAGATACTGCACAAAAACAGCAAAATTATAAAGTGGTTATTTGTTAACAATTGAGATGAAAATATGAATTTTAAAAAATAAAATTAAAGTAATAATGGCAAATATGGTAAGGCAAGTACATTTATTAGATAGAAAAATTGGAGAAAAAAAAATATAAAAGCAGGATATGATAAAATATTGAGCATAAAAATGTAATGAAAAGATATGAAAGAAAAAATTATAGAACATAAAGTTTTTATAGATTACTTGGAAAATTAATGCAAGCTAATATATATACAATTGCAAAAACAATGTGAAGTAGATAATACTAGGGAATATAGATGAAATAACTAGAATTATAAGGAAACACAATAGAAATTTCCATTTAATAAGCTGAAAAAATAATTTAGAAAAGCCTGAAAATGTATCAAATATGTGAATATTATCTAGTTATTTTTACAATTAAAAAAAGTTTCAACTACAAAATAAGTTTTACTACGCGCAGCAAGATTGCTTCCGAGTCATCGATAAAAATGTGCTTCCGCTTTCTAAGTTTCTTTTTAAAAAAGAAAAACAACTTTATTCATTTCGAAAAATCATTTATAAAATTTAAATTATGGGTAATCAAATGGTACTGATTGCAAAAAACATCTAAATTTAGTAATTTCATAATCACATATTTCTACATTAAATATTCTAAATTTCTTTTGCAATACTACCTAACATATATCAGATACCATATTCTACGCTATTTACTAATTATAAAAAGCAGTCACTAGTAGACAAATATGGTCAGTCTAAAGAAGCAAAAGAAAAACCGTATAGTTATAATAAAAAAAAAAATTACTATGCGTACAACTCAAGTGTAGAGGCACGAATTCCAATGTCACCAATAGTGTAAAGAGGTTGATCGATAGTACGACATGCTCATATCATTGACACTATTCAAATGTTGAAATTTTCTTAATTCATATTATTGTATTTGGAGATTTAAATCCGTTACCAAACATTTTCTTGAAAAACTTTAAATCGATTACAACTACAGTATACCAAAAGCAAGAAAGGATATTTTCTTCAATCCTTCCAGTTTAATGCTTAGAAAGATTTCATCATGCGGAATCAACTAGTTAAATTTATTTATATTTCAATCTTTTTCATAATTATAACTAAACCAATGAAATTCTAGAATATTATGTCAATTAAACGGTATACTTTTATTGTTTTCGTTATAATTATTTTAATATACAAGAAAACGTAACATTTACATTGACAACTAAGTACACTAATGGAAATCACATGCACATGTTGGCGGAAAATATGGAAAAATATTACATCTTACCTCTAAGGTATAAACACGGTCTCCATTCTCATTTAAATAATACATTAGTAATAGCATTTTTTGTTTTGTTATACAATATTTCTTTTTAATAAACAGTTTTACAATAGTTAAGTAAGACTATAATCAGATAAGAAGTTAGAAAGAAATGGTAAGAACTGATCATGCGCGAAGCATAGTGTTATAATTAAAAATAAATTGTAATGAAATATATATAATAATAACAATTTGTTACATCTTAATAATAAATAAAAGCAGAATATTTTTAACATGATGTATATTTTCTTTCTTAAATTTCAATTATTGAACAGACTCTATTTATAAAATAAATAAGGCCCGACCACCAAGGAGCCCGGATAGCTCAGTCGGTAGAGCGTTAGGCTTTTAACCTAACGGTCCAGGGTTCGAGTCCCTGTCCGGGCGATCCTTCTTTTTTTTTCTTTCATGAAAGCTAAATAAAATCAATTACATACGAATTAATCTAAAGTAAATGTTCTTATTAACAAATATCCGTTTTTTTTTAAATAATAAATTTACATATCATTACTTACATTTTGTGATTGTAGAAGTTGCCGTTTGAAATGTAAAATAACTATGAAAATTTATTAATAAATGCGATTATGTGAGAAAAAAAAAACTTATCCAATATGGACTTATATTTATTTACTTGGATTTTATATATTAAAAACCAAATCATGGTGCAGGTATGAAAAAGCCTGTACTGCAGAAAAAAAATTCATATTTTAAACTACTTTTGTAACTTTTTCAATTTCACAAAAACTGTTTTCTTATATTTTAAACATTTCGCGTAAAGATGAAAATAAATAATTACTAAACTGATATGATTTTAAGAAATTAACTTTTTCATAAATAAAAACAGTACTCTGAAGACATATTTCAACATACTTTTAATATAAAATTGGATATGTTTTGATTTCAGCTGTTAGAATTCATACAAAATAAAATTTCTCATTAAAAAGTATTAAAGATGCAATATTGTTGAACTATTTTTTGTTACATTAAATGGCTGTGCAGAAATTAAAACTGTGATCACATTTTATTAAATTAACTTTTAATATAAATATCTCATAAACATTTTGTTTTTTAAAATCACTGCATAGAAAGTTGGAATTCATACACAACTTATGATTAACTTTAACTTCTTTATAAAAATGTATTATGGATATTAAATTATCCACATATTTTTCTTTTAATCTTGGCTGATGTAATAATTTGACAATCTGACATTAGAAGCTTAATGAAAATAAACTAAAATAAAGATATTTTCTTGTTTTTAGAAATTATGGTAAAAATTGGAATTTTCACACAGTTTAAGGTTAAGTTTAATTTTTTTTATTAAAATGTGTTATAGATATTAAACTGTGTCATCATAGTTTTTCTTTGAATTTTGAATGATGTAAAAATTTTGGAATCTGATATTAGAAGTTGCTGTCATTGTGTAAAATTGTTATTAAAAATGAACTTTATTATAGAATCATAGCTTCTTTATTTCTGAACCATGCACGCAATTAATAAATTTGTATATGTATTTTAAGAATTTGTTTAATTCATTTATATATATATATATAAGTGTTATATCATACCATTTACAATTTTCTTTAACACTACTATTTTTTATATCAAAACTTTATTCTAATAGTTCCGACTGTCCTGCAGTCATCATCAGAATTACCATACCCAAATATATAATTATACAATTAATACATTTTATACACATATTCATATACATAATTAAATGCATAAATAAAATATACATTTTAACCTAACCATTATAAATAATCATTTACCTTTTTATTACTTTACTCTTAATTAATTCTATCCACATTTGTTTTATATTACTTTTAAAAATTATTATAATTTTAATTCTAAAAAACTTTAACGTTTTATTCTATTTAATACATATTATTGTCTTTTTACTTATATTTTTAATCCACTTCTAACATTTTCTTATTCTTATTAAATATTTTATAATTAATTATTAACCTTCTCCACATTACAAATTACTTTTTTACATTACAAAAAGTACTCCTTTACAACCCTATTTCCAAAATTTTCATACTTGTTTAATACCTCCCTCTATCATCATTTTCTTCAACTTTATTCTTTCAACCTCTTTCATATTCAAATTATTATTAATAATTATTATTTATAAAATTATTATTCTAACCCCAAAATCCCTATTAAGATTTTGTTTTATATTTTTAATCAATATTGCCTCTTTAATTTTCCTATCCCTTCTATTATTTGTATAATTAATCATTTTATACTATCTTTTTCAAGCCTATGACCTGTTTCTAATGAATACAAATAAATAGGTGATCTCTTATCATATTTATGCTGAATTAGTCTTGTATAAATTGAATTCTTTGTTTCACCTACATAATTGGTTTTTATATTTTTATTTTTACATGGCTTGCATTCAATTTTATATACATCATTTATACATTTTTCTACTTTTCTCACATATTTATTATCTAATATATTAATTATATTCTTCCTTCTTTTATTTACTATCTTAAATTTTATCATATTATTAAACTTTTTATTAATTCTAATAATTATTTTATTCATGCTTTTTACAATAGTTCCAGGTTTTGTTGACCAGCACACTAATAAAAAGGTTTTAGTACTTTGGGATTTGTGCTGCCATGATGTAATTATCCAGCTAAAATTATTCTAACTTTGTGAATTATTCTAGCACTTTAGATTCACCACTACAGTATTGTCATCACAAACCATCCCATCAATCACTAGAGAAGAGTACTCATGCCATCACAAACAGGGGCAACTAAATTATTATGAAAACAATTATGTCTGGACAATTACATCATGGCAATGCTAATCCCAAAGTACAAAAGGATTTACCTTCTCATTTGAGACTTTCAACTATAGTATTATTTTCCATATTAACTTAATTAAAAGTTTGCAATAACAATTTTTTGAACAACTAGATGTCATTCTACCAGCTCAAATCCCTTGAATGCTGTTAATAAAATATTTTAAATGATTGTGGTGAATCATGTGTAGATTTTTCTCATTCCGTTTTTTTTTTCTTTGCAAACTCCATCTCTTTTTTAATTTCTTTCCTGGGTCCTTGCCTGCATCAATAATTTAAATCCCTTCCAGTGTCTGTTACCCAAATTATATATATTATTCATGATAGAACTAAACAATCAATGTACCTTTATTATTGTCCTCTTAATTAACTAATTACATTGTCCTGTTTTTTAATACATAAATGACATTTCTTTGTTTTTACAAAAATACTTTTTCTCTTTATCTTTTGTAATTATATTCATTTTTGATTAACATTTCCCTAAATTTAATTTTTTTATACATAAAAACACTAGATTTAATCAATTCTTTCTAAATTACAATAAATAGATTATCCATAGTATGTAAATTAAATTTTTCTTTCATTTTTTAATCTTAAAAATATATATACATACTTTATCATTAAAAAGATTAGGAAAGAAAAAAATAAAATTACAACATTATAAAAAATTGATTAAATGAATAAACATCACATGGTCACTATTTCCTATGCTTATCCAAGCTGTTAAAACAGTGGCAATGTGATGCAATGCACTATGCCTTCTCCTTTCTCAGAGTCAGAATCTCCCAGTCACTATGCTCAGAAAACCTGTTAGCCATATTGCCTTCCCTTTCCATTTCCCACCTAAGTTTTTCCCCTATTTTTCTCTATCCTGCTCCATCCTATTTCAACATTATCTCTGTCTATTCTATGGCCTTTATATCCAAATTTCCCTTATCTTTTTCCAAACCCAGCATAAAAACCAAGAACCCACTTTCTGTTTAAGTACCTTCTTTTGTATTTATTCTCCCACAACTTCATTATTTGTACCCTTTCTGCTTGTAAGCATTTACATTCAATTAACTGATGTTTAATATTTTCTGTGCCTTCATTACATAACTTTCAGGCTAAATTACCCATATTTCTCTACTTAATGTGTATATTCCCTTATTGCTAATGATCCTGTTTGAGCCTTAAACAATAAACTACTTTCTTTGTTATTATCATAAATTAACTCACTCCCAATATTATATTTACTTCTATATATATTTAAACTCTTTTAATCTCCATACTAGTTCTCTATCTTTCTAACTTCTATTTTTTATTAATGCATTTATTCTTCTGTCCCATTCCTGCCATTATAATACTCAACAATTCTTCTAATACAATCAATCCATCTTTTGTATAAGTATACTGATTTGTAAGTTTTTATGCAAATCATCTGCATACAATATTACCTTTCTCACTCATCTTGTCATCTATCCTTTACTTGTAACCAATTAAATATTATTTTGGCTATTCTCTTATTATCCATAAATTGCAATCTACTGAGCATTTTCATTTTTGCATCGCTCATATAAAAACTTGACCATTCTATTTCTCCTTGAATTGCCTCCTTTGCTATCCACACATCTGCATGTAATGCATATCTTCATGCTTCTCTTTATACTTTTTCTAAGTAATCTAACACCCCTTTACTAACACATAATGCACCATTGCCATAAGTTAACCCTGCTACTGCAACTCCTTTCCATACAATTCTTGCTACATTATATTTATTATATGAAGACACGGTTAATTTATTTATCAACCCCTTCCTTTTTTGGCTTCATTTATCAATTTTTTCTCCAATCCATCCAACCAATATCTTTGATTACTTAAGATGATTCCCAAATAGTTATATCTATTTGCCACATTTAACTTTTATCCCCCAACAAAAATTCTTTCTCGTCTCTTTTCCCAGCATTTATCATCATTACTTTTATTTTTCTTCACTAAATTTAATCTCCATACTTTACCCACCCTTGCACACATCTTTAGCATAACTTCCATATCTTTCCTACTTTCTGTGAACAAGAATATATAGCAAATAAAAATACCTGATAATATATATACTCCCTTGTTCAACTATTAATGGTATCTCTATCCCTCTTCCTATTGCTCTCCCCATTTCTCTCAAATATAAAAAAAACAAAATAAGTGACATAGGGCATCCTTGCTTTAGTTCCACCCCACTTTTAACTCTAACTGATTCTATATTTCCTAATTGATAGGTATAGTAATTATTTTCTTACAATCTCTTAATAAGATCCACTAAAACTCCATTTCCAAATTTACTAAACTTGCCCATAATCTATTTCTATTGTAACAGTATGAAACGTAGAGTTGCTTTACCCTAATCTGGAGATGTAGGTATAGGGGGTTTGAACCTCTCTGATACTTTCAGATCACTACTAACTGACTTACTTTCCAAACCTCACTAGAATTTATTCTTATTAATGTATGCCTAGTGATCAAGGAGAGATAAAACTATAATAAGTGGTATATAAAGGTATTAATATTACAAAGATTTGTTGTTTACAAAAGAATAAATGAAATTTATTATTTACAAAAGAAATCACACAATTAACATCTAAAGATTTTATCAATAACCCCTTGGTCTACACAAAAGTACCCATGGACTAACACCATCTACATATAGGCAATTAGTCATCAGTTTAGTTCACAAATTACAGTTCACTTAATCAGCATAGAATGATTGCCTTTGGAAGAGAGAGAGAAATGAATCATTCAGAGGGGGTAGGTAAATAATAATCAAAAAACAATGAAGAGTAATTATGAAAATGCTAATCAAATAAATTTTCTTTGTGCTATTACAAAAAAAAATTAGCCTGAAATGGAAATTCGAACCCCCTTTCTTCCTTTTTATATCAACAGCATCTGCAGGTTTACTGTGTAGTGTCTTGCACATAGAATCTAGTCAGGCTTAAAACAATGTTATTAATTAAATGTATTACTCGGCGATTCATCTATTTTCTTTTCCTGGTGGGCAATTTCAGAGATATCTCTATATAGAACAGAGTGTAATACAACAGTGAGGCTGGATAGTGCTCCGACCCTAAAATGTAGTAAAATAAGAAGGGACTCATTCGCAGAGCATAATCCAAGTTCAGAAATGGAGCATAATGCTTATTGTCCAGACAATGTAGTGTTTTGTAAAAATGGCAGACATGTTTGTGCACTCCAGAAAAAACTAGAATGTATTCGAGAGGTTGTTTTTAGATTGTGCGCTGATAACTGTGGAATTTAATTAACGCATTGGCGTAATGGCAATCAACAATTCCAAGAAATATTTGCTGATTGCAAATATTTCTAGATAAGAGACATTACCTTATTGGATGGTGTATTGATTAATTGGTGCAGTTATCTGAAAGCGATAAGAAGACTGGGTAACAACTACGCATGCAGTAATTAGAGGAGAACTCCAATAGAGAGCAGTCATGCAGTATTGGAGTAGCGGACAGTATTGAGTGCATCTACAGTAGAGTTACTGTTTAATTCCAGTAGGATAGATCTGGTGTCAGTTGCAGTGCTTACTATGAAGAGTTCGTGTACAGCTAAACTGGACTGGGGCTGAGGTATGCCCATTGTGAACCATTTTGTAGCAGCCAGCCTGAAAGAACATCGTGGGAATTGAACTTTAACGAACTGTAGAAATAGACTCATTGCAGACCATTCGTTTGGAGAGCATCCGTTTGCAGACCATTTCATTGGAGAGCAGTCGATGCAGACCATTCATTGGAGAGCATCCATGGCAGAGCATTCGTGGCAGACCATTCATTTGGAGAGCATCCATTGCAGAGAATACAGTGTATTCAGAGCATTAGTTGCAGACCATTTGATGGAGAGCATCCGCAGCAGAGCATTCGTTGCAAGAGAATATCGTGGGAATTAAAAAGTTATTTGCTGACCACACAGTCAGACTTGCGGATATAACATTGGCACAGTCAGATTAGCAGATAAAACATTGGTGCAGTCGCATTTGGAACCTGTGAGTAGCAAATAAGTTTTGAACAAGTTTAGCTATAAACGGGGAAAACTGGTGAAAATGGAAATCCCAGTTAGTATAACATTAATAATGGAAGTGAAAGTTTGGAAATAAAACGCTTGCGCAGTTAACATCGGAAACTGAGTTTTACCATGCTTGCGCAGTCACCATTGAACGTAAATGGCGAAAAAGTTTCAGCAGCAGTTAAATCAAACATTTCTGAGTGAAATAACAGGAAAGTAGGAATAGAAAAACAACAATAAAACAACAAGAAATAGCAATAAGGGTTTTTCTGGAGTGGAGGGAGGTGTAGTGTTTTGTAAAAATGGCAGACATGTTTGTGCACTCCAGAAAAAACTAGAATGTATTTGAGAGGTTGTTTTTAGATCGCGCGCTGATAACTGTGGAATTTAATTAAGCATTGACGTAATGACGATCGACAATTCCAAGAAATATTTGCTGATTGCAAATATTTCTAGATAAGAGATGTTACCTTATTGGACAGTGAATTGATTGATTGGTGCAGTTATCAGAAAGCGATAAAAAGACTAGGTAATAACTATGCATTCAGTAATTAGAGGACAACTCCAGTAGAGAGCAGTCATGCAGTATTGGAATAGCGGACAGTATTGAGTGCATCTACAGTAGAGTTACTGTTCAATTCCAGTAGGAGAGATCTGGCGTCAGTCGCAGTGCTTACTACGAAGAGTTCGTGTACAGCTAAACTGGACTGGGGCTGATGTATTCCCATTGTGAACCGTTTTGTAGCAGCCAGCCTGAAAGAACATCGTGGGAATTGAACTTTAGCGAACTGTAAAATAGACTCATTGCAGACCATTCATTTGCAGAGCATCCATTTGCAGACCATTCATTTGGAGAGGATCCATTGCAGAGAATACAGTGTATTCAGAGCATTAGTTGCAGACCATTCGTTGGAGAGCATCCGCAGCAGCATTCATTGCAAGAGAACATCGTGGGAATTAAAGTTATTTGCTGACCGCACAGTCAGACTTGTGGATATAACATTGGCAGTCAGACTGGTGGATAAAACAGGCAATAATATATTTGATGCATAAGGATTCACACTCTTACCCTAAGACATCTATAAGAGAAGCCCACTAATTGAAGATAAGAGTAAGACATAACTCCGAAGGCAATTCCAATTCCCTGAGTAACACACAAAAAAATTAAGATGAAATAATAACCTGTTTAAGAAAGAAAAAAAATCATCAAGCATGAAGTTAAATATTTATATCTAAATTCTAATATTACAAAACTCTCAGAGATTGGGGTAAGACTTGATTTAAAAGGAAATCCCTTTACATTAACGATTTCTTTTTATATAATCGTTTATATACATTTAATGGTGGATTAATAAAATAAGAGAACTCTACTTAACCAACTCTACTCACCTAGTTAATGAAACTTCTTTAGCATTTCTTGTTTATATAATGACAGTCCCTCTTTCTCTCCCACTTGAAATATACGTTTATTCCAAATCATTTCACCTTAATTGACTGAAACAAAATGAGAAAAATTCCTCAAAAAAAAAAAAACGTAAGCTGGATTTAGTTTAAGTCATTTTGTTTTTTTTCTTTAAGCAAATGGATCTACTGGTTTCCTTTTTAACAAACTAAAAAAAAACTATTCAAATTAAAATGACCCTTGCATTTCTGCCTTTTCTCTTCCAAGATAAAAATAATAAAAGAACGACAGAACATTTCGTTACTCTCACCTTTCAAATAACAAAAAAATATATAATTTATCATTCTATCTTGAGATTCATACAAAAGCGACCAAACCCTAGTGTCAAATTATCTTATCTAGAAATCTAGATGAATGATCATTATACAAGAAAAAAAAATTAAAAAAACTTAATAGTAACATATTTATAATACCTTAAATCACACACATATATATAAACTAAATGTATATATATACATTTTTCATTGATTATAATATTATAAAGAGTTAATTGAAAAACTAATAAAAGGTTATATTACCAGTAACTTTTGAAATTGCACAAGTCTTCACTTAAATAGACATAGAAATATTCTAGCCCACAGCTAGTACTGACGGCTTATTATGATTTCGGTCCTCTACACGTCCACCTTTCTATTTTTTTACTTTCCACCTCAGTTATCCATTAATAGCAGCAGGCATTGGTCGGGCAAAATTTTTCTGGCACTCTACATTTTTTTGTTACATCATTCCGGCTCCAGCAAACAGAAAACGGCCGAGAGAGAGAAAAAATCTCAGCCATTTGAACTACAGCATCCATTTTAAGTTTATATATATATATCTCGTCTACAGAATGTTGGTGGTTCATGATATCATTCAGCAGGGGGCTAATATATTCCTGTTTGCAGAGAGCTATGTCCAAAAGCTAATCTTATTCCTTTTCCGATTCAAGTTTTCTTTATGGCAACTTTCAATCCAAGTGGTAGAGCTTCTGCAGGTACAAGAGAGAGAACAAAAGATAAGCTCTCAATTTATACCCACTCATTGGCCATCTTGCGGTATATCTACCTCTCTTCCTATTGCTCACCATTTCTCTCAAATATAACAAAAATCAAAATAGGTGACATAGAGCCTTCTTGCTTTAGTCCTACCCCACTTTTAACTATAAAGACCATATATAATTGCCTACCTGTATTCCTACTCATATCTATACATTGTGACTACAAAAAACTATTTCTTTTATGCCTATCTGATCAAAAACTACTTTGCATTCATCCCACTGTATTATTTTCTTCCATCCATTTTGTCACTCTTCCAGGCACCATTATGTGCAAAAATTTTATATAACACTGATGTTACCACTATCGGTCTATAATTGTTTAACTTTCTATGATTCTTATACTTTCATTTAAATAGTAGCCTTACTCATATTATTCCAGCTATCTGAAAATTCTCTCTTCTGTGCCATCTTACTCAATAATAATAGATTTAATTTTGTCCTATTTCCTAAACTCATCATCATCTCTGCTGCCCATTCATCTAAACCTCTTGACTCTCCACTTTTCAATTTATTCCGTTTCATTCATTTTCTGTAAATCAAATATTTCCATTACTATATGCTTTCATGTTCATTATCATTCTGTCCTTTATATCTAACATTTTTTTGTATAACAATTACATATTTAGTTTAGATTGTCTCTAATTTTTCTCTAGAGCTACTCTTTTTCCTCATCATCTAGAAATACTATTTCTCTTTCCCCTACATTCCTTCTTTTATTGAAATAAAATTCCTTCTTTTTAATATATTTCCAAATTTTTTTATTGCCATCTCTTCCACTTTCATTAATATCCTCCAATAATTTACTATTTAATTTCATTCTCTCTATATAATTATCTATTTTTGATAAAAAAAATTTTTTTAAATATTTTTCCCATTTAACATTAACTTCTTTTACACTTCCTTTGTTTTTAATAGCATATTTAATTATCTGCATGCTTTTTTTCCTCTCTTTTACTAATTCTCACTTTTATTCTTCTGAATATTCTCACATAAAACCCTATTTGCCATTTTTCTACTACACAATCATCCCCAACAAACTCTTCCCTCATTTCTTCATTTATTTTATATTCTTAAAACAGTGACAAGTTCTGCATGTTACTGTCTGGAGATTTTGGATAAATAGGCACTACATAGAGATTTATGCACAAACCTTCTTGCATCCATTGATTACTATGGTTTGCAGTTTGACACTATTGCATGGATAATTTCACTGTTTTAGCAGCTTGTGTAAGCATAGGAAATGGTGATCATGTGACATTTAGTGGTTTAGTTTTAATATATATGACATTTGAATTTGCATAAAGTTATAATGGAATTAAATGCATTTTGTAACACACTAGTAGTGCTTTTAAGAAGAGTGATTTTCTAAAAAAAAAATATATGTACATAAATAGTGATGATATTTAGCTACATATGGTTATGTCTGTTCTTAAATTTTTTAAAAGCTTCCATACTGCTTGGTAAATTGAATATAATTATTGTTTTTATACATATTTAACACTTCTATTCTACTATCCACATTTCAAACAAATGAACAAAAATTGGTTGACTAAATTATAGTAATTTTTATGTTACATGTAGCAATGATTAGTGCAACAGCAATTACATATGCATTCTACTTCTCAAGATTAAACAATTACAATAACTCTTCATTGCTATCCAAATGAATTAAGTTACTTAGAATTGTGCGAATCAATTTTACACCATTTCAGTCTTAATATGATGCTAGGTTAGGTTACTAAAATAGATCTCCATTCAGTAATTCTTTATATACAAATTTTATTTTGAAGATTTAAAGTAATGAGCAATTATTGTGTGATCATATTTTATGAATATGCATTTAGTTTACTTTCAAATTCATATCATTTAATTTAATAATCCTTAAAATGAAAAAAAGCACAGTCCAAATAAGTTGTTTAGAAAATTCAGTATGCTGTAATCAACTTTACAGCTAGATACATATGATGGTAAGAATAACAAAATTGGAAGTAAAAAATATATATTTACTGAGTAAATAATTATGTACTTTAAACAAAGGTATAAATAGCATATAATTGTTGATAAAAATGTTGGAAAATCATATAACAATTTGGAAATTATGGAATAAGTTTTGTTAATTCAATGATTGTATGCACAAACATTGGATATTTTGTTATGATATAACAGATAAATAAAATCAATGATACATACACAGAATCAGAAAAGAAATGTCCCTTTTGATGAATTGTTCTTTTTATCTAATGTTTATAAATATGGTCATCAGTATTCTATTATAAATTTGACAGAAAATGACAATTTTTTTCTTTTATGTTTTCATATTTAAAATTCTCAGTATGGTAATTAAAGTCTACTTTTATGATTTCGGACTTTTTTTTTTCCTCTTATATCATATATGGGAGGAGGGGGATTTATAATATTGGGGTGATATATATTTTGAATATTACCATTGTATACACCGCATGTGTATATTTTTTTATGTAAAAAAAATATTAGTGAAAATTTTTAATTTAATGATTAAATATTATATTAATCTGAATATTCAACATAATGTTTAATTTAATAAATATTTGAGCTTTAACTAAAGATAAATTATTATTTTGTAGGAATATAATCAATTATGTATTTTTAATTCATGGATAAGCTTGTCATAAAACAGAAATCGCTGCTCCATTCAACATTCTCTTTTTTATACAGAAATATAAACTTTTCTTAAAATGGTAATTATGCATTAGTCTGGGGTAAAATTTTAGACTTCATTCCTTATGATTATTTATGACTGCTAAATATTTGATAATACATTTTATTTAATTAATTAAGTAAAGAATCATTTTTAACAAAGTTGTAAATAACAACTCCACTTTCCGTATTAATGTCAATTAATTTATGTGGCAAAAAATAGATATATTTAAAGCATAACTAGATCAGTAGTAGCTAGAAGTTAATAAAGAATACAAAAATACTCTAGAGATCTTCCAACAACTTATCTTTAAAAGTATCCTACCCATCACATTGCTGTATATTTAAATGGACAAGATCCTATACATGAGGGGTCAGAGTGATTTAACGTTAACATGGCACATGATAATAATATTTGGCATTAATAAAGGATTTGGGCATTCCATCATCAAATTTTCAAAGGTATGGATGGTTGAAGAGTTGGAGGATGGAGAAGATTGAAGCCTGTCCATTAAAGTTTGAAGATTTGCTATCTTAATATAAACCGAGCACTGATTATATATATTTGTGAGAGATGATGATCTGGAACAACTGATGATACTGGTTTAGCATGAAATAATTATACTGGAGATCATTTATCTTTTTCACATGTGTATCGGTGAAATAGACTGGACAGCTGATGGAAGCTTGAAAATCTGGGTTCAAATCCTCTATAATTACATCTCAACTCTCAAGTATAATAAATTGTGTACTTGTATTCTAATATTAATTAAATAAAACATACTATCAAATATTTAGCAGTCATAGATAATCATAATGGTTTTAATAGAGACTAAAATTTCACAGCTGGACTCATACATAAGTGCCCTTAAAATAATATATAATTTTGTAAAAATATTTTTATTTTCTCATAATATTTAATATAAAATAACATTAACAAACTAACAAAATTTTTAATATAATTTCATACTTTTATTAAAATATTTTTTATGAATAATTCACTATTTTTTTTCTTTGCACCATATCTTGCTCTCATAAAATAATTCCACCTCCACTGAATTCCATTCTCTTAAAAGAAAAAGAAAAAAAAAATTAAATAACATATATATATATTCACTAATAAATTATACATAAATATAATTTTAATATAACAAAAATAAAATTGGTATTAACATGATAATATTTAATTTACTAACATTAAATACGGTATATAAATGTTAGTTATAGCCAGCTAACAGCAAGAACATCATTTCTAATAATACATTTTAAAAAATAATAATAAAAAAAAGGTTACAAAGTTAAAATTAATAGGGAGGAAGAGGGGAAAAACATTATTAAAAAAACACTAAAATTTGTAGTAGTTTTTTTAACAATTTATTTTATTTCCAATATATGTTTTTTAATATGTTGTTGTTTACCAATTACTATCATAATATATAGTAATATTGTATTTTAAAAAATGTTAAATTCAGAGGATGAGATAATTTTGATTCACTAAAATATAATGCATTTAAATAATTCATAAATATTATGTAATATAATTTTTTTATTTAAAATAATTTTGATGCAAGGTTAATTGTTTTATTTAGCAAAGGTTTTAATCAGCATTAAACTGTTGCACATGCGCTTTGGATTTTAACTATAAAATGAATGAATACAAACACTTCAAACACATGATAAAGTCTTTGGAAAAGATAGAATGGCCATCTATCTTTTCGAACCCAACGCTTTTGTATGGGAAAATCTTATCGCGCTATATAAAATAATTGACTTAGCAAAGGTTATAAAACATTTATCCAACCAAGAATTGTAAATCATTTGGCATTAGCCTGAGAAGTCTAGACAAAACTGACAACTGATATAAAACATTTTACTTCTTATTTTAACTCGATCAAGAATCAATGCCATATAATAATCAAATAGTTTTAATCAATGATAGGTTTGTGAGAGAAATGCATGCAAAAACTTGTAAACAACACTTGTCATCCATTAAAATATATATATATATACACTAACAATTTTTTTAGAAAAATAAAAACATGAGTGATGTGAAAACTTCTTTATAACCAGATTAGAATCCCATCTAATACAAATAATACCCGAACAAGGAAAATAAAATTTTTCTAGTTAATCATCAAACCAGGTGATCAATATGTAACCTTCTACAGAAGACTATATTAAAATGCAAGGACTTCAATATCCTAGACTAATAATAATGAAAAGGAAGAAGAGAAAAGTTGAAAGTGACATTTGCCAGTCATTTAAATGTCCATCCCAATGCCAATTAAAAAGCTTAATTGCATAATATGCCCAAGTTGTGAATTGCTTAATTTTATTTTAAAGTTGTATTAATAGATCACTTTAGAGAACTAATACTAATAAAAAGATTTGCAAAATAACTGAAATGTGATGAGTTATTAAAAGAAAGAGAACAGAAAAGAAAGCAAAGAAAAAATAATAATTATGAATATTGAGCACATATTACAGCCATGACTATAAAATAGTTTAATAGCATTTTGTGTACTAGTTAAAATTATGTTATTATTAAAATATATATTAAGGTTATAACCTTAAGACTATGCGCCTAAAATACGACACTAGGAACCTCTACAAATCTAAACACAAGATTAACAACTTTAAAAGACAAGAGCTGCCACTCTTATCTTCAATCTAATTTCTAAATATAAATTTTAGGCTCATAGTCTTAAGATTATAGCCTTAATATATATTACTTATGTAATGAGTATGCGCTTTACAAATTATTAATTATTATTAAAAATAATTTAACCATAAAGGGCAAATTTGAAAAGGTTTACAAAATTCTTAATTGCATACATACCAGGAATATACAATTGATCCCTAACAGCAAAATATTTAAATATATATCCATTAATCAGAAATCATATGAAATGCATTATCTGTCTGTGTGCATTAAATACCTTTTTTATATGCATCGATTTTATGTTTTAAAAATTAAATTAGTTTTGATAATTACAAAAAAAAAAAAAAAGATTCAAATAATAGAGTCAGGAATAAATAAATTAAAACTAATTTAAAAATAATAGTATGATATATATCAGATACCTGTAAGTAAACAGGTGAATCTAATTTTTTTTAATTTAATAATAATGCAATAGAAACAGCTTGGTTGAATTATAAGTATGGATGTATAAATGTGATACTTTTGTCACAAGTATTACATTTATAAGTTAGTCTGAATGATGATAAAAGGATTAGTAAATTTAAGAACTAATACATAATTTTTTTTTATTATTATCATGTAAGAAAACAAAATACAACTTAATTTACATCATAACTCAAGCACCCAATAGATTTAAGCCCTGATTTAAGCATGGTGAGCAAAGACTGGTTTATCTAGATATAAACCTTAAGCATAAACTACACTTATGCTTTTAAAATTGATGCTTATGAGAGAGTGTAAACAGATTATAAAGTACAAATTCCGAGAAGTTACTCTTGATTTATAATATTACGTATTGTACCAATATCGTATTGGTATATATAATAATTTTGTCTAAAAATGATTGAAATAAAAACCTCTCGTTTAAAGAAAGGGTTAAAAGTTTAAAGAGTTATTTATATAAGTTAAAATGTTAAGAATAAAAGTCTAAAGAGGTTTTTTTCCTATTATTAGTAGTTTGAAATAAAAGTACAAGTAATTAATTAGAAGGGGGAAAATTTAAAAGTATATCAGTTTAAAATATAAATCTTTTACATAAAAGATTTATATCATCTCTTTTCATTTAATTTAAAGAAAAAAAAGTCTTATCCTGTAATTTAAAAAAATGCAAATATATATGTGTGTTAATCGCGAATGATTGTAAGTATAAGGAATAGTAAATAAATGTGTGCGTGTTAAATATTAAAAATGATATACATGAATAAGCATTTATTTTATAACGACTTGCGTGCGATTATAATTACGATAGAATGACAGCCTGTTAAGCTAATTGCGCAGACGCTGTGAGAATGTTATTAATAAATGAATACCTTCGAACAACCACATGATATAGTATTTATATAAGAGTAAAAAGGAATCCTCTTACCCTTACGACTCAAATGTTTATATATAAGCAAATCTAAAGTAGTTGTAATGAAGGCGTGACTACATAATAGTCACTTTAAATTACTATATATAATGTCTGTATGAATGACGCCAATGAAATTTTCTAGAATTTACTAAACGCCACTATTATGTAGTCACGCCTTCGTTACAACTACTTTAGATTTGCTCATATATAAACATTTGAGTCTTAAGGGTAAGAGGATTCCTTTTTACTCTTATATAAATACTATAT
Organism: Epiperipatus broadwayi; assembly: GCA_028023455.1. Lineage (NCBI taxonomy): Eukaryota > Metazoa > Onychophora > Udeonychophora > Euonychophora > Peripatidae > Epiperipatus > Epiperipatus broadwayi. The sequence goes on from JAQFVV010006255.1 coordinate 1,503,100, forward strand.
CATGTGGTTGTTCGAAGGTATTCATTTATTAATAACATTCTCACAGCGTCTGCGCAATTAGCTTAACAGGCTGTCATTCTATCGTAAAAATGATATAGAAAATTAAAATGTAAAACACAGAATTTGCGATGGCTACTAAGTTAAAAATCTACAAAACAACAAGTTTTGCGACAGCTACTAAGTTAAACAAAAATCAACAACAATAAGTTTGCAATGGCTGCTAATTAACATCTCCAACAACAGGATTAAAAGCTTATCAGAGAAATGCAATTAAAAACAAGGAAAGAATATCAACAACAACTATAGTTGGCGGATACCAAAGTGACAACAGGTCATCTTAATAAGTAGTCATTTTTTCATCGGACAAGCAGTCCAGTTCAGTTGAAATACAGTTGAGAAAGACTACAGTTCGGTCACTTCAATGCAGTTCAGTCAATCTATTATGTATCCAGAATCAGAAACCATACAGTGTTGAGCAGCTTTTAGGAATATATGACTATTGCTCTAGCCCGAGTCCAATGGAACAGCCAAAATGCCCATGAAAAGAAATGCCTGCCTATCAACTTGAAAATCCACTGTCAATATCTAATTGTCTTAAAGAAAATGCCTCGGAATAATAAGCATCAAATCTCCACAGAAAACCTCAAATCTAACCAGTTAGAAATATTTTCATTAGAAGCAGCAAACAGCAAGAAGTGTCCATGATAAAATCCTAGGTAATAAATAACATTTTCTTATTTCCATTTAAAGTAGCAATTGCAACAGTCTGAAGCCTCCCAGAGTCAAATAATAAAGAACTCTATAGCATGCATAAATGAACTATTGATGTGCGTGTTCTAAATGTCTTGTGTTTATTTAATACTCTTGTTACATAATATTATATTGTTTGATTTATTAAGAGTGCGTGTCAAATAATAATGAACTCTATAGCATGCATAAACGAACTATTGATATGCGTATTCTAAATGTAAAAACTCTTGTTACATAATATTATATTGCCTGATTTATTAAGAGTGAGTGTCATGATATATAAAAATCATTAATAAATTTGATTAAGAATTCATAGTACTAGTTTTTAAGTTATAGGTGTAAACATTGAATGCTTGTAATTATCAGTATTTAATTAATGAAGTTCTTATTAAGTATTTAAAAATCAGAATAAATGTTTAGTTAAATAAATTATCTTTAAACTTAATTTTGTCGGTCAATTCTTTTTACCACTAGTTAAACAAATAATTGTTATTGTATTACTTTAGATTGAGCTAGTCTTGGGATATTTCAAACACTGGATTATGGGCTTACTGCCCAAACATGTTAGTTCTAGTAACTAGCTGGCGCCCGGGATTTACTCAGAAACAAATAAGTGCTTGGATAGTAGGGGTTTGAATCTAGCAGTCAAGGTGGGTCACAGTCTGGAAATATGATCGTGTTATGCGTTGCATAGCTTGGTCTGATCGTGGGTATTGTTGATAGTTCTGCTATCGATGATATTCTCCCCTCTGTTCGAAGGGCCGGTCCGTTCACATAATAGTTATGATATAAAAAGTAAAATCATAATAACTAAGGTTTAAACTCAGCTAAACCTACAAAAAGAGTATGCTGAATCATCTACGGTTCGGACCCAGCACAGTATGTATGTGCACTATATAAGTAACAGATTATATCATTAATAATTATATAAATAAAATATATGAGGTCAACCTACCAACTACTAAAAGATGTTTTGGATCTGATGCAATCATGGGTTCATGGGGGGCAAAGAGATTACAAACAATTTCATTAATAATTTAAGTAAAAATTGAGATAGCATATATAATGTGATTTACAATATACTAGACAGCATTCCATATCTATTAAGAATGTATCGAATATGAATATAAAGTTATGTAATCAAGCAAGGGATGGGTAACAAATGTTGTAATTAGGACCGAGATGAACAGAATAAAGGATTCTATATCACATCCTTGATAAAGATATAAATAACCCCATCTCTGAAATATTCTTACATTTACACATGCACTCATAAGCTGGAAATCTCTAATTTTCCTGGATGATAAAATTGTAATCCATTTATTTACTAAGACAGTAAACCTTAAGAATATGCGCGTGAAAATGCGAAGGTAGAGACCTCTACAAGTCTTAACCACAAGCTTATGCTTTGGAAGAAAAGCTGGTGGTTAAGACCTGCAGAGGTCTCTACCTTCGTATTTTCACGAGCATATTCTTAAGGTTTACAGCCTTAGTAAATATTACTTATGTAATCAATGTGCATTTAAATAAATTTATAATCTATGCAGACTTTCTTAAATAAAGATTTAGAACTCATATATAAATGAAATTCCTTTCTTTTTTTTTTTTAAATAAAATCTCTTAACATAAATCTTACAATAGGAGTTTATATAATGTAAAATAATCATAGCTAATGACTAGTCTGTGAGATGCTTTCAAAATTGTAATGACAATACATATGCTTTCCTTACAAAGATAAAAACACCTCTGTAAATTATAAATATGCGATTTTTTTCGCATGCATTAGTGAAGCTGTAATTATACTATAATGTTTAATATGCCTTCTTAGTGCTTTCGAGATGTAGTATTTAAATCTCATACTCATAGCTTTATGAATGAAGACTGTTGTGATTTATATTGTACACATATGCAAATGAGCTTGAATTTTTAATTAATTAGTCCATTGTTTGGAGAGAGCAAAGCATGCCTCTTTTCTATACATAAACACACCTTAAGTCATATCTATCATTATTGCCTAGTATATAGATATGTGAGAACCTCATTTTAAACAATGTTATATTACTACAAGAATAAGTCAAAGGCAATGGAGTTTAGTCTCTAAATATAATTTTTGGAGATGTTTAGTCTATTCAGATTAGTTAATCATATGAATAAACGAAGAATGAATATTAAAAAACATGCACATGAAATCAACCAGGATTTGGATTTTATCATTTTTATTGTAGAAAAATGAAATCAACCAGGCAGATTTATAGTATATAAAACAATTAAAATCATACAATAAAATGACAAAAGAGAGTTATTATTTATTTTGCACTGAAATTATGAATTAATAAAAATAATAGCAGTAGAATCAGTAAATCCTATAGTAACAATAATAGATTAATTAAAGATTCATGTTGAAATTTTGTGTAACAATCTATCCTTATTAGAAAGGTTTACTGAAAGTTTGTATTTATTAAATCTTTGTTTAATTTTGTTTTGTCAATAAGTAATTTTTAAATTTTATTTCTATATGTCAAAAGTCTTCCACTGCTCATTCATCTTACATGTCAATCCAATGAAAGTGTGATTTTACAATAATGGACTCAATAGTATCGCATTCAGTAAGCTGAAGAACATATTCATTGGTTTTATGATCTTGCCATTGCATTTTTAAAATTTTATAAAGCATCCTTAAATGAAACTTTTCTAATGCCCAAGTTTCACAACCATACAATAAATTTGATAAAATAACAATCTTATATACAGCTAATTTAGTTGTAATAATTATTTTCCTATAGTGAAATTCTATTTTTTTTAACTTGTTAAAAGTAACATCAGCATATTAGTCTATATTAGATCTCAACATCTTATAAAACTACCAAAGTATTTAAAGTGATTTACATTCTCAAGTTGATAACCATCCAATATGAAGGTTGTGGAAGACTTTTCTTCTGTTGCTGACTGATAAAGAGCTTGAATTTTTTGGCCATTAATTAATAAACCAAGATCTTCATAAATGGCATTCAAAACATTAAGAACATTCTGTAAATCATTTTTTGAACTGGCAAAAATAGCACAATTATTAGCAGACTGTAAATGTAGAATCTAAGAAGATGAAGTTTTTGTTTTTGCTTTTAACTGATTCAAATTAAAAATTCAACTATCAAATCTATATTGTATCTTGATATTTGTTTGATTAAACTACCTATAGACCAGTGCCATAAAAGTAATGTTGGAACAAATACACAGTCTTTGTTTAACATCAGTTTTGATTTCAAATGCTTCAGATTTTCTATTTGTAGTAATAACCCTTCCACTCATTCCATGATGCAGAAACTGTATAATAGGAGGAAATTTTGAAAGACAACCAACTAATTTCAAATAATGTCATAGATTTGTCCTACTAACTGAATCAGATGCCTTGGCCAATTGAATAAAAGCAATATATATATATAAATCATTCCTTTTTGCCAGATATTTTTTTTACAATTGCCTAGCAACAAAAATCATATCTATAAGTGCTTCTTGATTAACTAAACCCACAGTGAATCTCTGGTAAATTCAACAAAATTCTTGAAAATATTTATGCTATTGTGAATGATAACAATATTCCACAATAATTACATCAATCTTGTCTATTCCATTTATTTTTAAAAATTGAAACAGTAAAAGCATTCTTAAAATTGGATGACAACTTCATGGGTTCAGATATTCCTAAAAAATTCCAACATTTTTGAAGTTAACGTATCACCATCATATTATTTTAAAACGTCTTCAAGTATTTCATCAGAACCTGCAGTCTTTCTAGTTTTAAGATTACAAAGAATTGTTTTAATCTCTTAAGCTGGATATCTTTGTCCAAATCTAAATGAGTGGATAAAATGGATATATCAATAAAAGTTGTTATCTCAATTCTTATATCATTATTCAAAAAATAATCAAAATACTCTTTCCTTCTGTTTAATATATCATTGTTATCATATAAGAGAATGCTATTGCTAGATTTAATGGAATTGTGATGCCATTTTTCAGGTCCACTTGTTGTTTTCAAAGCACCAAAAAAAAAAAAAAAATCTAGAATAATCATACCAACAAATGTCTGTATCTTCTTTGCAATTTTAATCTATCAACCATTTTTAAGCTTTCTTGTGAGATACTGGATTTCTGCCTTCAGATTTTTAATTTATTATGAAGTTCTACATTTATTGTTTTGCCAAGCAGAAAATGCATGTTTCTTTTTTAATTAGATCACAATAAAATGATCACTGTCAGAAAAATAGTCATGATTCTTCTTTTTAGTGAAACCTAGAATAGATTTACTTGTATCCATAATACACTCCTTACAAGAATTTCATATTTCAGTAATATGAATCCTGAAAAATCCAAATTAGCAACTTTCATGCTTAATAGCTGTTGAGATTTAGTATGTATAGTAAAAGGACAAACAGCAATTTTCTTGTGAATACGATTGAAATAATATCTATTTTTTAATGCAATTATCATTTTAATCTTGAAGAATATTAAACTATGATTTGTCCAATAATTTGAGCTTTAAGAGCTCATGTAATTTGAACTTGTGTTGTATTCTGACTCTTAACAGTAATACAATCTATTAAATGCCATTATTTTAAGCATGGATGCAGCCATGTTTATTTGTAGTGGTTTTTCTGCCTAAATAAAGTGTTTGTGTTAATCAGTTCATGTGTTTTGCATAAATTCAGTAATAACAAATCATTTGAATTTATAGCCCAATACTTATTTAAATAACTATTGACCAAAATCTACTTTTTGATCCAACACAATTATTAAAGTTTCACTATCCAACAAGGAATAAAAACTTTCCTTCTTCTGAATCTAAGATTGGAGCATAGGCACTAAAAAATGATTCCTACTACTACTATGCAAAACAAGTTTTAAGATCATTAACCTTTCACTGATACAACAAAGAATTCCAACAATAGAAGACACTAAATAAAATTTTGTTTGCAAATCCAACACCATACATTCTTCTTTCACTGACTGACCCGCCTTTTCAAAAATAGTTGTATCCATTCATCTAATAAATTTCCTTCGTCTGATAGACAAATTTCCCTAGAGCAGCTGTATCAATCTTACATCTTGACAAGTCCTTACCTTAAGTACAGTCCTCTGTTCTGGTTTTTAACAGTTTGTATCAAGTAAAGTCCACATATTCCATATATCTATACTTAGAAAAAAAATTAGAATTATGATACTTACCTTTAGTACTGTCACTCATTCTTGTTTACCATTACTACTAACATTATTATTACTATTATTATTTCTATCACTAAATGAGTAATCTGCCAAGAATAGCAACCTAACCCATATGAGACAGGACATTTTTAAACTACATTTTCTAGGTCCTTCCACTTTTGTGATAGATAGGGAGATCCCTAAATAGGACTATCTAAACATACAATTTTTGCCAATCAAAATTCCCATCTCAAATCCAGTTCCAAACTGACTCATTGGTGATTGTACAACCTCAAGCAAAGATCACAACTAAGAATTGCCAGCCTACTAAGCCTGTTTCAATTATTATTCTTAATTTTTTAAGTGTTTGAGCTATAAAAAAAAAAAGAGGAACTAGAATTGCTATGTGTGTATTAAAATATGGAAACATTATAGCCTAAGCACAGTATTCAACATTAGTGTACTATCATTATGTATATATATAATAGAAATATAATAAGCAAGCTAATAGCTCTAAACAAGTTTTTCCGATAAATGTCAGAAGAGAAAGCATTTAAAATCTCTATCTAAAAATTATACCTATCCCCAAACCAGCTTTGAGCTGATGGTTCTCTTCAGTGAGCGCTAAGATATTCAGACACTAAATCCAAAATACCAACTTAAATGCATTTATCTAATACTTAACTATTAAGTAGAAAATATGAAATTTTCAGACATCTCTATGTCTTCAAATCCAGCTATCTAACTTAAATAGATGATGAATATTTCAGATTTTCTATTTGATCGTTAAATATTAGATAAACGCTGTGTTTGAATTGGTATTTTGGATCTAGTGTATGAATATCCTAGTACCTCACTGAAGGGAGCTACCAACTCGAATCTGATTTGGGAATAGGGATAATTCTACATAAGAGATTTTAAATGCTTTCTCTTCTGGCATTTATCAGAAAAACTTGTTTAGAGCTATAGCACTCTCTTTATATTACTTTTATAATACAAGCTTATTAAATTAAGTCGTGTGATGTATGACTTGATTTTCTTAACATATATATAAAATCAGTTAATATATATATTAAACAGAGCAAAACTCTCCATGCAGTATTGCCACCTGTGCTAAACAGAGTAATCAATGGATGCCAGAAGGCTTGTGCATAAAATCCCTATCTAATGCCTACTCATCCAATATCCCCAGACTAGTTTCTGGCTTGTCGCCTTCGCCTTCTGGCATCCATTGATTACTTTGTTTAGCAATACTGTATGGAGAGTTTTGCTCTGTTTATCAACAATTAATGTGCTAGTATAGGAAATGTGATCATGTAATATATATATATTCTCCTTGAATAAGGTTCTTAAAATTGTTGCTCTAAAATATTCAAATTCTAATAAGCTTTTCTTATAAATTTTAATTTATAATCAACGTTCACAACATCAAATGTACTATATATGTATTTCAATAGAAATAAATGGGTAAATCTGTAAAATAATTAAAGTTTAATCAATCAACAAATAGCATTGCTAGCCCCAAAATGAAATCTCTTGTTAATTTATCATATATATATAATATCTAGGTTCTCTATCATTATTAATAAAATGAAAATATTACAACAGAGATTAAACATGTTAAATGAAATTAAGTAGACCGAATATACTTTCAACTGTGTGCACACACACTGAAAATATATTCGGTCTACTTAATTTCATTTAATGTATTTAATCTTTATTTTTTTTTTTTTTTTCCATATGTCAAATGTGTTGACCGAGAAGCGAACCCGGACCAACTGCTTGGAAGGCAGCTTTATATCATAAACATCTAAAATATATTTTAATAATTTACAAATATTATATGTATTTTTATTTTTTTTTAAAAAAAAGAAGCTATAATTACTTGTTGTGGTTCAACAAAAGCCAGCCAATCTGATGAATGTGTTGGAAGTAAACCCATGGATGAACATTTGTAAAGAGCCAAAGCTAAACCAGCCAGATTTCCTAATAAAAACACAAATTTCTGCAGTGCAGCTTGACTACCTTCAATCATTTTGAAAGCTGAAATGACACAATTTTCCAATAAAATATATTATAAAACTGTAACTATTTAATATCTGTTATGCATCACATGAGAAATTAATAAACTAACATTATACAAATCTTTTTTATTTAAAAATTATTACTTTTCCTATAATATTTAACTTGTGAAAAGTTAAAATGAAAATGTACAGAAATAGTAAGATTTCAAAGATGAGAGAGAACATTAGAAATCTGAAACTATAGTTCTATGTGATTAATTTCATTTTAATTTTTCAAAAGTTGACTGTAATAGAAATTTATTCTTAAAAGAAAAAGATTTATTTAATTATATAACCTGTATCTATTTTGAAACTTAGTTTTTTTCAGATTGCATTATAAAAAACATATTTAATTTTTAATAAAATTAAATTAAAATACCCTACATTGAATGCATACATATAGTGTATATATATATAACCATTCAGCACTTAGACAATCCCAATATCAATAACAATTTTAAACTATTGTCAAGGCAACTTATTATATATATAAATAAAATCTGTAAAATACTTTGATATATTACTTCATTTATTAGTATACAAATTAAAAAGCGTATGAAACACTTGAACGAGAAGCTATAAAGATTCCATAAATTATTATACGCTAAGCGCTTTCGAGGCCATTTGCCTCATATTTATTAGTCTAACAACAATTACTAAAAGAAGCAGTTATTTAATCTTATTCATTTATCCTGTTTTCTTACTTAATTTTGATGAATAAAAACACAAAAACAACAACTCAGTATTGATGAAATATCAACAAGTGACAATAACATGTAAAAAATTATCAAAGTCAATGAAATTTAAAATCAGATATGTCAAATGTAGAATTTTCATATTAATAATTTTTATTAGTCATTCATCATCTACGACATTATTAAGTGCAACAAAAGTCAACATTTTTGTTCGATCTGTTTATCTAATAGAAATAAGACAGTTTTAGATATGAATGTAAAAGTGATCAAATTCTTGAAAGCTATAGTTAATATGTCTATAGTTTACAATATTCAGTAGTATAAATATATAAAATATTCTTTATTTCACACATACAGGTAAAAGCAATGAAAATAAGCAAAAAATATAAGCTGATCATAAAATACTTCACTGTCTGAATAATTTAAAATTTACAAAACAAAATTATAATAAAAGTACAATCTTTTAGAATTTAAAAATAGTATACTTGATTTAAGAGTAAGTAGTTTACATATATTTAATATAGTTATGAACAGCCAAAAGAGTACTAGAATATTCAGAAAAATCAATGCTAATCTGATTGTTATCCTTAGTATATATTTGTATACCATGCTTATTAATAAAAAAAAAATAATTTAATTTTAATAAAATATGTTCATTTTCAAAATGAAAAGCCAATGGTGTAACAGCTAGTATATGTATCTACTATGCACTTAAACTGAGAACAAATCAAAATGAAATTTAAATTTTTTTAGATAGTTGATCCATTGTTACTTTAATTAGTCATTTAGATTAGTCAATGAATGAATATCCATCTATTATAGATGAGAATGGTCCATAAAATAATCTGGGGTAATAAAATGAATATATGACCTTAAAATAAAAACACAATATGATGCATAATTTAGCCATATTTGATGATGCTCCTACAAATTCTAAGCTAATAATTTATCTCATCCTTTTTATTATCATATTTAAAGTATAAAGAGTAGGTTGAACTTATAATACTCGCTAAAACATTTTTTAAATCAAAGAAACTGGCCCTGCATTAGAAATTATTGTAAGCGATGAATTAATGTTGCAATATTCATTATCAATTCTTTGGCCCCTGATAATACACATAATATTGCACCCTATCAAAATATATTTATTGTAGATACTTATTTCATAATGAGAAATGTATAAAATTTACTCCTCGTAATATGGGTAAATTAACATCACAAGCAAATCTGCGTATGTAACGAAACATCTCAAAAGACAAGATCTCTGGGTGGTTAAAACATTTTGATTTTTTTCAGTAATTTTGATTATATAAAAGATCAAATAGTATTAAATCATTATAAATTAAAAATGAAAGTCTAACTCCACATGTAGTCTCTAATAAGTCCCTTTGAGCCATCTCTAATGTAGTTATAAAAAAAGATTAATATGAAAACATTTAATTACAGAATTAATAACCAATATTGCAAATAAAACAAATAATAAAAAACTACTTGATACATAATCAAACTAGTTAAACAGGATAATATACAAATTACATAGTGATTTGATAAAATGAAAAGATAGTAAATATTATTATAAATGTATTTTTTTTTTTCTTAAAGCTTTCTTAATCAATTACTTTTTAATTAGCATCTTATTTTATGATTAATTATAAACAAAAACGCAAAGAGATTACAAGTTAAAAAACAACTACATAAAATGTTTAACAAACATTAGCAGTTGAAAGTTTATAAAAATTAACTTTGTAATCCTAAAAAAAGCATCTAATTCTTTTATTATGTATATAGGTATACAACAATATTGAATGTTAATTTAATTTACATCATCAGTAGAATTTTTTATAATCTTTCAAGTGACAATGTTTGATAAAAAAATCAACCAATCTCACATGAATACATTTCTATCATAACCAATGTCATCAGCAGCCTGGAAAACAGTTGACTCTCCATTAAACATAACAATGCAGCCTCGAGTCAAACACCATCACAATTTTTAATTTAGTATTAAACTTTGAATGTAATTTAGTGAAGCATGGATATATATTATTTTCATCAGTTTTAAATATATATTAATTTCCACCATATACAAAAAAGCCAGATTTAAGATTGCGTTGTGAGGATAGTTTGGTTCATTGATAATTATATAGAGTAAAGATAGTTAGAAATTTTACTGGATTACAGATCAAATAAATTTCAATGCAATGTTTATTTTCATATATATGTATTTAACCCTATGTGTTAAATAAAAAGAATTTAAAATAATATCATGCACAAGTTTTAAATAATTGATCTTTAACTTAATTTAAAGTTTATATCTGAGCAAATATGAATACAATAATCTCTAACCTCATATTTTTATTAATCTAAAAGATGGACAATTGTCATACTTGTAGATTAAATTGCAACAAAGTATGAGGGAAAAAATAATGAATGACTATAAAGATATTTGAGAGAGTTAATGAACTAGGTCAATTAGCAAATTGATTTTTTTTACTTTTTCTTATGTTTTTATTCATCTATTTGAAGAAAATATTTAGCAAAAGATTTTCAAAATATGTAATTAACCTATATATGTTGAAATGAATATATTCATGGGTAAAAGATGTTTTCAGGAGCAACTATGTTTAATGAAAAATAAAACAAAAGCAAAAATAAAGTAATAGTAACTGACGACTCGGCAAAATAAGATTTGCTCTCATCTGGATGTACATAAATCATGTGACTGCTTCAGTGATAATAATTACATCACATGGTTGTTGATTAGTTTGGCTTAAATTTAATTCCATTATCAATTTATAATCAAACAATTTGTGAACAACATATAATAAACATAATGAAACAACAATAATAATTTAATTAAAATTTGCTAAAAATTACAAGTTGAACTTCAATCCAGGAATCTTTAATTTGTCACTCTACTATTGCACTAAATTGGATATAGTAATTAAACAATAATAAATCTAATATGATATAAAAATCTGGAAACTTCTATTAACTCAATCTTCATTAACAGAATCCCAAGATTCACAGTTAAATGATTATGGAAATACAGTACACATATATTTATCCGCAATTATATGTCTTCTTAGAAAATGAAAAAAAAAATCTAAATGAAATGGCATGGTACAGACTCACTACTCACACAGTGATGATATGACTATATTAGGTGTGGACAAACTTCAAAACAAAAATAAACTTTGTATTTTTTTTTTCTAATAATTTTTGAAATTTTTTTTATACTTCTGAAGACTCATGATAATATAAAAAACAAGTTTTTTTTAAAATTGTAAAAGTCACTGATTTCTTAAAATAATGAAACAAAAAATAGAAAATCGATCATATTTCAAAAAATAATTAACCTTACTACAAAAAGTATATATTAGTAATTTTTTTAAAAAAATATTTTATTGAAAATATTTAATTTTATTAAATAATAAAAAGTCAAGAGACATTTAAACAGAAACATCCCAATTGGTAGACCCCCCCCCATCTCACCATCTTTCTTCAGAATATGTTGCTGATCTTTTAAAAACATATGTGTGATTTTAGATTTCTAATCACTTAAATAACTTATTTAAATAATAATTCTTTCATTGTTTTAGTTGCCTATTATTTTGAATAACAATACTTTGCCTTCAAAATAATTGGTCAGTAAAACAATGGTAATTATTATATTAATTTTAAACACAGATATATATATAAGACAATATCTTTATTATAATTTAAATCTTCAAAAAATTATCTTACAATCATTTAATTATTCTTATATACGTATATATTTAAATAAATACATATATAATATTTATGAAGTGATAGATTTCAAATGTGTTCAATATAAGAATTCTTTTCAAGTGAGAGTTTTCAGAATTATTTTTGAATAACTGTAAAAAATATAATCCAATAATTAGATAAAAAAAATGAATCCACTTCCATATGGTCTCTAAGATCTTATATGGATAACAGATCATATCTAGTCTGGGGTTGGGGAATCTCCAGGCCTGGGGTCAACTCCAGTCCTCGAAAGCTCTCAATATGTCCCATAGATATTTTCATAAACATATATAAAATGTCCCTGTATTCTATTTAAACACATGCAGTTCAAATATTGAATTAAGAATTAAGTAATATAAAATATTTATTTTCTCAACTATATCCATTCATGAGAGATAAATTATTATTTATCTAATTACAGATTTAATCTATGATGCTGAGGATATTTTGTTTGTTTTTATACTGATTTTCACAGACTAACTGCATATTTGCAAAAATAAAATTAGAATTTTAGTCTGTTTTATTATTATTATTTTGCATTTATTTATTTTTATTGTAATGGCTACTCTGAGTAGATAAAAAAAATTGCGTATTTCAATTTTTTTTTATAGGCAGAAATAATAAATCGATGTGCCTGATATGTTTGTAAAGTATTTTATTAAAAAAAAACATCATCACTATTTATCAAAACAGTATGATCACAATAAAATTGTTGTGAAAGAAGGAAATATTAAAATAGAAAACTTGAAAAGAAGCTTCATGAAGTGACTGTTATGCTTCATATAAAGTCCAAATAAGTCAGAAAATACAGTGAAAGGAAAGTACTTTGCAGAAACTTCAAAATCATTTTCTGAAGGGAAGTTTATAAATGACTGCATCTTAGCTGCTGTAAAATTAATCTATCCAGAACGTAAAAAGAAATTTGAGAATATAAATATGTCGCAAAGAAGAATTACATGGCAACTTGGAAAAATTATCATTAAATGTGGAACAAACATTAATAATAATGATGTTATTTTTAAGTCACAAAAAATTATGGGCCTCATGTAAAAAGGGCAAGTTGAATTTGGTCTGCCAGCTAAGCTGAAAAGATGGCCATCCTTAATGATTAGGGACAAATTAATTAAATGTTTGATCAAATATAGCAGGCTAATTTTTAAGTTGATAATTTTGTATGGCTCACAAATGATATTATAAATATTCAAATGACCCTTGGCAGAAAAAAAGGTTCCCCACTTTTGATCTAATCATTTAGTTTCTAACAAAAAGATTAAATTTTTCCATTATACTACATTTTTGATTTAACCAAAGTGCCTACTTTATTTGCTTTTATACAAATATATAAAGAAACAAAACTAAAAATATTGTAGATAAAAGTACAATATATTATATGTCAATATACAAAAGTAGATATCTTTGTTTTATTGTGTTGTGTGATACCAATTATTATTAGCATTATTTCAATACAAACTAAATATTTATTAATCACAGATTTGAAACCACATATATTTTATGTATAAAAAAAATAGGCTTGCTTAATATATAAAAATTTTGCATAATATAAATGGGTCTTGTTGTCTAGTTACTATATTTGTTTGTTAAATTTATGAATCGGATTTGAATCTGGATGAAATAAAATTTAGAAATTTCAAAACCAATGACATATTTATTTTAGAATTAATTGATATTTTGTCTTCTTCTCACTGATTTAAATTATTATGAGTTGAGATTTATTTATTTACACACACATATATGAATTGAGCAATAAAATATTATACATATGAAAAATGTTTTCTTTACGTATATTCTTTGAAAGATTGTTGGGGAGGTTGTTGCTCTGCAATGGGCTATTTAAAGGTTGTTTTATTTAACTACTATTTATTTAAAAAAAAAAAAAGAATTCAATTCCTCAAAACTTCAGTAAATCATTAATTTTTCAGCTGTTAAATTAGTTTCCTAGAAGTTTTTCCAGAAAAATAATTTCATTACTTTAAGCACGGTGGGAGTTACGTTTACACATACATGTATATAAATTCTTTCTCATAAAATTTATTTTAAAAAAAACACTAAATTCCACTTACTTGCTTGAGCTGAGATAAGAGCTTTAATAGGCCTGAGAAACATCATTCCAACAATCATAATAGGAAAAATAGAAATAGAATTACCAGCCATGTACATAATAAATAGATTCATAGGGATTTGTTTTAAAGGACCAAGAGCAATATCCCATGATTTCTATAAAACAAAAAAATATATATGTATATAATTATTATTATTATTTTCACAGTTGGTTTTTATAATGTACAAAATTTTATAAATTAATGACTGATATTTTAATTGTCTAGAAATCTTCAGAGATGTAAATACAAAATTACATATTGTGTTACTATCAAATATTTAATTGTATATTTTATGTAAATCCAGTGCTATCTACACATTGTATGTTTTATAATATATATTGTAATGTACAGCATTATATTATATTTTTAATATATTTTTCTATACATAATAACGTATTTTTATAATTATAATTTTAAATATGCATACTGTAATGATCCAGATTCCATAAAGTAGTCTGACCATATAAGCCTCCTGGCCATGTTATAAAATGCATTAAACCACTAAACATCACATGATCATTATCTCATACTAGCACTAGATAGGGATTTTATGCACAAGCCTTCTGGCATACATTGATTGCTCATGTTGGCACAAGATGGCACTACTGTATGGAGAGTTTTGCTTTGTTTTGAATTGTTATAAAATGCATATGGGAAGAAAAAAAAATGTGGTAGAACTAATTTCATCTTTATACAAGTTAAGTGGGATCAATACATTGAATTAAGATAGTTAATTGATGATCTCAATGCATTTAAAAGAATTTATAAAAACTGATTTTAGGGAAAAGACAACAATATATAAATAATATTGTTTTAAAAAAAACAGAATGGAGAATTCACAGATTCTATTTATAATCATAAATTCTTAAATGTATGAAACTTGTAATCAAAAATAATCCTATTTCTTTCTTTCTTATTTTTTAAGGAAAAAAAGAAATAATTAATTAATCTAACTTATCTACTTTACTGAACAAAAATATATAATCTATTTAACTATTATAATTTAAAAATAATATTTTTCTTATCTAGAGTTTTTGTGTGTAAAGAAAAAAAATTGCAAAAATGTTAATATGATTGAGCATAATTAAAAAAAATAAAGATAAAAAGTATTTTTATATTTACTTCTTTTTTCCCTGTAAAGACAAAAAAATGTTATTTTGGATATTAAAAGAAAAAGAAAACAATAATAAGGGTATCTTGATTATTGTGTATTATTGTAAAGTGGAGTCAGACACAAGAGGAATCTTTCTTTTGAACAGAGTTGGAACTTCGACACATACAAGAGCTTAAGAAAGGTTTTTTTAAAGAAAAAACTGAATGAGAAGAATCAACACATAGCTTATTTCAAAACAGCTAAGAGACTTTGTTAACAATATTCAAGAAAGTTGAAATAATCACAAAGGCATTTCCTAATGGATTACAAAGCTGCTAAATTTTGAACTTTTGATTAAGCTAACATGGAAAATCATATTATGGTTGAAAGTCTCACCACGAGAAAGAAAAACCTTTTATTAGTACACTAATCATCAAAATATTAAATTATGTAACCTCATACCAATTTTAAATGTGTTGTTCTTGTCCATATTACAAACATTCAATGAAATACGATCAAACAGTTGCTTGTCGTGTCTCTGCACAATCTTCACAGACCTATCCATGATCCAAGCAATCCATATGTACTGTCATTACACTTATTAATAATAAAGAAGAGTTAATGAAAGAAAATCAGATAAAGCATTGAACTTTACACCACAGAGATTGTCCTACATATCAAATATAGTCTACTAGAAATAAAATCAGAATTCTGAAAGTTTGAGTAAGATCCATTTTATTTAGACTAAAAGGTTTTAAAAGTGATTAAATTAAAATTTATTTTAATCTTCTTTGCTTAATATTTAAAAATTATTATCATACATCTTTTAATTTTGCTGCTTATTTTAATTTTTGCTATTTAAAAGCTATTAAGATAATATTATAACAAGTATTTTCTTTTCCATTCTTAAGTTTTAAGTTATGATAACAGATATATTAATATTTACTTCTTTTTTTATATCAATTTTTGTGTGAAGGTGGGATTCAGTAATTCATGAAAGCATATTGGAGCTTGTAGATTAAATTCATTTAAGTTAAAAAACCTTTCACTGATATGAATGTATTTCCATCTGAATATATATCATATCCATTTGATTTAGATAGAAAGAGATATTATAAATATTGTAGATGTAATATTATCTAATGATCTTGCCAATAGCTTTTAACAAGCTTTTCAGAATATTCCTAACCCCAGATCAATTTCTAACTTCTGGCTTTCCTCAGTGAGGTGCTAGGATATTCAAGCATTAGATTTAAAATACCAGGCCAAGCCCAGCATTTTATCTAATAGTTAACTATTAAGTAAAATAACTGAAATCTAATGCTTGAATATCCTAGCATATCACTGAAAAAAGACAGAAGCTAGAAACTGGTCTCGGGTTAGAGATATTCTGAAAAGCACGTTAAGAGCTATTGGCAAACTCATTAGATAACATTTGTAATAAAAGTTTATTAAATTAGGTCATGTGATATATGATTTGATTTCTTTATAATTGTTGTAATATAATTTGTTTTTTATTCATATTATTTTAAAATCTAATTGTAAATTTTTTCTCTCTCATATTCTAAATTTAGTTAGAAATAATTTGTTACACACTCTAAGAGAAGAATGTTTGGATAAGCAATTGAGGATATTATATCGTTACGATGATAATGTTGCAAAAGGAGTACTTAAAGGCATTCTTTCAGAAATGAAAGTGGTACTTAAGGATAACTACCCTATAAAAATGCTTTTAGACAAGAGAGCTTGCTGCTTTACTGAATATCACTGTGATGTAAGATAACCAGGAAACATAACTGATTGTTAGTTTGGTCATCATCATCCAGGCTGATATGATATAATACGGTTATATAATACATGACATACAAATAGTTGATATATTTATGACACAGCAAAATGATATTCGGTATATTTATTGAGCTGCAAAGTGTTAATATCAAATTACATACAGAAGAGTTCAATATAATATATGTCATATTATTAATAATAATTTAAATCTTAAATTTTTTTCTTAAAATTCATATCATATATATATATATTCATGAAGTAATTTTCAAATATGCATACTATAAAAATTCTTTACAAGCCAAACTTGCTAGAATCATTTTTCAATAAACTTGAAAATATCTTCCTCTTATCAGAATCTTATCAAGATGTTCCTTTTTATGCAATCACATGTAATGTATGATGCACTGTGACTTTTCCCTTTTCAGAGTCAGGAATCTCTCAGTCACTATGCCCAGAGAAACCTGTTAGCCACTTTACCTTCCCTTTCCATTTGCCACCCTAAGTTTTTTCTATATTCTTCTCTATCCTGTTCTATCCCATTCATACAACATAATCTTTGACAACTCCATGGCCTCTATATCTAAATCACCTTTATCTTTTCCCAAACCCAGTATAAAAACCAAGAACTCACTTTCTGTATAATCACTTTATTTATATTTATTCTTCCACAATTTCATTATTTGTGCCCATTCTGTTTGCAGGGATTTACATTCAATTAACAGATGCCTAATATTTTCTACGCCTTCCTTACACAACTTGCAGAATAAATCACCCACATTTTTCCATTTATGTGTATATTCCCTTGTTACTAAAGATCCTATCCAAGCCTTAAACAGTATATCACTTTCCTTGCTGTTATCATAAATTAATTCACACTCAATATTCTGTTTACTTCTATATATATTCAAACTCTTTTTACTCTTCATATTAGCTCTCCAACTCCCTATTCTTTATTAATGCATCTATTCTTCTACCCCATTCCTTGCCACTATAACCCTCAACAATTCTCACTAACACAATTATCCCATCTTTGTATAAGTATATTGACATAAATTCTTTATCCAAATCTGCATATTATTCTCTTTTTAATCCATAAATTGCAATCTACCAAACATTTTCATTTTAGCTTTTGCATTTCTGATATAAAAACTTGACCATCCCTGCATATTATTCTCTTTTTAATCCATAAATTGCAATCTACCAAACATTTTCATTTTAGCTTTTGCATTTCTGATATAAAAACTTGACCATCCTATTTCTCCTTGAATTGCTTCCTTTGCCTTCCATACATCTGCATCTAATGTATGTCTTCCTACTTCTCTTTGTACTTTTGCTAAGTAATCTAACACCCCTTTACTAACCCATAACGCATTGTTACCATAGGTTAACCTGCTACTGCCATTCCCTTCCATACAATTCTAGCTACATCATATTGATTATATGAAAAGACTGTTAATTTCTTTATCAGTCCATTTCTTTTCTTTGCTTCATTTATCAATTTTTTTCTTCCATTCATCCAAGTAATGTCTTTGATTACTTAAATGATCCATGCAATGCGAAGCAGTGACTTCTTATTTAGAATTAGGAATCTCTCAGCTTCTATGCCTAGAGAAACTTGTTAGCCACTTTACCTTTCCATTCCCCATCCTAAGTTTTTCCCATATTCTTCTCTATCCTGCTCATCTCATTTCCACAACACAATCTTTAATGTGATGCACTGTTACTTCTCCTTATACGAAGTGAGGAATCTCTCAGCCACTATACCCAGAGAAATCTGATAGCCACTTTATCTTCTCTTTCCATTCTCCACCCTAAGTTTTCCCATTTTCTTCTCTATCCTGCTCCATCCCATTTTCACAACATAATCTTTGTCAACTCCATAACCTTTATATCTAAATCCCCCTTATCTTTTCCCAAACCCAGCATGAAAATCAAGAACCCACTTTCTGTATAATCACTTTGTTTATATTTATTCTTTCACAACTTCATTATTTGCACCCTTTCTGCTTTCAGACATTTACATTCAATTAGCAGATGCCCAATATTTTCTATGCCTTCCTTACAGAACTTGCAGACTAAATCACCCTTATTTTTCCATTTATGTGTATATTCCTTTGTTGCTAAAGATCATGTTCGAGCCTTAAACAATAAACTACTTTCCCTGCTATTATCATAAATTAATTCGCACCCAATATTTTGTTTACTTCTATATATATTTAAACTCTTTTAAGCCCGTGTGCTTTTCTCTTCTTAAGGATTGGACACTACTTTTCGCAGGACAGATAAGAAATCATAAGGATAAGCCATGTTTTCCAATTCGATAAGACTGCCTCAAGCAATTATCACACTTTATATGACAACATCGTTCCAGAAATTTAAAAATGTAATATTTTTAATAAATGCCAGCTTTTATTTATATCATAATTTAAAACTATAAAATCAATAATGATTTTCTTTTAACTATAAACTTTTTGCTTTCTTTTTTAATTGATCAAATTATCTTTATTTTTTCATTGCTGCCAATTTTCATGATTCCTTTGTTTCTTTAAATTTTTAGTTTTCCTTAACCATTATAAAGTCTTTTCTTTTTTAACAACAAATCATGCTAGTCTTTATAAATGGGGGGAGGGGGAACTTTTGAATATATACGTGGAACAGTATATCTGTTTTAATATATATAAAACTCGTGCAATTTTTAAATACTTGTAAACAAAAATTCAGTCCATGTTAACATTTTATTTTAATTTATTTTAAAAAACTGAAAACTTAAATTTTTAAAGTATTTTTAAATTAAATTAAACTACAGCTTTATTTATTGATAACTGATTGTAATTTTAGAACAATCTTGGTAAATACACATGGAGTTGTTGGACTATCTTCCATAAACCTAATGGACATTATTTACATTACATTATTAAATATTATTAGTAAAATGCATAAATGCACATAAAAATAAATAAACTTATGCAATCCTTTTGTATACATAATAATATATATTTTTACAAAACAATCTACAAAAAATAATATTTTACTTATAACTCTAAAGTTTCCAATAATCTAATATCACCCATTTCTCCCCTAATTGTGCTGGATCTTTAACCATGTTTACACATATTTGAAAATTTTATTGGATATACAAAGTTTCATAACCTTTTCTTTCTTTGTAATTTTTAACATATTTTATTATCTGAATATTTTTTCCACTAATTCATTCTATGTCCAGTATCCAAAAAATGGATATATGGCCCTGATTTTATATACTGTCTCATAATTGTCTTATCATGCTCCTTATCTGTTTCAATGGCAGTATTTCCTGTCTAATCTATATATATTATAATCATCACTACTATCCATCTTTTTCCCATTACAAACCATTTCCCTCAAGATTTACTATTTTTCATCCTATTTTAATATCATCAGATAACTTTTCTTTTATTAGTGTCTTATATAAATGATCTGAATATGGAATTGAAAACCAATTCCTATTTTTATACAGAGGTTTTACACTATCTTTTGTATTATTATTTTTATTACTGAAATTTTTTTAATATCTTTTCTTTTATAACCCGTTTTAACATAACCATTCTCAACTATCAATTTCTATTCAAATGCTTCTACTGCATTCAAAATTATCATTTTTAACTTAAATCCTTTCAAAATTGCTATTTTCTGAGACCACGGCTCTTTTTTCTTTATTCTTAATTTAATGTTTAACAAATACTTTTGCCATTAATTTATTTCTTTAAAAATATTCTTTTTCCATTGTTCAATTCTTTAAAAATGCATTAATAATACTTCTACTATTTCCTATTATAATTATATCATCAACATATTTATGATATTCTATAATTTCTTTATTTTTTATATACTTATCAATTATATTTTCCTCACTATAGTCAATCACAATCAATGATAAAATCCCAGGAATTGAGCAATCCATAACCTATCCCTTTGCTATATTCCAAAATTCTTCCTTATATTTAAAGTATAAACCATCATTTATCAATAATAATGGTTCTTTAATAACATGCAATCATTCTTCTGAAATTATATTATTTTTATTTTATCTTTAACTATTTTTATACTATCTTCCCTAGGTATACTCTAATATATTTTTTCAATATTCCATTTCCATTTAACTTTACATTATTTAATTTATCTATAAGTGCTTATGAATTCTTAATACAATATTTGCCAAAGCCTGTTACAGTGACAATCTTTTTATATATTATATCATATAAACCTTTAAGAATTATTAAAAGTCTAATATTACTCCCCAAATATACATGAATGTTCAAAAGCTAAAGGATATAAAAATCTATATTTCTTTTTCTTAACTGTTTCATTTTCATATAATTTAATAAAATCTTATCTTTTGTTTTAATTATATTTCCTGGATCTTTATTTATCTTTTGGTATGCCTGCTTTACAATAACTTCTTTTATTTTTCTATCATAGTCCATTTCATTTAAAACAATAAACATTAATCCTTTATCTTCACTTGTTATCATTAAGTCCTCTTTATTTATCTTATTCATAATTTGTCTTATAATACACTTCTCTTTCCATTCTTTTTTACTACTTTTATGTTTTTTATTAATAATTGTAATTCTGCTTTTAAACTATTCTTAATTTTTGCAACTTCCACACTCACAATATCTTTATCCACAAATAGTATATATAAGGGCACTGTGCACTGAATGCAATGATGTAAAGCAAAAAATTAAAGAGGCATATTTTATTGCAAATGACAATTGTGCAATAAACCGGAAAGAATCGTGCTTTGCAATCTCCAGAAAATGGTCGTTTTAAAATTTGCATAAATTTTACATAAACCACAGCTAAACTTCAGTTAAAAGTAGGCTATGATTATGGAGACTCAAGGTCTTTGAAAGCGCTAAGCCTAAGCCATATAACTTTGTAATAAGATTTAGACAAGCTTCACTTTTTGCGTAAAGCGCAATCTCACTTAATTAATTCCTTTATTTAAAATCTGTGATTGTTCATTTCTAAAATTAATGTTAGATATATTTATAAAATGATTAACATTTTCTTCCTTATTACAATTTTTTACTGTAAACAATTAGCTATTTTTTTCCTCAATTGCATTTCTTTATAATACAACCATCTCCATTTATTATCCTATGTCTTATAAAGTTTATTTTGTAATTTACTATTACATATATTATACATATATTCTCAGAGCTACATATTCAATAATTGTTTGTTTGTTGGCGTGTTTAAATACAATATCCCTAAATACAAATATAAATATACTTATATCTATTTTTAATCATAATTTACAGTTATTATTTAATTTTGTCACTTTATTCTTATATCTACTTTATACATACATTTAGTTTTTTATAAAATAACTTGATTATAATTTCCTAAATATTTTATTTTAATTCTTATTTTTTATTATTTTAAATCGATATACTGTATTTTGAATATTAAATTTCATATTTATTATTATAACATTTTTTAATAGTAGTAAAATACATTTAAAAATACACTTTTTTTATCTTATTATTTAGCAAAAAAAAAATGTTAGCAAAAATGAAGATATTTAAATATTTACTTCTTATATAGTATCTATCTCTATTTTCATTATATAGAAATTAAAATTAAAAAATATTTTGATAGTAATACATGAAATTTTTCTATTTAGGTCTCTGAAGAAGATTACTAAAATTTTATATTTGCAGAAATAAAATGCTAAAAATAAATATTTTACATATATTGAACAATAAAATGCAATGTTAAAAGAAAGAAATACCGTTTGAATACCTTTACTATAAGATGAGGATCGGTTTCTTTGCCGCTTATATCTTGAACTAATCCTGGTGCAGAACTATAACCTACTGGAGTAGTTAAATCTGCAATTGGTAACATTTGTCGATCATTTCTGGTTCTGAAAAAAATAAAAAATGTACTTTAATGAATTAAAAAAAACACACATAACTGTTACTATAAGTTAAATAATAAATATCAGATGTTGAAAACAAATAATTATTCAGATACATATTAAAAAAAATAATAATTTAATAAGGGAACAAATATTACCTAGTCAAGGTATTTTAAGATCGTCAAGTACCAATTATATTAATAACTGTTTCTTTTTACTATTATTATGCTAGAATATAAGTAATCTTTTAAAACATTATTTTTTAGTGACTGCTATTACAAGCAGTTTAAACTTTAAAATCGGTTTCTTTTTAAAGTAATTGAGAATTGTATCTATTTTAAGATAGATTGAAACAATTAGGCAGAGAATTTAATATACATACAATTCTTAACAATAAAATACTCAAAAAAGAATCAGTAAAATAGTTTTTTTATGTTCTGTAAAAAAAAAACCACTACATGCTAAGTATTTCCATTTCTGTCCTATATGATATAAAAAATATAATGCTAATGTGACAGGAGCACTTTTTTTTTTGTCCAATATCCAAAACAAAATATAGAAAATAAAACAAAACAGCCTTTGAAATAGTTTCCCCAGCATTTCTCTCTCTCTATATATAAAAAAAATAATGATCAGAATACGGTACTCACCAAATTAGTTAAATGTCAGAGAGTGGTGGTTGCCTTCCTAATTTAAAAATACAGATTAAAATCTATAAAGCAGAATGGATCCTCTTAACAATTCTTTTTGTGAAAAAATAAACAAAGGAAAATTTAGAAAAATGTCACAATACTTAATAATAATTACAAATAAATACAAATTACTTAATATTGTTTTTGAATTTAACTGTCATATTCTTGCAGTCAATTTATTATTTAAAGTTAATATTTTGTCATTAAGTTTTGCAATATCTGCCTATTTGATTCAATTATGAACAATTAAATTACAGTCATATATATAAGCCTTTAAATTACCCAGTGAAGGACAAACATTTCTTCTGCATCCCTCTAGAGAAAAACAATGAAAGAGAATAAATACAATACCTACAAGATTACTTTAAATGCTAAGTGGTGAAGGTTAAGTTTCCTAAGATAAGCTACATAATTATTCACTAACTAATAATTAGATGACTAATTAGAATTATACAATGAATTCACCAAATAAAATGTCATCAACTACACTTAGTAAAAATATAAGAAAAAATCACAAAAAAGATCTTCAGATGTAATCACTTTTTAGAATAGAGGTCACTCAAGTTTCTGATCAAAAAATTGGGAAATTTTCACATAAGTAAAGTCTTTTAAGTATATTATGAATAAAAAAATAGTTTTAACCAGTTTAGGCAGAAATTTCAATTGGAACACACAAATGATTAGACTAAATAATTTGTTTTAATGCGCAAAAAAAAAAAAAAAACATGCATAAAAAATTGAATGTGAAAGAAGAAAATATAAAGAAGTTCATAAAAAGGAATGTATCAGTTACTATGAAACTTGAAATCTCAAACATACAAGTTTCATTCTAAAAAAAATATTCCCTATATTTAGCATCACAGAGTTAACTATGACTTGATGTGATGGCATTTTATTAAACTATGTATAATAGTAAATTACTTTGTAACTTAGAACAATGAGCAATCTTACTCATAGAATTCAAACCATTACAATGTACTTATTTATTAGTGAAGAAAGCTACATTATTTTAATCAGGTTTTATTGGACTAGAGCATCACAATTGGAATTTGAATAGGACAAGAAAAAGAGGAAGATCAAAAGTGTCAAGGATGAAAAATATCACAGAATGGACAGGGTTTACAGTATTGAAAGCATGCAGAAAAGCAGCAGGAAGAATTATTTGGAAGCAAGTCATCCATATCGTCGCCGAACATTGAAATAACGGATTAGGTAGATGAAGATAACAAATAAATATATAATGTTTTGCATAATACTTTTAAAATTATATAATGTTAAAATATAATGAAATTTCATTAGTTATGACAACACCTTTTTATATAACTTTTATTTTTTAAAAAGATTAATTCATTTTAGTGATGTTGACATTTATTTTAGAATGGTCATATCAATTGTATACATAATCATGGATGTTTTTATTATAATTTTCTATCATAAAAATAGTAACATTTTTACTCAATAGTTTTTATATCATCAATTTTATTTTTTTTCCCTATTCTTTTTATTTCTTTATATATATATTTAATTATATATCATTATATGAATTTAAATTAAATCAATAAAAAAAAATCCTATAACTATTCATTCATCTTCTATTCTGAGTAGTTTCTCTATTCACTTTTTCTATTATTTGTGCCTTTCTCCTATTTGCATCATTTATATCATTATTTATATACTTTATCAATCTCTTTTTTTTTTTTTCAAAGCCAAAATTTTACCTCACATCATTATGATCATTTTCTCTTTTCTAAAAAAAACTCTATCATGAATAAAAAAAAAAAAAATTTAAAAGCATACTTTAAATTTGAAAGGATCTAATATTGGATCTTTTCTTCAGAACTTTCTATAGTTAAAAAGAAGCTAGATAAGAAAGCCAAGATATATGTTTTAACATATTAACATGGCTATAACAAAAGCAATAATACTTGGGGAAGAAAAAAATAAAAAGAAGAATGATAAGTAACAGAATTTAGCTAAGCAATGTAGAAAGCTTTATATATCTTGAAATAATGATTTTGATTTCCAACAAGGAATAAAAGTAACAAATAGTCAGAGCAAGAATATGTCTATAAGCTTTAAACCGTGTTTGGAAAAACAAATATCAAAATTACAAAACAAACAAACTACTCCAGACATATGCATATGGATGATAACAAAAACATTTATTGAGAAAAATCTTGACATTTGATAGAACATGCTACAGATAATTATTGAGAATTAGATAGATGTAGAGTTTCCAATGAAAAATTATACAAAAAAAAAGCAAATTTGGTAAATTTATTAAAGAAAGTTATAAGCAGAAAGTTACAAATGTTTGGTCATTCACGTTAATTAAATGATGAATGAAAATTGAAAAGTCTAATTTTTGATATTACACAAAAAAATCTTGACATTCGATGTAACAAGCTATATATAGTTATTAAGAATTGGATGGATATAATGATTCCAGTGAAAAATTGTATACAAAAAACAAATTGATAAATTTATTTAAGGTTATAAACAGGAAGTTATAAATAATATTTGATCATTTAAGTTAATTAAATGATCAATTGAAATTGAACAGTCTAATTTTTGATATTACACAACCCCCCCCCCCCCCCCCCCCAAAAAAAAAAAAACTCTATAAAATATAAATAAATGATGTTAAAAAATATGAAACTAACTTGGATTCACTCGGCCTTCTTATATGAAAAAAAGTTTAGATAGAGAAGATGAAGAAAACATCATATGAATTATATTTTTAGTAATCTGTATTTGACTGAATTGAACCTATGATTTCTGATGATGAAGCTATGCTGTAAATAATAAACCAAATTTGATTGATTCTAGTTGGAAAAAATCTCATCTTACATAAACTCTGAATCAGTCATATATATAATTATTACAAATATATATTGTAACCGGACCCGCACAACCCCTTTATTACCTCAGTTGTAACACTTTCCTGATGAGCATGTTGCAGGAAGGAACTATCAATTGGCATTCTTCAATGCAGATGTTATCCCCCCCCCCCCCACAACAATATTTCTTGCTCATCAGAGAATGTAGCACCATAGAGACTGGAAGCATCTAGACATTTCTGTGTTTAGAGTTCCATCTCACTACAACCTGATTTACGTAGGTCTAGTTGTGACAGACATAGCTCAGGAGGCATGAAATTCTCGTGAACAAGTGCAATGGATGATAAGTGATGCAAAAAATAATAGAACTGAACAACTGGATAACTAAAATTAATTTTAAGTAACAACAATTTTATTTAACAACAGGTTTAATTAAATGTCCATCAAACAAAATATTTCATTGACTGTCCCTTGTATCTCTTCGGCCTACTTCCAATAACATTTTTATATGACTTAAAGAATGTAATTTGTTAAGAGTATAATAAAGTCCTTCTTTCAATAGTTCTTTAATAGTTTACATCTTTAATTATTTAGTTAATTCACAGAGAGAAGTACGATATATAAAGACAACAGAGATAATAATGAAGACAACTGATAGCATTTAATTCAGAGTTCCACTTAATTCACACAAATATTTCATTTACAGTCCATTGTGTGTCTTGGTACACATCCAATAATAGTACAATATGAATTAAAGAATGCAAGTTCTTTAACAATTTACATTTTTAGTTATTTAGTTAATTCACAGAGAGGAGTGCAATATATGAAGACAACTGATAGCATTTAATTCAGAGTTCCACTTAATTCAAACAAATATTTCATTTACAGTCCATTGTGTATCTTGGTATACATCCAATAAGAATGTAATTTGTTGTATAATAAAGTCCTTCTTTCAATAGTTCTTTAACAATTTACATCTTTAGTTATTTAGTTAATTCACAGAGAGAAGTGCGATATATGAAGACAACAGAGATAATAATGAAGACAACTGATAGCATCTAATTCGGAGTTCCACTTAATTCAAACAAATATTTTATTTACAGTCCATTGTGTATCTTGGTATTCTTCCAATAATAGCATTTAAAGGATGTAATTTGTTGTATAACAAAGTCTTTCTAATAAAGAATATGCAGTTAAGCAGTTATGATTTATACAGCATTTCATTATTTTGGAATTATTATTACATGTAGATAAACATGTAATCTCAGCAATTCTAAGTTTGTGGAGCATTTGTAATTTAATCAAATATAGATGTATATTCATATATATAAACTTTATTATTTTATTTAGATATAAGTACTATGCAGTTAAGCATTTATGATTTATATTTAATTTTCTAGCCTAAATATTTACTTGGTCTGCTGCAGACGTATATTTTTATACATAAATTCTAAAGCAGTTTCATTTATAATTTATCAATAACAAAACGTATTTTCATACAGCTATAATTATTCATAATTTATTTTAAGAAGGATATTTGTTTTGTTTTGTTGTTTTTTAAAACACATATAAGTATTGAATAAAATGCCTTTTGATTATCGATATTTAAGACATCTAGTATTTACAATTTAATATTAATACCACGTATTTTCACGTAGCTATATTTATTCATAATTTTCTTTAAGAAAGACGTTTTTTTTTTTTTTATAAACACATATAAGTATTAATATTTTATAAAATGGTTACCTTCATTTTATCCAGTTTGTTCCTTCATATCCATGATACGACTGCATTCAAAAAGGGATCATTGTATTTCAACTGAATGGCATTATTTACTTTCCGTAATATTTACCCAGGCAAATCTTGGAGAACCATGGCTTTTGGATGAAGAGAAGCTGTTATCGCCTAGCCTTCCATCGTTATTATTTCCTTATTAATGTTTACTTTTTTCATCATTAACAGTGGTTCTTTAATTGCTTTTAAAATTTTTCCAAAAAAGATCTCTTTAAAATCTTTTTCAAAAATCTTCTTTAAAAATCTCTTTTAAAAATCCTCTTTAAAAATCTTTTTAAAACCTCTTTGAAATCTTTTTAAAAATCTGCTCTGAACTTCCAACTCAACTATTTATACTCTGATCTCTAGATTGATTAAGCAGCCTTGCCATATCTGATTTGTTATACAGCTCTCATTTAAGCCCGTGTGCTTTTCTCTTCTTAAGGATTGGACACTACTTTTCGCAGGACAGATAAGAAATCATAAGGATAAGTCATGTTTTCCAATTCGATAAGA
Source organism: Epiperipatus broadwayi (assembly GCA_028023455.1). Taxonomy (NCBI): domain Eukaryota; kingdom Metazoa; phylum Onychophora; class Udeonychophora; order Euonychophora; family Peripatidae; genus Epiperipatus; species Epiperipatus broadwayi. The sequence continues at coordinate 1,532,308 of JAQFVV010006255.1, forward strand.
CTGCCTCAAGCAATTATTACACTTTATATGACATCGTTCCAAAAATTTAAAAATGTAATATTTTTAATAAATGCCAGCTTTTATTTATATCATAATTTAAAACTATAAAATCAATAATGATTTTCTTTTAACTATAAACTTTTTGCTTTCTTTTTTAATTGATCAAATTATCTTTATTTTTTCATTGCTGCCAATTTTCATGATTCCTTTGTTTCTTTAAATTTTTAGTTTTCCTTAACCATTATAAAGTCTTTTCTTTTTTAACAACAAATCATGCTAGTCTTTATAAATGGGGGGAGGGGGAACTTTTGAATATATACGTGGAACAGTATATCTGTTTTAATATATATAAAACTCGTGCAATTTTTAAATACTTGTAAACAAAAATTCAGTCCATGTTAACATTTTATTTTAATTTATTTTAAAAAACTGAAAACTTAAATTTTTAAAGTATTTTTAAATTAAATTAAACTACAGCTTTATTTATTGATAACTGATTGTAATTTTAGAACAATCTTGGTAAATACACATGGAGTTGTTGGACTATCTTCCATAAACCTACTGTTAAGCATTCAAGACTTTTGCTAATCGGTAGTTAAATACTCGAAGGTGCTACTAATAAGACTTTTGGACAAGCAAAAATATTATTGAAGTAAGAATATTACATTTGCATTGCGTACAGTGTAAAAAAAAACTGTTATTATTTATATTAGTTTAAATATGACTATAATTATTGAAAACTTAAAAATAAATTGACATGACCAAGTGATAAAATACTACTACCAAGCTAAACTATTTGATCAATGATACTTTGCCACTTCTTAATATTCTAAAATCTCATTATTATTAGTATTAATGTATATACAAAAGAATGATTCAATATGAAATTCTATTTGTTAAATCATAACCGCCCACTGGCTACAAAAACAAAAGTTTACTAAGTCAATAAAAACATTTTGTGAATGTCGATTTATTACATGGAATTTACAAATAAAAATTAATATTTTATTATGTTTCCATTCCAAATTGTTATAAATCAGTAAATCTTGCAATAAATAAATTTCAATATTTCTCTCTTTTTAGGAACATGATATAACTCTAAAACTCATACATATTTTAAAACACTAGTTATTAAAAATTAATCTGCACATCAAAAAATTTTAGTATAAAGGAGTCATTTTACAATTTTTTTTGTTTCAACTCAACAATAAAATCAGAATTTGATTTTCCCAAATATATTTTTCTCATCTCTAACTCAGGATCATCCATTACCACTGGACTTATCGTCTTCACTGATTTTAGTAGTCAAGCACGAATCTTACATTTTTATATAAGATAAATATTCAATTTATAAAAATATAGCAAAATTGCTTGTAATCTATGTAAATTTCTTTATAAATAATTGTGAATAGGTAACTGTTTTAACTCCCCCCCCCCCCATATATCAACAAATATATAAGTAAGTCAATTAATGAGTGAAGTTGAAACTATGAAGCAAATGTCTTGGGAGAGCTATTTTGGTGGTTATTTAATATGATATCAACAGTTATATGTATTATTATTGTGCATTTTGATTGGCTGTTTACTTAAATGTTATTTAAATAAGTTAATTTATGTTTTATTCCAGTTTAATGATAAGCATATTTTGATTTTAAATAAGCCAGCTCATAAAAAAATTTGGATATGCAAAATTATATCTTGAAGGCAGAAAATTGCAATACTTTTAATACTTGCAGATGAATGGTAATAGTTTATGCTAGCAATACTTATTTATTTTCTATTGGTTTTACAATTATTTAACAAACACAAATATATATATATATATATGCACATAGTTTATATTAAATATGTAAAGAACTTATTAAAGTTCATAATGTAATTCAAAATATTGACATAATTATAAAAAAAATTTGACAATGATCAAGCATATATTGACTTCAAGAAGGAATTTAACATTCACACATATTTACAGTATATATTGTAACAGTAGAGATTTGATTGCAGTTCAAATTAATTGAGTTACACATCTGCACAATTAGGAAAGTTTAATAAATATTCTAAAATAGTTTTGTATGTGCACATACTAAATATGACATATGTGTAAAAAAGTGAATAAAGGAAAGTAATTGATGTTTAATAAATGAAATGTATTATGTAAAATTATCAACAATAAAATATAAATCTAAAAATTTTTTACTAGTGCAATGTCAAACTGTAATTATGATATGCTCTCAGTCCAAGATACTTAGATTAGTCTATATAATTGCATGTAGGTACAAAAGTTTAAGACAGCTATTCTTATCTTTTCAAAAGTCTTTATGTTGTAACTTTGACAGCTTACTAGTATCTAACATGGCTAATTAAATATTCAAGTACAGTACTTGTGTGAAGGACACTTATCTTTATATCAGAACAATAAAACAATAACTCACATAATGCAAGGGAAAAGAGAAAAATTAGTTTTAGTGTATGCAAATGAATTTGATTTGCAATTTAAACAATGTATAGTATTTTGTGAAACTTTTAGATTTGCCTACTAGATGAGAGTTTAAATAAATAATTTGACTTTTCTTATAATAAATTGAATGGCAAATATAATTAATTATAAAAAATTATAAGGCACTAAATTAAAAAAATTATGAAATAAATTTCAAAGTTCAATCCTGATTAATGAAAAAAATATTTATGAAAACATTTTTTGTAAACAATTAGATATTAAATCTTGTAAGTAGGTCTTGATAAATATGTTTTTGAAAAATATCTAGATATAAATAAACATAAACTTAATTACATGTTACTTGAATAAAAAAAATGCTGTGAAATGAAAATAGGTCTGAAAAAAAAAAGATAAACAGAGCAAAACTCTCCCTACAGTATTGCCACCTGTGCTAAACAGAGTAATCAATGAATGCCAGAAGGCTTGTGCATAATATCCCTATGTAATGCCTACTCATCCAATATCCCTAGACTAGTTTCAGGCTTGTGGCCTTCGTCAGTGAGAAGCTTTGGATCTGAGAGCACTGCATCTAGATCTTAGGATCTAATGCAACCCTCTAGCAACCATCTTTTATCTCTACTTAACTACAAAACTATGAGAATGAAATTGAAAACACAAAAAAATATTTTCAATCTAAGCTCAATAGCTTATATAGTCATATGGGTCTGAACTCAGTTCAGCACCCATACATTTTGGTGTCTTTGGCTCTTTTACAACCATAGCCACCACTATTCTATTAGGCAGGATTGGTGTTAAACCATTAAGCATCACATGATCACATTTTCTATACTAGCACATTAATTGTTGATAAACAGAGCAAAACTCTCCATACAGTATTGCCACCTGTGCTAAACAGAGTAATCAATGGATGCCAGAAGGCTTGTGCATAAAATCTCTATCTAATGCCTACTCATCTCCCCAGACTAGTTTCTGGCTTGTGGCCTTCGTCAGTGAAAAGCTTTGGATCTGAGAGCACTGCATCTAGATCTTAGGATCTAATGCAACCCTCTAGCAAACACCTTTTATCTCTACTTAACTACAAAACTATGAGAATGAAATTGAAAACACAAAAAAATTTTCAATCTAAGCTCAATAGCTTATATAGTCATATGGGTCTGAACTCAGCTCAGCACCCATACATTTTTGTGTCTTGGGCTCTTTTACAACCATAGCCACCACTATCATATTAGGCAGGATTGGTGTTAAACCATTAAGCATCACATGATCACATTTTCTATACTAGCACATTAATTGTTGATAAACAGAACAAAACTCTCCATACAGTATTGCCACCTGTGCTAAACAGAGTAATCAATGAATGCCAGAAGGCTTGTGCATAAAATCCCTATCTAATGCCTACTCTTCCAATATCCCCAGACTAGTTTCTGGCTTGTGGCCTTTGTCAGTGAGGAGCTTTGGATCTGAGAGCACTGCATCTAGATCTTAGGATCTAATGCAACCCTCTAGAAACCACCTTTTATCTCTACTTAACTACAAAACTATGAGAATGAAATTGAAAACACAAAAAATATTTTCAATATAAGCTCAATAGCTTATATAGTCATATGGGTCTGAACTCAGTTCAGCACCCATACATTTTGGTGTCTTTGACTCTTTTACAACCATAGCCACCACTATCCTATTAGGCAGGATTAGTGTTAAACCATTAAGCATCACATGATCACATTTTCTATACTAACACATTAATTATTGATAAACAGAGCAAAACTCTCCATACAGTATTGCCACCTGTGCTAAACAGAGTAAACAATGGATGCCAGAAGGCTTGTGCATAAAATCCTTATCTAATGCCTATTCATCCAATATTCCCAGACTAGTTTCTGGCTTGTCGGCTTCGTCAGTAAGAAAATGTGATCATGTGATGCTTAATGCTTTAACACCAATCCTGCCTAATAGGATAGTGGTGGCTATGGTTGTAAAAGAGCCAAAGACACCAAATGTATGGGTGCTGAACCGAGTTCAGATCCATATGACTATATAAGCTATTGAGCTTAGATTGAAAATATTTGTTGTGTTTTCCAATTTCATTCTCATAGTTTTGTAGTTAAGTAGAGATAAAAGGTGGTTGCTAGAGGGTTGCATTAGATCCTAAGATCTAGATGCAGTGCTCTCAGATCCAAAGCTCCTCACTGACGAAGGCCACAAGCCAGAAACTAGTCTGGGGATATTGCATGAGTAGGCATTAGATAGGGATTTTATGCACAAGCCTTCTGGCATCCATTGATTACTCTGTTTAGCACAGGTGGCAATACTGTATGGAGAGTTTTGCTCTATTTATCAACAATTAATGTGCTAGTATAAAAAATGTGATCATGTGATGCTTAATGGTTTAAAAAAAAATGACAGGAATTTTGTCTAGTCTATGTGTTGGCTCAAGATGATAGTAATGCAGAGTAATTCCACAAAGATAGAAGAAACCATAGTTAAAATAGTCGCTCTCAGAATAGCTATGGACAGCTGCACCTAGTTTACTATTTTAAATAATTTTTCAATACTCTAACCACCTCGGCAATTTTGACGAGAGTAAATAGCTAAGGACTATTTACTATGAATGGTTAAAAAACTTTTGCCAGTTAAAAGTTCTGGAACTATGCAATTTGATCCAAACAAATGCTGAAGTTTGTTAAAATATGATGTTGCCTGTTTTAAAGAAGACCATGTCGGAAGGAAAGATCTATTGCATATCTCTAGTGGGACTCAACTATAGTATTTACCATCCCAGAAGAGGATAATCATAAACAGACAGGATTGATAGAGACTATCAATAAAGATGTGTGTATAAATAATAAATGTATGAAATTTGTAGAAAACCAGGATTTAAAACTTTTAAAATGTAACACATTTGGTAGGATCTTATTATTATATTTATATGTAAGGCCTTAAATTTTAATTTTTTCTTCTTTTCAGTATTTCATATTGTATTTATTATATTTCTCAGGTAGTTGCAAAAGTATAAGCAGCAATTTCATATTATATTATTTACTGTAAATAAATTGTTAGCTTTTTTTGTTTTTTTAACTAATTTAGTTTGTATTTCAAACTCATTCCAAATATATACAATTAATGTGACTAATTCACTGGTGAACATGAAGAAATAATGGTAGATATTAAAATTTCCAGAATTAGCTTATTATTTAGAAAGCTTGGCACCTGAAGATTAATTCTAAATTCAATCTAGAAAAAAAAAAAATCAACAACACTTTTGGAATAGTTACACTTAAATTTAGTGTAATGGTTACATTAAAAGCAAATATATTTTGAATTATGTTAACCATTTCTAATTATTTATATTTACTATATTAATTATTTATATACACTCATTAATTTTTATCAACTACAATATACATCTTTAAATTGTACCTGTTAAATAATAGTTTTTCATGGATTTAACATGATGTAAAGAAATTAAATTTAAAGATCATATCTATGTAAAAAAGATACAAATATGTTTTAGCAATAATGTTGCTTGGGGAACCATCAATTGCCACTAATACCTTTTTTTTTTGTTATAGGTTTAATTAGAAATAAAAGTAGATCTATTATTTCTAATCTAAGCTGTATATGGATTTAAACCTGGATGGCTATTTTTACAAGCATCAAGATTCAAAAGATCATAAGTTCACATGATCATCATTCCTATGTTTACACAAGCTGTTATAATAGAGGCAAAACTCTTATACAGTAGTGCCACCGAGATCGATATGACTATTCTAGTGAATGAGCTTGGATTGAAAACATCAGTGTTTTCATTTTGAACTTATAGCTTTACAGTTAATTTAAAAAAAGGGGCTGCTAGGGGGCTGCATTAGATTCTAAGATCTAAATGCAGGGCTCTCAGATCCAAGGCTTCTCACTGATGAAAGCCGCAAGATAGAAACTAGTCTGGGGATATTGGATGAGTAGGCACTGGATAGGGATTTTATACACAAACCTTCTTGCATCCATTGATTAATCTGACTTGCACTATAGTATGGAGAGTTTTGCCTCTGTTATAAGAGCATAACTTCTTTTAATAATCTGTGAACAATATTTCATCTCTCACAGAAAGCTTTATATGTAATCTGTGAACAATATTTCATCTCTCACAGAAAGCTTTATATGTTAAATTATTTTTCATGAATTTAAAAGGATATAAACAAACTAAAGTTATGATTTTCTAAATCCTCCTGCTTGTAAAAATAGCTGTCTGGTTTAAATTATAACAATTTAAGCTGGAAATACGAGATATACTTTTATTTCTAAATAAATGACAAAAAAGCTATAAGTTAACAATAGAGTAAAAAAAAAAAAAGGATTAGCCTTGGGTGCTATCAGTAGCAATCGATGATTTCCCTAGCAACATCATTGCTAAAACTTATTTGTATATTACTTATATGGTTACGACTTCAAACTTTAGCTTGTTTACATTTTTAAATTGTCCATGTAATGATGGATAAAATCTTTCGCCATGCTATTGTGGTACTTGATTATTAAATTATAAATATAATAATGGATACGAATTTGAAGTTTTGCAATAGTATTTTGGATTTGAATATTGCTAATAACAATGTTAAACCGTATTTCTCCCCAAATATACATACAACATATATAACAGACTTGGAAAATTGTTTACGTTAATAGTATATAAGAATTCAAAAAGCATTCTTTAAAAATATATATAAACAGAATCATCATAAAAATCATGCAAATTAAATAAAATAATATTTTAATTAAAATTATTATCGCTAAATAATAATTTTAAAAAAGCAACTTATTTTAAAACATAGTTTTAGAATATTTAGAAGATAATATTAAAAGAATTTATGAAAGATGGACAAAAAATATTTACTGCTATTAAAATGCACAAGTCTAATAACCTTAAGGAAAAATCTATGGCCCATTTATGCCTTCCATGAACCCTGCTTCCATGAAGCGCCATGATGTTTTGAAAAATAAAACGTATCCTATAAAAGGCGCACTCTTTCGTTAAAATTTTTAAATATTTTTTTCAACTTCTCATTAATTAAAGATAAAATAGTAAAGTGAATGATTATAGACTTTTACAGATTTGGATTTATCACATATCAGTAAAATAGAAAGTTTAGTATTTTACTTTTTTGACTAATATTCATTTATTTTGAAATATCTCAGAATTATATGTAAAATATCGAGATAAAGTTTGCGGATTTTGTCGATAGATGTCACATTGCCTAACAAAATTTTCAAAATGGAAGACTCTAGTTTAGTAAGTATAGTACATTCAATATGAAACTTTGTAGTTGTGTAAATAGTAATGTAGAGTTGCACGTTATTTTTTTAGCTTGTCATTTTAATGAATTATCTCGACGTTGTTAACTTTTTTTGCCAAGTTTTTTTTTTTTTAATTACATTTTTTTATCCGTACTCTTCTGTTTTTCAAATCAGCGTATCAAATACTTTTAAAAGTGGATTATATTTTGTTAACACTTTCGATTATAATATTAATAATTTTATTAATACAATTGATTTTTTGTTGTTATTATTTATGTATACGAATTGATATCCAGAAACCCGGTAATTAATTTTTTTTATTCAATTTTCATTTTCATTAATTAATATGATTATCTAATATATTATTAAACCATTTATGCACTTCATTACTGTTTCACAATGCTTTATTTACAACCCTCTTTGATAGTTTCCATTGCCCCAGCAATCTTCTTCAGAACTTTTACATAGATCTCCAAATCTCAAAAATTGCTACTTTTGTAGACGCTGTACTCTTAGTGTTAGTAAAACAGTATTAGAAATGAATAGGTGTGCATCCTTAAACTTTAATTGTTCTGTAAGTTGATATCTAAAAAGTTGATTTTTTTTTCTTTTTCACAATTTATTCACTTTGATATGCACATTTTCCCCTCCCCCCTCTATGTCTGATCAAATCTAGTACTGTGGTGCGGGCGTATATTTTGTGATGTGTAAATAAAGTTCGTTTGTTTGTTGAAATTATTGTCAGATTAGCAAATGAATAAAATTGTAAACACTAGAAAATTAACGTATGCAAAACATGCATTTGAATTTGCATTAAACTAATATGTGCTAATGTTTGTAGAGTTATATAGATTATTCTAGTAATATAAAAATTGAAAGTCTATTCAAAGTGTGTGTATGAATAAAGATAGAAGAAGAAGAACACACAAATATTGGCAATATACACAAATAGTTTTGAATCCTACCACAATAAAAAAAAGCTTGTATGTGTGCAGAAATTGTGTTGATCATTATCCAAGAAAATTAGTGACTATATTTAACTTAATACTTATATTTATTTCTTTTGTCTCAAGTTAATAAACTCATGTTAAGTTTTAAATTTTTTATTGAGTTTTGTTTATAATAAAATTTATCAAGGCGTATTGTCAATAATACCCTTAGTATTTAGTAGACTGGCATAGTTGATGTCTCAAGAAAATATGGGGCAATAATGGAAAGTTGTCTAAGTATAACAGATTAGCTTATTTCAACAGTTTGTAAAATTTGTGAGTATTAACAGAATGCTGCTACCGATAATGACATTGCGTAATAGTTCCATTAGCAATTTTAATATTAACAAGACTGCAGGTTGGAAAATCTACATTGAGCATGCAGAGAGATATATGCTTATCAACAATAAAGAGGTACTGCTAGTGGCAGATTAAATCTATAATGCTAAAACTACTGAAGAAGTATCTTGTCAAAAATAAAAGAGAACTTAAGCATGTATTTTAAATCTGCAACATCGAAACTAATGGCATGTCTGATGTAGAAACAGAAGCCAGGCATCATGTGAAGAATTTCAAGATTATGACATGAGATTGCATGCACTAGTTAAAGAATGCAACTTCAATACTGAGCTGGATAACATATTTCTCAATCAGTTATCATAGGGAATGAATGACAGTAAATTTAGACAAGTTCTATTGAATGAAACAGGTGATAGAAAAATGTTTAACACATAAGACTATGCTGGAAAATGCAGCAGAGTTTCATAATACTATGGATGCAAAGAAGTCCCAAATGGCTATATACCAAACAGAAACTGAGAGCTTGAATCTCAGGAGTATGACTAATGCCTGGATATGTTTTCATTGTGATGAGAAATTGAAGAACTGTAAATTTAAAAAAAAAACAATGCCATATTTGCAGAATACTAGATTTATTATGAATCTGTCTTAACAAAGAGAAAATGAACAAAAATGAGATATGACTGGACTTTAAATTGATGGGAGGGATCGACAAAAAAGAAATACGTATTAAAAAGATGAACAATGTGGGTAATAATCATATGTTGGATGTTCATATCTTTGAACAAAAAGTGAGGATGGAAATCGAAACAAAACATTCATGTCTTTAATGTCACAAAGTGACTGGACAAATATCAGTAATAATAAAAGGAGCATAATGCTAGAGCAGGCATGGCTAATGTTTTGTAGTTTATGCATCAGTATTTTTCGTTTTTTTTTTAAAATATGCCATACAAATATATACCCCTTTTCAGCTCTTTTAAAATATAGTAATATGAATATATTTAACAGTTATGCATAAAATGATTTATTCTATATATGGTATATACACACTTTTAGCAGTTTTAAGTAAGAGAATTTCATATAAACGCAAGATAAACATTAATTACTTTAAGTAGATTTTTGAAATTAAATCAGTTACAGAAAGCTTCAGTTTTTCAAATTTGAATTAGTCAATTGCAACCGTAGTTTCATTTTCGTGGATGAAAATGCTTCTTCACATCTGTATGTTGTTCTAAGATGACAGATATAATTCTGAGCAAATTTTCTCACTTATGGAAAATATTCACAGAACAATGATCACTAGTAATTAATTATATCAGAAGTGTTGGGGAGTGATAGAAGTTCATTAAATTTTATTTCCAATAAAAAATTAGTTTGAGATCAATAAGTTTCATTTGTATGTTGATAGCCATCCTCAAGATTTTTTTGTTCAGGAAGTGAAAATAGATTTATAAATGCAAATATGTAGTCTTTTTCTTTGGCAAAATTACTAAAACAACTGTTAAAGGACTCATGCAATAATGTGAGTTTCTCGGTATATTCTGTGAAATTGCCACTATCTTCAACAAATTCACTGTTCTTTTAAATGTGGAGATGACATAAATCCCCGTTTCTAATTGGGAGATGAACAGTTTTTATTTCATTTGAATGCATTGATGTCAGTTACTAAGCTAGGAAACAATTTGCTTTTGCCCTGCAGTTTCAAATTTAAATCACTGAGATGGCTGGCAACATTATATAAAAATATTAAATTAAATAGTCATTTCTCATCACGTAACAGAGCTTTTCCCTCATGTTTCATCCTTCTCTTCCAGAAAATTACATACACTGACTTTCACTTTCTGAAATCTATTTAAATCTTGTTCTTTAGAAAGTCAATGTATCTCCCACTGAACAATGAGATCACCATTTTCCATATCTAACATTTCACAATATTCTCTGAATTCTCTTCTGTTAACCTTCTTGCTTTAATTAATTTTATTCACACACTTTACAATTGGTATCATAATGTGCTTCAAATTTATTGTTTTTCCACACAGAGACTCTTCACAAATACAGTGATCCTTTAATAGAAAGTGACCTAAAAACCTTCAAGTAAAGTTGCAGTCCCAGAAACTCTATCTGCCATTAACAGTGTTTCATCAGTGCAAAAACTGATTAGTTATTAAAATCTAGTTAATTTTCTAGACATTAACTTTCCTTTGTCAAATATGTTTGAATCTCTGATTTTTCCATGACTGATAAATTTTTCAAAGATCTTTTCTTCATAAAAAGATGCTTAATTGGACTACATTACATATGTCAGCAGATTTATTTAAGGCTAAAGAAAAGAAAGAACAAGCATGAACATGGTCTTTCAATTGCTCAATAACATCATGGGAAAGTTCTTCAATGATCTTGTAATTGTTTGCTTGGACAGAGCAATTTTGTTTACTTTTCTTTCAATATTCCTATCACCAAGATATTTTGCAAATTTTTTGAGACAGAGCTTAACAACTTCCTCTCCATGAGAGGACTTGTGTTTATTAGGCAACACAAAGACAATTTTACAAGATGCCTCCAGCATTGTCACATTTTTACAACTTCATTTCACAAATATATTGTCTCTTATTTATTTATTTCTTTTTCTTAACCACATATTCTTTTCATAACTCAGATCCAGGAACTAACTTCACTTTTTCTTCTAATTCAGTTTGATGTTTTATATAGTATCTGTTAAGATTATGTTTTCTATTTTTCTGAGAGATTCCTGTTTTCATGAAAGCCTAATACAGTTCCTTAAGTTTAAAACTCATATATATATTTTCATGGATATATTATGTCTGATGAAATACGAGATTGCTTCCTGATACAAAACAGTCATTTAGCAGGCAATCACATGCTCAACACAAGTATCCTCATTATGACAGCTCTGCTGTTGATCAGTTAAATTTTAAGAATACAACTACTACATGTAAATAAAAAGAAAAGATATTGTATAAAAAAAAAAAACCATAAATATACTCATATACAAATACACCGAATAATTGCAAGTTTCAATAATCAGCAAATTAAGGGAATGGATAAGAACTTATCGTATGTGTTCAAAATGCAAAAATTAATTTTTTAATTTACAGAACTATAGTAAGACTTTATGTAAACAGAAACTATCTTAAATTTAAAGAACTATTAATAAAAACATAAGTTCGAAAACACAGAATTGTTTACACACATTGAATTAGAAGTTCATTGAATGTTATGACGAGAATCAGCAGTTAACTAATTGAATAACTGGTGACACATGTCAGAATTTTCCGGTGCCTGTTGCTTCAAGACCAAACAATTATAATAAGTTGCACACTCTAGAATTCATCAATAAGTTAATTGTGTGCTTATATATATATATATAAGTCATATAAAAAAATTTCTCTGGTGTTTAGTGCGCCACTTCTAATCATGCACTGTGCCTCCTTTGGCATATAGGCCATAGATTAGCCATCTCTATGTTAGAGAAAACTGATGTGATAGCAAACTGAAGTAATGGAAACAGGATATAAATACTTGGGATAGCAACTGTACTTGTGAAAGTCAATTCGAGAATTAAAAATATATCTCTATGTATAGGGAAAAAAGATTTAAGACCAATATTGGGTAAAAATTGTTTTCAGTTTGGGCTAATAGTTTAATAGTATAACATAGAGGTAAATGATAGGAACTGGAGGGAAAGAACATGCCACATATATTATTAATTGATTGAGAATTAAAGAGTATATTTGGGCTTGTGATAATCTCTAGTTTAATGAATGAGTAGTAATAATCATTAGTATAAATCTATAAAATGGTTTATGGCAAAGTTGTGAGTTCAGAAAATTTGACACTTGTAGCCAAATATAGTAAATTTCTATCTATAAAATTCTAAACAAATGATGAAGATATATGTGAGAGATTGTGTTCTGGGCCAACTGATGAGTGTTCAGGACGAAATTCGCATTTTTGAGATCATTTAGCTCTTTCACATGTCTTTGGTCTTATGTTTCAGAAAATTGTGATGAAATAGAAGTTTGAAATATGTATTAAAACATATATATGAAGTTTAATGTGTATGCAAAAAAAAATGTATATGAAGTTAAAATTACAATATGAACTATGTATGTCTATTCATTTGAAAAAAAAATAGAAATGAACTGGGTGTTTTAGAAATACATCCAGAGTATAAGAAAATTTGATCTAATGTCTGGGCTGATGAATTGTTGTGATAGGATTGAGCTAAGGTGAAAGATGCACTGCACTACTCCAAGATCCAAAACGTCTCACTGACAAAAGCCATAAGTTTGAAACTAGACTGGGAATTTTGGTTAAGAAAGCACAGGATAGGGATTTATTAAGCATTATCATCTGACAACTGTCATTGCTTTTTAAAGTTTACAATAACTAGCATGAAGAAGATGAAAAATTATATTACTAATACTAAATAATTGGCAAAATGCATAATCCACTAAAGATAGCTTTTTAATCAACTTAATGCTTGTAAAAAATGTGAAAGCTATGTTCAGACTTTCAATTACTCTTTGCATTTTTTATTGATTCTTCACTATTATTGTTTACGGATTACTATACAGAAAAAGAATCAGAATTAAAACCAATTCTTTTTTTATGATGCACTTCAAATATACGATAGTCAAATATGTTTAAAATACATATATACAAGCAACAAAGATTACAAATTATAAAATTATTATATAAAAGCCCTTTTCGGCAAATATTGATATAGATGTCGCTGTATGTGCTTTAAATCGTGGAGACATATTGAAAAGGACAAAAAACATAATTTGCCGAAAAAGTCTTTTATATTATAATTTTATAATTTGTAATCTTTGTTGCTTGTATATATGTATTTTAAACATATTTGACTATTGTTTACGGATTGTAGCTAATTTTAAAACAGATATTGAGAATGAAGATCATACACATCATTATTGTCTAATTAATCATGGAAGAAAAACATATGCATATATGAGAATAAAGTGAGAATACGTTAGGTTTAATAGTAATATATTTGTTAATGTAAATAAAATAAAGAAATAGATATAACTACATACATTATGTGTTCAATTATATGCATTTGTTAGATATAAGTTGTCCTTTACTTAACTATTACTTTTAATCTTATGTAACTTTATTATTATTCACCAATATCTGTGGAATCACTATTCATTAAATTATATACTTGGTAATTGAAGATAAATGCTTTGAATTCATTTACATTACAACTTAAATGTTGCCATGCAAAAAAATTATTAGAGTTAAATGAAAAATCATTAAATTCTCATATTTACAAACAGTCTCGATCTTTTCTTATAAGAGGTAAGAAAACTCTTTCCAAAATCTAAGAGTAAAGAGAGAGAGAAAATTTTTTTATATCTGTAAAAGTATAAACCTCCTATAAATTCAGAAATTACCTTCATTTCAAATTTAGTTACTGTTAAATTTAAATATTAAAATTTCATACCAGTATTATTTATTTAGATATTCTGTGCACATATTATTATTGGATATCTTTGTATATATTGAATTAAATATTTTCGTGAAATGTTATTATAATAAAAAATAGATATAAGATTGTATCCATGTAAACAGAGGATGTTTAGTTTTTGATGTTGCCAGGAAACTATCAATTAATCCTAATTGACAATTCTCCTGAGACGAAACAAGTTTTCTCCATTAACTTATAATAGCTCTTTTGTTGGGGTTATTGAAGAAAAAGGAAATCATCTTTTACTTCAAATCCAAGTTGTTAAATAGATTTAAACCCAGAAAGTTATTTTTATAGGTGTGAGAAAGTAAAAGAATAACATCTTTCTTGACATTCTGCAAATAATATTTTAAACTTCTTCAGAAAGTTGTATATGCTGAATTAAATATATGCATATGTTGAATCTTGAAGCCTTTTGTAAGATTTTTGCTGATTAGCTTATTTTCTTAAATCAGAAAGTCCAATATTAATTTACACTAGGGTTGGTTTGTTTTTGTAGTTTGGTTTTTTCTAGATCCATATGTGATTTAACCATACATATTGCAACTTAATTCCATTAACTTGCTGATATTCTTTGATCTGGATTAAGGAGAGATAAGGTTATCAAGTAACTCAATCTGGGTATAGCTAACACATCCTTTCATACAACAGGCACAAATCATTTTTTTCTTCTAGGTATCACATGACTGGAAAATGATAAGTTAATGTATGTCTGATAGTTTTTAGACAGTCATTTTGGGAAAGTTTTAAGTGCAAATGGACTTATTTAACATGATAATGGGAAATAAACAGAAATAATCTTCCATATTGATAGCTTGCTTTCTTATTTCTATAAGACTGAAAGGAGAACCAATTGACATACTTTATTACCTGAAACAAATTATTGAATGAATAAATATTTAAACTTTATTTTGATTTTGTACAATAAATACTGAATTCTCTTTGAAATGTTTTGCCTGCTATCTAAAAAAATAATTTTTTAACTACCTTTTATAAACTTTCTACATCTCCATGCATCTGTAAGTCAAAAAACATGTTTTCCAAAGCTCAGAAGCTAACCCTTGTGTGCAGAGTATATTTCAAAAACATCTCTGAGCTTTTTATCTTGTTTTCAAAATTCTTAATTACTTATGGCTTCCATGGATAATAGGTTGTTTTCCTTATTATATTTCTCAATGTTTTTAATTTTACACAGTTAAAAATTTATAATTTGAAGGTATTCACTTTTACATTATAGCTTTAATTAATTTTTATTTGCGATTTATATGTAATCATATGGGAGGAAACCAAAACATTCAGACAGGTGCTATTGGTATTAATCTGTTTGCACTCACCTGTCATGCTTTTAAAACATCTATTAATGAGTGAGTGCAAGCAGATTAATACCAATAGCGCATGTCTGAATGTTTTGTTTTTCTCCCACATGATTATAGTTTTAAATAACTTAATTTTGCTATTAATTTAGGCCATAAATTATTCTTTTCACTGTCACTTAAATATCTTTAAATAGCAATTATACTTTTTATATTCAACTTACCATTACAAGACAAGGCTGTATGTATTTGCGAAAATCAACCTCTTTATCCATTGCAAAAATTCATATAACTTATATTGGTTGTACAAATATTAAATATGAAAATTATTTTGATTTTCAGCCGTATTGCTTATATCGCTCTGTTTTCAATTTTTTTTTATAGAGTCACATTGTTCCAAACAATAAAATGACTGACGGAAATATTCAATGCTATAAATTTGTCCTTAAATGTATACATTTTGGGATACATAACTTTACAAGTTATAATTTGATAATTTCTTTTATCTACATCTTGTTCAAGCTTTTGTTAACATGATGCTGTAACTTTAAAATTTTATTTTTAAATTGTATTCATAGCAATAAATCCTTGCGTATTTTTGTAGTGTTTTACTTTTTAATTTGCATTGGCATTATGAATCCATTCTTAATCATTACCATTTTGTACAAATACTTTAAAATGTTATATATACTAATTTTTATATAGATACAATTTTTTATATAGCTGTAATTAAAATAATTTAATTTTATTAATTAATTCCCATTTTTGTGTTTTTGTTTAAAATGCAGACCGGTCTATTCAGTGATTGTTTTTTTTCCACATATAATAGTTCAATGTAATCTTTTTAAAAATGTAAAATCTATGAAAAATATTTTTTGTCCCAGAGATTTCTTTTCCTCCTTCACTTAGCAGTTAGATGCAATTTTTTTTACAAACTAATTATGATGTTCTTAAATAAAATAAAGCTATTGTACTAATAAAAAAATAAATGTGATCAGTTCATTGCAATTAGATTAATTAGTTTACAAATATGATGAACTTATTTTTTTCTTTATGTACTGATAAAATTGTATCTGGTGTGTTTATTCCAAATATATATGTTGAAAACATCTATACTTGATATAAATCTTATATAAGTCGCTATTGTCTCTGATTTTCAATATCCATACCAAGAATCATAATCAAATGCATGGATAATGAGAAACTACTGTACTAGACTTCTGAAAATTTTAAATTGGCTAAATTCTTAGTTCCTGGATGTATTATACTCTTTTGTTCATGTATATGGAGAAATGAAGACATGCCTTCATTTACATTTCCAATGATTTATCATCTCTTTTTATTTTCATTGACGATCTAACTTTGACTTCTTTCAATTGTACTAAGTTAATTCAAACACGATATCTTGTTCTTTCTATATTCAAAAACTACAAAATACAAATGATTTTGTAAATTTTCTTTTGGAGTTCTGTTTTTTAAATATATAAAATTATTACTACCGCTGAAACTAACAACTAATCAAATATAAAATGTTTTGCTTTCATTTGATCTATTAAATGGCCATATAAATTTGACTGCATTGCTCGTTATGATTATTCGCTATACAATGGAATTATATTTGTGAAGAGTTTGATTTGGATAGATCTTTTACAATATTTATTGATCATTTTGATATTTTAATTCATTATAATTTGCTGTTTTAGTTATTGATATAATAATTTACATAAGTTACCAGCTA
Organism: Epiperipatus broadwayi; assembly: GCA_028023455.1. Lineage (NCBI taxonomy): Eukaryota > Metazoa > Onychophora > Udeonychophora > Euonychophora > Peripatidae > Epiperipatus > Epiperipatus broadwayi. The sequence continues at coordinate 1,549,910 of JAQFVV010006255.1, forward strand.
TTTACTCATAGTCATGAAAATGTATGACTCCAAAACTTTAAGGTTTTTATATAGATTTCCAATTGAAGAATGATCAATTGAATGGAATTATTGTGCTCAGCATTACTTCACAGATCTATGTTGCTTGAACATTTCAAAAAATTGAGTGTACAATAAATAAATTATAGTATTTTAATTACAATAAATATTTTAGCATAAAAAATAGCGATAAGAATAGTCCAGAAGTTAAATTTAAATGTACTAATTAATGACAAATGGAAACTGTTTTAGGAATGAGTTATAGATATAAGAAAATGAATAAAGTTACATAATTAAAAGGTTTTCTACAAATAGAAGAGCAAATTTTGAACTGAGTAAAGATAAAATCTTACAAAAATAGTAAATCCAGAAAGTGAAATTAATTGTTTTTGCAAAGAAATTTTAGGGATTGGAAAATTGCTGATAAAAGAACAATTAAACTGAAGACTATAAAAACTTGGGATTGTAGATTTAATTGCTTTTTTTCTCCTTTGTGTTGTTGAAGTGCTATTGTACTCATAATGAGTATCATCAGTAACCGGTCAACGTCTGTGTGGGGATAAACCCAGATGTTTCGGAATCTGAAGATATAAAAGTCCAACTAGTATTTAAAAAGATCGTCCTGATCTTATTTTGTTTTATGTAAGCCTAAATGGCTCTTAGGTTTTAACTTGGGGAACTTGTAGTTATTTAGCATAGTTGCAGAAAGTGACAATCCATTAAATAAGAAATTGTTGGACAATATTGAAAGAGTGTTTAAAGATTTTTAAGAACTCCATGATCATTTATTTATTTGTATATTAATTATATTTAAGCTTGTGTATATGTTCTAGTTTTGTGTTGTATAACTTATAATAAATCATTAGTACTAAATTTAGTTTTAGTTATTAATTAATTTTGGTTTGCCCCTTCGAGAGCCATGGGCAAATACACAACAAAATGGCACAGTCAGAAATTCGAACATAGTACAAGGAAGATAATAGTACAAACAGGATTATAATTGTCAATCAATAGTATAGATCGATAGTTTGATCGACAGGTAAAATGTCGATGGGTCAAGGTACCTATCTCTGAATTTGATGTAGGAAATGCAGTAGAATGGGCATTATATGAGATGCAACTGGAAAATTTTTTCACGCATAATGTTATAAGTAATAATAGCAGAAATGTAGCAGCTTTGTTGTGCTTGGCAGGGAGGAAAGTAATTGAAATCATTAATAAGTTATTTGATGGACCTATAATGGAGTTAGTAATTTATGAGGTGATAGTTAATAAGTTAACAGAGCATTTTAGTCCACAGCCATCTAGGTATGTTGCTAGGCTGGCACTCCGAAATAGAAGACAGGCAAAAGAAGAAAAAATAAAGGATTTTGACACAGCGTTATGCCAGTTAGTAAAAAAACTATCAATATGGGGAATTTGGTGAACAATTCTTGTTGAGCCAATTGCTATGAGGAATGGCAGATGAAAGGTTAAGACAAATATTATTGACTGAAACTGAGTTGTCTTATGAATTAGTGATCAAAAAAGGGATCGCATACGAGTTAATTATTGAGCAAGCTCTCGCTTTTAGAAGTAAAGTGGACAAGGAAGGTAGAGTAGCAGTTTATAAAACAAATAAAAATAGGCCACAGAGAAATTATAAATCAAGAGTGAAACAATATCTTTAGGGAAATGTTTTTGCTATGGGAAAACAGGTTATTTCGCTAAGAATTGTAATGGTATCAAGAAAGCTGTTTTAATTGCAGCAACAGAGGGTATTTAACAACAGTTTGCAAAAAACCCAAGCCAAATGATAAAGAGAAATAACCAAACAGAAAGCAGGTAAATAAACAAAGTTAATATTAAAAAAGAGTATGATTTTGCACTGGCAAAATCAATATATGCTAACACTTAAAATATGTAGCACAGAACTGGAAATGAAGATTGATAGTGACTTGGGTATTTCATTGGTGTCTGAAAGCCAATGGAAGGAAATACCCAAATGTTATAAGGAAGTTAAAATTAAAAAAGTCCAATATAAAAGTTAAAGATTTGCTAGCGTTAGTTGGAATGGCTAAGTCTCTAATTTTCATATAAAGTATGTGATTTGCCAATATATATTTTTAAAGGATAAATATGTCCAATAATCAATAGAGAATGGTTTAAGGAGTTAGGTATTAAGGTATTAATTATGAAAAACATTTCTATTCAGCAAGAAGTGTTAAATAGCTACCCAGAATTATTTTGAGGAGTTAGGTTTAATAAAAGCAAACCTGGAAAATTTAGAATTAAGTGAAAATGCACGGCCAGTGGTCTGTAAGCCATGGAAGATTTTGTTTGCACAGAGAATAAAGATTGAAGAAAAGTTAAAAATGTTGGTGGCTAGAGGCATGTTAACCTTTGTAGGAGAGGAAGAATGGGACATACCCATAGTGGTGGTAACTAAACCTTACAGGCAAATTGATGTTTGGTGGTTATTGTGTGATTGTGAATAAATATCTTTATAAAGGTGCTTATCCCATACCTAATGTTAGAGAAAGCTTTACTGAGTTTGTCGAATACAAAGTTTTTTGCCAAATTGGACCTCAGCTCCTCTTATCAAATTAAAATTACTGACAAATCAGCAAGAATATTGCGCCACATGTTCATATGTAATCATTTACCGTTCAGAATTGCCACAGCACTGAACATTTTTCAGGCCAAATTAAACTCAATATTACAGGGGTTAAAAGGGGTAACGCCTTATTACGATGACGTTTTAGTAACAGCGACATTTAGTGAATTGTTAAGAGAGAGAATTTTGAAAGTTTGCAATAAATTAAGTCAGGGGTGGGGGTGTTAAGTTAAACCATGAAAAGTGTGTATGGAAGACACAAGAGTTAAAGTTTCTGGGTCACAGCATTTCAGATAAAGGAATCGGCCTTTAACAGACAAAGTCAAGGCTGTTAGAAATCCTGAATGGCTTAATAAGGTAAAGCATTTTCAGGCATTTTTAGGGTTAGTCAATTTTTTCGAGCCATTTTTAAAGAATAAGGTGATGGTGACAAAACCATTGTATGAGTTATTGTGCAAAGGGCATTTTTAGTCAGAAACTCAAGACAGGGTTTTTAAAAAAACGAAAGAGCTTTTATCATGTGTTATGCTGTTGGTTTATTTTGATGGGGAGCATGAAGTTAGAACTACCAATGTATCAAACTGGTGAGTAGGGGCTGTGTTAGCACACTCTATAGACAATAACGAGTGGCCTGCAGTTGATTCGTCCAGAACATTGTCAAAAACAGAACATAATTACAGTCAAATTGACAAAGAAGCTCTGGTGATCATTTTCGCAGTGAAAAAATATCCGTTTGTTTTTGGGCATAGTTTTAAAATTATTTCTGATCATAAGCCTTTGTGGGGATTTTATGAAATAATCTTGCAGTGCCTGAACATTTAAGGCCTGTTATGTTACGATGGCGGAATATATTAGCTGCATATGATTATTCATTAAAATATAAACAAGGGGAAGAAATCTCACATGCAAACATACTGTCAAGAGATCCAGATAGTCAAGAGACATGCAATAGTGAATTTGGGGGTAATTATATTGACAGCATGAACTCACACGTGTTAAATAATAATACAGTCCAAAAGTGGACTAGAGAAAAAAAAGGGTATGATATTCTGAGGAATTGGATTAAGAAGGGCTGGCCTAAAACTAGACCTAGATATGTGACAATGGGATTTTTGGCTAATAGAACAGTTATCTGTTTGTAGGGGGTGTATAGTAATGGGGGATAGAGTAATTATACCACCTACAGGGAGGGATAAAGTTTTAAAATTTCTACATGAAGGGCATCTTGACATAGTGCATGCGAAAGCTTTGTCATGTAGCTATGTCTGGTGGCTGCAAATTAATGCAGATATAGAAAACTACATTAAAGGTTGTTCCGCGTGTCAATCGGATGTTGCATTACTGCGAAATGTTATGCATCCTGGCCGAAGACAACAAAAGCATGGGAGAAGTGCATATTGATCACACAGGACCAGTGAATGGAAGACACGTTCTTAAGATGGATAGAATGCCATATAGTGAAAGATAGTAGTGCCCTGGGAAACAAGTGTTTTAAAGATGGTTTGCTTGATATATGGTTTTCCAGAAGTAGTTGGGTCAGATAACGGAGCAGGTTTTACTGGAGAGGAAGGGTTAGATCATTTTAGTACCCATGGGATTATCACTTTCACCCATACTGTCAAATGGATTAGCAGAGAATGCAGTACAGCAAGTAAAGAGAAGTTTTAAAAAAATCAGTAATGTAGAAATGCAAAACCCATTACAGACATTTATGTTATACCAACATTCAATACCAAAATCTCTATCAGAATTAATGTGTGGAAGGAAACTAAGGATTAAATTGGCAGTTTGTGACCTAATGAAAAGATTAGTTTTCCAAATGTGAAGCCAAGTAAATCATTTGGAGTTGGTGAGCCTGTATGGGTGAGAGAGGTGATAGGTAAAAAATGGATCAAGGGATCAATAGACAAAATACTATCAAAATGATATTTATGTGGTTAGTGGATTTAATGGTTTAAAGTACAAATGCCATATAAATAAAAGAGAGACAGAAGAATTGCAGCTGGAAATATTAGCAGATGCAAATATGCAGGAAGTGGAGCAGTGGACAAAAGAACAACGTGGAAAGAAAGACAGGGAAAACCAACTAGTAAAACAGTGATGAAATTGTACGAGAAATTCAAATGAAATCTGAAATAAATAAATTTCCCAGACCTATGCACATCAAAAGAAAACCAGAAAGATAAAAGGATTATGTGTAAGAAACAATTACAACTTCTGGAGTGAGGGGAGGAATTGTAGTATTGTAATTGCAATAAATATTTTAGCACAAAAAATAGTGATAAGAATACTCCAGAAGTTAAATTTAAATGTACTAATTAATGACAATGGAAATTGTTTAGGACTGAGTTATAGTTATAAGAAAATGAATAGAATTACGTAATTAAAAGATTTTCTACAAATGGAAGAGCAAATTTTGAACTGAGTAAGATAAAATCTTACAAAAATAATAGATCTGGAAAGTGAAGTTAATTAAATGTTTTCGCAAAGGAATTTTAAGGAATGGAAAATTGCTGATAAGAGAACAATTAAATTGAAGACTATAAAAACTTGGGAATGTGGATTTAAGTGCTCTTTTTCACTTTTGTGTTAGTGAAGTGCTATTGTGCTCGCAACAAGAATTGTCGGTAACCACTCAATGTCTGCAAGGGAATAAACCCAGATGTTTCAGAATCTGAATGTATAAAATTCCAACTAGTATTTAAAGCAGATAAACCTGATCTTATTTTGTTTTATGTAAGCCTAAATGGCTCTTAGATTTTATCTTGGGGAACTTGTAGTTATTTAGTGTAGTTAGACAGTAATTGTCAGATAATATTGAAAGAGTGTTTAAAGATTTTTAGAACTCTGTAATCATTTATTTGTTTTTATATTAATTATATTTAAACTTGTATATATGTTCTAGTTTTGTGTTGTATAATTTATAATAAAACTTTAATAGTAAATGTAGTTTTAGTTATTAATAATTTTGGTTTGCTCCTTCAAGAGTTGTGGGCAAATACATAACATAAATAATAATAAAAAGTAAGCCTACAGCCTAATTTAATAATCTACATGTGAAGTTAAACTTTAATAAAACCCAGAATATTGAAATTTTAGCTTCCATTCTTTTTACATTTCAGAGCTTTTTTTTTAAAAAAAAAACAAACAAACAAACATATAGTTGGTTATTAAATGAATGAAATGATGTTTTTTTTTAAAAATAAATATAAAATTATAATAGATTTAAGAATCAACTTAGCAATAATTGAAAGAATTCTTTGCAGTATGCATGTTAAGTTCTCTATTTGAAGACATAATTATTAAGAATTCAATAATGTTCTTCTACTAAATCAGAATACAGTTGATCATTGTTGATAGTATTATCCATTGCTTGCCAACACCTTATCACATTTTAATCTAGAACCTTATATATTGTAAGATAAAACGGGCAAAACTCTCTATACGTATTGTAATGTTTATATTGTAAGATCCCACCAAGAACCATTAAACACCCTTATCTACTTCAACACCAATCCCACAATAACAACATGCTATATATATAATATAACAAGTTATTTGTATAAAGATAATGTAACCGAATAAAACATATTCCTGAAAGATGAAAATGTTCACAAGCATTGTAGACGAGAAAATACTTAATTATTTATCTAATTAAAAGATGAACAAATGCGTGATAAAATCCATAATCCAAACTAAACTATAAATCTTAAATATTTATATCTATCTTTATTGTAAAAACTTTCGTGAATTATTGTTTAACATACATATACTACAACAATATAAAAAAAAAGATAATCAAGTTTAGAAACAAGCAATTAAATCACAAATAACGTAAAGGAAGGAAGTAATAAATAATTTTATTATTATTATTAATCCAACTCATATATATATAAATCATAACACATGATGTAAATAATCAAGTTCATGCATGGCATCAAACTCACTATCTTAAAAAGAAATTGATTCAGCACTTAAAAAGAATAACCTCATCTTGGTAATCAGCAGTATAATAATACAAACAACCTTTTTCAAAAATCAGATCAAAAAGTCTTGCTGACTAATCAACACATAGACTTTGTAAGCTACAATCAAACTTTTCATTTGAAGAGAAGGGTTTGTAGCCATCAAAATAAAATCTTAAACGAGAATATTGCATTGAAGACGGATAAGAGCTAAAATAAAAGTGGTCGGATTTAAATTCAGCTAGCTAAGGGATTTTTAAATTACAAATTCAAAAATAGCTTTAAATTTATTCAATATTTCAAGAATATTTTCAGTCTTTAGCCGGAGAGTTATACCAACTCTAACTTGAGATCCCCAATAGTCCAATATCTAGCTATTCAAGGACTCTGATCAACTACATATAAAGAGACACATATAATCATGCACTGCTAAGTGGAAAGTTACCTCGTGGGAAGAAATTAGTCATCCATGGAGCTGTAAACTCAAAACAGCATCTATTCATTTATGCTGAAGGCACTACCAACTTTACTATTTTCTCTACTTGGATATGAAGATGTAAACTTGACAAATCAAAGCAAGCTATGCAGAAAAGGGAAACTCAGATTACCATCATGCATGTTCCAAAACATTTGAACCCAACCAATTTGGATCATGAACTGTAGAAATAAGGACACACATAATCCTTTTAGGACATTTTCTTTTATGGACTCTTGATCTATCTTAGGTTAGCATCATATGATTAATTTTATATATGTTTTTTGTTTTTTTCCTTTACTATATAAGTTGATGGGGCTATAAATTCTTAATATACTAGAAAGGGGAAAAATATTATTAGCTTAATTTTAAATTAAAATAAAATGTAGGGTGTGAATTTGCTTGTGGATGAACTTGATCACCACCAGGATTAGAGGTAAGACTTTATATTTTCCAACATTACACTGTTATTTGTTTTTATTTATTGATACTAATCTTTTTGTCATTTACTTGTTTTTTCAGTTTATATATGATTAAAAACTTCTAGTGTGAATGGTCTTTTCTATCATTAGAGAAACAAATCATAATAGAAAGGGGGGATTCCAGACCACCACCATGATGTTTAATATGAATCAATCAATAAAAATATGTTGGAGATAAAGAATTATTATTTTATTAAATTCTAAATTAGCAAGCAAATATATATGTAAATAATAACAAGTATTAATTTTTTTTTTTTTTTGTTAGCATTGATATTGAATGATTATTCTTTGAGGGGAAAAAAGGGATTGGATTAATAAATATCAACCGTGATCAAAGAATAATCTTAGATTGATTAATAAATAAATATCAACCATAGTGATTAAAGAATAATTTTAGATATCTAAACAAATTAATTGCTTTTGTTATAATTTCTTGCTGAATAAATTTGTTAAACATATAATTACAAATTAAAGACTGTTATTTGAATTTTTCTTTATTCATTTATCAATTTATCACACACTCGTGCAATAAAGATAGTGATATGAATATTCCCTGAAGAAGAATAGGTACTAGTTGATTAGCCATCGCACGCCGCTTGATGGCTCTGTTGCTAGTCAAAAACCAATAGATATAATGTTATCGGTCTGATTTACAATTTTGTTATTATTTATTCAAAAACAAATAAATATAATGCTTTCACTTGTTTGTTTTGATAGGGATTTACATTTATTTTTCTTAAAAACATTTTTTTTTTAAAAAATTGCATGTACTTTTTTCGGAAAACATTTGTTTCTAAATTATATTTTTTAATTACATTGCACATGACAGTGCATAGCGCTGGAATGGGCATGGAGGGGGACTGCTGTTTTTGACGATCCAAAGGATCGGCCAAAAGATGCAATACTCTGATCAAACATTTTTTAATTACATTAGACATGTCAGTGCATAGTGCTGGAATGTGCACAGAGGGTGACCGCTGTTTTTGATGAACCAAAGGATTGGCCAAAACATGCGCTACTCTGATCAAATAAAAAAAAATTATAAATATTAGAAACATTCAACGCCGACATTTTGTAAACTATTTTTAAAAAATTTACGAAACAACATTATTTAATAAAATGTAACAATTCCATTTTAAAATTAACGTCTGATCAAAACCAAGCTTATGCTTTTAAAAACAACGACAAACCACCGCAATTTTAGTAGTCTTGCGCAAAATACATTTTTTGCAGATTTCTGTAAAATGCTGCTGGGACGTACATTTTTGCAATTCATTTCACCTTAAAAAGATATATAAGGAAGCGCAGCGATGGACTTATAATTATATCTAAAACTACACCAGGTCATGTGAACATTACTTCGAATGCACATGAAAAGAGTTATGGCCACTTGAATTCTATACCCTCACATTATACCATAGCGATCTGTGAAGTGTGTGCTATTTGCATGGTACTGCAAAGAACAAAAGTGGGCCGTAATATTTGTGAGCAACACTACCTAGGTCTGCTTAGCGGCTAATATGAACAGAACTGTTCTATAGATCGCATAAATGGCATATTTCTGTACTTTTGCATGGAATCAGCGACATCAAGTGTTGTGCGGCGGCTAATCGATTAGTACCAAAGAATAGTATTCTCCCTAAGCTCGAATTCTGGGATAAATGGAATTTAAGAATGGAGGAGAGAACATATTGAGATATTTGATGTAGGTTTGTATGCTAACATGTCATCTCTTCAAATTGAAATCAGGATGGTCATGAGTCTAGAAGTTAAGGAACCCTAGATACTTTCTCATTCACTCTGATGGCTTATCAAGTACACCTCTACGCAAGACCAGGACTGGTTCTGTAACTATATATATATATATAGTGTTACATATAATACACTTTTATTTCACAGTAGGCTCTGCTCTGATTCATATATTATTGGTATATATTTTAATGGATAAGTTTAAAACTTGGATGGAAATGATTGAAAAATTGGGGAAGGTTCAGAATGAATTTCATTTAGGGAGAAAGATAAGAGATACTTTATCCATTGTATTTCAGTTAATGGAAATGTCTTTTAAAGAAAATAAACATTATTTATTATATTTTTAGATATGAAAAGGTTTGTGATAAAGTGAATAGAATTGTTTGTGGAAAAAATTTAAAATCTGGATAATTTTTATAAGTACCAATTGAGAGATATAAAATCAGTGACAGTTAAGTGTGCAAGTAAATTGAAAGTTCATATTGAAAGATTAGGGCTGGAATGAGAATTTCTGTAATTGGAATCAAGAAAATACTTATAATGTGATTTATTTATTTATTTTTTTGCAAAAGATATAGCATTTTTTTTGCACACTGTTTTAGAAGATATAGTTATTAGAGAAGTGTGGGGAGGCAGGAAAGTTGTAAAAATGAAATTCAGTGAAGAAAAATTCTAAAATTATAATATTTAATGGTGAGTGTAAAATTGAAGGATCTAAAATGGAATATGTATATATATTTTCAAGGAATGGAGAAGTGTAAATATTTAGATACTTTATTAAATGAAAAAGGAATTGGAAATCAGAATTAAGAAGGAAAAAAGGGGTCAGATTAAAAGTTGACATGTTTTTCACATAATAAATATGAGGTATATAAAATTATTATATTAAGGAACTCAGAAATTTTTAGATAGAATACAAAAAAATAGGTGTGTTTCTGGTTTGAGCTATTAGTAAAAATAGTGTTAAATTTGATTACAGATATTGGGCAAGAAAAGTTTTTTTCAGTATGCAAAGTTAATAAGCAGACATTTTACTTTCATATATTTATATGAGAAATGAGATAAATTTGTAAAGAATGTATATGTGTATAATTATAAAAAGTTGGAAAAGAGGATAAATAAATTGATTAGAGAAAAAGAATGAAAAACTAATGTAAATATAAAAAAAATAAAAATTTGGAAGCATTTAAGAATAAAAATTATATAAAAATATGAAAGGATATATGATATTAAAGGGAATTATTATTTGATATAAGGGCAGGGTAGGAGTTTTACATATTAAAGGGGAAAAGCAAAAATAGAATAAGGATCTTGGATTGAAGTTCATGTAAAAATAGGAGAGAGAATTGGGTGCTATTTTGGAAATTTAGGATATTGTATGAGGATCAGGATAAATTGTATAGTGAATGGATGAAATTTAACAGTAAAGAAAATGAAAGAGAGAGATTTTATGATTTTTTATTTGTTTTATAATGAAATTGAGAATATATCACAGAACATTCTCATTCTAATACATTACTCAGAATTATTTTGCAAGTTTATTAAAAATGATTCTTTATGAGTCTGCCTGCAAAATAATTTTGAGTAATCTATTAGAACAAGGATGTTTTGTGATATAATAATAATCCTATCCTTTACATATTCATACAATAGTAAAATTTATTTATGTGCTGTTGAAATTATAATATGACATTGAGAAATATAAATACTAGATTGTAAAATTAATGAAGTAGCTTTTATGAAAATGAAATAGGAAGGGAAAAAAAATGAATCAAGGCTAGAAAAATGATTGGGTAATAAAGAATAAGCAATAGATAAGTTTATAGTGGTATGTAAATGTTTTAGAGAGAGAATGTTTATTTTGGCTAATAGGATTTTTGGGTAGATAGTCTATGCACAGAAACTTTCAATTTTATTTAAGAAATCATTTGATATCATATGCAAGCTGAGATAATTATGTGATTCTTAGTTTGCTTATCTATCTCTTATTCTTAGCATTATGCATTTTATTTAATATTTAATCTCATTCATTGCATACTTGTAATATATTTGTAAATTTTTATGTTTAATAAGTGATTATTATTTTTAATTTTAACATTGTAATTCTTTAATAATAAAATAATATTTTCTATTTGTATGTTAAACAAGAAACATATGTAGTAATTTTATATTGTAGAGTATAAAATTATGTGTTTTGGGGATATACTGTTTGTCATTTGCTTATATAATACATTTTTCAAAACTACTTTAACTAAACGCTTTTTAATATCATACAGTATTACGATTTCTCACAGTGTTTTAATACAGTTTTGTAATTATAAATTTTGAATATTTGAAATGAATGTTGCAAAATAATGCACACTATTTTTATTTTTTTTCAGGATTTATTTTATATAAATAAAGTTTATTTTTTATTTATATATTTATTAATTATTATTATTTTGCATGTTATCAAATATGGTATATCTTATGGTTATTGATAACACATTTGCCTATTATACACAAAAACGAGTTTAATTTCAGATGAAATTTGGAATTTTTTTGGATCCATTCAAGTTTGGAATTTTTTCTGATAGCAAATCCTTGATTAACTAAGCTAGTTATGTAATTTTGGTCTGTCAATAGTTATCTAGTTATTCTTTAAGGACTTTATAGTGTGTCCACTTGCCATGTCCATGATCTAGGGTTGAAATCTGAACTGGGCATACATCACAGACTTAAGATTTGCCCTTTGGATAGATGGCCTATGGACAGCTTATCTATGTATTGGTCATTAACTATTATTGACTAAAGAGTAATGTCCTAAATTAATCTGGGTTGATTAGATCACTGTCTACCCATTGCTTGTAAACAAGAAATGAAATTGTAATATGATTCTCCTTTCAATATTAGTGGGAAATTATGGTATTTCTATAGCATCTTATTGTGTATTTATTAACTTTTAGTTATTCTTAGTAAAGGGTGAAACAACGCAGTAAATCCATAAATCCTCTCCTCTCAGAAATTTAATTGGCCTAATAATGAGTTTGTCTTTATCTTTACTTTCACTACTTTTTAAGAGGCAAATACTAAAATTATTTATCTGCAATTTTACCTTCTATTCATAAAATATAAGTATGTAGATATAAGAAATGTTTAAAAATTAAATTAGTTAATATAATAAATTAAATACTTATATTCAAATTAAAATATTATCCAATATCAAATTAAAACCATTAGTGAATTTTAATTTGATGTTAGTTAATGTTTTAATTTTAAATAGTTATTTGATTTAATATATATATATATTTCAAAGTAAAACTATAATTCTAGAAAATTGTTTTTATTCTGTCATATTATTATAATATTAGTGAATTTTGTAGTGTATTTTATATAAAAAATTAATTGACACAAAGCTCCTATAATATGTTTTAGTAGTCTGTACAAATTTTTAACTAATTAACTTTGATATATTTTTGAAATTTTGTGTTTTTCTCTATTAATTTTGGAAAAAAAATTTTTCCTATATATGAAATATATTTTATTTATTTATTGTAAGTATAAAACTTATATACACATTTCTTCATCTTTAATTCTATCTCAATAAAATGTTTAATTTCGAAGGTCATTTCTTGCTTGTAATATTCTACTTGATATTGAGATAACCAGATCTTTAATCATCTATTTTTGTTTAGATTGCTCAAGATCTTCCACTTGCCTTGGCTTTAATTAAAGACATTACCCAAAATGCACAGGGAATTTTTTCTAATGTTAAAAATCTAAAGGAAAAAATTAACAACAATGAGTTGAGCACTGAAAAGGTAAATTAGTGACTATGTGATTGTATATTTTTATCATTGGTTTGTATTGTTATGTAATGTATGTGTATTTACAGATGTAATTAATAAATTAGGAAGCAAAATACAAAAAACAAACAAGAATTTGATATATAGTATATATCTTCAGAAATATGGTTCAGAATTAGTGGACTACATATTAATAGTTTTTTTAAGACTACTTTATTTACAGACATTTATTCTAGATATATATTTTATTAAAATGAAGCATTTTATAGTGTAAATTCAAAAATGTCTGAGTTTGTAATCTTTCTCAAAAAGTAATTTTACTAATTAAATATTATCAATATGGAAATCTGTTGGTTAACTTGTAATTAGCTATGGAACTATAAAGGGTATAAATGATTTCATGTGTTTGCTATTTACATGCTCATAAGACAGAATTAGTGAAACTTAATAAATCAGCAAAAAATATGAATTCTGAAATTTTTTCCTTTATCATATTTAATAACAATTTATTGGTATTTATTTTTCTTTATCAGTTATTTTACATTCTGTCTATTACCAATCATTTTGTTAATGCAATATATATATACTATACCCACCCATTTTGGTGCTGAGAATGTTAAGTAGGTTGTAAAAGTGCCATTTAAAAAAAATTTTAAATTTAGGGTCTTTGATAAGCCATAATTATAATTATATAAGTAAAAGGACTCTAACTTAGTAAAAGAAGTCCACCGATAGATTATAAAATGTTTTAAAGTTATTTTAACTATAAAAGTCAAGCATTGGTGGTCGAGAGGTCAGCGACAACTGCTTCACAAGCAGTTGTCCCGGGTTAGCGGGGTTCGCTTCCCAGCTAATGCTATGACACATGAGAAAAAAAGTATAAGATCAGAGTAATATAATCTATTATTTTATAAGTAGAGTAAATGTATATCTGCTATATTTAAAGAATATAATTGGTATTTTGCTTAATAAGCATTGTAGTAAATTGTTAACTTAAATACATTTATAAATAAATTAATAAAGTATTTCAGGGGTCCCCAACCCTATGCCCGCAGACCATTTTATGTGTGCCTGCCGCTATCCGAACATGATAAAAAATTATTTATCTGATACAAATAAATTTAATTTTTAATTTTTTTTATAAATTATTGTATTATATTGTAATCAAATTGTAGGGCATACTATACTTTTACAGCATAAAAATATAAACGTTAATTATATGTTAAAATTTTATTTTTGAAGTAAATATTTTTTTGTACATTATGTGTATTATTAACAATATCCAACTGTAAATTTACATTGAAAAAATAAATGGTGCCCGCCACCTGGCCAGTATTATAGAATGTGCTCTTAAGTGCAAAAAGGTTGGGGACCCCTGAAGTACTTAATATGTTTTTAAATAATTTAGAACATTCAATAATTATTATTAAAAGTTATAAATTATATTATATGAAGTTCTGAATGGAACAAGTTTATTCATTATGATGTAATAAACAGAAAATTATGTTCTAATTTACTTTATTATATTAATAGTTTTAACAAGGCTGTAAACCTTAGCAATGAGCGTCTGAAAAAATCGTCACTAGGGACCTCTGTAGGTCTTAAATATTTCAATTAATTATTTGGTTAAATATATTTCAGACATAGTAAGTTAAATCTTGTTGTAGTATGTCTGGAAAGTTATCACGTGACTGATATGTGTGTGGATGCTTTCCAGGATTTTAAAGAAAGCTTCAATTATTTTTAAATTGATGGTAAAATTTATATAGTCTGAATATTATAAATAAATTTAAATACAATATTTTAAGTTAATTTGTCAATAATGTTTTAACTAACAAATTGAATTGGATACATTAGCTTTAATATGAATACTTTATTTGGAATTAATAATTTCTATTCTTTAAAATATTTTATATTGCATGAATAGAGATATGAATATTTATTTAGAATTAAATATTTCTGTTAATAATTTTTATTAAGATATGACTCATAATTTATTTTTACTTTTTAAAATTACAAAATTTAATTTATATGCAAATGAGTCAATTGTATAACTGTATTCATCCAATAGTATTGCTGGATAGAAATCAGTATAAATAGGTAAATCATCAATGTCTAGATGGGTAATGACTGGTTATAACAGGATAAGTTATGTTACAACAGATTATATAATATAACAAGGATTTGTAAAAAAATAATTAAATTATAAAGTTAAAATATATTATTTTTCTCTAAAGTTTTAAAAATATAAAGAATTAATTACTGTTAACACATAATGTGTCAATAGAAAAACTATTATTCTTTATTGGGAAATTACTCAAAAGCTTAATTCAAACCTTGTCAGTAAATTATGGAATGTAGATAAGAAGGATGGCCAAATGCTGAAGATTTTGCCATAATATATTCACATTGAATTTATGTTAAGAATTTTAATATTGTTTAATATAGTGTATTTTAAAAATGTGGACATTTATATTCTAGAAATATATTTAGTGTTATTACAATTAATTTATTGAGGAAAGAGAGAATTTTGAAAAGACAATGTTCTAATATAAATTATAAGAAAAGAAGAAAGTACGTTTTGCATTTTAAATTTCTAAAATAGAGATGAAACGATATTGTATATTATTTATAATGTTTTCTTATTATAAACAATAACGCATTTTTAGTATAATAATTTGTCTTTGAAAATTAACAAAAGGACTTGTCGTAGAAATAAGATATTTTAAAGACAAATTGAAGTATAATTGATGAATATTGGATATATGGTTTGAATCGACTGAACTAGTGAAGGAACCACTGTAGCTTTAATTATTTAAAATAAAAAGAAAAATGCTTTATGGAGAAATATAATTTTCATAATAAATAAATCGTAAATATTCAGAAATGGAATGTTTATTTATGTTACTAATAACTGTCTAACTGAAAAAATATTAAATAATTAATGATTTTTTTTTACGTTTTCTTGGAATATAAAAATATGAGTTCAGGAGCATTTACCGGAATTTGATGCATCTGTAACCGCCATAAAAACCTAGGAAATATGTACATTATTGGAAATTATTTATTTGCAAAAAATGGATAAAGTATTTCATTTAAATAAATTGTCAACTTTGAAAAGATATACAGAAAAACCTGTTATGAATATCTTTATAATTCAAGATCGACAATATTTTACTTTGATTTTGAAGGATTTTAAAATTCCATATTTGTGTTTTATAAATCTATGCCACCAAAATGGAAGAGAGGGGAAACATTGTACAAAGACTTGAAGTGTGTTGCTTAGCGACCGTGCAGGTTATGCTTCCTAGCATTTTTCAGCATTTGTTAACGTAAGAGCCGAAAAGAAGAATTTTTTTCATTAATTTAATTTTATTAATATTTATTGATATTTTTTTAAAAAAACTTAACATTAATATTTTAAGTATTGTTATTTATTTATTTAAGGTTTAAATTAACATGTTGCGTAATTTAATCTTAGAATAGATTAATATTTTAATAATCTTATGAACGTTAAAAAACATAATTTATAGAATAACAATTTTGATGAGTGAATTTATAATGTAATTTGTTTGTGAACAGTTGAACAAGAAGACCACCGTAAGTGGTCCGTATAATGGTATTTGATCACTTAGTAATTTTATTATTACATTCAAAGATCAGCTTTTCAAGCTAATTGTGTATGCGTCTTCTGCGAGTATTAAATAATAAATGAATACTTCACTCTACAATACAAGATATAATAACGTGAAAGCTAAACACCTTCAAACAGATACGCTTTAAAAATGTTTAAGTGACAGCCAATCAGATGGAATAATGGCATCACATGGGACTCCAAATTGTAAAACACAAGCCAGAACTATTAGAAAAAGATGGATCCATCTTAATCTATGCCTCAAATATATTTAAATAAGCCAGACTCAAGCATTTTGAACTAAGAGTGTGAAGCTTAAATACCTTCACATTTAATCCACTAAATATTATATATATAAATTAACAACGCGAAATCATCCGATTTACAACGAAGAAATATTTTTAAATCTAATGAAATGATATTAATAAATGGCTTGTGTTTTAGAATTTGGAGTCCCATGTGATGCCATTATTCCATCTGATTGGCTGTCACTTAAGCATTTTTAAAGCGTATCTGTTTGAAGGTGTTTAGCTTTCTATTAACTGTTTATGCTTAAATTTAATATAATACAAGATATAGTATTTATGCAGGAATAAAAGGAATCCTCTTATTCCTACGACTCAAATTCTTTTATATGAGAAAATCTGAAGTACTGTTGAGTAAAGCGTGAGAGTAGAATTCTCACTTTAAATTACTATCTACGATGTTGGAATGAATGACGTCGGTGAAATTGTCTAGAATTCATTTATTATTTAACACTCACAGAAGACGCATGCACAATTAGCTTGAGAGGCTGATCTTTGAATGTAATACAATTTTATGCAAAGCGTCATATAAAAATAATTTTATTATTATTATTATACGATATTTTGTTTAATAATTTTTTTTATTGCTTGGAGTTTAATATATTTTAATTGATGAATGGATTCATGGAAGATGTATTATTATGTATGATTTTTACTTAAGGATATAGTAAACGTAAAAATGTATAAATATGCATAAGTTTAAGATAGATTCACTTATAAATATACAGTAGTAATTATTTGTAATATTATTTGCAAGATATAGCAATATAGTATTAATATTTGAAATAAATGATATATTGAATAAATGGATATATGAATCTTACTATTGCATTTTGTCAAAATCATTTGTATTGTAGTGAAATTTATATTTTCGAAACCGTTCTTGAAAATTATTCAGATTCTTTAGTGGATTTTTTTTTAAAGATGATAGTTTATAGATTATTTAGTAATGTTGTTTTGCTTATTTTTACAATGTTGATTGTATAAATCAGTAGATGGAATTGTATGATGGTGAACATGGGAGTAATTTAAATAGGAAATCTTGGATGTATATAGTATATGTGAAGATTAAAACAGGCAAAACTCACTATATGTATTGCCACACACAGCAAGCTAGAGTAATCAATGGATGCCAGAAGGCTTGGGGATATTGGATGAGTAGGCACTAGATGGGGATTTTTTGCACAAGCCTTCTGGCATCCATTGATTACTCTAGCTTGCTGTGTGTGGCAATAAGTATAGTGAGTTTTGTCTGTTTTAACAATAGCTATACACAAGCATAAGAAGTGGTGGTCATGTGATATGTGAAGATGATAAATAGCATATTTTGAATTTATTCACTAATACGGATAAAGTAGTACTGTATTATATTTCTGTGGATAGTGTTATTTATTTGTTGTTGTCAGTAAAAGCTGAGAGCCATGACGTGATTTTCTTAGGTACTTGACTAAGTCATACCTAATAGTTTTACACTGTTTTTCCATGTGACTTTTCTTATTCTATTGAATTGTTGCTCTAGTTGTTTTTCTTCACATCCTGCATTTTATCGCTATCAATTTCCAGTGTATTTGCATCATATAGCTTAGCATTAAGAAAGTTAAGTAATGGATAAACTTTGAAAGTTGGATTGTTTAAGATAAAAGCAAGATAGATTTACGAATAAGTGTTTTACAAATGATAATGAAATAAGTAACATTTAGTATAAAAGATATCAAAGGAATGATTAATATTCCTCAAATTTAGAATCTCAGTGATTTAAAATTGACAAATTTTTGAGCAAATGCATATTTTATCGTGAATGAATAGTGAAAGATTAAGAGAAATGTTTGAATGTTTATTTTTAACATATGCAAATATACAATTATCTGAAGATGATACCAAGCAATATAATTTATTACATGATTATTTATTTATTTTTTATAACATATTGTCAGAACAAAAGTACACCCACAAAAATAGATAAGTCAACTAAGACATGTTTCAAAGATATTTTATATATTTGTTTTAATCTGAGTTAAAGAAACAATATTTTTATCAAATTGGAAATTAAAATTTCTTAATATCATTTTAGACACAAGAACATCTTTGAATTTTATGTTGTGATTTTTTTTTTTATAATATGTAAACTTGTTTTAAAATTTAATATAGCCAAAGTGAAGGCTAACATTTTTTTTATTTATTTATCTTGTTTGATTTATTATCCTTATTGTATTTATTATTTGTAAGATTTTGTATATAATATTTTATTTTCATAGTCAATATTGTAAATTAATTATAACAAATTTATAATCTTATGTAAAGTTATATAATGTTTAAATCAAAATAAATTTGTTAATGTTTTTTTTTTTTATGAAAACTTCCTTGTCAAGTATTATTTTATTGATTTCTTCATCTAAATTAAACAAATCATATGATATGTTTGCACATTATAAATTTTATAAATTATTTAGAGGGTTATTGTTAATAATTTTAATATTATTTTATAATCAGAGCTGATTACCTAAAATGATTTAATATGAATTGAGCATATTTTCATATTACCACTCCATTTAGATTACATTGTATTTTTTTAAATACCACATAAGTGAATCAGATTTGCATAATGTTTTCGATTATTAATATTATATTTTATTTTATTATTAGATATTGAGCATAAAGATAAGTTATTGATAAAATTAATTGAAGGAATATTTTAATTGTTTATTATTATTTTTATAGGGGTAGTTAAATATCATGTAAAATCCATCAATTATATTTAACTACAGGATTTTTTAATTAATTTCTTTGTTTTATATTTTAAAAGAACCTGAGATATTTTAAAGATAGAGATTTAATTTATTAGTATTATGCTGAAATTATATAGGGTATTTCAAAGACGTAGAAATATTACATAGTTGTGCTATTATGTGAATTTAGTAAGATGGGATTCTTATGCCATTGAGGGTATGTCTTTGGGGATATGTTCTCAATGTTTGCCAACCATTATGCCTGGTTAAATGTCTCATGATTATTGTTTATTATTTGTTATTTATTATAATCGAACCATATATTTGGAATTTTAAAGAATGAGCTAGTTTAAAGATAGGTATTTATATTTGAATACTTATTTTATTTATTTCTTATATTTATTAAATAAGACCAAGCCGGAATATCTTTTTAGATATTATTTTATTATTAGAATGTTGGTTATCAAGGGTACAATATATTCATGAATACTTTTATGGATAAAAATTATTAAATGTTTTTTAGTTTTTCCATGTATAAGATGAGAAAATGATCATGCAAATGAAAAATAACATTCAATAAGCGATTCTGGTCAAAAATTGATTACTAACATAACCTTACCATTCTAATTATTTTTGCCTTGAAGAAAATAACTAGGATATTATTGAAACATTAGTAAGCAATTTCAAATACCATGTGTAGATACAACAACTATCAGGACCATTTAACTGTTTTGTTTGTCTTTATTTACACACACACACATATTAAAACTGATTTTGCTCAAAGCTAGATTGATTTATAAATGTAAATCACCTGAAAGTGGCCACCATTTATCATCACCAAAAATCATCTGCTGTCAAGACAACCTTTTATTTATTTATTTCTCTTATAAATAAGATATTGCCTTGACGGCAGCTTAAAAATTCTTGTTGTTGATACGAGTTGGTCACTTTCACATAATTTACATAAGTATATAATATAACCTTTGGCTTTGCTTAGAAAGCTGATATTTCATTTATTTCAGATATTTAATAACAATAATTAAAAAAAATTAAAAAGGAAATTTTTATCAAGTTAAACTATCTTTGAAAATCATATTTATTAAGATTAAATAAGCATATGCAAATCTAAGTAGCAAATTATTTAAAGTATTTCTGTCATGAATAAATATTATTGTATTTTAATTTAGTGTTTTTGCCAAAATATTTTAAGCTTATGATTAAAATAAATTATAATTTAAATCCAAAAGTGTAATTAATAATATTAGAGAAGTTCAGATTATTCTAATACAATTAAATATTATCTAATACAATTTAGTATATCTAGTTTAGTGCCTGAATAAACCATAATTTAATTTTAATGTTAGAAGTTAATGGGTAGTTATCATAATATAATAAAATATTTAATTTAAACTAGTTCTTAACAATAATCAATCCATTCATTAAAATAGTATTATTAAAATTGAGTTTAGAGATTAAACTAAATTAGTTGATTTGAAAAATAGATAATTAGTTTAGTGCTATTTAAAAGAACGAGTTAAATTACTTAGTTTAAACTGATATGGGATAATTTCTAGATGTGTGTGAATATGCATGCATTAATATTTTTTATTTTTTTTTATGGGAATATTTTTTTATTTTACAATATTGGATATTATTCTAGAATATTCTTATTTAATTAAATAAAATAAAATATTGGTGAACCCTCTAAATTTGTTCATTAATATAATTTAAAAGAAGTCAATAAAATTATGTAATATTTATTTTTATATTTTATTTTAACAATATAATTTAATTAATTTGTATCATTGATAATTATTAACATTCCTAGACTATCATGTGTTTGTCTGATTATCTAATAATATTTAAATTGTTACTATTTTTAGATTAACTGTTAATTTGAAGATTGAAAAATTAGGAAGAAATTATGTTTTCTGTCAATCAAAATGATTGATGTTAGCAAGCTATAAAAAGTGCGTGCACACATGTTAATTTAGATTTTCTTTTTGTCTTATCTTCGTAAGAACTGCTAGAAGTATAAAACTTTAATAATTAAAAGTAAAGTATAATTTTATTTTTTTTAAATAATCCCCCCCAGTAAAATGAGTACCTAAAAAATTGTCAGGTGGCTAAATCTCATCCAAAGTTTTTTGAAAATCTAAATCAGATATTGAAGGAAGAATTTAGAAATCAATATGTTAAGTAATTGTATACTGATGAATAAAGCATTATTCTACAAAACTAATATGTCACAGATATCCAATATAATTTATTCTACTTCACTTAAGAACTATTACTTATTTCTGTTCTTCGTTTATCATGAACTACTTAAATTTCTTATTTTAGAATAAATTTATTGGAAGTTTATCTTAATGTTAACTATAACAGTTTTAACATTCTTTAATAACTTGTTAAAGTAATAATATTTGTCAGAAATTTTAAAAAAGTTTTGCTATTTATTAAATGGTTTGCTTGGATAAATTTATTTAAAGGAACTAATTATTCAGAAGAAAGAAAACTGTTTGTTTTGGACACTAATGACATTTTATTGTTGTCAATAATTAATTAATTAATTATTTATTGTCTTGACTAAAAAAAAAAAACACTTGATAATTTATGCTTTCAAGTAGTTTATTCAAAAATAAAAAATATTTAAACTTTTTGCTTTATTAACTAGTAAATTACACGTATGGGCTAAATGCTACTAATTTTGACAAAAATCACTATTATAGAATTATGTACTCTATTAACTGTTGAATAATTAGTAGAAGCTTGTTATTTTTTTTTCTTTTCTTGATAACTATTATATTTAAATATTTACTTCAAACTGGTTAAATTTAGAGAAAAAAGTTATGACCCAACCGCTATATAAATGTATTTTGATTAAACCACATTATATTTGAATGTTTTGTTCAGAAAACTTGCTTAATTATAAAAGAGGCTTATGTGGCAAATTACTATATTAGATATTTTACCTAGAAAGTGTACTTAATTTGGAAAAGAAATGTTTATGAACAAACTGCTGTATTTAATATCTTGCTTGGGAAAACTTGCTCAAATTGGAAAAGAAGAATGTCTGATTAATTGCTATATTAAAATAATTATCTGTCTTAAATAAAATGGAAAACCAAAGTAATGCTGTAAGAAGTATTGAAACTGTTCTGTCAGTTTATGTTTGATGATTCACGAAATAATGGCCATTCATTTATTAACATTTTCTTTGTGTGTGCATGTTGAAGTCTTTATTAAAAAAAGAAAATTGTCAATGCATATGCACCTTTATGAATTATGTTGCAAGCATTTGAAGAAACATATTTATTTGTTGAATTTATTTGCTAACAAAGTTCTGCAAGATTAAGAATTTTAATATTTTATATTTCTTTATATAAAAAAAGGTTTTGGTAAAATTTTATGCTTTAGGTTTAATCATGTATTTATAATTTATTATATGCTATTTTAAAATATTAATTTTTAATATTTTACTTGTTATGGTCTAGAGTGTCTCACAGAGGTTCACTTATTATTAATGATACGATATGCTATATAGTGATTTAGTATTAAGTTATTTTAAAGAGTATTGATTTGTCCTTTATTATGAGAAGTATATTTTATAATGAATGCTTATATGTTTATGAAAAATGATGAATATTTCTTATTCTTTTAATTGCTTAAGACTACATTTATTCAGTCATATTTGCCAACTATATTATTACTTTATTGATTTTATGCATCAGTTTAGTATTATGTTTATTGAGAGTTTATAATTAATTCCTCTTTTGTATATGTAATAAATATGTTATCTGACCAAGACATAGAATTTATTTTCACCTTGATGATCTGAAAGATAGAGCTTGGCTCTCATTATTGCATTGGAATAGTTTAAATATTTTATAAGGAGATAGAAGGTCACTCTCCGGTATTGTTGATGTTTTCTTTGAGTTCGTCATGTTTTATGGTTGTATTTGTGGTGGTTCATCCCCCTTTTATTATATATGTCTAGAGACAAGAGTCCTAACATTTTCTTGCCCTCCGAAAGTAGGTGCATTTTTTGGATTCATGTTATCACTAGATTCATTGCTTTATTTATATTCTACTCTTGGAAGTATCTTCTTTATTGTATATTTACAACTATGGATGCTGTAATGGATATTTTAGTATATTGGTAATTGATAGGTTTGTTATTTTGAAGTGTATCATCATTTCTTCAGGATTACTGGATTGATAAGATCTAAAGATCATTCAGGTTTACTCATTGTTGGTACAATAGCGTAGAGTGTATGAGTGTATATGTGTAACCTCTGATAACAATTTAAAGATATGATTTAACTTCAACAATTAAAGACCATAGAATTGATAAGTAATGTGTAAGTTAGTGAAAGCTATAGATTATAAAATTATAGAATTGTTGTAGAACATATATTTTATGCAGGAAGATATAAAGCTTTGTACCAAAAATTTGTTTATAATTTAGTAAAGTTATATCACTTTAAAGATACAAAATATTTTAGTGATAATAACTATTTAATTTTAAGGATGAAAATTTCTTGTAATAATCTCTTACTTATCAGATGTATTCGTCCACCTAAGATCATCAGAGATCATGGATATTTAATTTATATCTTTAATTAATTAATTTTAGATAAGTTTAAATTATAAAAATATTTTCCTGTAAGCAACTGCATTGAATTATTTTAACAATGTTTTTGAAAATTTTGTAACAGATTTCCCATGGTGTTCATGTTTATAAAATTTGTTTATTGTAAAATAAATGTTATTTTTGTTGTTAAGTCTTGCATAGTGTCTCTAAAATGTTTTGGTATTCAGCAATCAATATCCAGAAATCTAAACATTGTGTAATTTATAATGCAAATATTTTTCATGCTATTTATTCAAAACACAGCCACATATATGAATATTAAACTATTTAATGAATGATGATTTTGCAAATATGAAGAATGCATTTGAAATAAATATTATTCATTTATTCTGTTGATCACTGTAATTTAAAACTGCAATTTATTTAAATAAGATTGCTTTTATAGTCAATCACTGTCTAATTTCATTTAATAAAATTTATTTACATTGTAGATGAATATTTTGAGTGCCCATAAAATCCTTTTCCATTCTTGGTATTCAAATGCTAGCCTAAAAGATGATGTGTTATTCCAAATTTAGAGTTTTATGCATTTTTGTTGTAATTAAAATATTTTATTAAAATTTTCCATTTGTGTTATTATTATATAGTAGGTATACATTAGCTTGTAGACTAAGTGTATGTCTTCTCATGTCTATCACTGAAATATCATTCATTTTACTAACAACATGTGCATAAAACAAAATATTGAGAAAATTTTAACATGAAAATATAATTGACGAATCCTGAGATTATAATACCATAGTTCTATAAAATAAGAACTTATATTTATTGTCAAAGAAAGGCAAAGTGGCATAAATGAATCAATAAGATTTATAAAAAATTATTATTTTACTAAAATGTGGATAATCGTGGCAATAAGATGATGAAGAGGGGATTGGAGATGTATGACTATATTGGAGGGGATAATGAAAGAAATTTTATTATGAGTAAAAAAATTATTGTACCCTTGCTACTTTGTGATGTGTGCTATAAATTGGGAGCTTTGAAAGTTTTACAAGAGTGAGTTGAGGTTTCTCCTCCGCTTAAAATTGTTTTTAGTTATACTTTAGAATGTTTAATGATTATCATTATTGTTATTATTATTGTAGTTCTATTTATTCTTAGCATAAATTGTAGTAGCAAAGAACTCTGAGCTTTGCCTGATTACATGATTCACCACAATTCATAATTTACACATTGATCCTTGCTTACGTCCATAACAGTTCTCCAGTTACAATATATATGCATAGTTTTCATAATAATAAAACAGATTATTTATTAACAATTTAAAATCGATTTGATATTATTTTTATTGTTTCAATTTTTATCATATTATATATGTTTGTGGATAATGTAGTAATTAAATGATAATATAATAGTTAAATGTATAAATAACTGTTTGATCTAATTTTAAGTCAATATTTAATTTGTTTGATTAAATAAAAATAAAAAAGGAAATATTTTTATGCACCAATAATATTGTAGTTTAGTAATAGCTGTGAATTATCTGTTTTATATTTATACCCCAGAATTTTTTTTTTGTTGTTGTTATCTATATACCATCTAGTTTTGACATGAATTATTGCAGCATATATAATTATACATAAACTCTCATTATATATAGACACCTGAAAAGTTGCTAAAGATAATTATCTACTGACTTGAAGAGTACTTTAAAAGAGGACATTGCTTTTTATCAAAATCAGATACATCTTTAATAGATACTTGTAGCTATAAAATATATAAAAATGATTGGAGAGTTGAAAAAAAAACTATTCAGCAGATTATCACTGTTAAAGAAAAAGATAACAAACAGTAATAGGTTCGATTGTATTATAAAGATATGGACAGTATATAAAAAAAGTTAAAATTTCAATAATGGATTGAATTCAGGTTTGAACTTATTGGGTTTTTTTTATTTAAAAAAAATATCAATGCAAATAATGTGATGGTTATGGAGCAATTTTTTTTAATTAATTAATTTGAAAAGTTAATGGGTTTTTATTATGTAGTGTAAAAAGTTTTTAAAGGTGATTTCTAATATTTGTTTTATCTCATATTGCTATCCTAGAAATGTAAATAATTTGATGCATAGTTATTTTTTAATCTGTTTAGGAACTTGATAATATATGAAAACATACACAAAAGACTTGTTGAGAGATATTTGGAGGAAATGTCAATTAATATATCACAAAATTTCAAATGTTTGTAAATTCTCACTCACATCACCGATGGATATTGAAAGTTGAACATCAATAAATGTTTGTCCAATATTAATGAAATTGCTGAATGAAAGTATTCTTAACATGTAAATTGTAGAATTTTAATGGAAGTAATTCATATTCCACAATCTTTTCCAATTTTAAATGATAGAGAAAAAAAGGAACATGAATTGAAAGAAATGACAGAAATCAAATTTAAATTATTTTGAAAAAAGTGTGTTTATTAGCCTCTGCATTTATATGTAAGAAAACAAATTACTATTATTGTAAGTCATTTTGTTTTATATATTATTCAGAGATGGCAACTTCTTTTTTCTAGTATTTATCATCTTGTGATGCAGTCTTTTAATTTTTTTTTGTAGTAAACTTTACTTTAGAAAAACATCAATGTCATATCTAATTGGAACTCATTTTTGTTTTCCATTTTCAACATTGCTTTTTTAATTAAAGCAATCAATGTCATATTTGTTTTGAGTGTCGTTGAAATAATCTTTATAATATAAATATTGTCTACCTGTGCCATAAAAACCATAATTCTCAAGTTTAAAAATAAAATATTTTTTTAATCAGGGCAAAATATACTTTTACAAAAGTAGTTTCTATAGTATCGCATCCACCGAGTTGAAAAAAAATATCAGTTTTATAATCTTGCCATTCTTAAAAAACTTTGTTTCACTGCTTTTCTGTTATAGTGATAGGAGATCTAAACACTAAATTAGGAAAAATAACTTCTATATGCAATTAATTTAGTTGGATAATGAAATACCATATCCTTTATCATGTTAAATGGAATGACAGCACATTGAAGACTGTGTTGTACTTTAATATCCTGTTTAAATTGATAATTATCCAAATAAAACATGCTGCAAATTTTTCTTTTATCATTGGATGATAAAGAATTTAAGTTTTTTTTTTAAATTACTCACTAAATCAAAATCTTTACAGGTTGCATTAAAACATATGAACATTTTGTAGATTATCTTTAGAATTGGCAAGAGCAAAATAATTTTAGCATTCTAAAAAACCAAGATGATGAAGTTGTTTTAGATTTTAATTGATTCAAATTAAAAATTCCACTATCACATCTATAATTCATTTTAATTTTTACTTCATGAAGCCATTTACAAAATATTTCAAAGACTGTTGGCATTAGAATTGAAAATAAAGTTAGAGCTAGTACACTTCTTTGTTTAATGCCAGTTTTCATTTCAAATGCACTAGCAATAATAAAGTTTCCTCTTTTATGATTATGTAGAAATTGTATAATGTGAACAAAATGGAAAAAGAACTAATTTCAAATATTGTTTTGCATTTGCCTGAAAACAAGAATCAATTCTGCAGCTTCTTAATTTTCTAAAACTATTATGATTTCAAGCAGTGTTTTAAATAAAATTTTTTAAAGCCTGCAGAAGGTAACAATGATATTTCTTGATAATTATTGCAGTGTTTCTAGCTTCTTTATTTTTATGAATTTGAATAATACAAGTGTTATTTTTGAATGCACTAGAGAAAATAAATAATAGATTTGTAAAAATTATAGATAAGAAGCAATTTAATGATTCATCATCATCATTATCAACCATTATCAATCCACTGCAGGATGAAGGTCTCTCCAAGTTTAATCCATCTTCTCTGATCTTTAGCTTCTCTTCTCCACATCACCCCTGCACACTTTCTTATTTCATCCATCCATCTCACATATGGTCTCTTTCTGGGTCTTTTACAATCTCTTGGAATCCAGTTTAAAATTTCAATTGTCCATCTATTATCATCTCTTCTAACAATATGTCCAGCCCAACTCCACTTCAATCTTTTAATTTTTTCAATGAGGTCAGTAACACCTGTTTGTTCTCTTACCCATACATTGCGTTTACGATCTCTTCTTGTTACTCCCAACATACATCTCTCCATACTTCTTTGAGTGGTCTGAAGTCTCTGAATTGCTCTTCTATTAAGTGTCCAAGTCTCAGATCCATAAGTAAGAACTGGTAACACATTTGTTAAAAACCTTCCTTTTCAAACACATAGGCATATTTCCTTTTAGTATCAAGTTATGTCTACCAAAAGCACTCCAACCAAGTTTAATTCTATGATTAATTTCCTCCATTATGTTTCCATCTGTATTAATAATCTGACCAAGGTATTTGTAACTGTTAACTTCTTCTAATTCATCATAATCAATCTTTATTTTCATATTTTGAACAAATCGATTAAACATTACTTTAGTCTTTTTAACATTTATCTTTAGTCCTACTTTCCTACTTTCATCTGATAATTCCTGCAACATTTCCTGCAGATCTGAAGCATTATTTGCAAAAACAACTACATCATCTGCGAAATCTAAATGACTTAAATAATCATCATTTACTTTCACTCCTTTAGTTTCCCATTTTAATCCACAAAATACTTCATGCAGCACTGCTGTAAAAAGTTTTGGAGATATGGAATCACCTTGTCTTACATCTTTCTCAATGTTGACTTTCCCAGTGTCATTATGTAATCTAATTGTTGCTGTTGCATTTTTATAAATATTCTTTAAAATATGACAATATCCTGGATCTATACCTTGATGATCTAATGCTTTAATCACTGAAGAAATGTTTATAGAATCAAATGCCTTTTCATAATCTACAAATCCTAAGCATAATGGCAACTCATATTCATTTGTCCTTTCTATAACTTCTCTCATACCTGGATATGATCTACTGTACTAAAACCACTTTTAAATCCGGCTTGTTCTCTTGGTTGGTGGAAATCCAATGTTCTCTGTAGACGAGTAGTAATTATCTTGATAAAAATTTTATATAAAACTGATAAAAGGCTGATAGATCTGTAATTTCTAATATCTTCTTTATCACCTTTTTTAAATATTAATATTATTACTGCATTCTTCCAATCATCCGGTACATCTTTATCATTTAGACATTTGGTATATAACTTTGCTAAAATTTTTTCTATTTCTTCACCTGCTTCTTTTAATATATCAATTATAATTCCATCATTACCTGGAGCCTTTCCTTTCTTCATACATTTAATTGCATGTCTCACTTCTTCATTTAAAATTCTGGGCAATTTGGAAGATATAATAGATATAGGAGGTACTTGTTTTTTATTACTATATAATTCTTGATAAAAATCTTCTACCATTTTCATGATGTCATCTCTCCTTTTAGTAATAATTCCATCTTTTTTTCTTATTGCAGATATAAATTTCCTACCAATACCAAAATGTTGTTTTACATTCTTAAGACTTTTATTTTCTTCTACAGCTTTCCTTGCTAGTTCACAGTTATACTTTCTTATATCATTTTCAACTCTTTTCCGCACCATTTTACAAAATTCAAGATATTCAATTCTTTTTAATGCATCATTTTTGTATATCTTCATATTCCTTCTTTTCTTCATAAATTCTCTAGTCTCAGTAGAAATTTTATTGGTCAATTGCTGTTTCTTTCTACCAGCTATCTTTGTTGCAGTTTTCAAAAGTGTATCAGTTATTTTCATATTAATTTCATTCAAATCTGAATCATGTTCAAAATCTACTAATACTTGAAACCGATTTGTAAGTTCTAATTTAAATTCATTAGAATGTTTCTGAAGATTAGGAATATCAACTGTAAATATTGTTTTTCTTAATAATTTTTGTCTCTCTAGTTTTACATTAACACGTATCTTACACCTTACTAATCGATGATCACTTTCTGTGTTAAATTTATTAAGAACATTACAATCTTGAAATATGTATTTCCTGTTAGTCAAAATATAATCCAATTCTGCTGTACCTTCATTTGGATGCTTCCATGTCCATTTCCTTTTAACATTTTTCTCAAAAAAAGAATTCATAATATAAAGTTTTTCTTTTTCTGCAAACTCCACAAGTCTATGTCCTCTCTCATTTCTATTACCATAACCAAAATTACCCACAGCACTTTCATCTTTCATTTTCTTACCAATTCTAGCATTAAAGTCTCCCATAACAATTTTAAAATGGTGTTTACTCTGATCAAAAGCCTTTTGTACATCCATATAAAAATCTTCTACTACTTCATCACTATGAGAACTTGTTGGGGCATAAACCTGAATTATCTGCATTTGGTATCTGCTATTAAGTTGTATAACTAATCTTGCCACTCTGTCCGATACACCATCAATCTCCACAATATTGTTCTTCCACTTTTTATTTATAATGAATCCTACTCCACTTGTATTTCCAATATTTGTGCCTTTATAATAGAGTATATGTCCACTTTTTAAATCAATTGTCTCTTCACCTTTTCTTCTAACTTCACAAAGTCCAATAATGTCCCATTTAATATAAAAGAGTTCTTCTTCTAATTCTTTCAATCTTCCTTCACTTGAAAGTGATCTGCAGTTGTAAGTACCTAAATAAAAAGTCGTTATCAAATTCTGCCTTATCAGGCACTGAGAAGAAAGACCATGGTGTTTCTTGATTTTAAACTCAGAGGTAAAAAGCCAATAAACTCACCACGCTGGCTAATGCGTGTTGGTGAGCAGCCCATCCATGTTCATATACTATATGAATAATCACATAATAATAACAGCTGCAACGACAAGAACGTATGGAGTGGACATTAGGAATTTGCTCTGCTCGGTTCCTTTAAGGCCTCCAAGAGGAATCAAAGGGTCTCCTTTCAGTTAATAGCAAAACTCCTTTCTGCAGCCATTTAATGATTAGTCACTGAAATATAGTAAGCATAAAATACAATTTAATCATTGGCTTATTTATTGTAATTCAAAACATTCTATGCTTATTATATGAAAAATATGCATGTATGAATATATTTATATATAAAGTACATAATTTTAATGCAGTAATTACATATATTTAAAAATTGGAACAATAATTACATATGGTCATTAGATTTTTTAAAATAAGTAATCTTATGTAATCATTAATTTATTTATTTTGTTTAAAAAAAAGTCACTTATTTGCTTATGACAAATTTTACCATTTCAATTATTTCTGCAAATATAAAAGTTAAAAACAAAACAAAACTCTTCTTTTTAAACTTGAAATGAAATTCATTCTAATGTAAAACAAAAAATATAAAGAGTAATAAGATATGATTATTACTATTGTCTTAATAAAATAAAAATATTGATTCAAATTTTAAAAAAAACTATTTGTATACATAAATATTGTATCTGAACCATGATTGTCAATGATAAATGCTATAAAAATGATAATTCGAAAGACAATAGAGTCATATTTCTATAACGTGTGATGAGAGTTTACTGTATTAAATTGAAGTTCTTTAATAGAAAGAAACATATATTGCTTTAATTTTTTTGGCACATTAATCTTTAATTTTTTATTCAGTTTTCATGTAACAACTTTGTAATATTTAAAAGTGATCATATATTTTTACTTAGATATTTTATAATTTTTTTTTTCCATCTAGATAGTAAAGTTTAAATATTGTAGCTAAATTTTTATGTATTGTCTTTTCAAAGACTTCATTTATCACAAATATTTATTGTTAATCCAGATCCTTAGAACAATATAGATTATTCTTTGTGTTTTTATATTTGATACATGAAATATTATGTAATAATATTTCTATAATAAATTTTATGTACCAAATACTACCTGGAATCAGTGATCTAATTTAGCACTTTTCATTGTTTACTAGCTGTAAATGCTGATAAATCTATAAAACTACCAACAGACCCACCATCTTGGTATTGTTTATTGACTAGAAAATTCTAAAAGTAAATAATAACAACATATGGTAATGAAATGCAATAGAAATAATAAGTGTATTTTATTTTTTTTCTAAATGTAAATACATGGAATATGAAAACCTCATTTTATATAAACTTTTCAAGATCTAAACTAAGAGCAGTACTTGTAGCTAAGGAATTTTCAAGTATTAAAGATTTGGTATAGTTGTTCTTAGAGAAATTTGTCTTCCACAGGAAGAAACTTTAATTCATCAGGTAAATGGATACAAGTTTTTTTGGAAGATCAGACCATTGAGTGATAGGAGACTATGTGATGCTGGATTTTCTGTGAGGTCTTATTTGGTGTTATTTATTTTTACAATTCCTTCATGTGTCATTGAAAGGTTAATGATATTAAAATGTGTATCTGTATCCATTTCATAAGTGTTTTAGTGCCAAACAATAGATTTAAAAAATTCAGAGAAAAACAGCTATTATAAAAAATTATGTATCAATAATATGACATTTCTGAAAATTCATATTAGAAGTTTTAGTGTTCAACAGCTGCTGAAATTTACTATAAGTAGTAGCTGCACCTAAAGAGTAAATAGCAAATTTTGTATCAATATATTTGAAATAGGACTTATTTTAATGAAATTATCATTTTTAACTTTACAGCTAATTAGTCTATGATTTGTTCATCATTTAAGAATTAATATAATGTGAATTTCTTTTGCTTTGATTTCTAATTTGGTGTAATCTGAGTACGGATGCATCCAAATTTTTTTATAGTGATTTTGTTTTATAAATAATATGACAATCCATGTGATATGTCACACTCTTAACATAATTTATTATAGCATCTCAATTTTAAAACTACAACATAAACTTTTTTGAACTTTTCACTATTAAGATGCAAATTTTAGTCCATGTTTTTATAATTTCAAGATGTCAACAACTAGAGTAATAGTGTGAAACTTCACAGGAGAACATGGCTATTATCCTTCAGGGGTCTCAAACTCCAATTTCAAATGCATTAAGTAATTTTGAAAAAAAAAACTTGGAATTTTAATGGCTTTATAATGTCTTATTAGTAAATTTTGGGGGTTTTGAGTTAATAATATCTCAAATGACTTAGATGAACATATAAAATCAGTTGATAAAGAGATATTTCTGGAAAATTTGAAAGAAAGTGATGGTAAAACATAAATCACAATAATTTAGAAAAGGACAAATAACAAGGAGAAATGTTTTGAATATTTTAAAAACTGTAATTTGTAATTATGTGATTTTTTATATTTCTTACTGAAACAAAATTATACAATCAGTGAATTTATATGCTAATTAAAACTTTGAAGAATTTACTTTTTTAGTTGAATGTATTATCAAAATTTTTTTTTTTTTAATAAGAAATTTTGATGTGTTGTAAATTTCATATCTATTACAATAATTGGGCATTTTACATTTTTCATTTATTGTCTTAATATCTTTGGACTATTTTCTATGCAATTTTTATATCCTGCTTGTAATTATTTTTTTCTAGAAGTCCTTTGTTATGATAGGAAACAGAAATTTATGCAGTAAATTAGAATTATGACTGTTTCACTTTCACTCTGCTAGGCAAAGAATAACACTAAAATAAATAACTTGAAATTAGATAATTGTATTTGTTTAATAGTTCACGTAACAGGAATATTTTCTCATATAATAAAATTGGTAATAAATGTTTTTTTTTTGTTTTTTTTAAAAAAAGTATCATTTAATATAAAATTATCAGTTTTGAAGAATCACACATTCCCTCAAAGTCTGATTACTTCACATCATTTAAAAATATCATGCTATTCTTTAATATTTAGTGTAAGGAATTCTTTAATAAGCTGCTTTGATCAGTTATAAATGTTCTGCCTATAGTTTAATGGTGCTTATGAAATAAAGTAGATTTAAATAAAACATAAATGTATACATATACAGAATTGGTCAAATTTATTGTGTTAATGCTTATTTAGAAAATACATTTATTACAATCAAATATAATTTGATTTCGCATACATATACAAATTAAAATTACCCAAATTCAAAACTAAAGCCAAAGAAAATAAACTCTGGTTTTACTATTAAAAGCAGACTTCCCAAATGCAAAGGATTAAAACATATCAACAAATATATACTAAATATTATCCATACTTTCCAATTACATTCCACACACCCTTAATATTAAAAGAACTCTTAAACAAGTTAATTGTTTCAGAATCAAAAAAATTTAATAGTAAAGGTTAAAAAACCTTTACCATTAAATTTCTTTTTTTTATTTCATATCTTTCAAAGAAGACAACCATAGCCTTATCAAAACTAACAATGTGACCTGTATTTCTTTCATGGATATGTTAAGCAGAACTAAGATATTTATTTCTAATCCTACTTTTATGTACTTTAATTTTTTCATTTAAACTCAAACTACTCTGACCTATGTATAACTTCTTACAAAAACAATGGATAATATATACAACTCCAGGAATAGTCTTCATATCAAAAATTTCTATTCAGAGTAATATCCCTCTTCTAAGCAATTTTTTTATTTCCAAACAAATTACTATTTTCACTTATAATTCTGTAAGAAGACAATAAATAAAATCATATTTTCCTTTATTCTTTATAACACCACCATATTTACTATTAAATAAAAGTACATAAAACTAGGGTTAGAAATAAATATATAAGTTTCGCCATATATATCTATGAAAAAGACACACTATTAGTTTTGATTAGGCTAAAATTGTCTTCTGTGAAAGAAATGAAATAAAAAGAATTAAAAAATCTTTATTATTAAACATTTATGATTCTGAAGCAGTTAACTTGTTTAAGAGTTTTTTTAATATTAAGGGTTTGTGGGATATAATTGAAAATTGTAGGTAATATTTATTATATTTTTGTTGATATGTTTTAATCCTTTGCACTTGAGAAATCTGCTTTTAACAATGAAATCAATAGTTGTGTTATAGTTTGTTTTTTTTTTTGGGGGGGGGGGGTAGTCTGGTTTAGTTTTGAATTTGGGATAACTTTAATTATTTTATTGAGTAGTGTAGTTTTAAGCTTTTAGTGTTTATATACAAATTGTATTTGTGTATAGTTTCAAATATGTGTCCATTAATATTAACATACTATCAAAAATATATACAGTAACATTTAACTTCCTGGTATAGAATTCTATGAGAATGGTTTTCATTACATTCACATTATTTTTTGAATACACATATTTTTCACTTTTTTTTTTTTTGCTGTAATTTTTTACCATGTCTCACAAACAGATTTACATGTCCAGAATGTGAGACCATCATTGCAAATATTAAACTTTTTCTATTGTCTTTTTGAAGACACAGTCTAGATTATCATAAATTATATATCTGTAATATGAAATGTGTCATCTTATTGAAAATGTCCTGAGAAATGTATCTATTGTCAATGGAATTGTTTTGATTATGTAAGGCCGAAATGTATATCAATAGGATTCAAAATTCACATTATACTTTAGTCTTTTTTTTTTTGTAATCCAAAAAATATTGTGTTGATTAACTTGATTAGTAATATGAAAAGTGGTTTCATCACCATATGCTTTTAGATGCATAGTGTTTGTCTGCACATTTTTTAATGCAGTTTTGCAGATTATTCTTGTGTAACTTGAATATGGTAAGGGCACATAGATTTGGGTTCTGGTTATGTATCATGAACTTCTAGAATTGATTGTTTTATTATAGCATTCCAAGATGTCTGGTATCATCAAAGCTGGTCACAATGAAATCTGTTATAAGAAACTTCTCATAGATTTAATAAATCATTAAGTGTCTTTGTGAATCTTGTTCAAATTGTTTTTGAAATTTTCTCTCTATTATTATTATTAAATGAAACATCTCCATTGATCACATTTCTCTTTCCTTTTTTTTTTTTTAACGTTTATCTATTTGCCTTTTTACCTGAAAAATGCATTTTAACAATTTAAATATGTTACATATATATAATTTTGTTTAACTGTTACAGTGAAGCTTTTTACTAAAAATATACAAGCAGCTTAATTTATTGTTACCAATACTTACAAATTGATTCTAATATAAGTTTATATTGAGTGAAAAACTACTATAGTTGTAATTTAATACGTTGATTACTTTGTAATTATTAAACAAATAAATAATACATTTATAAATAAGTATACAAATGCTCAAGGCTAAATGGGTTTGTAAGTAATTATTAAAACTTAGTCAACATTGACAATCTCTGTAACAATCAACAATTTCAAACTATTGCCAAGGCAACCACCTTTTAACAATAAAGGTGGAATGCCTTTATTGTTAAAAAGAGGTTGCCTTGACAACAGTTTGAAATTGTTGATTGTTATTGATATTGGGATTGTCTAAGTGTTGACTGGTTTTTAATGGTTTATAAATAAATATACAGTAATGGATAGGCAACTTTAATTTTAAATTGGTAATAAGAAATGATTGTAATATTGGTTTTTATTACTGTTAAGTTCTAGAGGTATGATAACCAGTGATGATGATGGCTGGTTGTATATTTACAATTAATCATGATCTTAAATGTAAACATACTAAAGAATTATAAATTATTAATAATTAATGGGGTTAATAACTCCCATTATAAAATAAAACATTGTAATTTTCCAACAAAAATTTAATTGAGAAATGTGATACCACCAAACTGTAGCTGATGATTTATAAGTCAGGCAAGCATAAGAAATGGTGATCATATGATGATTTATAAGTGTTATTATAATGGTGGATTATTTGGTTTGTAAGATTCTGTACATATAAGAATACTTTATATAAGCTCTTGATCATAGAATAAGCAATCTAAATGCACAAGTGCTTTTTAAAATGATATCTTGGGTGAAATAAAATAAATTATTGGAGATACTTTAACAGTATCAAACAGGCAGAAGTAGAAGTTATAATTTAATTAGGAATATAGTGTATAGGTTTTTTGGAAACACTGTACATTAATCACAATGTCTGGAATAAAAATGTATAATTTAAAATAATCAATATTATGAAATAATAGCTATAAAAATCAATTATGTATCTTATTATTTTATTTTGTTTTGGACAGATCTTTGAGATTTACATATGTATAATGTATGTATATATTTATGTGTATTTACATAATATACAGATTGTATAGATATATTGAAAAGTCATTATTAAAAGAGTATGTGCATTCATATTATCTTATTTTCTGTATATTTTTACATTATTAATTTAAAATATAATTGCAGCTTCTGCCCATGTAATGAATAAAGATTTTGATGAGGTTTTTTTTTTTCTTCTGAAAAGTCATCAACCATTAGCATAAATTTGCACAGTGCACAAAACTATTTGCTTAATTACTGCTTGTTTAGGATCATCTGTCTTCAATGATCATCTGGTTTGAAACAGCAGGGTACTAGTAGTTGGGTGGGAATCATTAAATGTAATTCCTGCTGGGAGTAAATCACCAGGCTTATACTAGATAATACAGTCAGATTAGAATAAGAGGAGAGAAACTTCCTTTAAAAATATTATTGTTATTAGTTTCAAATGAAAATTTATGTGATCCCCCTCCCCGAGTGCCTTTAATAATCATAAATGTTAATTACATTTATTCAAATATAAACATATATATATATTTAATATCTGCATTTATTAAAATCAACCAGAAACAATTTTATTTCTCTGAAAATAATTCAAAATATATATAAGAAAATATTAACAACTACAGAAAAGATATTAAATATATCATCTAAAATAATTAAAAGGAGTATATTAATTTTTAATACACTGTACAGGCTTATACACACCAGCATTACTATTTTGTTAATTTTCTAGAAAATTCTAATCAAGGAAGGATAATGCAATAATAACTTTGAAAAGTAAAAAAATAATTATGCAAAGTATAAAGTAATTATTTTTTTTAATAGATAACAAAAATAATAATTATATATATATTGAAAAACTGATAGAAAATAATTGCTCTAAACTTTATGAAAATTAAACTGCTTTGGACCAAATTAATTTAGAATAATAATCATGCAATACTAATAAGATTATATAATTAGTTTTTTAGAATTCTCAGTTAATGATTTTTGTAGATTAAAAGAATATATAATAATAATTCAACAATACATCTCTTACTTCCTAGTTATAAACCTTTTATATCTTTAAAGATTCTGTATATTAGTGAAATCTTAAATCAATATTAAGTAAATAGTAATTTAGTTTTGTTATCTATTAGATACATTATTAAACTAATTTTTGTATCAGAACAACATCTTTATACTATTAAAAAAATAAACATTTAGCATTAGTTTTTTTTTTTTTAAAGGTAAATAATAAAATGTTATAATTATTAATTTTAATATCCTGTTTATTATGCACATTAGACACCTTAGTAAGGTTTAGCATTTAAAATTGCCCCCCCCCCCCTAATAAGATCAATTACTGTAAATGTTTTTAAAAAAGTTATTGCTAATTCCTAGTAAAAAATGAAAATCATAAATTAAATAGAGCAGTTATCAAACTAAAAAAGTTTAATTAGAAATATATTCACTTCATTAAACTTATTAATTTACCGAAATATATAGATTTTTTTTTAACTTTCTGAAGGTCACAGCTGATCTGTGAGATACAAGTTTTTTCCTTAAATATTTTTACATATATCAAATGCATAGGTTCAAAGTTGTGACTAACTGTGCATTTGGTAAGTGCTATCATTCTATTTAACAAATGTTTAATAAAAATATATATTTAATAGTAAATTGCATCAGAGAGGCAATCAAAGTTTTCAAAAATGTAACTGAAAATAAATATTAAAAAATTATTTTATTATATAAATATAATAAATGCAATTTTATAGTTTTTTTTTTTTTTTACTATAATCTTTATATTTTTTTGTTTAATGATTTTGAGATTGTAACTGAAAATTAATTTAAAAATCATTTATTTTTTTATATAAATATAA
The DNA here is from genome assembly GCA_028023455.1 of Epiperipatus broadwayi. NCBI lineage: Eukaryota > Metazoa > Onychophora > Udeonychophora > Euonychophora > Peripatidae > Epiperipatus > Epiperipatus broadwayi. Next base: position 1,589,190 of record JAQFVV010006255.1, read on the forward strand.
TAAAAACAAGGCAAATTTGCAGTCTTCATATTTTAGCACATAATAGTAATGAATATATTTATTGGTAACCACTACTGCATTTTTTTTATGCAACTGTTATATTTTTATATTTCTATGTTTAATAATTTTTAGATTGCAACTGAAAATAAATAAGAAATCATATATTTTATTATATAAATATAAAGGCAAATTTGTAGCACTTTGTTAAAATTTATTTTCACATATTAATAATGAATGTATCTTTTAGACATACATGACTCTATTGCAGGAGTGGGTAATTGTTTTAGCTCCGGGGCCGAAGAGGTTGGCAAAGGGCCGCATCAGGGAGCTACTTTGTGGAAGCAAAGGGCCACACCTTTTTTCATGAGACAATAAACATACTGCTTTATTTCCTGTATTACCAAAGAAATATTTGTTTATCCATTCTTCATTAAACAGATGACATTCATCACCGATTTTACATTTTTTCGGAGGGTTCATGGTTTTACTAAAGTTGGAAATGTATATATTTGCTAATGCAAAGCAAAATTGAAGCTAACCAGATCAACTGGAAAAGTACTGCACATCGTATCTACACTGTGCATGTGTATTAACGTGGCCATCCTAGTGGAAAATACGAGATGAATTTTCGGTCATGCATCGGAAGGAAATTTCAGATCAAGGCAGATTTTTCTGATGGTCTTGGCGAGCCGCATAAAAACTCTTAGCGAGCTGCGTGCCCTTGGGCCAATATTTGCCCACCTCTACTCTATTGCAATTTTTGATCATGACCTTTGCAGAGTTAATTGTGCATATTTATTGTATATGTGTTTGTTTGTTTTTTTACTGTTCTGTAATTAGTATTATTTTTAAAATTTTATTATTATTCAAGATTAAACAAAAACTATTAACATTAAGTTTGATTCATGTTAAAATAATAAAATATATTGGTCATGAAAATTTGGCAGGTTCTCTCATAATTTTGTCTGGATTAAATGAGAGAACAATAAAAAAGAAGAGTGTTGCTTTTCAACAGTTTAAATACATATATTTAATTATTAAAATATACTTTTTAAAATGTTTTTTTTTTTAAAAAAAAAAAGAATAATCTTTCCTTAAATAATTTTAAAATCAAAATAAAACATTCTCCTATTTGTATATATGCATCTTAATGATGTAAAGGAATAATTAAAATTCATAATGTAGCTCTAAATATTAAAGTGCTACAATTAAGCAGTGACAAACTACATCAATAATGATCATATCTTGCATATTGTTATAATATTTTTTTTGTCTAGTTAATGTTAAAATAGATGCTTAATATTTGAAAAGGGTACAAAATCATATGCCAAAAAAGGCTTTTTATGTGTAATTATTATTCATATATATATATATATATAGCATAGTGTACATGATTTTTTAATTTTTTGTTATAATATTTAAATATTATATAAAAATAATAAATATTTAAGTAAATCATGAAAGCAACATTTTATTGCTGATCATTAAGAACAGAGCAACAGTGTATAATTACTTTTGCAACTGCTGTCTCTACCAATCATTGTCCATGGTTCAGATTCCTTGAAGCTTATTTTGGCAGTAGATTTCTGTAAACTTCTGCCTTCTTCAGATTTTTTTTCAACTAATAAATGAATAGTTTCTGCCATTTAAATGAGTGCAAAGCCTGTAAAATAGCATTACAGGTAGCTGCAAAAAAGTGAAGAAAAGTTGCATCAGTGCTCTCTCCAAAGATCCCTAAATAAATTACTTATTTTAATTTTAAATTTTAATTGTGTACTTCCAAGATGCATTAACATTTTATTTTTATTATCTTTACTTTTGAATTGAAACCAATGTTTACACAAAACAAAACTAAATGAAAAACTTTTTTCAGTAATAAATATCTTAAAATTTTCTTCACATTTGTAAAATATTGAATCATGAAAGTAAAGTCAACATTATTATGAATTTAATATAATGCATCACAAATTTCTAATTACTATGTATTGTAACATTGTCATTTTAGCTAGTTCCAATGTTGTCATAATCGAGATTAAATCAAATATTTTAGAGTGTTTGAAAGAAAACTAATATAGAAAAAAAGAGAGACATTCACTCAATTGATATCTTAGACTCATTTGAATATATATATTGAATTATATAACAACAGTAATATAAATCCATAAAAAGATATTTGTAGAATGTTAAAGCTTTGTGTATATTATTATACATAATGTTATTTAATAATTTTTTTGCCTTCAAAAGTTAAATTTTATCAAAAAAAGAAAACAAACTAATTAGAGATTCTTATATAGTTTGATTAAAGTTAAATTCAATAAACAATATGGAATTAAGGATAATTAAAGGATTAAGTTGGGCACAAATAATGGGGAAATCAGCAGATTAGTGGCCAATTGGAGAGTGTTGTCCTTAATAGGGCTTGGCCTATAAAAAGAAGAAGAGACTAGAAAATCTGTTGAGAGTCAAAGTGTACATTGTCAGCATCATGAAGCATGAAAAGATTTCAATTCTGGATTCAGAAATATTATACATTTTCTAAAAAGACCACTGTTCCATCCGCCAGTCTGACTGTGCAAATGTTATATCCGCAAGTATGACTGTGCGGTCAGCAAATAACTGTTCAATTCCCACGATGTTCTCTTGCAACTAATGCTCTGCTCTGCAACTAATGCTCTGCTCTGCAACTAATGCTCTGCTCTGCAACTAATGTTCTACTCTGCAACGAATGCTCTGCTCTGCAACTAATGCCCTACTCTGCAATGAATGCTCTGCTCTGCAACTAATGCTCTTCTCTGCAACTAATGCTCTTCTCTGCTGCGGTCTCCCCATTTCTGTGGGCTCTTCCAGCTACACCCGTGGACTACATTTCCACTGGGCACTAGTCATTAACCGCAAGCACTAACGCGAGATATCTCTACTCTAATACTGTCCGCTACTCACTACTGCATGACTGCTCTCTAAATTACACTGCGTAGTTGTTACCCAGTCTTCTTATCGCTTTCTGATAACTGCAACAATCAATCAATACACCATCCAATAAGGTATCGTTTCTTATCCAGAAATATTTGCAATCAGCAAATATCTCTTGGAATAGTCGATTGCCATTACGTCAATGCCTTAATTAAATTCCACAGTTATCAGCACGCGATCTAAAACAACCTCTCGAATACATTCTAGTTTTTCTGGAGTGCACAAACATGTCTGCCATTTTTACAAAACACTACAACCTCTATTAAAATATGTTTCAGTGCTGACATAAAAAAATAGCTAGAATATCGAAATTCTGTATAAGAATAAACATGATTTGCTAAGCCCACCCGACAGGGCAGTCAGAATCTGAACTGTAGCCCCACCAATCTCAAAGAATTGCCTATAAGGAGTCCAGAGACAAAACAGATATTTAATATAGTTTTGCACCTGGTAGAACTCTCCCATTACTTGCGTTTGTATAACCCACATTTATATAACAGACTACCCAAACCCAAATAAAATCCAACCAAAATCAATCCATAGAGGCTATAATATCATACCCTGACTCAAACTTATCTATCAATAGTAATACTAAATTGTTACAGAAACCTGTAGTAATATTTACTGAGGCTATAACCTCAATAATATGCGTGTATGCTTATAGATAAAATGCCTCCAAAAATTATACACAAATTTCTTACATACACATATTTTAATACCTATAGTTTTGAGTATAGATTTGTCTATTCATTTATTTTTTTATTATTGATGAATTTTTGTTAGTGTAGCATGAGTTGATATATATTTTCCATAAATGTATATATATACTTTTGAAATTTATAATTAATATTTTATTTATTTTTTTATTATGTTTATTAATTTATTAGTCTAATCACATGTAATTCCAGTGACAATTGATATTATCTAAAATAAATAATGTTGTTGTTTAAATTTCTTAATGGTCTGTGCATTCTTCTCTCAATAGTCTCATCTCCAGTGCATACATAACAGTCCTCTCTAAACTAATCAAATCTAGATTGTTACCATAAGAAATGTTACAATTACACCAGAAAGTAATTTGTCCATAGGTGATCTCTTTTAGAAAAATGTGGTGTACTGAATAAGGGTTAATGAAATTCAAACCCTGTATATTAAAATAAACACTTATGAATGATTTAAATAGAGCCATCTGAGATAGGATTTGAAATATGATGACCGGGAATGTAATAAGGGTATCTTATATAAACACTTATAGAAGAGATAGATTTGATCATCATTATCAATTTTCATTCTAATTAAATTAATTGGAAATTCAGTCAATTAATCCTTGGAAAACTGATGAAATGTATATCAATTTAAAATAATTCAATTACGCACCAGTAGTGTTATCTATGTGTTGCTGTATGAATAAATGTGAGCTTTCATCATCAGTAAGGCAGTTGCTGCTACACACAACAATGTGTGACCTGAACAAATAGAATATGAGAACCTGTATGCTAAAAAATGCAAATTAAATAGGTTGTTTGGAGTGAGACTTGAAAATGGCACAAATATATAAAATAAAAATACAATAGTAATTAATTATTAAGAACAGTAAAGCAAACAGTTAGTGGGCAGGTAGAAAAAAGCAAATGAAAAATGAGATTTTAAATAATGTTAGTAAAAGAAGAAATGGCCATAGGTGCAGTTTTTGATTTTGGAGAGGTGCCTTGTGAAAGTGAGGCTGGTATTTTATTCAATGAAATAAATAAACAACAATAATAATATTTACAATAATTTTACTAATGATAAAGATATTTAATAATAATAATATGTTAAAATAGTCGATGTTAATGAAATCTAAAGTTAGAAAAATGATGCAAGCAAAAAATAAAGTGAAAATTCCAGAAACAAGAAAAGCAAAAGATAGGAGATTCAAGACTACATGTCAAACAAAATAGGGACATAAATGTAATTAATTATAAAGTGGATAGAAAGAATGTTAAATGAAAGAAGAAAATCAACAAATGATGGAGAGAATGTTAGAAAATAAAAATGAGAATGCATGGTGGAGAAAATGTTTAAAGAAAATAAATAAACTCAATATGAAAGAGAATCAAAAAAGATTGGCAGTGATTATAGAAAAGAATCTGTAAAAGGTGAAAGTATCAACAAAGAAACATCAGCAAACTCTGGTAGATACATTGAAAGAAGAAACCAAGGCAAAAAATCAGATTATAATAGAAATTTTTTGGAAAAATTGGAACAGATGAAGGCAAATAAAAATGAGCAAAATTAGAAACTGGAAATGGAGTTTTAAATAGCGGAGCATCGAAAGGAGAATAAGGAGATAATAGTGAAGATCCAAGAAAACATATAGATAAACATCACATGACCACCTCTTATGCTTGTGTATAACTGTTGTTAAAACAGGCAAAACTCACTATGTATATTGCCACACACAGCAAGCTAGAGTAATCAATGGATGCCAGAAGGCTTGTGCATAAAATCCCCATCTAGTGCCTACTCATCCAATATCCCCAGACTAGTTTCTGGCTTATGGCCTTCCTCAGTTGAGGAGCCTTGGATCGGAGAGCACTGCATCTAGATCTTAGGATCTAATACAACCCTCCAGCAACCACCTTTTATCTCCATTTAACTACAAAAGTATGAGTCTTAAACTGAAAACACAATGTTTTCAATCCAAGCCCATTAGCTTATATAGTCATGTGGGTCTGAACCCAGTTCAATACCCATACATTTTGGTGTCTTTGGTTTTTTAATAACCATAGCCACCACTATCCTATTAGGCAGGATTGGTTTTAAGCCAATAAACATCACATGACCACCTCCTCTTATGCTTGTGTATAACTTGTTAAAACAGGCAAAACTCACTATATATATATATTGCCACACACAGCAAGCTAGAGTAATCAATGAATGCCATAAGCCTTGAGCATAAAATCCCCATCTAGTGCCTACTCATGCAATATCTCCAGACTAGTTTCTGGCTTATGGCCTTCGTCAGTGAGGAGTCTTGGATCTGAGAGCACTGCATCTAGATTTTAGGATCTAATGCAACCCTCCAGCAAACACCTTTTATCTCCATTTAACTACAAAATTATGAGTCTTAAACTGAAAACACCTTAATGCTGTGAGTGAGTTTTGACTGTTTTAAAAACAGAGATACAAGAAATTAATTAATTTCTGATAGAATTAAATTGTCAAAATCTGAAGTCAATTTTCTTAGATGGTATAGATTTTATAATATTTTTCAAATTTCATATAATATTAACCTAGGTAACAAATTGAATTTATTTGGTAATAAAGCTCATAATTTTAGTCTGAAATAAATTTACGAGGAAAGTTGGTTATAGCCTGAAGCCATTTACACATGATGTTCAAGCTTGTAGGTCTACTTGTTTAATTGACCTGACTTTGTTGAACAATTTATGGATAGAAGAGTAGCCAGAAGACATCAAATATCAGATTAGACAAGAAAAGTTTCATCAAAATTTTAGAAAAAATTATGCCCATTTCTTTTGGCAATGAGTAGTTAAATTAAGAATGCTTAATGATTGTGGCATGACTGAAAGTCAGATTATCTGAATAATCCATCATAATCTACCTTTCAGATGATATTAAGTACAGAGAATGTAGACAAATGGCAGAATTTCTGATTGCTATAGACATGAAATTTCACATCCAGTCAGGTAAATCATCTGAGAAATCAGGAGAGCAAGCTTATATCAATACCATTGAACTACTTAAAAGAAAATCATGTAATTCCATTCTATGGAAAAAGAGAAAGCAACGATGAAGTTTACCTGAACTTCCAGAACAAACACAAGTGATATGAAGATCATGAAGTTATCTAAGTCCAAGATAGTCAGTTATTTCTGGAAGGTCACCTGAAGGAACAGTCTTGCCTAATACTAATATTGGGACAAGAAAGAATAGAGATAGAGCCAGAAAATAAAAGAAGAAAATCCAATCCAATGTATAGAAATAAACAATGACTCTAAGGATAGTAGAAAATATCATAAATCACTGAGTGAGGATACTCATCACCACTCAAAAAATATGTTGACAGATGTACAAACTGACTTCTTAAAGGAATAAGGAAGATCTGTTCTTATTAATGACACTAAAGCTGAATAAACGATCTTGTGGAAATGAACTGAATATGATAATTAAACAAACAAATTTAAAGGCACTCAGTAAAAGACCAAGACAATACTTGCTTGCTAAAAATCAAGTGAAAAGAAAGAGAGTCTAATTAAGCAAATATATTATATCGCAGCTCACATAATATATATATATATGTATGTGTATATGGAATATATATTTAAACCTTGTATATATCCTGAATGACAAATCACTAAATTTGGAAAATAAGAAAATGGTATAAAGAAGGCAATGATGCCAGACAAGAGCTGAGTATAATAATTTTAATAATAAAATATATTTTTTATTTAAAGAACAAAAGAAAGAGAATAGTCAAACAAAAATATTATGCATAAGTTAATTAGAATATTAATATCTAAAGGAAAGAAACTTCAATGTATGTTAGGGATGGTGAGGTATACTGAATTTCTCTAATTTTACTCTTTATAAATTGTAAACAAATGTAATGACTAGGATGAAGGCAAAATATTAAGCTTTTTCTCTAGTGATAGATAAATTAATTAACCAAATTAGATAGTTGCTTTGTGATCTTGGTGAGATGAATGCAAGTAATATCATTATGTGTTTCTAAGGGGTGTGTTTATTTGGAATTGATTAGTCATATAGGCATGGTTATTGTACCATTATTTATTATATTTAAATATCGAAGATTGCCATTCTTCTGTTGCATAGGACCTCAGTTTAAATTTCTTAGAACTATATATCAGATATTATTATATTAGTCTTTTAACTGAAGCTACACTTGTAGAAAAAGACCTGATTTATAATTTTAGTCCAGTTTGATTTATTTCAAATAGATAAATTATATGTGCATGTGGGTATTATAACACGATTCTAGTGCATGACATATTACTTGTGGTAATATATGATAGCATATTTGTGCACATAATTGACCAGTGTTTGTGGATGATCCAGCAATAATAGCAACAACCAAATCGACAACATGATAAAAAATATGTATATTTAATAAAGAAACTAAAGAGAAACTCATGAATTGGCAACAATATGGTGCTCAAGTGATGAAATATAATCAAAAAAAAATTTTTAAATAATGAGAAACTGAAGTGTGTATCTTGTTTCATTGTCTCATCATTGTAAGGGGGGGGGGTATTGCTTGCTTTAGCACTGTCATATCTAAATCAATCAAATTAAAATACAGGGATAAATAAAATATTCTAGGGGATTTGAAAGAAGAGTAATATAAGGGGGGAGGGAGATTCTCTCGATTTATGTCTTAGATTATTTAAATGTATAATTTGTATAATAAAAATATATTTATTCATAAAAAAAGTAGTTGTAGATTGTAATATTTTGTATAGATTAATTTATGTAAGGTATTAAAATATATATATTGTGTGGGTAACTTGGAAAGAATAACTTTTGATATAACTTTAATTAGTCTAAACTTTATATAGTCATGCTGAAGATATATAATGATAGGAATGGTTGAACCTAAAATGAATTATATTTCCCAATCACCTCCTCAAAATCAATTCCAAGGGTTTTAAATAGACTTTCTTTTCCAGAAGTAATTTATTTTTAGTTAACTAATGATAAAGACATGTTCACAATCTTTATTAGGGTATCATCTTTTCATGTGAAAAAAAAAAACTTTCTGAATGGACTAATAACAACCTCCTTTATTCCCCATGCCCCCAATATCAGTGAATATTCAACATTTTCTCAGTGGTTACACATTGTCTCTAATTTATTATTGACATGGAAATTATAAGTGCTAATGTGAACATTTGAAATCTGGGGCATGATATAGCTTTAATAACTTGAATTTTGTGAAAATAATGAAAACAGTTTGACATTTTCATAGTATGTGTGCTAGAAACTTGCCAGCCATTTTATTATAAATAATCAATTTTTAGGGATCTCCAACACATGAGTCTAAGTTATTGTATTCAATATATTTTTTTTTTTTTAATTATTTAATGATAAATAAAAGAAACACAAATCCAAAGGGTTGTATTTAAAATTTAGTTAAATGTAAATTCCCTACTAGCTGTAAATTAATCTCAGTGCACTTACAAATGCCTTCTGACCACGTTCCTTTCCAAACAGATAGGCACTTAGAAGATATTTGCATCCGATACTGCCATTGTGTCTCTCCGTTCACATATAAAGTGTAATATTGTGCTCATTATCACACACTTTTCGAATGGGCACTATCCTGTAATTTTGAAAATATTCCACTGCATCTTGTTCTGACAATGAAAGATTCCAAATTTTAATCATATTTCCAAAAATGATATGGCAAAAATAAATGTTAAAAAAATCACCATGTGTTAATGAATGTTTAAAAAATAATGATAATTTTAGCCATATGTTATCTGTTTACCTCGTATTAACATTTGGATGTTATGTTGTGAATGGAATTTATTAAAAAAGGTATTCAAATTTTTTAAAATTAACATTCAATTTAAAATACATTTGTTAATATTTTTTAAAGTTAACAAGCTATTTATGTTCAAGAAAAAAAAGGAACGATGTATTTCTTTAAATTTTTTTTTTTTTTTGTCAAAATTATTTTCTTGAACATGTATAGCTTGTTAACTTTAAAAAATATTAACAAATGTATTCAAAATTGAATGTTAATTTTAAAAAATTAGAATACAATTTTTAATAAATTCTATTCCCAACATAATATTTGAATATTAGCACAAGATGATCAGATAACACATTGTTAAAATTATCATTATTTTTTAACATTCATTAACACATAGTGATGATGAAAATTTGGAATATTTCATCAATAGAACAATATGCAGTGGAATATTTTCAAAATTATAGGATAATGCCTGCTCAACATGTATATAATGACTGTATCAGGTGCAAACTTGTTGTAAGCGCTTATTTGTTTGGAAAAGGACATGGTTAGCAGACTCCAAAATATCATTTGTGAGTGCACTGATATTAGTTTGCAGCTGGCGTATTGAATTTACATTTAAAAAAATTTTAATTACAATCTTTTGAACTTTTGTGTTTCTTTTATTTATCATTTTAATAAATAAATAAAAAGTAAATATTGAATATGATAACTTAGACTCAGCCATATTGTATATACCATGTGTTGGAAGTCCCTGAAAATGGATTATTTAAAATAAAATGACTGGCAAGCTTTCAGTTGGCATACTATGTAAGTATCATTTTATCTATTTATTTATTTTTTTTATTTAATCTAAGTAACACTCCTATAAACGTATCATGCATCCATCCCTTTATTTATTTATTTTTATATAACAATTTTTAATGTCTTACTAAGGCAGGGGTCCTCAACCCTATGCCTGTGGGCACCATGGCGCCCGCAGAACATTTTATGGCGCCCTCCACTATCCTAACACGATAAAAAATTATTTATCTGATACAAATAAATTTAATTTTTAATTTTTTTTATAAATTATTGTATTGTAATCAAATTGTAGGGCATACTATATTTTTACAGCATAAATAAATATTTTTTTTGTACTTTATGTGTATTATTAACAATATCCAACTATACATTTACATTGAAAAAATAAATGGTGCCTGCCACCTGGCCGGTATTATAGAATGTGCTCTTAAGTGCAAAAAGGTTGGGGACCCCTGTACTAAGGCATATCACTTCATCAATGTTCTGTCCCAAATATAAAAATGCAGATGAGATATTCCTGCTTACTTGTATTGATATAGTGATATGCATGATCGCAGATATGCACTTGTGTCTTTATACTGAAAATAATTGTTTGCATGTCCATTGTTTATTTCTATACATTGCAGTGTAAATCCTGGTTTAAGATTATTAATTCGCTACTTATTAGTATTTATTGACATAATGAGATTTTATGGATGTATATATTTATGTTTGCACTTGAATGCAAGACAAACATTATTGTTATGAATTATTGATGATAAGAATCCTAGTTACAGTCACTTGATTATATTTTAGATATTATGAATTATATTAATATATTTTGCATGCATTTTACATTTGAACCTTTTACTGAGAATTGAATGTATGATTTAGTCTCAAATTATAATGTTACTGTTGATAATAAAGTTGCTATTATTAAAGACAACACATATGTACATAACAATGCTTTGCTTTGGTCATTGGTTGAAAACCCTATCTAGAGATCTCATTTTCATTTATATGTATATGAACTGAATGAAATCATAAGCATTCATTTTTACATGAGACCTTGGAATATAATAACAATATTATCAGTGTACAAATAGTACACATTATAATGAAATTTATATAAATTAGACATGAAGTCTTTATAGTAAAATAGGTAAGAAATCTCATAGAGTTATACTTTAACAATTATAAACATTTGATATTTTAATGAACACTTTTACTTATCAGTAATTTATTGTAATTTTGGCAATTCCAACATGAGAAGTAAACTACCCTTTTTGTTGTTAAAGTACTCTTTAGATTTTTTTTGGAATTAATAAATCAATACCGCATCTGTCATCAAAATGAGTGCAAAACCAGTTGCAGGAGTGTGAAGAAAAGTTGAAGGTCCAATTCTCTCTCCAAATGAATTACTTTTTTTTTTTTTTTACAAATAACTATCTACATCCAAGGTAAATTCAATTCTTATTTTTATTGAATTGAAACTAAAGTTTGCACAAAGCAAATCTAAATGAAAGACTTTTTTTAAATAAGAAATGTCTTAAAATTTTCTTTACATTTTAAAATATTGAGTCATGATTTTAAAGATCTATTAACTTGTATTTTATTTGTAAAATTGAAGTCAACGTTGTTATGGATTTAATATTAAACATCGGAATTTTCAATTATTAAATATTAATTCCATTTTTTAAAACATTTTAATCACTATCAGTCCCTTATGAAGATCTTTCCAAGTTTAATTCAGTTTCTCTGATCACTAGCCTCTTTTTTCCATATCATACCAATAAGCTTCCTCATTTCATCCATTTATCTTATATGTGATATCTTTCTAAGTTTATTTACAAACTTTTGGGATTCAATTTAAAACTTCAACTATTCATCTATGATCATCTTTTTTAATAATATGATAGTTTAGCTCCATTTCAGTCTTATAATTCAGTGATGTCAGTGATACCTATTTGTTTTCTCGCCCAAATATTTCATTTTCAACCTCTTCTTGTTAGTCTTAACATATATTTCTCCATCCTAACAAATCATTCTGTTCTTGATCTCCTCTTTCTCAACTTTAAGATCATCAATAACTTTTTTATTTTGTCTTCTTTTTTTTTAATTCTTCATAGTACATTCTAATAAAACTTTCATAATTCTCTTGTTTCAAAATACATGCTCCATTCTAGTTTTTATTATTATTATTATTTATTGAATAAATATTGTTTTTCACTTTTTTTAACATTTACACATTTCTTATCTTATATTTATTAATCCTAAAGTTAGTTGTTTAAAGGTTGATCGAATTTAAGTACCAAAATGATGGGTTGACCATGATATTCTATTTAATTCATTAAACTAAGATTTTTTTTTACTTTCATCAACTGGGAATTGATCTAGGAATCTAACTTTGAGACTGCTATTCTTACTATTATGGAGAGCTACATAGAGAAATCATATTTTTCCAATTTTTCTTTAATATCTTTCTCCAAATTTATACTTCTAAATATTCAATTTTTTCTCTCTTTTCACAATTGTTCATGTCTTTACTCTGCTTAAAGCTACATTCTTCAATGAAATACTTAACAAGTTTCTATTTTAAATTTTATTTACTAAAAATCTGTTTTATCATAGCAATTCTTGCTCTTTCCATCATCAGTTATACAACTTCTCAAACAATTCCTATCCAATGTTTACTCTTAAATATTTTATATAATCACATATTTTCATTACATTATATTTTTATTTCAAATCTACAATTTCTATCAGACCAACATAACATGGTACTATGCTAATCCTTATTATTTTCAAATATTGCTGCATCATCTAATGAACTTTGTCTAATATTCAAAATAATAATCATTTAAATATATATAGTATTAAAAAAAACCCTCTGCAGATATACCTATTTGCATTTAATTTCTTCTAAAAGTAACTTAATTCACTTTATCATATGCTTTACCAAGATTAATAGAATAAATGCCACTCTTTCTTTCTTTTTATATCCCAAAATAATAGTACAGTATAATGAAAAACTACAAGATTCTTTTTAAAATATATTTTGTATAATTAGAATTATTTTACAGTAGGCACAATGCTATATTTTATTACAAATTTGATTGAAAAATATGTATTTATGTTTTTTGGGGTTTTTTTTTGGCAAAGCTATGGCAAAACAGCCTTTAAATAATCCACTGTATAGCAGAGATGTCTCCAATAATTCCTCATAGAGAAACAGTTAATGAGATGACATTATTCTCTAGACCTGCCACTTGGTTTTATCTCCTAGCTAAAAGTAACTAGATACTCGTTTGTTATACCAATAGAGAATGGTTAATTAGGATAATTGTGAATTAACTATCTGAAAAAAACCCTAAATTTGTTTGGAACTTGATTGGGTGCCAAGTACCGGAATGGAAAGTGTTACTTTACCACCATATGATGAACTTCAAATGTTAGACAGTTTATTGCCTTTTTGCACTTTATATCTTAATAAGTATCATGGAAAAAGTTTGAAATGTACAAGTTATAATAAAATGCAACTAAAATTACAAAACTTCTTTTGTATGTTCATAGCAATAAATTATTTTTAAAATTACCCCAAATCCAAAATTCAACCAGACTAGCCAAAAAAAAAATCAAAAAACACAACCAAAGGTTTCACTGCTACAAGCAGACTTCTCAAGTAATGTTTAAATTATTTTTATATATTTGGTAGAGGTTTACTCCTAATTTTTCTAAATGTTGATAAGTTTGGTAAAAGTTTATATTTTTATTCTCAAGCAATAACATTTATACAAAATTATGAAAATAATTATTTATCTAAAAAATTTCAGCCATTTTTATTTAATAAATTAAGGATATCATATTTGACAGCTCCTTTGATCATACGGTTCTGCACTATCATAACCCGGAATTATAACCTAGCAAAAAAATCTACATACATATAGATTTTTTAAAAATATATATTAGAACTGATATATTTTTAAAATTGAAAGTTATTATTTGCCTGATTTTAAGATATTTGTTTTAAATTATTGAGATAGAAATATTTAACTGATAGCAAACTGCCATTTACCTTAAGTTTACTTTTTTTATTTTTAAATTTATGGAAATCATTTGAAACTTGCTAGAAATCAAAAGTGACAGATTAAAAGATTTTGTTATGATTTTAAAATATCTTCCAATGTTTTTAAATTGTGTTTTGAAAAATATTTTTATTTTCCATTTGTCTGAATTAGTTTTACAAGACATTCATATGCTTTTTTTAAAAAAATAAGTATTTGATTAAATATATATATTTAATCATGGAGTCTGCCATTACCTTGTCTGACTTATAATTATTTGTAACTGATTATTACTATTATTATATTCAAGAATTACTCATTTTTAACACAAATTTTTATTTATTTTGTCTTTATTAATAATAAAGCTATAACTCATTTTTTGTTGAATGTTTTCAAGTAAACAAAAAATTCATTTTAAAAGTTTGAGTTTTATTTTTCACATGCAATAAGTAATAATAAATTAGACTGAGTTCAATACAATATAGAAATGAGGGAAACTCATCATGTGAATAACATATCTTGATTTTATATATGCCAACTTTTTAAAAAATTTAAAGTAAATAAAATAGATGGAATTTGGTTTTAGATCAATACCTTGCTTTTCTGCCAGAAAAATATCCTCTGCCTTTTATTTTATATTTAACTTTAATATATTACTTGTTAAAGTTTCAGTAATTTTTCTATTTCTAAATTAAAAAAAAAAAAATTGAATTATAATTAAAAGTGTTTGTTTTTCACTTTTAAGAAAATTTTAAAAAAAATCAACTTGTTACTTATTATTTAGATTTCTTTACTGGAACTTCAGAATAATACATTTTATTTACTTATTTTATTGGTGATTATATAACTTTTTTATTTTTATGCAATTAAAAGTGTATTTATTTTCTAAATGGAACTATGGTAATATGGCATAACTGATTTAAATATATTTTTAAATTGTATTACTATATTTAACCTTTTTTTATATTTATTAAATGCTTTTATTTAAATTAGAATATCTGTTGTAAACTTTTGTAATCACTTTTATTATTTGAGTTAGAATACAATTTTTAAAATTGAATTTAATAGATTTAAATTCAACAGAATTGTTTCAAATTTGGTACATAAGTAAGAAATACCAGTGGGATTGAATATTTTAGATAAATGACCTATTTTCTATGGGGGGAATTTTTGAATATTTTGATATCAAATTTAAAAATTGTTCTTAGAATTTTGATGTTTTAAGTAAGACGACTACAGAAGGGCAGTATAGAGATTTTTTTTTTTTGCTTTCAGTTTAAAGTTATAATAACATTTTAAAATCGAGGTTTAATAGATTTAAATTCAATATAATTTCTTGAAATTTTGTGTATTGTTTTAAATCTCTACCAAAGTGATAGTGCACAATAATATTTTAGGTAGGTGTTCTAGTGTCATAGATATGGAAGAATGATGGGTAGGGGGAGTTTTGATATCAAATTTAAAAGTTGTTCTTAGAAATTCAGTGTGCACAATTTTCTTCGTTTCATTTAAGTTAAGATAAGAAAATTAATTTGCAATATAGTTTTGTTAAGCCTTTTTTTTTTTTTTGAATAAAAAAAATTTTTTTTTTCAAATAAAATGAAAAAAAGTCAAAACAATTTTCAACAGAAAAGTTACTTAACACTCTTTTCTTGTTAAATTCCCTGTCCCAGTGCTTAAGATCTGATTGGTTACTAATAGTCACAAGCGCTTGAGAAGTTTGCACTCTCTCAATTTAATTTTCAATACCGTCTGCACTTTATAAAAATATTATTTACATATATTGCTGCAAAGTTATAACATCGAAAAACTACTGCGTAGTAAATCGAAAGATTTCACACTGTATGTTTATAATTTGAACTCAGTCAATTAAGTGTGATGATATTTAAGATTCATGCTCTCAGATATAAGTATTTTGGACTGGCTTGGATATATAGAAAGACAAGTAAAGAGGAGAGTGGGAACCACTCTTTTCTTGTTAAATTCCCTGTCCCAGTGCTTAAGATCTGATTGGTTACTAATAGTCACAAGCGCTTGAGAAGTTTGCACTCTCTCAATTTAATTTTAATGCTTTATTGTAAATATAGGGAATTTGAACTCAGACTTTCAAGCAACCTTCAACTATCCACACTATCTTATACTAACTTATAGCATAAATATCTAGTGATATATATATCAACTATAAGTATCAAATTGATTTAAAGTACAATATAATTTTACATTTTATTTACTGTGCCAATATTAAAAAGTTAAAAATAGTAGAGATAACATTTTTTTATATATTAAATGCTTTTATATCATCATTTTCAACCATTATTGAGCCATTGCAAAATTAAGGTCTCTCCAAGTTTAGTCCATCTCCAATTTTTAAACTCTCTTCTCCACATTGCTTCAGCACACTTCCTTATTTCATCCATTTATTTCACATGTCTCTTTCTAGATCTTTTATATCCTCTTGGAATCCACTGTTCATCTATTATCATCTCTTTTAGCAATACATCCAATCCAACTTCACTTCAGTTTTTTAATTTTTTTCAATGATATCAGTACCCCTTGTTTGTTCTCTCACCAATGTATTTTGTTTTCAGTCTCTTCATGTTACTCCTAACATACATCTCTCCATATTTTGTTGAGTGGTCTGAAGTATGTATATGTCCAAGTCTCATATTAAGAACTGGTAACACACATTTGTTAAAAACCTTTTCAAATGCATAGGTATATTTCCCTTTAATATTAAGTTATTTCTACCAAAAGCATTCCAACAAAGTTTAGTTTTGTGATTAATTTCATCCATTATGTTTTCATCTGTGTAATAATCTGGTGAAGATATTTGTAGTAGTTAACTTCTAACTATTTTCTTTTTTTGAGAAAATCCATTGAACATTACTTTAGCCTTTTTAACATTTACCCTTTAGTCCTACTTTATTATTTTCATCTGATAATTCTTGCAACATTTCCTGACATTCTAAAGCATTATTTGCAAAAATAACTACATCATATGCAAAATCTAGATGACTTAAATAATCTCCATTTTCTTTTATTCCCCTAGCTTCCCATTTTAATCAAAAAAATACTTCTTGCAAAACTGTTGTAAAAGTTTTGGACATGATCTACTGTACTAAACCCATGTTTAAATTCAGCTTGTTCTATTGGCAAAAGTTTGTTGCAGATAAGTTTTTTGGTAAAAAAATTTGTATAGACCTGATAAAAACTGATAGGTTAGTAATTTTTAATATTTTCTTTGTCACATTTTTAAAATATTAATACTGTATTCTTCCAAACATCTAGTACATCTTTATCATTTAAACATTTGCTGTATAACTGCCAAATTTTTTTCTATTTCTTCACCTGCTACTTTTAAGATATCGATTATAATTCCATCATTACCTGGAGCTTTTCCCTTCATAAATTTAATTGCATGTCTCATTTCTTCATTTAAAATCCTGGGCAGTTCAGAAGATATAGTTGTAGCAAATACTTTCCTTTGTTCTTTATTGCTATTATAATTCTTGATAGAACTCTTTTACACATTTCATGATGTCATCTCTCTTTTTAATATTAGTTCCATCTTTTTTTCTTATTGCAGAAACAGCTTTCCTACTAATACCAAGATATTGTTTTACACTCTTGAGACATTTATTCTCTTCTATAGCTTTCCTTGTTAGTTCACAATTATACTTTCTTATATTATTAACTCTTTTTCGCATAATTTTGCAAAACTCAAGATCATTTTTATATTTTTTCATATTTCTTCTTTTCTTCATAAATTATCATGTCTCAATAGAAATTTTACTGGTCAATTGCTGTTTTTTTTTTGTACCAGCTATCATTGCAGTTTTTAAAAGTGTATCAGTTATCTTCCTATGGATTTCATTCAAATCTGAATCATGTTCAAAATCTGTTAAAACATGAAGACGATTTTGCAAGTTCTATTTTAAATTCATTAGAATATTTCAGAAGATTAAGAATATCAACTGTGAATATTGTTTTCTTAATAATTTTTGTTTCTAGTTTTGCATCTCATTAATCGATGATTACTTCTTATATTGAATTTATTAAGAATATTGCAGTTTTGAAATATATATTTTTTGTTAGTCAAAACATAATCTAATTTTGTTATAGCTTCATTTGGATGCTTCAATGTCCATTTCTGTTTAACATTGTTCTCCAAAACAAAATTCATAATATAAAATTTTTCTTTTTCTTCAAACTCCACAAATCTATGATCTTTCTCATTTCTATCACCATAATCAAATTTACGTATAACACTTTCATCTTTTAATTGTTTATCAATTCTAGTATTAAAGTTTGCCATAACAATTTTAAAATGTTGTTTTGTCTGATCAAGAGCCTTTTGTACATCCATATAAAAATCATGTACTTAGTCATCACAATGAGAACTTGTTGAGGTATAAACCTGAATTATCTGCATTTGATATCTACTATTAAGTTGAATAATGAATCTTGCCACTCTGTCTGATACACCATCAATCTCCACACTGTTGTTCTTTCACTTTTTATTTATAATGAATCCTATTCCATTTATTCTTCCAGTGTTTGTGCCTTTATAGTACAGTACATATTCACTTTTTAAGTCAAATGTTTCTTCATCTTTTCTTCTAACTAAAGTCCAATAATGTTTCATATTAATTGTCTCATTTAATATGAGACATCTCTTTTTCCAATTCTTACAATCTTCCTTCAATTGAAATTGATATGCAGTTGTAAGTACATTAATAAAATGTTGTCATTAAATGGCAGCCTGAGTCTGCAACCAAAATATTCTTAGCACATTCAGCCGCCTGCTTTGGCTGATGACTTTATAGACTCCTGGCAATAAGGGCCATGATTTATATTTGTCTGTTATGATTGTAAATATTTATTAGAAAAAAAAAAATTCATTCACATACACATTCATTTTGCCTTCAAGGAAACACAACTGATTTCAGTTAAGAGCTATCAGGCAACTGAGAAGCAAGACCATGGTGTTTCTTGGTCTTAAACTCAGATGTAAATGGTCAGGAAACTCACCATGCTGGTTGAGCAGCCCATCCAAGTTTGTTTACTATATGAATAATTACATAGTAATAACAGCTGAATGGACATTAGGAATTTATTCTGCTTGCACTATGCACTAAAAAGAAAAAAAAAAGTTTCTTCTATCACAATTGGGTTTTTTAGATTTTAACTTGAAATAAAAACATGGGAAATCCAGAAATTAATTGTCAATCCTTATTTTTTATAATAAGGGATTGATACATTGTATAGGCTTAAACCTGCATTTTAAATTAATATCTGGACCCCCCCCCCCCCCATTTTATTTCAAGTTAAATCTAAAAACACCAATTATGTTTGAAGATACAATTATTATTTTTCTTTTTAGTGCGTGGTAAATAAAAGCATTTAATATATAAATTTTTTTTATCTCTATTTTTTTTTTTTTTTATAGTTGAAGCATTTATTATATCTTGAAGATGCAACATAATGTAAAGTATATAAAATTAATTTAAAATACTAGGGAAGACTTGTTGAGAGTGGAAGATAATTCGTACACAAAAATATTAATTATTTAAACATGGCTTAAAGAAAGTCATTCATAATAAAAAGAAGATTTTGAAATGTGTTTCTATAAACTCATTATGTAAATATAGTGCATTATTTTGTATGTTATTTTTAAGAAACTTCAGATAATTTGTTTGTTTTTTTTAATGTGTGATTATTATTTTATATGTAAAAAAAAATAGAAAGGGATTAAATTAAATAAATTTTTTAAATAATAAAAAAGGATAGATGACAGAATAAAAGATTTACTTTTACATGCACATAGTGTGCAAATGTTAATCTATAATGCAGAATTCAATTCATTAAGTGTATGCTTTTGGAAGTGAATTGTATTATTTATATTTGAGGCAAAAAGTATTATCAGTTAGTTATTTTGAACGATTATGTCATTATATCGATATTTGAAATATCTTAAACTGCTTATGACCCCATCTTACTTAAATGTAGTAAAGTGAAATGAAATAAATATTGAGTAATAAGAATTTATTTTTGATTTAGTATCTAAAGTAAGAAAATATAATAATATAGACTTTATTGATGATATTGTATACAATTTGGTATTAATCATATTTGACTACTAAGAGAATGATTTAAAGGGTTAAATGTAAGCTTGTACTTGTTTACATTATGGAATAGTATTGATTATAATATAGCCTTTTTTCATTTGTTGTCAATTAATATACTTACTGTTATCCATGTCTATTGAGAATTGACTGTGGACTTATTTCTATTTACTTTTCATAGACATTAATTTAGTACTGTATCATGAACCATACTTAGATATTTGAGTTAATAAAATGATGAATAATCACTAAACATCACATGATCACTATCTCTTATACTAGCACATAATTGTTATTAAGCAAGGCAAAACTCTCCATATAGTAGTGCCACCCTGTGCCAACCAGAGTAATCAATGGATGCCAGAAGGCTTGTGCATAAAATCTGTATCTAGTGCCTACTCATCCAATATCCCCAGACTAGTTTCTGGCTTGTGGCATTCGTCAGTGAGGAGCCTTGGATCTGAGAGCACTGCACCTAGATCTTAGGATCTAATGCAACCCTCCAGCACCCACCTTTTAACTCTACTTAACTAAAAGGTGGCTGCTGGAGGGTTGCATTGTGTTTTTAATTTCATTCTCATAGTTTTGTAGTTAAGTAGAGTTAAAAGGTGGCTGCTGGAGGGTTGCATTAGATCCTAAGATCTAGGTGCAGTGCTCTCAGATCCAAGGTTCTTCACTGACGAAGGCTCAAGCCAGAAACTAGTCTGGGGATATTGGATGAGTAGACACTAGATAGGGATTTTATGCACAAGCCTTCTGGGATCTATTGATTACTCTGGTTGACACAGGGTGGCACTACTATATGGAGAGTTTTGCCTTGTTTAAAGTGATGAGTATTGCATTAGTGATAAAATGATTTATGTTTTGCCATATGCAGTTAATGTAGCCCTAATATATGTGCTCATGAAGATATTAGGAGTTATTATTTTACATGATTTGCATGTATTTAGTTATATTTTATGAATATTATGTGATGACATGAGCATATTTATTTTTTAGTATTGATGATTTGAAATGATTCATTATAAGAATTAAGAAAAATTAACGTTTACAATTAAGAAAATATGCCAGGGAATGAGAGAATTTGTACAAGTTTGGAGAAAATTCATTTCCAAAAGAGTATACTCCAATCTCATCAACAAAGTTAAATTTAAAATAATTAGTATTTAAGTAAATGAATTTGGTAGGTAAATTGAAAATTAAATTATTGAAGGAAGGAAATCACTCAGGCAGTGTAACATGAGAATTCTAGTTCATTTGAAGCTATGTATTAAGAATAAATAATACTTTTGTGAAGCTAATACAAAGGAACAAGTAACCCTGTGGAAAGTGGATATATTATGTATATGCATTTGAAGTGCAAGATAATGTCATCAATTAATGGTGGCATTCTATATATTTTGTACATAAATAAATCTATTGTGATATTGGTTAAATTAATATTTTCTTAGGTGAATTTTTTTTAGTAGTGATTTCATTCAATGTGTAAATTGAAGAGATTCATTATGTACTGATCTAGATAATTAATAATTTAAACTATATGATGGTTAAGAAATGAAATGGACAAGATGCATAAAGATGAATCAGGAGATAAATCTTTCAAATTAATAAAATAATTTTCTTTTAAGCCTGGATAAATTATAGAATTGCTCTTATTTTAAGAAAATATTACTGAAACCTAAGTAAAAGGGTATATTTCCAAGAAGATTGAGATTTAAAGAAAATCTAAATCATCTTCCCGGTTCTGGAAGAACACAGTAGTGTCTGATCAAACTAAAAATAGCTATTTAAAGGTATTAGATAAACATTAAACTTGTGAGTCTAGCTTTTCAAGCAATAGGGGCTGACCATCACAATAGCTATGTGAATCCTCAAGGAAAGTGATTTTATTTTATATAATTATTATATGATAAAAATAAACTTTGATTGAAAACAAAAATTCATTTCAAATATTATAATTAGTTTTGTAAATAATAGTTATGCCATTAATTCTTAACATATCAGAGAAGATATGAAACTTTTTAATTCTCTATTATTTTCTAGAAATATTTCATAATATATATGTGTGTTGATTATAAATAAGAATCACTATACTTGTATTACAAAGTTTTAGCAGTGATACTTTAAAATTCATATGTATCTTGACAAAATCTACAATATGGAAAATACTTACCATCACTTGTATTTAATATTTACTAAGGCAATAAACCTAAAGCATGTACGGTTGAAAATGCGAAGGTAGGGACCTCTGCAGGTCTTAACCACAAGCTTATGCATTTATCTATCATATTTTAGACAAAGTAAACTGTTAATGGTGTTCTAATTTTAGTGAAAATAGTTCTCGGGGACTTTCCAATGATTTTATCCACATATTTATAGAAGCTTATTTATTTCTTTAATTTCATCGTGAAGCTAATTTTTGTTTATAATCCCATTTTTTCATTTTCTAATTTATTTTTTGGAAATAATTCTACTGCCTTGACTTGCAGTTAGTTTACAATTAATTATGCTCCATTAAGAATCATTTTTTAGCATTGTTATAGCAGCAATATGAGGCTAATCTTCTGGTATTAATTTTCATTGGCAAGGTAAATGACACCATTTTCTAATGCATTAAATTGAATCTTAATATTATGATATGGTGCATATAATAACTTTATTACCTCTATAAACATTTTTACTTGGGAAATTTTTTTATTATTATTTCATTTTTGTTTATAGATTTTGCTTTTATGTATCTCGTAATTTATCTTTTTACTGAATGACTCATTCATATTGGTTTTCTGTATCCTTTAATTTTGATTCAAATTTTTAATGCCAATATTTATTTACAGACTCTTATTTTTGATTAATTTTTTAAATCTTTTTTTATATTAATTGGAATGCTTTTGAAGTATATTTAGTATAAACTGCTTTCATTCTTGTTGTCTTGAACTACATATTTATTTGTTCTCTTGTTGCTGTGCTATATTATTTTTGGTTAACACATTTATATTGCTTTCTTGGCTGTTTTTTTTTTTCTGTGATTATTAAGTATATTGCTAGAATTCTTGACTTTAACTATTAATACTTCTCATAGTAGTATCATTTTATGGAGAAACTATCTTGATGTGCAAGCATAATATTTATTCATGATTTATGATCCTAATAGATTTATTTTATTAAACTTACAAATAACACCCACTTTTTTGTATCGATACTAATTAGACAAAAATAGTTCATTTTTATCTGACTATCCCAATTATCTGACTATCCATTGAGAATTAAAATTATGGTTTGTGCATTGGAGTTAGTTTATCCATAAAATGATATTATATATTCTTAACATTTCATATTTAATAGCCTTTGTTTATTTATGGGCGTATTTAAATTTTAATAATAGATATATTCAATGAATTGTTTTGTGTAGTTTTTTGAATGTTCTCTTTTGAATACTTTTATAATGCTTCTCTATTAATTATCATTAACTGAATTTTCTTTTTATATTGCTCATTTTCATTTTTTCTTACTAATGGACATAATTTTAGTCTGTTTGATGTTTAAAGCTAACTATTTAATTTTATCTTTTTGACTTAAGAATAGAGTTTTTAGATCTTATTTACTTTAAGCAAGTAATGCAGTATCTAATTTATATTATATTAATAAAATAAACAATTAACAGAACAATTTTTAAAAATTATATTTTAATTTGAAAATTCACAAAAATCCATCTTTGCACTTTAGTCTAAATTAATCAATTAATAATTATAATATGTTCAGGTAAACACATTTATACTAAGATAATTCTTAACCATTTAAGTTCTTAGCTGATAATTCAAAAATTATCACTATGTTTTGAAATTATTCTTGTTAAACTCTATACCTGAAATGAGATTGGAGAAGCACTTTGACAAAGTGATAATAATTGATCAACATTAGTGATATTTTGCCATTATTATTGTCTCTTAAGGATAATTTATATGTCTCAAATTTAGAGCTTCATCATAATATATTGACTTTTACTTATTAATTACTTTTTATAAACAATTGTATTCATCTGAAGATGAACCTGTTGAAAAATATTTTTATTGATGTAAATTATTTGTATATTTTTGAATAGATAGTAGTTACCAATTGAAATCTTACAAAGATTCATTTAATATTTAAACAGCATTAAGCTTAATGCTGTTTAAATATTACGGTTTTTATAAACATCTCGCTATATAAAAATAAAATGATTTATTTATAAAGATTCATTTACTAAATGTGTAGATGCTTCTGAATAATATTTGTTTTGGTATTAAAATAATTACCTTAGATATAAATTAATAATGATTATAAGCATTTTTAAAAAAATGATTTTTTATTTTTTTTATTTTATAATAATCTTTATTAAAGTGAACTACAATTTTTTTATGAATTAAAATATCCCTCAATTCATTTTTATTCAACAAAGCAATTATGACTGAAATTAATTTGAAAACAAACAAAAAAAACCAGTAGTGATCCAGTATGAAGACAAAACACTTAAGGAAGTTTGGAAGGAAAAAAAAGGAAGAAATAATATTTGGAATAAAAAATGGTATTTCTTTCTGACAAATATGAAAATTGAACTTTGTATAATAATGATAGAAAGATCATAACAGAATTAAACCAATATATTATGCTGAAGAAAGTGGCTTAGAATTATCTAGACAACAAAAAAAATGTTGAGGCAGAAGTTGTTATAGTTTAACACGTCATAAAAATTGATGGTTCATTGAAAGCAAAAAAAAAAAAAGTAAGGGCTTCCATTTTTGAAATGAAAAGTATACTAGAGGTGCACCTTTATATTGTATTAGAAAACATCAGAGAACCTTTATATATGAAGTCAGCAAAAGTTGATATTGACTTGCTGAAATATAACAACAGTTAGCAGGTATGAATAAATTACTGTTTTAAAATTAAAGATTGTTCATGGGGAGGAGAATAAAAAAAAGATTGTTATTTAAAGCAGCAAAATATCAAGCATAATTATAATCAATTTTATTCAATGATAGTTGTAATTACTTATTTGTTAGTATAAATGTCAATTTTTTTTAATATTTCAAAGTCTTTTGTTTGTAAGTTGGTCTCTTCCCAAATTAAGTAATGTGAAGTAGTATGGTTAAATACTAGTTTAATCATTTTCAATAGTAATTGACCATTGCTGGTCATCCTGTCATTATAATTATTCTAGCATATCTGTTTTAGAATTCATAAATTTTGGTGAGCTTTTATATCAAGACTTATATATATAAATATATAGTAAAGTGTTCTTGATTACAAATTAAATATTTTTTAAGAGTCTGATCACAGTATTCAACTTTTGGAGTCTACCTGAATACTGTCCATAATGTCACCAAATTTTAAACTGATTAATGCTGCATTCATTTTTGAGCTAAACAATCATAATGTTATATTTAAAATTATTGCATGCTATAATAAAATTTATGTTATTAAATAATGATTCTAAATGTATTATAAATATAATTAATATTAATATAATTTTTATAAATTGCTTTTATGTGCTTGTATACATACATATACACACATATTCTCAATAAAATTGTTTCATTTGAAAGTATCTCTCTTAACTCTTTCCAAAGTTGTGTGTGTGTGTATGTAATTGATAGTTTTTAAAATATGAAAAAAAAGTATTATTTTTTGTTATTTCATATTATATGAAAAATGAATATTGGTATTAAACTAAGTCCTATCATTTCCTAAGTATTAGAAAATGAAACTAATGATAAAAAATGTTATGACTCTTCAATAGGTTGTTGATGAAATTTGTAAAGCTATAATGTATTGTGAAAAATCCTTATTTGCATATTATGAGCTTCCCCTAGGGAGCAGATGTTTTTGAAGCTGAGATTTGATTTTTTTTTTTACTGTATAGGGCCTTCCTGTGATATTAAAACACCTATTGTTTCTTTCAAGTGGCTCCAACTGTCTGGTGACAGGTTCACACCAAAATGGCTGCCATTTTGACCCCATTATCCTTTTGAAGAACATTATAAGGATTAGGTGGAGCTGCTAAAGCTTTGGAAATGGTGGCAAAGTTTGTTTTTCTGCTAACAAAATGTCTTTAGCAAACTGTAACTTAAAATTGATGTGTTTACCATAGGAATTGGTGGATTCTTTCATATTGTGTTATATATTTGAAATTATTGGTGTAATTAAGAATTGTTATGATAGTCTTTTTAATGTTAAATTTTAGAAATAAAGGAAAGTAAATATTAAAAGGGAGTGGGGAGGATGATAAGACTGGAAATTATGCTAAATGTTTATGAATCCATCCAGGTGATTATAATGGTTTAACATTAATCATATGAAATATGATTGTTTTAGGGATATATATATATATTATGCAATTATTAAAAAAAATTATTTATCTACTTACTATTTATATTTTGATATAATCAATTTAGATCTAGATTTAATTTTTATTTTCAAATGTTTTGTTAATTTGGAGATTGTATTTTTAAAAAAATATTGTAATTACAATGCTCTTAAAAGGAGCAGAAACTTATGCTGATAATTTTGAAGTTTTTTTGTATTGCATTTTAGATTGTTCAAATATTTGTTTTTGTTTTTTTTTTTTTAATTTAAAAAATAATAATAATGGACAAAAAAAATTTTTAACTTGTGAATAATTTGTCAATATTTAGATTTAAGATAAGAATACAATTTAAACAAACATAATTACTTTAAATGTTATATATGTTCAACTATAATGAATACAATATTGTCATTAAGTAATAATGCATAATACCCAATACAATGCCAATATTTATTGTGAAGTTATTTTGATTCTTTTCCCTTTATAACATTTATATCAATTTACTGTCTCTAACAAATTAAAGTGCAGGTTATTGTAGAAAAAAAAAGAGAAAAGTAAATAGTAGATGATTATTCAAGGATATACTTCAGAATATATACTAAATACTTCAAATGGTCAAATTTCAATCTTAAAAAATTTGTCCATAATGTTGTTTTTTATAAAATTTAAAATAATCAATTTTAAACATAATTGAAATAGACAACTAAAAATAAAT
This sequence comes from Epiperipatus broadwayi, assembly GCA_028023455.1. Classification (NCBI taxonomy): domain Eukaryota; kingdom Metazoa; phylum Onychophora; class Udeonychophora; order Euonychophora; family Peripatidae; genus Epiperipatus; species Epiperipatus broadwayi. The sequence continues at coordinate 1,616,692 of JAQFVV010006255.1, forward strand.
AAAAATGTATTTAATATATCTAACCAGGTTTTTGTTTCTTATTGGAACCTTCTCAAGATATTTTCTTTTTTATAATAATGTGACTTACATCATCAACTTTATCTAAAACATTATTTACATTATATCACTATAAAGATAATCAGTGAAATATGCATAAAAATGAATAAACTTATTACAGTCCTTTTTTTTATATATATATTTAAAGCAATCTACAAAAATAATATTTTAATTATAATTCTAAAGTTCTAATGATCCAACAATAACCACCCTCCCCCTCCACCCCCAATTGTACAGGGCCTTTAACCATATTTACACATTTGTTTAAATTTTCTTTATTATGCAAAGTTTCATAACATTTTCTTTCCTTATAATTTTTAACATTTTATTACCCAAATATTTTTTCCACAATTCATTCTATAACCAGTATCAAAAAAATGTATATATGGCCTTGGTTTTATATTCTTTCTATTAATTGTTCTATTATGCTTCTTTACCTCTTTTAATGACAGTCTTTCCTATATTATCTATATCTATCTGTCTGTCTGTCCATCCGTCCGTCCGTCCATCTATCTATATATATATATTACAAATCGATGTCTGTATTTTTTCAAAATAATATACGTAACTTTATAAATAAATATTTGAAAATACAGTAATTAAAAGTCTATAAAAATTTATATGTATAACTATAACTTAGAAGCGCTTTCACTACCTTGTAGCTTTGTCAGCTATCACATTTAAAATGTCAACTTTCCCATAATTCAATGTCAACTTTCCCATAATTCTGTAATCTTAACGTTTGCTGCTTGCCGATTAATTAAATTTTGCTTGTATTTATATATTAACATCGCCTCTTTAATTTTTCTTTTATTATTATTTCTTTCAGTTTCCAGTATTTTCAATATTGTTTATTAATAAACAATTCAAAAGATAAAACTTTATTGACAAATAAAAATTGTATCATTTACAAATGGACATGTAGGTGTGGTAGGGGATATATAGGTGAATCGAGGTGCACATTGAAAAAAAGAACAAAAGAGCACATATTATTATTTAAAAGGGTTCAAAATACGAAACAAAAATTTAAAAATAGTGATAATTTATCAGCTTCTGTTTTTTATGACCATAATAAATCATGTATATATGGTTTTGATTTTGATTATAACAACATAAAAATATTGGAAACTGAAAGAAATAATAATAAAAGAAAAATTAAAGAGGCGATGTTAATATATAAATACAAGCAAAATTTAATTAATCGGCAAGCAGCAAACGTTAAGATTACAGAATTATGGGAAAGTTGACATTGAATTATGGGAAAGTTGTCATTTTAAATGTGATAGTTGACAAAGCTACAAGTTAGTGAAAGCGCTTCTAAGTTATAGTTATACATATAAACTTTTATAGACTTTTAATTACTGTATTTTCAAATATTTAATGGCAGTTGAGACAGGTTAGAAAGTAACCGAAAGTACTTCTGTGGATTTAAAGATTATTTGTAATTGTTTGTAAACCGTTAAAAATATTATTTCAATTATAATTACAATATTGTTTTTAATTAACGGATATTTTATTTATTTTACATATATTTAACACAATGGATTCAAGTAATTTTAGAAAACGGTGGATCGTTAAGGAATGGCAGAGACAATGTAAAAAGATTATTAAGCTGAAGTGCAAACTTCGTTTTTTCAAGATTTGTAAAATTTTTCAGATATTCCCGAATTGTTGTAACATAAAATTGAACAGCTGTATAAATTTAATACCAAAATGTTTGGATAAATTAAAATTGATTATTTTAAATAATATTATTAAGAGTTGTAAAAAGGAACTTTTTGATATTCGTAAATATTTGAAAGCAATTGAACATTTAATAATTTTAAATGAATGGTGTGCCTGGAACGAATATAAAATTATGTGTGAAAATGGATTTAAAGTAATTGAACGTAAATTATATAACAAATTTGAGGAAAAAGTTGATTTTTTATTTAATAAGCGATATCCACATGCTTATAAGGATTTAAACTTTGTTAATTTATCAAATAATAGGATACTTTTAATTCAGAAATACGTTTTAAGTCACGGAGCTAAATACGTTGGTGGTATTTGGAAAGATTATAATTTGGAACTAATTGCAGCTGTTCAAAATACATTTGAAATGATTCCTGGTAATGATAATTTTGCTGATGATATTATTAAGAAAATTAATTGCAATAGATTTGATACAATATCTTATGATAAATCATGGCAATTGGCTATTTCGGAATTTAACGGAAATTCAAGATTGATGATATGATATGTTTGAAAGAGGACAAAGGTTTGTGTATGTGCTTGTTGATGAAATATCAATATATTAATAAAATTAAAATGCAAATGGACAAACTTGGTTTCTTTTTGATTGAAGATTATAATATGGATGGTCAAAGAATAAAGTTTATTAACAATATTTTAAAAAGTGCTAAAAATAAAGTTTTAAATAATAATGTATACTATATGATATATCCTTCTTGTGCTATATGTCCTCGTATTTTTGCAAATATAAAATTACATAAAGAAGGTAATCCTTTGCGAGTTATGATAGATTTTGGTGGTTCCTTTATATATCAGACTTCTAAATATATTGGTAAACTTTTACAAGACTTTTTAGGATTTGGGGAAAATACTATTGCTTCATCGTTTGACTTTGTAAATAGTATTAAAAATTTAATTATTGATGAAAATGATATTATTGCTTCATTGGATGTTACAGAAATGTATGGATCTATTGATAGAATGAATTCCATAAAAATAATTGAACATGCATTAAAAAGTAAAAATATTTGTAAATATATGATAAAATTTATCATTGATTCTTTAAAATTTTTTAATGATAACATTGTTGCATCTTTTGAAGGTCAATATTATAAAATGAACAAAGGTTGGCCTATGGGATTGCCTGTAGTTGCACAAGTTTGCAATTTCGTTTTATCTACATATGAGAGTAGTATTTTAAATATGTGTATTTTTGGAGATATTAAAATTTACAAAAGATATGTGGATGATGTTTTTGTCTGTGGAAACACTAATAGTATAAATTTGCTTATAGAGGAATTAAATAAGTTGAATGGCTTGAAATGGACTATTGAAAAAGAACAGGACCATAAGATTAACTATTTAGATTTAATGATCACAAGAGATAACAGTATATTAAATTATAAACTAATAATTAAGCCATTGCAAAAAAGAGGATATATAAATTGTAAATCAAAAGTACCAATGATGCATAAGATGGCAAGTTTTAAATCTTTTTTGTTTCGGAATGAAAAATTATGTCATTACCAAAGTGATAAATTGAAAAATATTGAGATATTTGCCAAGGAATTGCTTGATGTTGGTTATAAAATGGAACAAATAAACAATACTTTAAGTCAATTTAAAAAAAATTATTATAATTTAAAAGAAATGAAGATTAATAATAAAAAATGGATATCTATTCCATTTATTTCAAATCCACAAGTAAAATTTTTTAAGGATTTATATAAGAATGTATTTAATGTTTCATTCTATGTTCCAAACAATATTAATAAATTAGTTAATAATTCTAAGGATGTCATACCTGTCAAGCAAAAAAGTAATGTCATATATCAAATTTTTTGTGATTGTATGCTATCATATATAGGTGAATCTAGGTGCAGCATTGAGAAAAGATTGAAGGAACATGAATTGTTATATAAACGTGTAAAAAATAAAAATAATGGTGATTTAATATCTTCTTCAGTTTTCTTCGATCATGAAAAAACATGTAAATATAAATTTAAATTTAATTTTGAAAATGTTAAAATTCTTCACGAAGAGAGAAACCATAGTAAAAGAAAAATTAAAGAGGCAATTTTTATAAACAGGAATAAAACGCATTTAATAAATCGACAAGCTTCTAACATTAAAATACGAGATTCGTGGAATTTGAATTGATGACGTTTGCTTCCGCTTTTAGTTTTTGAATTTAATGGCAGTTGAGGCAGGTTAGAAAGTAACCGAAAGTACTTCTGCGGATTTAAAGATTATTTGTAATTGTTTGTAAACCGTTAAAAGTATTATTTCAATTATAATTACAATATTGTTTTTAATTAACAGATATTTTATTTATTTTACATATATATTTATCATATTGTAATGGTCGCAATTAATTTAATAACCAATTTTTAATACTATTCATCTTTTTTACATTACAAATCTATTTCCTTAAGGATTTATTATTTTTTCATCATACTTTAATATTATCAGGTAAGCGTTCTTTTATCAATGTTTTATAAACATCCCCTGAATATGGAATTGAAAACCATTTCCTATTTTTATACACGGGTTTTACATTATCTTTTGTATTATTAGTATTTTTATTACTGAAAATCTTTTTAACATATTTTCTTTTATGACCCATATTAACATAATTATTCTCCACTTTCAATTTCAGTTAAACACTTCTTCTGCATTCAATGTTAGACTATCATTCTTAACTTAAAATCCTTTCAAAGTTGCTATTTTCTGAGATCATGGCTGATATGAATTTTGACCAGTTATGCTTTTTTTTATTATCATTAATATAATGTTTAATGGGTATTTCATCATTAATTCATTTTCTTTAAAAAATATATCTAAATACTTTAATCCCTTTTTCTGTTTTTTTCCATTGTAAACTTAATATTGTATTTATTATTATTCAATTCTTTAAATACATTAACAATACTTCTATTATTTTTTATTACAATTATATCATCAACACAACTATAATATTTTATAATTTCCATATTTTTTATATATTTATCAATTATATTTTCTTCTATATAACAAATCACAATCGATAAAATCCCACTGATAAAGTAATTCATAATACTTTCCTTCATTATATTCCAAAATTCTTCTTCATTCTTAAAATATAAAGCATAATTTATCAGTAATAATGCTTCTTTAATAACATATAACCATTCTTACTGAAATTATATTACTCATTTTTATTTTATCTATAACTATTTTTATAATATCTTCCCTAGGTATACTTTGATATATTTTTTAAATATCACATGAAACAGTCATTTCATTTCTATTTAACTTTACATTACTTAATTTATCTATAATTTCTTTTGAATTGTTAATGCAGTATTTACCAACATTTCACATTAATTTTTAAGAATATACATATTATATACATATTAAAGTCTAATATTAGTCTTACTGGCATATCCTCATATTTTAACCTTCCCAAATATACATAGATGTTCAAAAGCTGTAATATATAAAAACTAGGGATGAAACATCCATGTATTGAATGGAATGAGTGCTTTCATAGAAAAAGTCACTAAAACTTTCAAAAGCTTTAATTAAAATTCAATTTAAAAAATTCACTAAAATATGTACATATTCAACCTCACAAAATCAATTCAACAAGTTGCACATACAATAGTGTAATAAGAACAATAAGTACATTAGTGTATATAAACTATTTTGGAAAACATAAAAAAAAAATCTCAATTATTTTGCTAAATATAAAAAAAGAAGAATGAACTATTCAAACTTTTTTTTTTTATTGTATGGAATTCCAGTTGACTTTCAATTTTTTTACCAACAGTTGAATTGTTTTTATATACGGCAAGGAATGAGTTTGACCAATGCATTATAAGAAGTTCACACAATGCTAAAATAAAAATTACAATTAAAATTTAAGAATGTTAAAAGCAGTTAGAAAATAAAAATATCTTAATAATTTATTCTCTAATTTACAGATAAGAGATTTTCAGATTTTTCTAGATGTGTGTGTAATGTATATATATTAAGTGTTATTACATAAAAATTGTTGTGGCAAGTGAAATTAAAACATTATTAAAAAAAGATTATATAGTGTGCTTCCGTTCCTAAAAAAGTCACGCTTTGTCACTGATCAAAACCTATATTTCTTTTCATGAATTGTTTCATTTTCATATAATTTAATAAAACCTTCATTTTTGTTTTGTTTCCTGGATCTTTATTTATCTTTTGGTATACCTGCTTTACAATATCTTTTATTTTTCTATCATAGTCCATTTCATTTAAAACAACAAACTTTTTATTTACCTTCTTATTTAACTCTTCCATAATTTGTCTTATGATAGACTTATTCCATTCTTTTTATTACATTTATGCTTTTTATTAATAACATTATTAATTTTTGATTGTAACTTTGCTTTCAAATTATTCTTAATATTTGCAGCACTCACAATTGTTGTTTTTTGAATATCCCCATCCACAAATGGTATTTGTTTAATCCCTTTGTTTAAAATCTGTGTGATGATTGCTTATTTGTAAAATTAACATTAGATATACAGTATTTACAAAATTATTTTTTCTTCCGTATTACAATAGTAATAATAACAAGTCAGATGTCACATGACTTATATATAGCTTGCACTTACAAATATGTAAAATTAAGAGCGTGCTAATAGCTCTAAACAAGCTTTTTTTTATTATTTATGATAAATGCTACTACAAGAGAAGACATTCAAATCATTTTTATCTTGGATTGTCCCCATCCCCAGACCGGTTTCGACCTATGGGTCTCTTCAGTGAGGAGTTGGGACATTATTACAATTTTTTATCACAAAACAATTAACTATTTTTTCCCTTGATTTCATTTTTTTATAATACAACCATCCGTTTATTATTATATTTCTTATAAAGCTTATTTTATAATTTTACATTATGAACCAATAAACCATTATTAGTATACTCCAATAATTTCATAGATATATGTACCTTTTAAATATTTTCTGTTTATTATATTTTCTAATATTGCAATCCATTGCTATATATTTTTCTTTCAAACATATTTCGAAAACATTCCTAAATTTTATTACTCAATTTTTTTTTCTATTAATTTTCTCATTACTAATTTTAAATCTACATGATGAGCATAATTTCATTTTTTTATATTTATTTAAAAATGACAATTGATATTTTAGTTCCTCAATTCTTCTTTATACACTCCATAACTTTTTGAACCTAATAAAATTAATCTTATTTAAATTTGTATATAAAAATGTTCACATCTTATTAATATTATACTGTTCCATGGTTAAAGTTTTAAAAAATATTTTTCATAAGAATATTCAAGTAATCAGAGACAAGAAAACCTCTACTCAGTGAATAATATTTCTGTAGTGTAATTTTCATTACTCCATTCTTACACATGGTAGGGAATGATTTCTTTCCACTTTTAACACCTTGTGGAAGGGTGTAATCATAAGCATATAACCACAGACATCTGAAAAAGATGTATGATCCCCTAGGTGCACATTTTGTGCTTCACCAGCACTCATCAGTTATCCCAGAACACATTCTCTTACACATATTTCTATCATTGTTCAGTATATATAAATAGGGAATTATTATAGTTTAATAGATAAGTTTCAGACCATTTGATGGAAGTATATTAATAAAGATATATATATTAATAATATAATTCGATGTCTATTTCTTCAAAGCAATATACATAATTATATAATTGAATATTTATAAATACAGTAATCAGATATATTTTTAAAATTTTTATCCTCTTAGGAGCACTTTTGACTATCCTCATAGTCCTTGTCAACTAACACTTTGAAAGGCTAACCTTCCCACAATTCTGTGATCTTAATGTTTGCTGCCATATATTTTTGTTTGCCATATATTTCGAATGATCAAGTAAATTTTGTAAAGAAGTTTCATAAAGATATATGTGATATAGCATTTTATACACCTCCTACATTAAACAAATTAATAAATAATTCTAAAAATAAAACCTCATTTATAAATAAAAATTGTATCATTTATAAATGGATATGTAGGTGTGGCAGTGGATATATAGGTGAATCAAAATATATGTTGGAAAAAAGAACTAAAGAGCACTTGCTGTTGTTAAAAAGAATTCAGAAATTGAATCAAAATTGCAAAGTAGATAATAATGTTTCAGCATTTGTTTTTCACAACCATAATAATTCATGTATTTATGGTTTTAACTTCAATTAGAATAAAGTTAAAATATTGCAAATTTTAAAAAAATAACAACAAAAGAAAAATAAAAGAAGCTATGCTAATATACAAATACAAACATGACTTAATAGGCAGGCAGCAAGCATTAAGATCACAGAATTGTGGGAAGATTAGCCTTTTAAAGTGTTAGTTGATGAAGACTATGAGGATAGTTGAAAGTGCTTCCAAGTGGATAAAAAAATTTTTAAATGTATCTGATTACTGTATTTATAAATATTCAATTATATAATTACATATATATATATATTAATATGCTTCCAAACAGAAAGCCTCTAGCTTGTCAAATAAATTACATTAAAAAAAATTGAATATATATAAATGGTTAACAATTTTCGAAAATGAGATAGAAGATTATGTCTTTTATCATAATCCATTTTTAGTTAATATTCAAGAAAATTTAAATAAATGTGTAAACATGGATAAATGCCCTATAATTAGGCAGGGTGTGGTGCATTGTTGAATTATTGGAAACTTAAAAAGGATTGTAATGAGTTTATAAGTTTATTCATTTTTATGTACATATATATTACTAGTTATGTTTATTGTAGTATAATATGAATAATGTCCATTGAGTGGAGTTGCCTATTTAAAGCTAATTTACAGTAGTACAATATATTGTAACTATTACTTATAATAAAAATATGACTTGTGGATCAAGTTAGAAAGTGAAATCATAATGCTAAGATGAAGTTATTAAGCTCTAAACATTAATTTACAGAATATGTTATATTCTCTGTATGGTTCTAATTTTAAATTAAGACTCCATTTGTGTAATATTTATTAGGTCTTTTGCTAGGTTCGGAATCACTGAATGCTATTTTATAACTTCTGGAAATCAGTCTTGTTTTTTTTTAAGTGTAGCTATTATTTGAAGTTTGCTTTTTATTTGCACTTCAATAATATTGAAAAAATAGAAAAGTTCTAAGTCAAATACCTGCTCATATTTTTGGTAGCAATATACTTGTAGTATATATTATCAAGCAGTACTTACTTTTTAATCCAGGAATTAATGCATACATTAACCACTAGTATAATCTACAATGAATTATAATAAATTTTTATTATTATTGGTAAATTAATTTAACCTCACTATAAAAGTAAAGAGTTGCAGAATGGTTGAAAAGCCATTTAATAACTATACTTGGTGATCAACATTAACTATCATCTGAACTAGTTCTTCACAAAATGGATGAAACTATCTCTTGGTGAATGCTGGAACAAACCAGGGAATCACTAATAATTTTGGATGCTGATACAGAATGTTGAATAAAAATTAGAGTGAGATGGAAGAATAAAAAAGATAAGAAAATTTTGAAAAGCTGTTTGTACATATTTCATCTGTGTAACATAAAGTTAAAATCATAATGATCGCTTTATTTTCCATATAAATATACAAAATGAATGTTAAAATTAATTAGTGGTAAAGTCTGCAGTAGGTTTTAACAAGCCAATGTTGACAGGTGAGCATGTTTCACATTTTCACAAAGTCCAGCATGCATCAGCAGGAATATTTGCACATAATGACTTTTTACAATATGATACTATAAATAGGTGACGTATGAAATTAATTTCAATTGTTTTTGTATTGTGTGATAAATAGTTAATAATAGTCTAAGTGCAATAAGTATTTTAAAACTTTAATTTATATTTATTTTTGATCTTTACAAATTGTTGTTTCTATAAAATAATAATTTACACATTTTTTTTATACATTTTCTTTTATGACTACTACTTGCTTTTGTAACTTCTTATGCTTAGTAAGAATAAAATTGTAGCAGGCTTGTGTTGACACAATAATATTTGAAGTGTTCTTTGTTGTACTTTTTATTACAATATTAACAAAAGCAAGATAATGAAATCACAAACTATTAATATTTATTTATATCTACCTTATTATCTATATTGATGTATTTTTTTTCTTCATAAATTTAGTTGATATTTAACAATTTAATATTAAATACATATATTTAATGTGAGCAAAGAACAAAACCTAATTTATTTGTTTCATTAGTATCTTTTACCGTCTTATGCAAAAACTGGTGATTGCAAGATGTCATGGTTCCAGCAAGAAAAATTGCATTTTGTTAATTATATAAATTACACTATTTCTTGATAATTTTATACCTCTATTATGATAAACATATACATTTTTTATAGATAATATTATGGTTGAATCTAAGAAAAAATGTAGACAATATTTAGTATTGTTTTCCTGAAAATTTGTGATGATGGTGTTTTAGTTCTAATTATATATTGGATTATTTCCATCATCTAATATAAGTATTGAATGTCTTTAGAAACTTTGTTTAAATATTCTAAATACATTCAACTGTTAGTAATAGCACACAGGTCAGTATATACGCAACGTTTCAAAAGGTATTATTCTCTCTTCCTCAGGGGTTCCTGGCCTGATCAGTGACAGTACTAGCATGGGAATCAAACTTGAACCCTTAGATTCTTGAATATTGAATTTTAAGATAATACTCTAACCAACGATGGCTCACTTGGTTAGAGAATTATGTTAAAATTCAATATTCAAGAATCTAAGGATCCCGGTTCGATGCTAGTATTGTCACCGTCCGACCAGCAACACCTGAAAAAGAGGGGAGAATAATATCTCTCGAAATGTTGTGCACATGCTAACCTGTCTGCTATTATTAATAGTTGAATGTATTTGAAATATCTAAATAAAGTGATTTTTTTCTAAAGCCATTCAATACTTCTTATATTAGATGATGGAAATAGTCCTATATATAAATACAGCTGATATCCATGATTTCAAATCATCAAAGGAAAAAATTTTATTGATAAATTTATAATTTTTTTGTAGTAAATTTATTCACTTGGTGTTCTTTAAATATTACAGTTTTTAGAGAAAAATCAAGATATTTTTGTATAGGAATTAATGTTAAGTAATTTAGTCACACTATGAGATGGTATTTTTTTTTTTTTTAAGTATGTATTATTTTGCTTGCTAAATGTTGTTTGTGAATGTGTTTTGATATATAGTCTGATGTTTTATATTTACAAAAAATAGATTTATACAAAAAACAGTGAATTTATTACATAGTAAAAGCTAGTTTAATATAATATTCCTTTTATGCACTTGTCTCAATCAATCAGTGTGTATCTGTTTCTGGAGCTACTTGTTAATTGCTATTTCAATGCAAAATAATATTTGATAAAACACAAAATGAAAAGAATGACAGATTATAGTAGTATTAGTTATATCGTCAAAGAATTGTCTAATATTATCTTGGATATTACTGGACTTTGTGAAGTAAGTGGAAAAGGTGAAGAGACAATTGATGTTTTAACAATAGACATGTACTGTATTATCATGGCCCAAATATTGGAGTTTGCAGAAAAAGAAAAACTTTATGATCCATGTCTATTTCTGTTTAGCATTTTTTATCAAAAACAGAAATTCAGAATATACAGTTTTTCTTTTTTGCAACCCCCACAAGTCTATGACCTCTCTCATTTCTGTAACCATACCCAAATTTACCTACATCACTCTTATCTTTCAATTGTTTAGCAATTCTAACATTAAAGTCTCCCATGATAACTTTACAATGTTTGATCTGATCAAAAGCCTTTTGTGCATCTATATAAAAATCTACTTCTTCATCACAATGAGAACTTGTTGGGGTATAAATCTGAATTATTTGTGGTTTGATATTTACCATTAAGTTGAATAATTAATCTTTTTGCCACACTGTGTGATACATCATCAATCTTCATAATGTCGTTCTTCCACTTTTATTTATAATGAACACTACTCCACTTGTACTTCCAATATTTGTGTCTTTATAATACAGTACATGTCTACTTTTTAAAATCACTTGTCTCTTCACCTTTTCTTCTAACTTCACAAAGTCCAATAATGTCCTCTTCTTCCACATCTTGTAATATTTCTTCACTTGAAATTGATCTGCAGGTGTAAGTATCTAAATAAAAGGTCATCATTAAATGGCAGCCTGGATTTGCAATCAAGTTATTCTTAGTACCCTCCACCTTCCTCACTAACTGCTGCCTTGGCTAGTGACTTTATAGCCTGCTGTAAAGAAGTGCTATAATTTAGTTTTGTCTGTCATGATTGTAAATATCTATTAGAAGAAAAAAAAGCTCATTTACATACACATCCATTTATTGTTCATCTACGTAGGTGCTTAGTAGATAGCATCATGATTTAAAATTGATATTGGTGATAGTTTTTGTGCTTGAGTAGCTGGGTAGTCTTACAACTCTTTTGTAAATTAGTTGAATATGGGAATATAGATAATAATTATTTAATAAATGTTCTTATTTAGCAAATCTAAAAGATCTCTACATTAGTTTTTAAATGTTAAAAATATTAATCTCAGTAAAATGAAGTATACCCCTGTCAGTTTTGTATTTGAGCTATTATTAATCAAAGGTTTAACTAATATGTTGTGTTGTTGTTTCATTTTTGAACCTAGCTTCTTATGCTAAGTTTTTTTAATAATATCTAGCAAAAAAAAAATTTGAATTTTAATTAAGCTTTATTTTCCTTTTGATTTAATTAGCTATATTAGAATTTGAAGGTGGAATTAATATATCATTAATAAATACTGTTTTTGCATTTGTCAGAGAATATGAAGTTGGATTATGTAATATATTAAATGTGTCATAAGATGAATTTTTATCCTTGTTTAGATATTTTGAGGTTTGCTTAATATCAATTCATTTTGATTTTATTTGTGCTGAATCATTTATTGTTCTTGTTAATTCATATTCAGCACATAATGATGCCATTTTTTAACAATTATCCTATATAAGATGATATTGTATCAGCTTTATAAAATTTGATTTGATCATGAATATTGTCTATGAATGAGTATATGCCATCATTATATTGATATATATATATATTGTTAGATGTCTTGATTGTTGGGAATATTTCCATATTACTGCAGCCTTTTTTATCACATTGGATTGGAGACTGCTTTATTCTTCTTACAAATCTGGTTTAATTTATTCTGATAGATTTTTCATCTAATTTTTTCTTAAACTTTTAGAGATTATGTCAGAAAAATTAAGGAATTTAGGTGAAGTGGGCATAATTTTTAATTATTAATTTTAAAAAATGAAAATTGCATATATGTATTGTGATGGTGACTGATAATGATCAAACCCTCATCACCAGGTTTTTTCAGCTGGCACTATTCAGGTGTTAGTTGACTCATGAAATGTAAAAGTATGAATATAATTTAAAAACCAAAAGGGACATTTGTGGCCAATATACATACACACATAATATTGTCAGATAGGTAGGAAAATATTTGCATGTTGAAAAAAAATTTTTTTGTGTGTGTGATATTAATTTTTTTAATAAATTTTCTTTAATGTATTTTACATCATTTTTTTGTGTCTAAGACAAGAGAAAAAAAAACTAATTAAAATGTATGTTTGTTTATTTAAATTGGCAGATAAAGAAAAAAAAAAAAAATGCTAAAAAGATTTCATTGATTGTCTTTGGTATAAAATATTTTGTAGAAAAAAATTTGTTAACAATATTTAATAAACTGGAAAATAATTAGATACATTGTGATATATATTTTTTAAAATTATTATTTTTTATGTACCTAGAGATTGTATCATTTAATGTATTGATAAAATTCTTGAAATTCCTTTTTTTGTAAAAATACAACGACTCATCTGCCAAGCTGATAAAAAAAAAAAAAAAAAATGGAATAAAAGATTACAACATTCTGTTCTTTTGCGTACATATGATATTAAAAAACCAAGCTAAGTGGGCAAAGGGCAGTGAGCCATTCGCCATCAGCAGTCCAAAATCAGAAGTCAGAGCAATGAAAAAGTGAGTGGACAGTCAGTGAGTGGTTAATAATTTCACTATAGTGAAGAAACAAGAAAAAAATGAATCCCTGAGGAACTGTTGGAATCCATTTTTGAAAGACTCAACACAACAAATATTAATGCAGCCAGAAGAGTCAAGTAAACTAAACAAAATGTAATAAAGGTTTGCCAAGTACACCAGTTCTAATTGTCAAGTAATCACCATGTGAACTGTTCCATTAGCAAGAAAAGTAACAGAATCAAAATCATCTGTTTCTCCTGGTTGTAATCGCACTCTTGAACAGAGCTTTGTAAGTGGAAGCATACAAGGGAGGCTTTGTTTAGCTAAGAACAGGGAGGAAATAGCCATCACAGAAGCCAGCATCATATAATGTCACCTGTGAGTAATTATTGGGAGATGAGTTTGAAATATTTAGAGAGAGAGCAGAATGGTATAAGTAAGAAAAGAATATTTAAATTTATTATTTTATTTTTTTTTAAATAAGAAATTAATATCTTATCAAAATTAAGCTACACACATACAATTGTATGTATATATGTAAAATTAGATAACGATGTATATAATTTTTTTGGTATTTGTTAATATGGCGGAAACATGATTTGAAATATAATGTATCTTGCTGATATACTTTTTTTTTTGTTGTTGTTGGTGTAATATCATTGATCAGCTTGGTTATTCTGTATATGTGTGGGTGGGTGTGTATTTATATGTGGATGTGTATTATATGCCCACAATTTGTGGTATGAGTCCATACCATAAGAAACTAATAGAAAGGAGGGTGTGTTCCTTTGCTGCTAAGTATGTATTATAGATTAGATTTTTTTTCTTTTGTTTTATCTTTATTTTAATTATTTTTTGTTTATTTCTAATTAAATTAATAAAATAAGTTGTTTGTTGTAATTAATAAAGAACTGGTGTTCAATGTTTCCCTCATCTCACTCCATAGTTCATGTGAATGATATAGTGTATTTACTGTAAGGATACTCACCTTGAGAATTAGAGTAATAGAGCTAGCATTTGGGATAACCTGTAAGGGAATATCGGGTTTATTTTTCTATAAGGGTCTTGCAGGGCATTTTTCTATGAAAGTGGTGCTTAAAGTTTTGGGGCTTTATAACATGCTTTATTTTGGCTAAGCTTGGTTGACCCTGGTGGAGATGGTTATCCAAATAAGGTGATTAGAAAATATAACTGATAGCTGTCAGTTTAATTACCATTTTAGCTATAATAACTAGAATTAGTTATTTCGCTCTGCCTTATCTGCTGGTTGAGTTACAGGATTTGAACTCAGTAGTGGTGGGTAGGGTAGTTCCCATTACAATATATACAGTAATAATAATAAATTAATCTTCAATTTTTTATTGAATGATGATTAAAAGTTTTCATATATTTTTATTGAATTAGTAATTGCAATGTAAATTTTTGTCTTTGTTTAATACTATTATTCTTTTTTTTTTTTTAAAGGGTATTAGTTTTTTGGAAGTGAAGTTTCATTTATTATTATCTTATCTTATCAATCAAGTTTATGTTGCATTACGGAAGCTGTATGGACAGAAAATTGAAAAAGATAGTAGCATAGACAGATTAATTGAAATACGAACGGTAAGTTATATTAAAAAATGATATGTTACCTTCCTGTGTTAACATGTTTGTATTTTCTATTATTATCAGAACAGTAAATGAGAAATAGGAATTTTTATTTAGATTGGCAGACTATTCATTAAAAATAACTCATGAAATGATGGAATGGCAAACTTGAGAGCTAAAAGAGAATTAATTCTCTGCTAAATCAAGTGCAAAATAAAAAAAAATCTTATTTTTATCAATTCTTTGGAACTATTGTCTGCCTGCCTGAATATCAAGATTTCCAAAGTAACCATCTATATTATTTAATCAAGAAATTAATATTATATGTTTTTTTCTTCTAATAAATAAATTATTAAAACAGGAAAAACTAAGTTAAAAGATATTTTTTGATATTTAAACTTAAACTTGAGTATATGTAAGATAAATTAATTAAAATTATAGCAAAGTTAAGATTTATCAGCCTCTAAGACTCAAAAGGTGCAAGGCTTGACTTTCAAACGTATTTGTCAGTCTCTAAGACTCAAAAAGGAGTAAGGCTTCATATATTGGTATTATATTTGATTATTTGTGACTTATGGGTAGATGAACAGTATTAAAACTGAGATAATCCTTGTAGTATTCATGCTTTTTTATACATCTTAATGTCCTAATTTTTTGTTTTGTATTATCAAGTTGAGAACCTATTCATTCTTCTCATAGTTTTTGTAATTTTTAGTATATATGCATTTTACTTAATTAAAGTTTGTTTAAAATTGCAAAAATTATATACAATATCAGAAATTGCTGCAATCATTAACAATAAAAAACAAAGTTCACTCTACTACCTGAATGTTTTTTCTTACTTTAATTTTTATTATACAAAATATACATAAAAATATATTCATAAATTTATGATATAAACAAAAATTAACATTAACACAAATTTGTAATCATAAATCTATATGAGATTTTAATCAATAATATAATGATTTCTGTAATATAGTGGACAAGAATGTCAAGATTAAGAGATTCTATATCGGTCAAGGCAACTTTTCATTATGCTCTTAGCATTGCAGATTAAATCCATAGTCAGACCGCACAATATAAATAATTTATTAAAATATTGCACCTCTGATAGAATGAAGTGGACTTATTATAAAGGTAGGAGAAAGAAAAAGATGTAGTTGAGAAAAATAAATATATTATTTTACTTAACTCTTAATTCAATATTTACATGTATATTTGCACTGCATTATGTGCCTATTTAAATAGAAATTTTATATAAATCTATTTTATATATTTTTGTGAAAATGTCTGGGGGCCGGATTGAGAGCTTTTCTGGGCTGGATGTGGCTTGCATGCTGGAAGTTTTTCACCCCTGCATTAAGTTGTTATCCTATATTGAAATCATGCAAGGTTTATGAAATAAATTCCCTCTATAAACTATATTAACTTTTAAGTATTTATTTGTTATTTTAAAATTTGCTTGAAATAATTAAAAATGTTTTTAGAAATTCAATTAATATTGATACATTGGATGTTTATTACATTGATAACATTGTTTGAAAACATATTATTTAAGTAATTTGTAATCGATGTATAACGTATGGTCTCTTGCAATGGAGATTGTTATATTTGACTAATCAGTTAGTAATTAAATATTCATTTCTACAAGTTTTGTACTTAAAACTAAATTAAATGATCATTCAAATTATCACTAGAATTCAATTTTTATGGTTAAATATAACCAAAATTCCTATTATAGAACATAGGTAAACAAATATACATTAATTAAAATTCACTCTTATATTTATTTAATAATCATAAGAAGTCATTTCAACTTATCAGAAAATTAAAACTACAAACTAATGTGAATATTTATATATATATTATGATTATTACAGTTATTTTTAAAAATGTTTTATTAATGAAAAAATATGTTACTAATATTATTTTTTAAAATAGGTTTTAGAGAGAATCAAGCCAATTGACCAAAAGTTGAAATACCAGCTTGACAAACTTGTTAAGCTGTCAGTTACAGGGAGTTTCAGTAAGTTAATAAATATTTTGCTAAGATTTATTTAATAATTATATTTTATAATGCATACTTGTTATATTTATATATATTTAGCAATAGTATATTTTAATTGTTATTTCTAAATATGACTTAATTTTTTTATTCATCAACTTTATTTACATAATTATTATTTTTTTTTTTTACAATTATTAATTTATTCATATTTATTTTTTAATTGTTGATATTTTTTTAAATTTACTGGTGTGATCTTTCTGCTTTCAGAACCCTACTGTTCAACTGAAAGTATTTCACAGCTATTTATATCATCTTTTTTATAGTAATGTTTGTGTTTTAGAGATGCTATGGAATGTAGCAATATTGTATTTAGGATACCAGAAACTGATTATTTCAGTGGTTTAACAAAAAATACATATTCTATTCAATTCAAAGATAATCAACAAAATGTGAGTTATTATACATGATGTACATGAGGAGCTTCAAACAAAGTATAACATATGTCATAGCTCTATTGTACTTCACTTTAACTTATTATTGAAATACATTTAAAATGTAAGCATATTCAGTAAAAGAAAACAATTGGGGATATTAATTTTTTGGAAAATTTTGGAAATCATAAAATTCATTCCAAATGTTTAATTCATTTACCAAATTAAGATATACTTTATCTAAATTAGGAATTATAAACTTTACCTACAAACAAAATATAAATTATTGTTATAAATATATGAGTAATATCAACACTTTAAAGATATAAAAATTTATTCTTAAAATTAAATTAATAAACCATCATTTATATTATTATTATTCTTTGAGAAATAACAGTACTTATAAATAAGTTAAGATTTAGTGTTTTCATGAAGGTTTATGATGACAACATTTTAATTGTATTTATTTGTTGGACTATTTTCATCATCTAATATTAAGTATTGAATGTCTTTAGAAAAATTTAAATATATTATTTACATTCAACTATTAGTAATAGCACACAGGTTAGTTAAAATTTATTTTACTTTTATTAGACACATAAATGAAATGTGGAAAAAGAAGCATTCATCTAAAAAAACATTTCTTTACAATGAAATTGTGTGATAATATATATAATTTTTCGGAGATATTCTTATTAAATTACCTTGATATTATTTTGATTGCATTTTCCATCATTGTTAATAGGATCCATGTTTTAGTTTGAGACTAATTTTTTTCAACATTTGCTTAGACTTTCAAGAAACAGATACATTTTTACTGTCTAGAAAAGACCATGTTTAAATTTAGCACCTCATATTTATACAATCTTTCGCATTGAGAAGATATTTAAAATAAATCATCTCATACACATAAGAGGAATTATTATTAAATTTAGTTTTTAAATGGAACAGATTTTAAAATTTATATCTGCCTTTAAATTAATAATTACAGATTTCTTTTTCTTCTTTGTAACCTTATATTTTTCTGTCAAATAATAATTAAACAATGGATTTAGTTTAATAATAACATTTTTATTAAAAATTTAAAAACATAATAATAATTATTAATAAAATAAACTAAAAAAAATTACAAGACAAAATCTGGAATTTAAATATTTAACTACATTTTTTAATGAAACATTTATTTCCCAGATTAAATTTTATTTAATTAAATAATATATTTTATACTTTAGAAGAGTACAATTATTATTTTTAAATACAATTTGATTATGTAGCTATACAAACACATCTGTATAAACAATTGCCTATTTTTTTATTAAATGAAAATATCTTTGGAATGTAATAATTACTATAAGTTAAGTAATCTGTGTAAATTTTATTTTATTCACGTTCCATTTAAATTTAAATATTTATTTCTTACCTCTAATTTTAAATTAAAACTAAACTTTTATACAAAACTAAATTAATGAAGCATTTTGTTATTAATAATTTGGGTAGGATTTTTTTATATATTAAAACAATAACTTAATTGAAATCCTATGGATGATTGGACTTTAGGTTAACACCCATGAAAATTATTTCTAATATATATATATTTATAATAAATCTAACAAGTTTTTAGATATTCAGAGTAAATTATCTTTCTTTTATCTGTAATTGCATATCTTTCAGATAAATATATATATATGTTAAATGAGACATATGTTTTGTTTTTAAAATTACGCAAAAAATCTGTCAAGCTTGAAACAAAGTTAGAAGGTTCTGGCATTGTCAAAGATGCACTGCATCAAGACTGTGTATTTTTAAATATTAGTGCCATAATAATTATTAATTATTCACACTCTCTTGTGGAATATACTTTTGCACATACAGTATTATGATATATAAAAAAATAAATGCTATAGTTGCTAACTTTTCAAATTGTATGGTATAAAAACATAAATATTTAAAAATAAAAGTATTTAAAGCAATTATTTTATCATTTGATTTGATTTTGATATAAAACAATCACAACAAATTACTGCTTTCGATTTACTTGTCTTATAATAGTAACTAATGTTTTTGTTTTTTTTTGTACCTGATTTAAATGTATCTAAAATTGAAATATAAATGTTTGTAAGAAAAAAAATTCCTTGATTTATAAAGAAAACGGGAAACTTATCTTAAAATAATAAGTAATATGTTGGGTTTTTTTTTGTAGCTGACATAAATGATTACTGTTGAATTTTATTACATAAAAGCAATACTAATATCTAATTTTAAGTACAATTTGTAGAGTAAATCTAAAACTAAGATAAAGAAGTGTGTAAGAAAAAATCATAACTGATAACTGATTTATAATGAAAACAAATCCTGAGTATGGCAAAAAGTGAACATCAGTACATGCTGGGAAATCACTAGAGAAATACATAAAAGATTAATATTTCAATATACTGTATACCTCATTCTTATTACCTTCTTATTTTAAATGTCATCAAATTTGGTAATTTTATATAACTTGATTATAATAGTTATTTTGATTTTTGCACTCTATTTATTTATTTAATGATGGGTGTGGTTTGGATCAAATTGCCCAATTTTAAAAATATTTTGTGATTCGTTAAATCATATAATAGTACTAACTGTTGTGGCTGTTTTTAGTTAATTTACTTATTGCATGTTATTTAATTTGAATTGATTTGTTACATTTAATGTGTTTGGTGGTTGAATTATATAATTTTAATCTAAATGAATTGTCTCGATGCTTGACCATTTTATGATGGCAAATTACTTCTTTTTGAAATTTGAGGTTTATTCTGGGAGTATTGAATTCGACATTTTTTTAGATTTTATAATTCATAGTTTCAGACTAGATTTTTTATTGTATTTTGGCCACCTTAATTCCTTGTTATTGATCAGAAATTTGTTGTTTTGTATTTTATAAATAACATTAAAGATTCTCGTTGGATTTGAGCTCTGCATTCATGAATTGAGAAATGACTTTTTTGATAACTGTATGTTATGTGAGAAATTATTTGTTGTTTTAATACTAGCATTGAAATTATAATTTGTTTAACTCTATAAAAAATATTCAGTTTTGGAGTTTGCAATTTTTTATATATATTTGCCAGTTTGTTATACATCTGGATATTTATCATATTCATTTATTTAGTATTCGATTTTAATCAAAAATTCAAAAAGTTTTTGTGCTGATTTGGATAATTTAATTTATATTCTGATTTTACTGAAGCTTTTGAATCAATTCTCGATTGAGAAAAGCAAAAAAAAATCTTAGTTTGGTCGAATGAATAAAAAATTTTTATTCAGCATCTCATTTTGTTTCTTGGATATCGTTTGATGTCTTGAGGAATTATCCAGTTATTTATATTATTTAACTGTATTATTTAGTGTAGTGATAAGAGTAATATATATGAATGCTAAAAGTTTCTGTATCAATTTTTAGGTATAGGAATTTTTAAAAAAATCTCAATTAATTGCATGAAGCTGCTGATCTCAATCTTTCATTTTGGTGCTCAAACACCATTTGTCTTCCTAAGTAACTGACTAAATGATTGAGTTTACTTATAAAGCTTAGTTAACATTTTATTTTTGGGGAGATGTTTTATTGTAGTATATTTTATATGTGTAGAGGCTGAATGTAATATTGGAATATCTGTGATATCATTATTAATATTGTATGGGGTCATTATTCTTTTATTAATATGATGTGGAGGCACTATTTGTATAAAGAATTGCTTAGATTGTATATGACTAAAGAAATATTTCTTGGAAGCTTAATAATATTTAAATTGGATGATCATAAGGTTGTGGAAAATGTAGAATCTCATCCTTATGTTTTTCAAATCAATGTTTGTCCATATGTGGGTTCTATATGATTTTGGAGATAGCATTGTTGTCTAAAAGCAGTGTTTGTTCCAATCATGAGGTTGGCTTCTCAAAGGATACAAGAAATCTGCAGCTGTGATATATCATGCAGAGCATTAATTGATCCCTGAAAAAATTGCTTAAATTAATGTTGTTCCACCAATATGCTTCACTAGTAGTAGAAAGTAATCTAGTTGGTATGGGTTTTTTTTTGGCAATAGCCAAACATATATGCAGACATTCGTTTGAAACAATATAAATGTTTTTTTTTTTTTCATGTGATATGCCTCAAATCATTTTTATTCCATTCTTATATTGATGATATTATATTTTGTGCGTTAGAGCATTTACATCAGAAGTAATGACATTTCAGCTATAAATATTCTGCTTGGAAAGCTCATGGTAGATTATTTTAATAGACGGTGGGGAGTATTCATATATGTGTTAATTTCAATTATTTCTTCTATTGTAGTTTTGTATTTTATTACAATCCTTTTTAACGTCTGTTGATCTCTCTCATTTTCTGATCACAGTTAATTTTAATAGCTATTGTTCTCCCATCTTCAGCAAATATAATCACTCCTTTTGATTCTATTGATCTTGAAATATTTATCAGTTCAGCAATTTTGAACACTGTTTCAATTAATCAAAAATCAATAGTTTAATTTTTTAAAACTCAAACAAGCCTGATATTTTTTTTCATAGTCTTATGAAACTGAAACTAATTTTGTTATCAGATATTTCTTAATGGTTAAATGATAAAGTTTTTTATTGTATTAAGAAAATCATCAGGAATTTTCATGATTAAACAGCTTTATTATTGTATGTCTTTCTTAACCCTACAGACATGACTGATCTGAGAGAAACAAATAATATTTTTAAACATTATTAGATATATTAAGTGCATAAATATCTAGTTGCATGTTTGTGTGTAACTAATATTAATTCATGATATTTATGCCCTTAATTTTTTATAACCTGCATTGATGCAATTGTGAAAAGTATGCCTTGTGTATAACAATATTGCTTATGATGACTGTTACAAACATAATGTTAAAAACATTTTTGATTGTATTTTTTAAGCAATATCTGCATTTCTGTTATTTGAAAATATTTATTTTTTATATTTTTATATTTCTTAGTTTAATAATTTCTAGATTATAACTGAAAATAAATAAAATAAAATTATGTATTTTATTATATAAATATAATAAATGAAAATTTACAGTGATTTTAAATGATCTTTTGGATACATACAACCTGTAATTTTTTGATGGCAACTTCTGCAGGAGTAAGATTAAATTTAAGGAATAGTTTTGCTAAGAATTTTGACTGAAGCAAGGAAAAACAAATCAAAAAATGTGAATTTGATTGAAGGCTTGTATTATATGGACATAAAAGAAAATGAGAAAGAGAGCATTCCTCTTATTGAAAAAGAATAATTAGAAAAGGATGTTTTTTTAAAAAAAAACTAATTACTTAGAATGTATTTAAAAATTATCTTAATAGATGAAAATAAAAAGGAGAAAGGCAGTTGTGGATTTCTATTGTTAAGAAATATTACATTTATCTAATATAATAAGAATTGTTTTTTTTAACTGAACATTTTTGTTTATTTTTTTTGTTGTTGTTTTTGTATATGTGTTATAGCATAGTGGATTGATATTCAACTTATTACTTTTGGTGTTCAAATATTACGTGATTTTCTGAATAACTAATCATTCAGTTATTTATTTATTTTTAATACACCATATTCTTTATTATATATAAATTTTTTGATATAAATTCTCAGATTATGTGCATTTTCATGGATTTGCAAAGTTTTTTTTTTTTTTTTAATATCTAAACAATGTACAATAACAATATATATTTTTTCAGGTGAAAATGATCCTTTGAGATTTAAAGCTAATCCAGATAATCTTATCAGTAAAGTAAGTACATATATTTCAATGTAATTGTTATCCCTTTAAAAAGATAATTAATGATAACTTGAATTTTGTATTTCAGTTAGACAATAGTGTTGAATCTAATGATGAAGAAGAGTCTGATGAAGAACAATTTAAGACAAAAAACAAATCTGATATTTATGTTCCACCCAAATTATCTGCAGTTCCTTATGGTAATTTTAATTTTATATTAGGCTAGTGAAATAATATATCTATAATGGCAAGTCCATTATATTTATCTACCGTTTTTTTTAAAAAATGTTCAGCTTTATTACTGCCTAGCATGCTTTCAATATAACGTATACATATTCATGGCTTATAATAATATGATTTAAGAGTTGAATTACATTTCTCTCAAAATAAAGTATTTATCATATGTGCACTATTGTGAATTTTTACTTTTTCATACTTTTAATTAAGATTTGGTTCTTGTTTTGAGAAAAATGAAAATTTTAAGGAAGCCACTGAGTATTTCAGTTAAAGAATAAAATGTTGCCCTGAAGAAAATGATTAAATTGACTTCCACAATTTATAAGAAGGGTTTCATATATTGCGGAAACAATTTGTCATCTTTCTTTTGAGGAGCATTTGAATATTCAAGAGAATTGTTTGAAATCCGCTAAAAAGAGTAACAAAATCTTAACAATATTAAAATATATGTAATATTGCTAAATATATACAGCCAAGACTACTTTTGAAACAACAGGTCATGATAAGAGTAAGAAATCTCATTTCAGTTCTCAATGGCCGAGATCTCTGGAGCTAGGTCATCTATCTAAAATATTACAGTGCCCTAATACTTTGATAGCGATTTAAAAGAAATGTACCAAAATTTCAACAAGTTTTATTGAATTTAAATCTATTAAATCTCAAATTTAAAATTTGATTGTAACTTAAATAAAGTATTTATAAACAAACCAACAGAGATTGTAACTTAAATAAAAACATTTAATAATAAATTGAGAAAATGCCGCCAAATGACTGACTGAACAGTTTATGCTAATATTTGCACATGAAATTTGTGAATTTCTAATTTTTTGATTTAATATATATATATTAACATCAGGATGAGCTGCAAATATGCAAAGGGCAATTGTATTTAAAAATATTAGATATATCTATTAAGCTAAATGCTTAGTTTTAGAAAATATTAAAAGCCAAATATGGTAAGTACTAGGATGATACAAAGTTATCAGTGTTCAAAAATTAGATTATTTAAAACTGAGAATAATTGAACATTTTATAACATGCAGTGTTTATTCCGAGTAAATAAGATAGGGTGATACAACCAGCAATTACATATTGAAAGTATTAATTTATAATGTTCTTTAAATAGTTTTATATAACTTATACTGTGATTAGTATTAATAAACTGAGCTTTTAATAATCCTAATGACTTTACTCTGAATTGTTTTGAGACATGTAAGAATATTTATAAATTTGTCTTTGTAATATTGCATAGTTTTTTAAATTTTGAAAATAAAATCAGGTTTAAATATATGTGTACATATTAAATTGTGGAAAACAAACTGTCTCTAATGAATGAATTTAAAGGATATTTCAAACTTGAAATAAGCAGTCCTTCAAATAAAAAAAAACATACATATATATGTATAGTAGTTTGGTCTTAATTATCAAATTAAAGATGGCAGTAAACTTAACTGATAAATTATTTAGATGGAAATTCTAACCCTGGATGAAAACCATTCTATTATTTTGTTCGGTTGATGTATTTTTAAATAATATTTATATATAAATTTGAAATTGATTGTTCTGTTTATTTAAAAGAATTTCACGATATATTACATATATATATATTTACATATTATATATGTGTGTATATGTATGTATGTTAGACAGAATAAAATTTTGGGGAAACAGAAAATTTAATTTATTTTTATCAGAAAACTTTAACTCTAATGCATTATATGCATATAAAACTCTCAGATATGTCAGTTTATGATATCAATCAATTTAAAATATCTCTAAAGTAAATTTCATGATTGATTTAAATATTCTTTATGACCTAAATGTTTCAGATATCTCTCTATATAAGAAAATGAGGTAACAAGAGAAGACTGACCATTCTTTTCTTTTTAAAAATTATTGTCTTATGCTATGGCTAGAGTGCACTTCAATTACTAACGAATGACTAATAAAAATTATTAATATATCTATTGTAACAGTTGTATGAGTTAATTTCATAGTATTATTTTTATGTATGTATATATAGTTTTTTTTTAATATTGTCCATGTCTGTATATGGAGGGG
The DNA here is from genome assembly GCA_028023455.1 of Epiperipatus broadwayi. Lineage (NCBI taxonomy): Eukaryota > Metazoa > Onychophora > Udeonychophora > Euonychophora > Peripatidae > Epiperipatus > Epiperipatus broadwayi. The sequence continues at coordinate 1,642,684 of JAQFVV010006255.1, forward strand.
GAAGAGGATTATTCATACTTAATTAATTGTTAATATGAATGGTATAAAAATTTTACATACTGTGTGTGTGTGGCAATTACATTTTAAGAGTATTCTAATTTTCTTTTCTTATAGTGTACTTAAAAGTTAATTATCGTGTTCATTGCTATTTAAATGATCGAATTATGATATATAAATGATATTAAGTAAATTATATGCTGTAAGTTTAAGAGTAAATAAAAGCATTGGTTTTATTTGATATTTTCTTGCTATATTTTTAAAGGTAATTTTGAGTTTTAATATTTTTGTCTGAGTAAAGATCTTATGCATAATTTTTATAAATTCTATAGATGGTGATGAAACAGTTAAAGATAAAGTGCAGAAGAAAGTAGAACGAGTTCGTAAAAGAGCACTTAACAGTAGTATCATGCAAGAGCTTCGTAATGAATATTATGACACTCCCGAAGAAATTAAGGTGTATAAAAAATTGCTGTTTTTTTTTTTGTTATTATGTTTTAGTATAACAGTAGTAATAATATTTATAATGACAAAAATTATATCTAGTACATCAATTAAAAGAGGAAGAATATATTGTTAATAAAAATTATTTGTAGCTCTTTCAATTTTTTATTGAAACTTGCCCCCCTTTTTTTTTCCAAAATAATTAATTAGAAATTATTTTCAATTAATTCTAAAATAAAACTTTTTTTTATTTTTTATTTAATCAAATAAAATTAAGTTGGAATCATATTAAATTATTTTTCATTGAATTTCTAAAAGCTCTCAAAAATTGTAAATAACTAGGGAAAGCAGACAGTTGAATAATAGAAATGAACATGCCCTAAATCAGATTGAAGTAACTAGAAATCTTGGCTCTCAATTATGCTATTTGTACTTCAATGAGTCCAGATAAATATCAGAAGCATGATGTGTAAGCAGATAAAACTTTCATGGAATCCGTGATAATGATTTTTTATGATACTGAAGATAAGTTTGTCTTCTAAAAAATAGGAAAACTTACTTACTGTCTTGTTTTTTAGACAAAGAAATGAAAAATAGTGTTTCAAAATTGTATTTCATAAGGCCTACAATCCAATAAATGCATAACGTCCAATAATAACTAATAGAAAGTAACTGTATTGCATCTTATTCAACCTTAGATGATTACAATAAGTGCAATATTTATTTGTAATGTATTTTAATTTTTATTTAAGATTTATTATTTTTGATTTTATTATCTGGCTAAGCAATTATGATCATTGTTGTGATTGTCGAAAAAAGGTTTGGAGTTTGACCAGCTAATTGCAAATAATCTCTTTGCCAGCTTGTCATAGATGATTAATAAAACTAATCTCTGCTAAAATAACAGTTCTTTTATTGAATGATTTTTGATAGAAAACTGTTTTTAAAACTGTGGGCTAGAAATATTCTTTCTTTTTTTTTTTCAGAATAGAAATCATTGATTTGCTTAATCATATTGAGTCAATTGGTTAGAGCGTTACCTTAAAATTCAATATTCAAGAATCTAAAGGTCCAGGTTCGATTCCCATGCTGTACTATCACTGATCAGACCAGAAACACCTGAAGAAGCGAGGAGAATAATATCTTTCAAAACATTGTACATATTATAACTTGTGTGTTATCGCTAAGAGTTGAATGTATTTGGAATATTTAAATAAAGTTAAATTTTTCTAAAGACATTCAATACTTAATAATAGATGGTGGAAATAGTCCAATATATAAATACAGATATGTAACTAATTTAAAAATCTGAAATATCTGTATATTTATCAATAAATGCTAATTTAGAAAATAGCTCTTATGGGTTGACAACTAGAGTATCACCCATCTAATTGTAATCCTTTTCATTTTTTGATTGTACCTCAAATTTATATTGAAATCTGTAATAAATTTTAACTTCCTCTCTATCTCTCTTACTAAGAAGGATCCTCTTAATTTTGTTTAGCATTATAATTTGGTTTATTTACATTTTTTTTTATTTTGTTGTTACTAATATCCATATTGGATAACATCAGTATATGATGAGATTAGCGTAGTTGATTATAGCAATGTTAGTGCACTAACATTAATTCAAACTGCATGGGATAAAATATTAACAAATTATTCCCTTATACTACATTGAACATTTTATGATTGGGCTAAATCACCTTATAATAATAATGAGAAAATTAGAAAATTTGTTTATTTAATATGTTTTTTTTTTAAAAAAAAAATGACTATATTTTTTTATAAATTATATAAATTGAATTTTTAAAGCATTAAAGAAAAATATTTAAATTTATATATAATCAGTTTTACAAAAAGAATGATAAGAGTGGGAGAGGGACATGTTAAATATACTTAATAGTGTTTATTGTTACCATTAATTTTACTATTAATAGTAATCATTAGATGTCATATGCCAATACTTATTAAATCCCTATTCAGTAATGTCCTATTCAATATTCCCAAACTAGTATTTAATTTATAACTATCATTAGTGAAGAGCTCTTGGAACTGAGAGCAATGCACCTGGATTTTTTAGATCTAATGCAATCTTTTTTCTATAAACTATCATTTACTTCTTTGTTTTACGCAAGCTATTAAGCCAAGTTAAAAATATTAATGTTTTCAATCCGAACCATTTTGCCATTTGTTCTGTATCTATATATTATAATGACCTTAATTTTTAATAACTATAGCTCACCTTACTCCTTGGCCAGGATTGATATAAAATCAAGAAGACATGATATGACCTTTGCTTACATTATGCTGTTTAGTAGCAAATTCATTTTTGTCTCGCCACATTTTTGCTACCTAGTTTAAGATTTACTAATTAGATACCAGATTGTAATGCTTATTAAATCTTTATCTAGTGCTATTGTATCTCCAGACTAATTTCTAGCTTAATGGGTTTCAGATAGACAGATTGGCTTGAATTGAAAATGTTAACATGTTTTTCAATTTGGGTTAGTAGCTTGATAGAGAAAGAAAGAATGGTTGCCAGAGGAAAGGTCCATTAGAATCAAAATATCTAAGTGCTTCAGATTCAAAAGCTCCCCACTGATGAAAATCCTAAACTAGAAATTACTCTGGAGATATTGAATAGGGCAGCATTGGTTAGGAATTTAATAAGCACTACCATTTAACATCTATTGATCATTAAAGTTTACACTAGGTGGCTAAAATGTGGTGAAAGAAAATGAATCTGCTGCTAATCAGCATGATGTAAGCAGGCATAATATGATGTCTTACTATAAAAATTAATCAACTTTCTTTGAAAATTAGATGAAAAATTACATAAAATAAGTTTGATAGTGCTAATAATATCATGTTACACCCTAATATAATCTTGTGATTATATAATTGAATTGCTGCAAAGTTTTATTATATATATGAAATTAATATTAAACTATATTATTTATACCAATTACTAATTGTTTCAAAGTATTATATCACAATCACTTTATAATTTGTTCATTATATCTGTAGCATATAATTATTAATTCTATCAAATGGGAGTATTAAGTTACAGCATATAATACATTCTCAATAGCATTGTATATTATTGTGAATGGTCATTATGCTATATGCTAATTATTGTTTAATATTTATTAATTATAACTACTAGTAGCCAATATTTTTGTAAATGTTAAAAATTCATTTCGTTTAAAATTTGACAAAAAAAATTTATATGCTTTTAAAATTATATTGTTCAAATTAATCATGAATGCTCTAGTAAATTAGAGTGAAAAAAAAAACAAAAGAAGAAAAAAAATAAAGTAAAATTTATAATAATTTAAAAAACATCTAACTTTATTATCATATTATGTATACATTATTTGTAGTACAGTATTGAAGGGTTTTCCTAAATATATATATACATTTATGAGAGTGAAATTTTATACATTGTACAATAAAAGTGTATGTAAATCTTAAACAAGATTCACTCTCACATATATTTTATCCTTATAAATGTAGTTATTAATTCAGTTGTATATATTTTTTGAATAGGAATCGAATGATTTGTTTAGATTGCGAGAAGATAAGGAAGCAAAACGTATAAGAGAGTAAATATTTTTACATTAACAACTATATTTTATATGTATGTGTGCGATGTGAAATATATAAAATATATATTTATTTAAAAGCAATAAATGAGTAAATTTCTGAATAGAATATTTGCATAATTTTAAAAACATGCTGTTTTTTTTTTTTTAAATCATCAGATTATTACAAAAATAACTGAATTTCTAATGAAATAATAATTTTTTTGTAGGTGGACAATTAATGTTGAGTTTATTAGTAATAATATTACAATGAAAATAAACTAATTAGTATAAAATATTTTTGCTTTTGACAAATAACTTGAATATATAATGTTTGATCTTTTTAAACATTAAATAATACTGACAAACAGGACCCTATGTGTTTATTGTTAAATGAAAAACTTCTAATTTAAATAAAGTTTAAATCATGAATTGCTCACAAGTACATTATGATAAGAAATATAAATTTATTTATTTTTATTTGTAGATATGAAGAAGAGCATTTTTTGCGTCTCTCTACAAGCAGGAAGGAAAAGGTTTGTTTTCATTTATATAATTTTTATAATACTATATATGAATTCAATAAAAGTAACAGTAATATATTATTATTATTTATTATTAATGCCATCAATAAAAAATTTTATTGCTAGTTTTTTTTTTTTAACTGTGTTAATAATATTAGTCTATTACATATTAATTTATATATTTTGTTAATTAAATGTTAGAAATATTATTATTATTATTCATTATAAATAATTTTAATCAGACTATAGCTATTGGGAGAAATATTTTCATGTTTTGAGTTATATATATTTTAGATTTAATATGTGATGTAGAAAATTTTCCATTTTTGGCAAATTAAGAAGCCAATATCTTACTGTGACAATAATTGATCCTACAAATTTCTTGTGCCTATTACCGACAACTTATATTAATTTTCAATAATGAAATATATAATACCAAATGTTATATATATATATGATTGTTTTACTTCATATTATTTGGAATCTGAAAATATTTAATGATTTTGAAATAATTCATTTTCTGTAATATTTTTTTTTATTGGAAAGGAGAATATTAAACATCCTGATAACATTAATACTTTAAAGGAAAATAATAGAAAGGAATAAAAATGAGTAATCTTTTATGAATTTGGATATATTAAAATAATTATTGCATTATAAAATAGAATAATCTGGGTTAGTGATTTCATTTCTCCTTAGCTGGAGATAATACAAATTTTATAGAATATTATCAATAGTTTTACAAAAGAAATTGCTAGCAGATATACTGTCCTTTTTTATTTTCAGAATGAAGAGTAAGTTGATTGGTTCTGATAAACTATGGTCACAAGTTTGAAAGATTTTCATATTAAAAATGTAAAAACTTTCACTTTTAAGTTAATTAACATTAGAAGGAACATTGAGAGCCATATGTATACTCATGAAAATATTATAATTAATATATAAATAACGGATAATAATACTTATTCATAAAGGGTGGAAAAGAAGACAAAAAAAACCAAACAATTCTTATAATTTGAAGTTCTAGGAAAGAAGACCAAAAAAAAAAAAAATTTATTAAAATAATATGATATTAAAAAATTAGATATATGTACAATCCTCCCTTTACAAAATATATTTTGAAATTATGAATAGAATTTTGCAACCATAAATATATAGCAAACTGAGATTCATTGAAAATAGTTTTACAAAAAAACAATAAGTTTCATCAATTTGAAGAAGAACTTTGCAATATTTAAATAATGAAATTAAGTACTATGCTAATTGATCTGGGTATAAATTTATGAATAAGGAAGTTTTTTGTTGTTGTTGTGAAATATTAATTAAAAAGAAGCATAGAAAATAATTTGAACATACATATTTTAATTGAATAGATTTTTCATTAATATCTATAGTACCTTTGCTATTTTAATAGCAGGATATGCGTATTGTTCTGATATGGATTTGCAATTTGCTTCTTTTTTTTTTAAAGAAAAGATTTTGTTGTTCAAACTCTGCTTTGATTCTATTTAGACTTTTTATTTGGAAAATTGTTTCAAAGATGTGAAATAAAAGTTATTCAAGTAGAGAACATTCATCATAAGATGTGATACATCTAATAATATACCATCATTACAAACCTTCAGACAAATACATACATCATAACTTTGTTATTTTTAATAAGGAAATACAACATAGAATTGCAATAGATTTTTCATCATGTTCATAATAATCATTAGTGTATTGAAGACATTGAAGATAAGTACATAAAGAACTTTTATATATTTGATGATTGGGAAGTAGAAATTAAAGAATATAATACTGAAAACAATATTTATAGTATATTTCATATTATCCTTAGAAGTATACTTTTACATTAAGTTAATTGGTTTTTTGATATTAACAGAAACAAATATAAAAAAATGAAGAAATTAATCTTTATAGTATTATAAATTATAAAAAATTTGCAAATTGTGGAAATCATAGAAAGGTAGAGGTATATTGATTTTTTTTTTTAGAGAAAATATTTTTGTTGAAAAACTGGAAGTCAATTTTAACAGCTTTGAAGTAATTCATATAACTTTTGAATTAAATAGCAATAAAATTATGTTATTACCAATATACAGATCACCAGATAATGATTAAAAAATATTTATAGATGAATTAAAATCATGGTTAAAATATTTTAGACAGATTAACAATGAAATAATATTTATAGGTGATATGAATATTGATTTATGTAAAAATTCTAAAAGTATTGAAGATTATATAGGTGCATTAGTTACTTATTGGATACTATGTCATGTTAAAACATACAAATTATAATGAATAATATAGTTTCTTCATATATTGATCACATTAAGATTACCTGCTGGAATTAAAGAAAAGATTGGTAATCATTATTTTACATTTATTCCAACAAAATATAACATAATAGAATATCAGAAATAGTGGAAAATAAATTGATATTATATAATAATGAACTAATTAAAATTTTTTTATAAGAAACTGACTGGAATGATATCAAAAAAATTAATGACCTTAATACTATATATGAGAAGTTTATAGAAAATTTCCAAGATGAATACAATAAATCACTAGAAATCATTGTGATTAAAAATAATAATAAAAAGTTCAATGTTAATTAGATAAATAAAAAAAAATATTGAAATTAATACAAGAAAAAACAACTTATGGAAAGAATGTAAAAAAAACTAAACAAAATCTTGATTTCTTAAATATAAGGCATTAAGAAATAAAGTTAATTCTATAATAAAGGCAGAAAAACGATTGTTTGTTTTATAATACATTTTTTAATGAAAATAGAGGTGGCATAAACAAAAAAAGGTTGGAGAAAAATAAATGAAATATTGTTAAGGAAATCAATTTCTATAAATGATTTTAAAAAATATTTTAATATGAAGGATAGTTTTCTACTAGCAAATACTTTTAATATTATATTTGTAGAAAGAATTAACAAACTAAAAAAAATTCATCATAATAGTAATATTTCAAAAACATATAGTAGTTACTTCATTCAATATTTATGCCAAATTTAAATAAAAGATTTATATGAAATAATAAAAGAATGTATAGTTAAATACAATCAGAATGATAGACATAAAACATAATAATGATGTTCCATCCGATGTTATGATTTACATGATTAATAAAATAATAGAAAGTAGTGAATTTCCTACACTATTAAAAACATCTATAGTAAGACCACTTTATAAATCTGGTGCTAAAAATAATTTTTATAACTATAGAGCTATATCTATTCTTTCTTCAATTAATAAAATAATAGAAAATTATGAAATAATTAAAAAAAATTTAGCTGAAAATATTTTTTTTAGCTAAAAACCAATTATGGATTCATAGAAGGAAGAAACATAAGTATATTATTAGAGAATTTTACAGATAAAATTAATAGTGCATTAAATGATAAAAAATTTGTAAGTAGTTTTTTTAGATTTTTATAAGGTTTTTGACATTATTGGACATAAGTAATTGATTCATAGTTTACAAAATTGTGGAGTTAGAGGAAAATTGCTCAGTTTCTTTAAAAATTACTTAAATGACAGATCTGTTGCATCATATGTATTGAGTATGGGTAAAATTAATAATGAAGGATTAATATGCAGGTGTTAACTGTTATTATGAGTGTAAATAGGAATATTGATATTGCAATTAAGGAATGTCAAGAAAGTCTGAATAAAATTGTCTTTTGGTGCTTTAAAGATAGGAATTTACATAAATGGTGAAAAAACAAAATGTATGATAATATGCTCTCTTCATATGAAATATAAAGATATTGATATATATTTGCATTCACATAAGTGTATATATGATAGTAATGTAATATGTAATGATAATAAATGTATAAAAGTGTAACAGCTAAAATATATTAGATATCTTGGAATAATGATAGATAAAACATGTCTTGGAAACATAATTTAACATACTAATTAATTACAAGGGATTTGAACTGAGACTTTCAAGCTCCCTACAGCTATCCATTCCATCTTATAGAAACTGATACATATGATCACATACATGTAATAAAGATAAAAATGATCTCCAATATATGTATTTCATGCTGAACCAGCACTCATTAGTTGGTCTAGATCATTATTTCCTACACATATATATATATATATAATCAGTGCTCAATTTATATTAAGCTAGCAAATCTTCAAACTTTAATGGACAGGCTTCAGTCTTCTCCACCTTCCAACTCTTCAGCCATCCTTATCATTGAAAATCTAATGATAGAAGACTCCATTAAAGTTTGAAGATTTACTATCTTAATATAAACTGTGCACTGATTATATATATATGGGAAATGATGATCTAGACCAACTGATGAGTGCTAGTTTAGCACAAAATACATATATTGGAGATCATTTATTTTTATCACTTGTATGTGGTCATGTGTGTCGGTTGTATAGGATGAAGTGGATAGCTATAGAGAGCTTGAAAGTGTGAGTTCAAATTCCTTCTAATTACATTAGATTCAGTATAGACAATATTCATGTATTTAAATGTAACATTCTAATTAATAAATTTAGATTATTTTATAATAATGTTCTATAAAATTAAAGATATTTTTCCTTTAAATATTCTTATTGTTATACGTAAATCTTTATGTGAATCTTTATTGAGATAAGGAATAAAGCCTTTAAAGTTTTTCTAATTTTAAGAACAATTGATCTAATACAAGAAAATTACATTAAAAAAAAGTGGATACAAAAATAATATTTTATTATTCAATCAACTTCTTGAATATGTAATTATACAGAAAAAAACATTTGATAATACTTTTAAAAAAACCCTTATATAAAATAATTTGAAATGCATCTAAGAAAAACAGATATATACATAGTGTCTAAATATTGTAATTAAATATGGAACTAGAGTAAAACTAGAGCAATGAATTATTATGTTTCTAAAACTTATTAGTAAATTATTATGTTTCTAAATTATTCAGTAATTTACCTATTGAATTAAAAAGCTTGCAACATTATAGGGAATTAAAACTCAAAAATTATATTAAATAGGGGAAAATGGGAGAAAATTAATATATAAAAAAATATATATATGACTATTTAATAATTGAAGTAAAATCCTTGTTTACTTCACCTTTGAGTGGTAAGTTTTAAATTGCGCTTTACACAAAAAAGTGAAGCTTATAATTCTTTTCTAATAATAATAATAAGGTTCACTTTTTTGCGTAAAGCACAGTTTAAAACTTATGACTATTTAATGATATATAATCGATATTTTTATTATATAATTAATATATTATTGAAATGTAATTTATTGTTGTTGTTATTATTAGCATATTTTGTATTATATTTAAAATTAAAACAGGCAAAACTCTCCATATAGTAGTATGGTGATTATGTGATATTTAAAATTACATGTAAATATATAAAATGTTATAAAAAAATTTATTCTACATAAAAGTACAACTAAGGGCTTAATAAACGAATGACATTAGTATTTGTGTAAATATATTTTGACTTGTATTTAAGTAACTGAATGTAATGAATGTATTTATTTTAATAAACAATTAAAATATATTTTTTCATTGTGCAATCAGTCAAGGATTTTTTCTTCTCAGTGATAATTTGATTTATATATCATTGAAACACTGCATTTTTATCATTTATCTTTTATCAATATAAGCTGTAAGACTAGTGCTTATTAATGATGCTATCTTTTTCATTAAATATTTCCTTGCAAAAATCAATATATTTAAATTTATACAAATATTTAAGATTCCACTAGCAAAGATTAAATAATATAATGTAGAAAACAATCATAAATAATGTAGAGAGAAAAAAATTTCATAAGGTTTTGAATGCCAATAGATTATTAGGATTTGCATTACAATAGCAGGTAAATAAAAAAAGGAAGAAAATACCCAAAAAAAAAATGAATGAAAAAGAAAATCTAATGTTCTCAAAAAATATACAGGAAATTCAATTGAAAAACAAAAGACAATTGAATTTAAAAACAAAAAATGTGAAAAGATATTCTTAACTGAACAAGTGATAATCTAAATTCTTTCATTGATTTTTTTTATGTCACTGTCTAATAAATAATTTATTTCTGTATGAAAAAATTGCTTGACTAACATTATTATCTATATATTTTCAGTTCAACAACAGATTTATGACAACTATGTCAAATTTGCATCAGCTGACAGAATTTGGAGATGTCCGACCATTGTTTTCTAGAAATGATGACGATGAAGATAATGTAAGTATTTTTTATTTTATTTTATGTTCTATAAATTTAATTGAAAACTTAATTATCATAATCAAAACATTTTCAATGTGTATGTAATGATAATTGTTTTATCACTTTTAAAAAAAAATCAGTTTATTCTTTAAAATAGAAATTAAAATTTTACCAATACATTTTGATGTTTTTCTATTTTCATCATTTCTATCATGTTTGTGGTAATATTAATTATTTTATTCCTTTTTTGCAAAATTAAAATTTGATTGACTACTTGTGTTCAAAAGTAAAGTTATAACTAAAAAAAAATCAAGCTAAGACAAGGATATAAAAAAATTGATAATTATAATATTCTAATATGATCTTAAAAGAATTTTTTTTTTCACTTGAACTGACAATATTTTAGATTGACCAGGTGGAGTTGGAATAAAAATTGTATATGACATTACCATTAATAAGAATGTTGTCCTTTTTAATTTTCACTATGCAAATAAAAATATTTGTTCAAGAAATAGTCATATTTTTGATTTTATATCTTAAATCTCTTAAGCCATGTTAAAGTAGGTGATATAATAAGTATCAGTTTATTAATTTGTACAGAAAATAATTGTAGTTATTTAAATGTACCTATAGAACATTTTAATGTTTTAAAAACTGATAGCATGTATGCAAAGCACAAGGACTTGTCAAATTTCAGGAACACATGTTTTAATTTATTGAAAAATTAAAGAGCAAGAAAGTGCACACATGAAGGGAAAAAAATAACAGTAAATAATAACATTCCAACTGCTAACAAGAAATTAACTTCAGTGTTTGCACAATATATTAAAAACATGTCACAACACAAAGAATTTAATTGCTGTCTATGCTAAATTATTTAATCTCAAGATACAAATAAATAGTGTAATGTATATATATTTTTCTGGGAACTCCTTCAATACCACTTTTACTAGACCACACTTGGGTTGTCTTTATTTACTGAACATGACAGCTATTCAGTATATTAAATCTGCTATACTGTGAAATCTATACCAATCCGAAATAACACCAAATATGCAAACCACATGTGGAATTATTACAAGCTAAGATAAATAACCAAACATACACTAGTGTAAAACCCTGTATTATTAAGAAGGGGATCAAACTATTAATTATTAGCTATAGTTCTAAATCTCTTTCTACATATCTATTGCTATAATAATCTACAAAATCTATTCCAGACAAAGCATTTTTATAAGATCTCATTCAAATTGCTTTATGTGCCACTTTATAAGAAAGAACCCTCTGATAAAGATTTTATAGAAATATCAAATTAAAATTTCTGATATTGTAATCTCGATAATATATATGCTCACTCCATACTATCAATTTCTTAGAATAAGTGACAGATAATAAAAACAGAATCAATAATTCAAATTTATGTGAGATATGGAGATAACTGAACACTAACTAAGTAGATTATAACTTAATATAATTTAAATTAAAAAAGAAAAATTTATATACAATGAAAAATAAATAATATATAAATAGAATATAAATGAAAATCCTCTCCCTCTTTGCTTGTAATGTTTACATTTTAAATATATATATATACACACCTATAATTCCAGTGCATAATGCTATTTAATACTATATACCTATATACACATACCTATTTGATAAACAATTTGAAAATCAAAAGATTAAATGTTTCAACAAAATAATAATAATCAGCAACACATATGCATGCATATAAATTGAATTCAACAAATGAGTTGATATAATAAAAGATTAAATAAACAAAAATTTAAAATATCACTCTTTAACAATGGACAAATATAAGAAATTTCATACTTCATTTGTCCATAATGTTGCTTCCATAATTACTTTTAACAATCAATTCAACTCAGTTGAATTCATTTGAAATAACTAATATTAAGTAATTTGTTTATTTTAACTGGTTTTTGTCTGATATTAATCCTAATATTAGACGAAAACCGGTTAGAATGAAATAATTATTTAATATTAATTATTGAGTTCAATTGAGTTGAATTGATTATTAATAGCAAATATCACTCTATATGCACATATACTTATATGTATATATATATATAATAAGTTAAATTTTATATTTAAAAATAAATTAATAATCTTATTTCTTGGGTATATAATTTTCTTTTAACACATATTGAAATGATAAAAGCAAATAAATATCTGGAGTTAATTTGTCTTTAAAATAAAGAATGAATAAATAAAAATAAATAAATAAATTCCAATTCAATCTGAGTCTACCTTTTTCTTTCTATTGATGGCAGGCTCAGAGCTTCAAACATCTTCTTTGTGTGCAAAAACTAGCAAAAGACATGGCTACTGATAGTATAAGGATTTTTATTTTGACTTCTTCATAGAATCTTTTCAAACAGACAGGTATTTTTTAACAAGCAGGGTTGTTTTTTAATAGGCAGTTAGGAACAGGATCACATGATGATGATGAGAGAGCTAGTACGCCATATGGTTTTCTTTGATCAAATTATTCATCAGCATTCTGGGTGTGTAATATTTCACTCTCCATATTATAATGGGCACACGACGATCGAAGGCTACACTTCCCTTTTATGTGTACATAATGGGGAATTCTATAATTCAAAATCGTCCACTTTCCGTTACCGCAAGCAGAGAGAAATACGAAAATAGATGAGTCTATCTCCATATTTGATCGAACCTGTATGCTATACGGATATAGCCCCAGGTTATGTTTCCTGATCAACTTTCTCCCGAATGCTGTAAGATTTGACAGAGTTACAGCGCTTGGATGATTTATAAATTTAACAGAATCAAACACTGCACCACCAAATTTCACGTGTTAATTCAATGATCAAAAAAATGAATAATAGTTTCCCACCCTAAAACTAGACTATCCCTTTTTGAACGTGGCGAAGAACGAGACAAGACAGATTTAAATAGAAAAAAAATATATTTAATAGAATAAATCAATCATAAAAAAAAATCTATAAAACACATTTACATTAAATAAAACAGATTATGATCTATAGTGCTACAAGGAAAAGAACACATAAAAACTCTTATAAATGCTGGTACATTTATAAATCGTCACTCTGGGTATTTATCAAAAGAAAAAATTCAAGAATGTCTTTATCATTCACAAAAACGCATGTGGCCATCGTCTAAATCAACGATGTGCACATTGAAATATATAAAAAAAGTATGTATCTTTACCTAGGTTTTAGTCTCTGAATTTATCCGACGTCCTGCCGACCGCCACGTGGATTTTTCCACTCCTTTAGTAGGGACGGTCGCTCGTAGGTTAGATTTGGTTGTGTATAGCTTCTCAGTGTTAAGGCATCATGGACGAGGCATCAAGGACAAGGCATCGAGGACAAGGCAACTAAATGAATCCACCGGCAGGCGCTATGATGGCAGTTATTACATATTGACAAGAACCATTAGTACAGTAAGTCCGGATCGACCAGCGATCACGATGGCCTTAGCCAGCCATTCTAGATGAAGCACCGATGTTAAAGGTCATATTTGCTAACTATATCGGTTGATTATCGGAGCTGTGTTTTACCACCCTCTCAACACGAAGTCTCTGGCTCTAATCTCTCCTGAAAACTTTTTTTTCTCAATTAAAAAAATTCCACCAGCCTTTGTCCTTCCGATCCTTTGTTTCACTTTTATTCACACCTTCTTTCTTACTATGCCTTCGGCCATATGTAAATTGGTTTTACCCACTCTCGTAGCACTATGTACCTTTATTTATTTCAATATTCTTGATTTTAATTAAACAGATTTTAATACATGTTTTTCTTTTTTTTTTTTTTAAATTTGGACAAGCATTTATTATTTCTGTCTATATCCTGCTTCAAATACACTCCATACACGCATCTCGTTTATCGTCAAATGTGTACTTTAAAACCCAGATCCTTATCTTTTGATCATGTCTAACTTTCTCTGTTTTGCACGCTATTTAAGGGTTTTTTTTTTTTTAAACTTTACTTTCTTTCAAAATCGGATTTTAACTTGCATTTTATTTATATTTCTTTATCGCTTTATTTTTTAACATACATTTTCAATATCTCTAATTTTATATTTTAATTTCACCAAAACCTGAAATTCTAATTCCCTCTCTTTTTTTAATTAGTTGAAACATTTCTTTGTTCTGTAAATTTTTCCAAGCTCGCTTTTTCTTTTTTATTTTTTTTCTTCCAAACATAATATTTAATATTCTTTGAATGTTTAATATTTATATGTGTGACCGCAGTATGTGCGATCATCACATTACACCGTTCCCCTCCTTTAAAATTTTTTTTGTAAAAAAAAAATTTTTACTTTTTGCATCGAACGCTAGATGCTCCCAACTACTGTTCAAATCTTTTAGATTTACGCATTCCTAATATGATTTAGTTATGAGGTTAATCTCTAGTGAGGTGACCAGGTAAATTACTCTCTTTCTTGATGACCCAACCAGCATTGCCGAACCAATTTAATCTCGTCATTAGCATTACATGCATTTTATTCCTGCCTCATACTCGTATATACAGGTTTGGATCCACAGGATATCTCTGTGACCCGATTAAACCTGTTCATACATCACATCCTGCAAATGATAAACCCCTAAGTGCCAACTCTGGTCACTATTACTGAGGTGGGTTGGGAGGCTGGCATCTTTTCGTCCAACTTATCCATAAGTTCAGTATATTTTCTGATAGCTCTTAATTTATACAAGGGGTTCTTTCTCCCATAGACTGGTCTCTGAACCATTGACTCGCGATATCTGTCCAATATCTAACTGGAAATCTTAATCCAGTGAGTCATTATGAGAATGGGATCTCGGTCCCTGTGTTCTCTGTACGATAAGATTTGGTGCACCGCAGAACATACATGAATGAATAATGAAGAAGGCATCACCAAATGCTGCTCAGATCTATCTACGAATATCTAAACCTACATGCCTTCAGCCTCTATCTATGACCTCACACTATTATTTATCATATGCTTTCTTATTTTATCATAATGTCCTTCATCCCTTTTTCCACTTATCGGCTCATCATTTCTTTCTGCTATCCGGATCAATATTACAGTCCATTCTCCATGACTCGTGGTCCATTTCCATTTCCAATCTTGTTATCAGTAAATCCTTCCTTTATCTGTGACTGCCCTTAGGTCTTATCTGGTGGTTGTCTTCCTCTATTGACATCACCTCTGCCTCCTCTGGGATGCGGGTTTTGCTCCCTAGGCTCCTGGCCCTCTGTCCTGTCATATGGACGCTTACATTCCGTCTCCCCTCTCTGTCGTCCCGTTCCCTGCCTCCTCGGGTTCCATCCCATAGAGTATCCCCGGTTTTCTTGCCATCGTCCTTCCCCAGGATCCCATCCATTCTTTACTATCGGCGATTCTTTTAGAGGCGGTCCAGATTGCCATCCATCTTCCTTTTGATTGTCCCTGGTGGTGTCCAATGCACTCAGCAATACGGCCACCCGATCCACCGTCTTCCTCTCTGTACTGATCAGAGTTCGTTCTATATCTTTCGGAAACCCGGGCCTAATTATCCGGAGTATCTGCATCTCAGATAATGGATTTTGCAGTCATCATTCATAACTTAGCCACTTGACGATGGAAGAATGTTATAAATGATTCCTCCGGTCTCCATTTATCCTGTTTTATCCGATGCAACACATCTTCTTGGAGTTCCTCACTCCAATAACTGGTCTTCAATGCTTTATGATATCCTGCAAATGTGATGGGTTTCTGGAACAGTGAGTTCCACCAGACTTGAGATTCGCCCTGCAAATGGCTGCAGGCGACTGCTATCTTGGCCTCCTCACTCATTCTACCGAATTTGAAGTACCGTTCCAGGCTGTTCAAATGCTCCATCGGGCTTTCTCCAGGGTTTCCAGCGAAGACTTGGATCTTCAGAAATTGGTGGAAGCCCACAGGATAATCCATGCAATTTCCAGATCCCACCATTCTACATTCTCCATTGGTTCTTGGTCCTATGCCCTCTATGTTGGTATTGGTGCTGCTATTGGCTGCCCTCCTTACACTCTCTTCCACCTTTGTATTTAACCCTGCTACTACCTTCGCCACCTGACTTAAATTCTCCTGTACGCTCATCATCATCATTCTATGATCCTCCACTCTAACTACTTCCACTTCTTCATCTAACTGTCTTATCTCCCTTTCTGGTCACCCTATGTCCTTCTTCCAATCCCATCTTGCTGACTCTCTACCTCTGTCCTCAACTATTTCTGATTCCTCATATGCACATGGCTCCATACTCCTTTGTTCATCTCTCTCAATCTCTTGGTGAAATCCATCCCATGTATCCTTAGCCGTTGATTGCTGGATGACCTCATTTCTTCCCTGACTTCAGCCATTCTTTTCCGGATGTCTGTTTCTACCTTTACCATCCATTCTTCTATCCTTCTCTCTTGTTTATCCACGAATTCTTTCATGAATTGTTCTTGCTCCATCCTCATTTGCTTTAACATATCCATGATATTACCATAGGCTATTGTATCCTTTACTTTTATCTCCTCTTCATTTCCTTCTTTTACTTCCTATTCTTGACATTCCATTTTGACTTGAGCCCTTGTACGCATAAATATGATTTTTATTTAACCCTTCCTTATATCTGGAATGATTATTACTACTATTGACCTCTTCTGACTCGACTTATACTCACCTTTTTTCGACTGACTTTATGTTTTCACTTTGATTAACTTTAGTATCTGTATTATTTATCGATCAGCATTCAGATCGCTAGCCAACCCAAACATCCGCACTCCGGTTCATCCTCTTGTTCGCCTGCCTTAGATTCGCCCGACTGCCTGTCCACCTTGATGATTGTCCTCTATTTTCCCCACTCATCTACCTCTGACCCCTATACCTCAATTAAATGATGCACATATATTCTTTTAAATTTAACTTACTTAAATACTATACTCATTCCTCTGTTAACGATATACATTATAAATTCGTTTTATTTGACTGTATCTCCAACATTACCCTTCCGATATATATATTTTTCTACTCCTACGTTTATAAAATTTGGCCACTTAAGGTTACGGCTGTTTTAAGCAAGATCATGCACACATATATATATATTTTTTTTTTACTTCTCTTACACATGCGACTATTCTAGAATCACACATATATATATATATTTTTTTCACTTAACTAAAAGACGCGACAATACTTATAGTTTCTTCAATTTAACTTATACACGCGAATTCCTTTTATCATTAAATATTTTATTTTCCGCTTAACTAAGACACGTGATTATTAATTCACACATATATCTTTCTTCATCTAACTTAGTTCCGACTATTTTAATCATTTAACCTTTATAACTACAACATTACTGAAACTGTTTCACTATTTCTAACTTAACTATTTTATGTTTTCCTTAATTAATTACATCCAGATAATCTATTCTTTAACTTTACTGGGCTATGCGACTATTTTTTTTTCTATTATTTAGTGTAAACTTTAATTGAAACTTTGTGTTATTCTCTTTCTTTTTTTTTTGAAATGATTTATATTACATTACAGCAATCGTTTGATATAATCAGTTCTTTGTTCGTTACAACTTATCTAAATATTCTTGTCTCCGATTATATCCTTCACTGCGCATTTCAAACTTTCGTAATAATAACAAAAAAATAATTCCTCCCTCTTCTATTCTTTGTACACATTTGACGTGAAACGCTCGTATAGAGTATCATAAAATAAAACCTATCCCCTTCGTCTTCGCTTCTCGCCACTTTAACTTACAACGCTAATTTTATATATATTGAAAACACATATATATATATATTTTTAGAAAATATTTACATTATCTTATGAAATTATCTAACACGTGATTATTAATTGCGCAGAAATTTCAGATCCCGGAACTGGCCCCAAAATATGTAACGGGCATGCGACGATCGAAGGCTACACTTCCCTTTTATGTGTACATGATGGGGAATTCTATAATTCAAAATCGTCCACTTTCCGTTACCGCAAGCAGAGAGAAATACGAAAATAGACGAGTCTATCTCCGTATTTGACCGAACCTGTATGCTATACGGATATAGCCCCAGGTTGTGTTTCCCGATCAACTTTCTCCCGACTGCTGTAAGATTTGACAGAGTTACAGCGCTTGGATGATTTATAAATTTAACGGAATCAAACACTGCACCACCAAATTTCACGTGTTAATTCAATGATCAAAAAAATGAATAATAGTTTCCCACCCTAAGACTAGACTATCCCTTTTTGAATGTGGCGAAGAACGAGACAAGACAGATTTAAATAGAAAAAAAATATATTTAATAGAATAAATCAATCATAAAAAAAAATCTATAAAACACATTTACATTAAATAAAACAGATTATGATCTATAGTGCTACAAGGAAAAGAACACATAAAAACTCTTATAAATGCTGGTACATTTATAAATCGTCACTCTGGGTATTTATCAAAAGAAAAAATTCAAGAATGTCTTTATCATTCACAAAAACGCATGTGGCCATTGTCTAAGTCAACGCTGTGCACATATGAAATATATAAAAAAAAGTATGTATCTTTACCTAGGTTTTAGTCTCTGAATTTATCCGATGTCCTGCCGACCGCCACATGGATTTCTCCACTCCTTTAGGAGGGACGGTCGCTCGTAGGTTAGATTTGGTTGTGTATAGCTTTTCAGTGTTAAGGCATCATGGACAAGGCATGAAGGACAAGGCATCGAGGACAAGGCAACTAAATGAATCCACCGGCAGGCGCTACGACGGCGGTTATTACATATTGACAAGAACCATTAGTACAGTAAGTCCGGATCGACCAGCGATCACAATGGCCTTAGCCAGCCATTCTAGATGAAGCACCGATGTTAAAGGTCATATTTGCTAACTATATCGGTTGATTATCGGAGCTGTGTTTTACCACCCTCTCAACACGAAGTCTCTGGCTCTAATCTCTCCTGAAAACTTTTTTTTCTTAATTAAAAAATTCCACCAGCCTTTGTCCTTCCGATCCTTTGTTTCACTTTTATTCACACCTTCTTTCTTACTATGCCTTCGGCCATATGTAAATTGGTTTTACCCACTCTCGTAGCACTATGTACCTTTATTTATTTCAATATTCTTGATTTTAATTAAACAGATTTTAATACATGTTTTTCTTTTTTTTTTTTTTAAATTTGGACAAGCATTTATTATTTCTGTCTATATCCTGCTTCAAATACACTCCATACACGCATCTCGTTTATCGTCAAATGTGTACTTTAAAACCCAGATTCTTATCTTTTGATCATGTCTAACTTTCTCTGTTTTGCACGCTATTTAAGGGTTTGTTTTTTTTTTTAAACTTTACTTTCTTTCAAAATCGGATTTTAACTTGCATTTTATTTATATTTCTTTATCGCTTTATTTTTTAACATACATTTTCAATATCTCTAATTTTATATTTTAATTTCACCAAAACCTGAACTTTGGAGGGTAAAAGATAAGAATCTTTTGATTCTAATTCCCTCTCTTTTTTTAATTAGTTGAAACATTTCTTTGTTCTGTAAATTTTTCCAAGCTCGCTTTTTCTTTTTTCTTTTTTTTCTTCCAAACATAATATTTAATATTCTTTGAATGTTTAATATTTATATGTGTGACCGCAGTATGTGCGATCATCACAATATAATAACAAAATTTATTCTTTGATGTTGATTACTGTGTTTGGTTATCAATTATACAATTCTTTTACCATCAATCTAGAGAGGGTTTTTGGGAACAGAACTCCAAATTAAACACTTTCTCACTTAAATTTTTTTTAAGAAGCACATATAATTTTTTAAACACAATCTGCCTTTTTCTTTCTGAAAAGATAACTCTTGCTTGACTAAAAACTCTTCAAAAGGCAACTCACTTTTTATTTTTGAAATTTTTACTTTTAATGGCAACATGAAAAAGAATGTTTGAAACACTGAGCCTGTTTTTCTTTATCTGTACTTTTTTTTTTCTCACTTTAATTACCAGATAAGTTTTTTAAATAATAGAATAACAAAAATATTACAGGAAATAAATATCTAATCAATATATTCAAAATTACTGTAACTTTGTTATGAGAAATATATAATTTCTTTCGCTCAAACAAAAAAGGAAGAAGAATAATGTACTAGATATATAAAAATTCTTTACAAGTTTTTACTTTTCCAATTTTTAATTAAATATATCTTTATCTGATAAATAAATATATATATATAAAATTTTATCTTGGACTAATTAAAAAAAAAAAATCATATTGTTTTTGTTTTCTGTAAATCACAGACAAAAATAGAATAAAGTTCTCAGTAATAAATTTTATTGCATTAGCAAATAACCTATACACAATGTATGTGGGTGTCTATATATACATATATTTCTGTATTATTTTCACTTTTTATTTTGATTCTTTATTTCAAACAAAAAAAAAAATCTATATGTGCCTTTATGAATGTGTAATTTTATGGAAAAGGCAAGCTGGCACAAACTTGTGATGGTTTCGGTCATCATCATCCCCGCCACTTTATATATATATAAATTAATAAATATCAAACACTTATTAAGAATGACTTCAAACAAAGAATAGCAAAAATATAACACATTGCAATAATATAAAATACATTTTATATTCGATTCATTATTAATAAACTTATAATTTTCGTTTTATGAGAAGTGTATATATTTTTGTAAATCAATTAATAAATACATAAATTATATAATTTGACATTCAGTTTTGTCAATTTGTGCCCCCTTTTTTTTTTATAAGAGTTGCTTCTTGTAAAAATGCCTTTTAAATATTTGTTTATTATTTTATATATTGTTATATAAAACAATTATAACTCATGTTATCATTTGTGTGGACTGCTAAAAAAAAAAAAGGGGGGGGGGGGTCTTATCAATCAGATATTCAAAACTGATCTGCTTATTTTTTGGCTTTTCATTACCAATTTTTGAAAATTTCTCATTTTAGTTTTGTTAGTGGCTTTTTATTTTATTCTTACATGTTTTTTTAAACTTAGCAGAATTGGCATAAAGAATAAGTTTATTAAGTGAATCATTACTTTGTATTTTTTTTGTATAGACTCATGGTGATACACTAAGTCACAAACATCATCTGCTGATAATCATAGTAACTTTTATGTCTTTTTCTTTAAGATGAGTCCTACTCAATGTATTTGGAGTAATTTGTGCAAGAGCTTTATTTATGTCTATATATATATATATATATATATTCTAACCATGCCATGTGTCATTCTCACTTCCAGATAGTGTATGATATAAAGTAAAACGTGTTCTAGCTCAGTTAATAATTAATAAATGAAATATTCAGTATTAAAATTAAATGTTTCACTAGCTCAAATTTAAAATACGAATAAGGTTCATATTATAAAAATAAAATTAATAAATATTTAATATTTTCATGAGACTTGGAAGTGAAAATACAGGTGACAAGATAGATTACATTAAGCCACATACTACCTCAATGGCATAAGAACACTATCCTCCCTTATTACTATTTCAAATAAACAAAACTTATAGTATTCTTACGACTTTAATAACTTTACTTATTAAGATTAAACTAATAATTAAATCTTAATCTTCTATTTATAATAATTTAGCTTTACAAAATCTCAGGTTCATAAATTTATTCTAAGTTAATTTAAAATTATGGTAGTAAAATATGAAAAGGGATTTTATGTCATAATCTACTACACTAAACTAATAATAATAAAATAATAATAATAATATTCTTCATTATATAACTAACTCTGTATATCTTTTCTTATACTATACTTTTATTACCATAAAAAAAATAATAAAATAATATAATATGATCTTATATCTTCATGTAATGATATAATAAATACGTGGTAGCATTTAATAATCTGACAAACAAAAGGTATGTGGCAACTGATAGCATATAATTCAATATACTATTGGGATAACTAATTTATGACCAATAAAATAATGTAAAATTATGATTATTTAATTAAAAGAATACCAATAAAATATTTAAATTCTTAAAATAATTCTCTATTTATCTTTTTGTGCAAAATTATATGTTTGTTTCAATTATTATGAATATATTGTGATTTCATGCAGTGTAGTGGAGAAGAAAACAGTTCAGACACAAAAATTTTTGAAAAACAAATTTTAACAAAATTTATTAATAACAACAAAATAAAATAAACCATTTATGTACACTATTTACAATGGATATCCTTATTTTATACTTTACATTTTTATTTACTGGGTTATAAAATAATTTATACTTAGTTAGGTCTTTATTTAGACTTAAGTCAAAATAAAATGTTACCATTTGGTTTCTTGTTATGGTTAACTTATTACAAATATATTTATTTATCTTATTAACAAAAATATTTCATCCTTCTAAACTATATTTTTCTTAAAAACACATTCGTAGGAAAAACATTCTACTGAAAACAAAATTAACATTATAATGAGTATGGATTTCTTAAAATATTAAAACAAATTTCATCTTGCAATGTCAAAGATATTACATAAAATATTTATCCAAAAATTCATTACTAGATTTTAATAGATATCACTTATTACACTTTGTTTACTAAACACAACATATTCCCATTTAGCCTTACATTGGTATGATATAAGTGTAATTATCGATATACTCCTGTTATTCAATAAATAAAAAGTATACTATGCCTATTTATCATTTACTTTGTACTATTGTATTTTAAAAATATGCAATATTTAATTTTCTAAAAATAATAACATAATAAGCATTCAAAAGTTATTAACATTTTAAAGAAAATATTTTTGTTTTAGATACTCTATTCTAAAAATTTATATTTCATTTCCAAAATAAATTCAAAATATATTCCATGATTTTTTCCTTTCCTGTAGGATTTATTGGACCTTTAATTTCAAGTTATAAAATTCTATTCCTTCTAAGCAAATAAACCAATCTTATACAAAACGTTAGCATAACTTAAGCTCTAAATTATTTACTATTTCTTTTCAAAAATATCTTACTGAACGTTGTAGTTACATGAAATATAGATAGCGAAATAGATGCATAGGATTTAAGGAAGAAAGCTAGAGTATAACTCATAACATATATCACAAAAATCATGGCACAGTGTATTAACAAGAAATGGAGGTATGACCTTTGCCTGTCTAATACCCTCCAATATATAAACGATGTTAAAGCTATTCCTTCAGCTTTATTAGAACATCAAATATTTAAAAAATAAACACTGTCCAAATAAAATGTGTACCAGTCATAGGGCTTTGCTAACTATGCTGATATATACACAAAGACTATAAGTATTATTCCTATTCGTTATCACATCCTATTTTAAAAAACATCATCTTGGTTTCCTGTCTACTCAAGTACTTCCAAGACACTATCTAATTAGTATTTCTCAAGATTTTCCTCATCTTACATTGATAAAATAACTATCTGCATTTACAAAAACAATAAACAAAATTCACTGATAATCTAAAACAATCTCGCTGTTCCACAAGAAAAGTTTGCTTACTTCATTATTCTGTATGTTTAATCATATACAATCTAATTAGACAATATTTGAATATCCAATAACATGAAAAGTTTTAAAAGAATCACACAAATATTTGTTACTATATTGGATTATATCACTAATATAAAAATCATTGTATGCATATTTCCAAATAAACTCTAATCTCATAATGTTTCAAAAAATGTTGTATAAAAATGCGTTACATATAGTTAAAACATTTATACTTCATTCTTATTATTCATAGATAATCTAAAAGAAAACAAAGAATGTACATTATAAAATTATAAATATTCATTACTATTACCAAATAACCTTTATCTGGTCATCATTTTGCAGTAGACTTCCTTCCATCCACTAGACACAGAGCATTGCATACATAAAGAAAATATATATCCATATGTTTTATTTAAAAATGTTCTTATCTAAATTATTAAATTATTATATTATAAACTTTTAATGTTATTAACAAATTAATGTTTTATGTTTTCCTAATCTTATAAAAAAAATATAGAAAATTTACATTTAAGCTAAGTTAATAAAATAAAATAAATTAAAACTATAATTACGTATTTCTTCTATTAACTTTTACTTGACAACAGTTCATGATAAAGTTCGAAAAAATGGTTATTATTTTCTTCAGTTTTTTTAAAATGTCCTCCTCAAAGCGTGTTAAAGTTTTAAAAATAAAACTTAATTATTAATCCATTTTAGTAAAGTTTATAAGAAAAATAATCCTAGGTTTACTGTTCAGAATGATAATTATTAAAAATCATAATGTTTAAAAATTAATCCCACGAAGCTTCTTAAATATTCTCTGCCGGCTATCTGATGCATCACTCCGTTCAATTTAACTTAAGTTATCCGTAAACTTTTACGTACTATATTTGTATTTTCATGGATCCATCTTTTATTCATCTACTATATGTTCATTCTTTTTATATAGATTTTTATTCTTAATAAAGTTCTTTAAACAAATATTTCTAAAAATGCGTTTTTAATACTTCTGAGACTAGAAGTTTTTAATATCAAAACGCTTCAGTACTGCATCTTCCTTGAGTCCCTTCTTTAATTCTTGCAAAATATTTTTTTTAAAGAAATGTTTCCTTCAAAAAGGACTAAACATGTATTCCTTTCATTATGATATTCTATAAACAATTCATAAGATATAAGTATCTTATTCTTTTTTAAAAACTCTTGGATAAGCTTATATAAAATAATGCATCTCAAATTTTTTCTTTTCTTTTTTTTTTTTTAGACGGCAAATAGCTTTCCATTGCGTCCATATAATATCCGTACTATGGTTTTTATGTACTAAAATAGTTTTCCGTTGAAGCATTAATAAAATAGTATTAATAAACATTCTATGCATTTTTATATTATTATAATTTATATACATTTTATTCTGTAGTATATCAGTTTTTCATTGCAAAGTTTTGGGTTAAACTTAAATAAAATAATCCTGGTAAGTAAACTGTTAGAAATTAGCCAATCATTTTCACGAAGTTTCTAAAATATATTATATTTTAAAGTCTCTTTTAAAAGTATATAAAAGTATTCTGGATAGCTTCTGATAAATTATTAAAGCTACCTTTTATACATTTAAATCTCCTCTAAAACATTATTAATCTCCCCTGATACCCTCCGTGCAATTCGTATTTATATTCTAGAAAATACGTCATTTGATTGGTTGATTCACACTTTTAGTTTGAGATCAAATTCACATATTGCTACATTTTACAGAATTAAATTTCAAAATAAAAATTATGACGTAATAAAACTTAAAAATATTATTTAAAATATAACTTTTAAATCAATTATTACTTTATCAAAATTATTTGAACATTTAAAATGACTTTTAAAATAATTTTAATAACCTATTCCACTCTTAATATTCAATTTATCTATTTTTATTTAAACAAAATGTTTAATTTTTTATTAACTATATTCGTCTTTAAAATACCATTTAAAACATTTAGAAATAACTACATAATATTTTAATATTCACTTCTATGACAGATAATAATTCTATTCAACTCTATAATATAACTTTTAAAATATTTCAAACTTTGTTATTAATTCAAACAAGCATGAGAAACTATGCATTAAAAGTCACGATTAATAATTTAAACAGACAATTTTCAATCTATGTCTCTGTCTAAATTAATAAAATTTTGCTACACTTTATTATATTATATAAAATAATACAATAACATAAAAATTTGGAAAAACAATTTATAAAATATAGAATCAAATACAATTTTCACTATCATAAAGCTTATTTCTAAAAATATACGCTTTACTTAACTATTTTTAAATGATTCACTATAATTTTATATACTACGCATTTTCTTTAGCTTCAAATTGTACTTTATAATATAATTGACAAACTATAATTAACATATCAAAAGAACATATTCTAAAATTTAAAATTTTTAGTAATTTACTGTAATTTACTATTTCTGACCTATAGAAAGGGTACAATATATATATATATTGTAACGGGCACATACGCCGTTACATTATTTTTTTTATATTAAACATGAAATCAAAATATAAAGTTCGCAAATAAAAATTTGTTTTTAAAAAAAAAATGAAATTTAAAAGTCATCTAAACTTTATAATCGCACAGATGAAAAAAATTATTAAACAAATTTTATTAAGAAGAAAAAAGTATTTTAAAACTAAATTTTCAGTAAAGATTTAAAGATAAAAATATGTCTAAGTTTGTACAAAAAAAAATTAATTAATTAATGTTATTGAAAAATGGAAATTATTATTTTAATTAATCCAAGTAAACTAGCCCTTGGGCATTTCATAATTCAGATAGGAGAAAACAATAGAAACTAATAGCAAATAAAAAGAAATACCTCAGGAATCGGACTTCAATGAAAGGGACATCATCATCATGATGTAATGTTGAGTTAATCCACAAAATTAATATAAAAGGAAAGGTTTGGAAATAAAAAATTAATTATTATTAAGAGAGGACAGATATGTGTTAAGTCAGAGAGGGTTGGAGGAGAAGAGATTGAAAGACGCACTTTCAATTCCTTCAGTTGTTCAAAAAAATTAAACATCGTTTTCCAATATTGCGGACCACAGGACATCAAGGCCCGGAAGAATACCATCAACCATAAAGAACCGACGGTTAACTGCACACCGATCTCCTCATGACTTCATGGGAATTAATACCTTCCATTACAAGAAATTAGAGACTACGGACATTTTTTCAAAACAGTAAGAAATATATAATTAATGAACATTTCTAAACAAAAAGAACTCTAAATGCTAAACTTTTCAGTATTCTAAATAGAAGAATTTCCTATCTGACTAAATTATTTATTGTTTTATTGAATGTATTTTTTTTTTTTTAAATCATTTCCATTTTTATTTTTTTATTTTTATTAATATTGTATAAATTAAATGCATTAAATTTAAGTTGAGCATGGACACTTGCATAGATTCGTTTGCGTTTAATTATGTTTTGTTTTCATATTTGATTAAAATATATAGACATTCGGTAAATAATGATATCTTACATTGAATATCTAAAAAGTATTTATTCGGATGTCTTTTTAGTTATTGGTGTCAATGTGGCATCTTATGATGAATGCCATTGGGTTTCTTGTGAATTCCCTCTGCAATTACATCAATGACTTATATTTTGATCATTTATGTTTATTATGAAATGTTTTTGAGCATGTAATCTGTGTAGTCGATCTATGCTCAACATTAAAAAAAAAAAACTTTATAAAATTCATCTGTGCAAACTTATAAAAGTTAAAATGTAAATTAAAAGCTAAAAACAAAGTTAAAATGTGAGTTAAATTTTAAAGTAAAGTTCTGATGTTTTATAAAAGTTAAATTTTAAAATGTAAACTGATACTAAAATAATTTTAAATCTTATATATGTTTAAATAAATGTTTGTGTGTTATTACTGGCAATGGCTTCTATTATTTTTTAATATTGAAATATAATTATATAAGAATTAAAATATAAATCTCTGCTGTTCCACTGAGCTAGTGGCATGGGCTGACGGTCTGAATAAAGCATATAAAGTGTGAATTTTAACTTAGTATCTGCCTACTATATAAATTTTCTAGGTTCAAGCAGCCTAGTGGCACCCTCATAGTGCAGATACGATAAGACCCTATTCTTCCGGACCGTTATAATATATACTGGAATTACTCGTAAGTGAAATTATATGAAGCTTAATGATAATGTATGTGGTATAGTAATAATATATTATTTCATATATATATTTAATAGTATGTGAATATATTTACATAAATAATAACGATGTCTAATATATTATACTATGTGTTAATTAGTATATAGATATATATTCATAGTATACATAGTTTATCTACAAAAATAAACGTAACAACTTTAATAATAATAATGTAATCATTAATGTTTAAATATACAGATAAATATTCAGTGTAATGAATCAAACAAAATTGAAATAGGCAAGTAAAAATTATCTGTCAAGCGTTCTTAGCCGAGAGGTCATCGCAGCCGCCTTGCAAGCAAGTAGTGGGTTGCAGATGGTTGTGGGTTCACATCCCGGCAGATGCTATGACATATAAAAAAAAAAAAATTAATAAAAATTTATTAAAATTTTTAATTTGACTATTAGAACAGATATATATATATTTTCTGAGTAGTTGCAATTTTATACAAAACTTGTTTGTTTAATTATTGCAATATTTATCATTACTTCTTTTAAATTTGACTTCATAGATCAAAACATTTAAGGAAAAATTTAGTGTTCAGTATTTATTATTTATTATAGTCTTGATGAAATATAAGATGAGAAAATGTTAGAATAAATTTATTAACAATGTAGTCTTGTAAAATGAGCAGTTACAAAATAGTTGCAAGATTTGAAGAATGAATGTGGCTTCTTTTTTTTTTTTCTTGCTGTATATTTTGTATTAATTTACAATAGAATTAATATTATAGACAAGAAAAAAGATTACATAGAATTGAGTATATTTTTTATATATTATAATTATGAAACATATAATAGAAATGGTGTAATGTAGGAATGGAAGATAATAATAAAAATCAAAAATGTAAACAAAAGCTAGAGATATAAAACAGATAAACAAATAGAGTATTTAGGATCTGCATTAGTGCACTCAAATATTATATTTTGATCGTTTTATTTACAGCAGAGAAGTTAATCAGATTAGTTCAATGGCAGTAATTCTTTGAATAGTATACAAAAATAATGTAGTCTCACTTTACTGTAAAAAAATAATAATAATTACATTGTGAAAGATTAACACATTTTAAAGAAAAGTTTGACATTTAGTAATTTTTTGAGATTTTTTTTCATGATTTATAAAAATTTATACATCCATAATATTTTTGTAAATATTACTTTTAATTGTGTTATATATAAAATATTGTAAGAACTTGTTTGATACTTATATATGTCTTGTTATTTATCTCTTTAGGACATTAATGTTCTGGCAAAGAAGAAAAGATTTTCAAAGGTATTTTGGGTTACGTGCATAAATAAAAGATATTTGATAAATCATGTCATATGTTGCATTTTTCTTTGCATTTATATAACAAAATTCCTTTAACAAATAAATCATAAAATAACTTTATAAAATTACAAAATATTAAATGAAAAAAAAAGATTTGATCAATCTGTATTTTTATTTGTAAATTATTTTTTCTTTATGAATAAGATTAATGTACTGTTTAAGATTGGTTCTTTTTAAAAATTATTATTATTAATTTATTTTTTTAATTACTGTTTCATTTATGTACATTTGGACTGATAGTTAATTACTAGCTCTTTTCAAGTATATTATTGTCTTAGTTGTAGCAGCATGGACCAATAAGAATCACTGAGTAGCTCATTAGTTTGCTGAAGTAAAGATTTATTAATTGAATGTACTTTAATGCAAAGATCTTAATATGCTTACTTTGTCTGCATGTTTTTTTATACACATGTATTATGTATTTTTTCTAAGCAAATTGTCTTCATCTTAGTCAGCTGTAGATGAAAAAAGGTTGAATTTTTATGTCTTCATTTTCAATTATTATTGATACTCAGCAAGGTGATAGTCTTTGGGTTTGTATTAATGCTTTTGATCCATAGTCTCTTTTTTTTTTCACATCATTTCAGAAATCTTTCTTATCCATCTATCATATGCATGCTCTCTTTATAGGTTTTTACATTTTTTTGTGATCCAGTTTAAGATTTCGATTGTTTATCAATATCTGTTATAGCAATATGTCCAGCACAGTTCAACTTTAGCTAGTAATTGTCTTAATGGTGTTTAGTAATTTTTATTTATTATCTCATTTACCTATTTTGTCTTTTATTCCTCTTATTTAGTCCTGAACATAAGTCTGTAGGTATAGACTGTGTGGTTTAAAGTTTCCGTGTTGCTCTTTAATAAGTGATAAAATCTCAGATTTATAAACACTGATGAAAGACACATTTATTAAAGAAAGTGTTTCTTTTTACATATATAAAGGGTTTTTTTCTTAGATCAAAATAATTCTACTATAAACATTCCACTCAAGTTTAATTATATTATTTCAATTAATATTTTTTTCCAATGTATTTATTACTTATTTTTAACTGTCAATCTTTATTTTTTCTTTTTTTTTTTTCAAAACTATTTTTCTTTATGCTTTTTTATATTTATCTTTAATGTTATCTTTTTGTCTGTGTCTAGCAGGTTCTTGTAGCATTTCCTACTGTTCTGAAGCATTATTTTCAAAATTAACTACAGCAAATTTTATTTATTCAAATAGCTTAAATAATTTTCATTTAATTTCCACAATGTTTAATATACTCAATCCACAAATACTTATAGATGTGAATGTCATTTTGTAATTTATAAATCTGATGCAAAATGAGAACTCATATACCTCTGTCTGTGCCTCGAAGTTTCTTTAATAATTAAAGTAGTCTGAAGTCCAGTTTATTTCTTTGGTTGCCTATGTCTAAAAAATTTTTGTAGATGATTTGTAATAATCTTAGAAAACATCATTAAGTAAGTAATTGCTAGAAGACTTTTTTAAGTCTTTAATTTGTACTATTTTCTCTTTCTTTTGTTTTAAATATTATTATGACTATTGCTGTCATCTGATATATTTTTATTATTTAGATATTTTGGGTATAATTTTACTAACAATTTCTTCACCTCTATTATTTTCTGGGGCTTTTAACACATATTGTATATGTTTTTTTTTTTTTATATAATTGTTTATAGAATTTTACTATATGCTTTATGATGTCATCACTATTATTAATGATAGTGTTATCTTTTC
The DNA here is from genome assembly GCA_028023455.1 of Epiperipatus broadwayi. NCBI lineage: Eukaryota > Metazoa > Onychophora > Udeonychophora > Euonychophora > Peripatidae > Epiperipatus > Epiperipatus broadwayi. The sequence goes on from JAQFVV010006255.1 coordinate 1,674,311, forward strand.
TCCTTATTGCTGAAATGGACTTTGAGAATTTTACTTCTTTCCTTGCTATTTCTAAATTGTATTTCCTTATGTCATTATGACAGTAATTTCATTTTATATTTTGTAGAATTTCACATATTTCTTTTTTTCTGCTTGCATTGCTTTATCTTATTAGAGATCTTGTTAAATTACTGCTTTTGTGTTCTTATTATTTGTATAGCTAATTTTAGTAAAGAATCTGTTATCTTCTTTTGATCTCATTTAAGTTTAACTCATTTTAAAAGTCTTTTAATATTTCAAAACTATTTTTATGTTGTTGTTTTTTTAAAAGTTTATTCAAGTGTTTCAGAAGATTAGAGATGTCAACTGATATTCCTTTTTTAAATAGTTTTGTCTCTATACCTTTGCATAATACTTCTTAAATAATAAGTAGTTACTTGAATCTATTTAACACATGATAATATTGAAATACATATTTTCTTTTAGTCAAAATATGCCTAATATTACTGCACTCTTATTTATATGCTTTCCTATAGTTTTTCTTTAAATTTTTTTTTTATTTTTTATTAAATTCCACAATTCTTTCTCACTTTTTATTTCTGTTTCAGTTTTTAAATTTATTTACTACATTTTCATTTATCAAATATATTCCATTTCTTGCATTAAAACATTCTATATGTATTATATCAGCGTTCTCTTTTCATTGATATCATAATTAGACTTATTAATTCATAGATATTTATTAAACTGGGGTTTTACTTTAATTTTATGAAATATATGGATATTAATTTATTTAACATACAGTGATTAATATTATTTTTTAACATGAAATTATTCAACTCCAAATACAAAATGTATTATGAGACCATGTATTATGAGTTATCTATATATACCAGCCAATGACTGGGTAGATTTTTAATAGTAAATATATATATGTTAACGCTATACTTAGGATATTAATCCAGTATAAGTGTGGGGATTGAATATTACCTCTATATTTTAATATCTTGAAATATATACATGATCAGATATTACTTTGCTGTGTCTCAGCTTTAGTGTCTGGCAGATTGCTCAACTGGACTTATCATCGATTAATGATATATGTTATTGATCAATGTGGTCATGAGCAGATTTATTTAAGTATATCACAACACATGCATAAATAATAATCTGACAGTTATGATAATTTAAATAATATCATTGTAATTTTGTCTGGGTGTTAAAATTTGTTAGATTTTCAATATATTGATTAAAGTTATTATACCTATATCTATTATTATCTCAGAAGACAGCCTTGTTATATAATTTAATAAATTGCTAAAATTAATTGTTCCACACTGGTTTTTTCATTTCAATTAGTATCTGTGATATATATGTAAGCACTTTTGAATGCTTCATTCATTTAAACATCTATTTTCAGAATTTCTTAAAACTCTGTAACAGTAATTCAGTCAAGAATTAACTTCTTGGATTGTCATATTGTTCATTCTAATCATGCTTTTATTGATCAGAAATTTTGCTACTATTTGTAACAATATATAATTTCTCATTATAAATATATAAAATGAATTTGAATCTTGATATATGACTTGATTTTTTGATTATATATATATATATTGCAAGTTATGTATTTATAAACTTTGGCAACAACAACAACAAAAAAAGGTTTGTTATTGAATAAAGGAACTTTACTTAATAACAAACTTGATGAAATTAGAAAGAAAGGGGGGAAAATGAGTGAAAAGTGAGCATTGTAATATAAAAGCATAAACATGGAAAATCCAAATAAGTGAAATTATAAGTAAAAAATAGAACAATATTGTGAAAATGAATGATAGATTAATTTAAATTATCATAACTGTCAGATTATTATTTATGCATGTGTTATGATATACTTAAATAAATCTGCTCATGACCACATTGATCAAAAACGTATATCATTAATCGATGATAAGTCCAGTTGAGCAATCTGCCAGACCCTAAAGCTGAGACACAGCAAAGTAATATCTTATCATGTATATATTTCAAGATATTAAAATATAGAGGTAATATTCAATCCCCACACTTATACTGGACTAATATCCTAAGTATAGCGTTAACATATATATATATTTACTATTAAAAATCTACCCAGTCATTGGCTGGTATATATAGATAACTCATAATACATGGTCTCATAATACATTTTGTATTTGGAGTTGAATAATTTCATGTTAAAAAATAGTATTAATCACTGTACGTTAAATAAATTAATATCCATATATTTCATAAAATTAAAGTAAAACCACAGTTTAATATCTATGAATTAATAAGTCTAATTTATATTAGTACCATATTTTTATTTTATCTTTTTTTATTCCAATAACTTTTCTTAATTCATAATTTCTAATTTTTTTCAAGATAGTAGCAAGAGAAAACTTTAAATATAACTAATTAATCTTTAAAAAGATTATCTTTAATTGCTAAATTTTATAGAACTTTATCAGAAAAAAATTAAATGCAAAAAAATTGCCAAATAAATTGACCTATATTTCAAATAATGAAAAATATGGGGGGAGGGGGGCAAAATGTTCAATAAGACATTACATTATTGTTATTATTTAATATTTACATTTAATAAATTGAAAAGTGAAGGAAGCTAGTCAGTAAATCTTTATTTTTTTATGATTATAAAAATGTCGATATAAAAATAAGTTTGATATACAGAATATTAATAATTTTTATTAGCCATTCATTAGACTAGAGATTATCCAACAATGAATAATATTTCTGTAGCATAATTTTCACTACACCACTCTCATGCAAGGTAGGAACTGGTATCTGTATGCCTTTAGCACCTTGTATAGGGATGTAATCATAAACATATGACCAAAGATGTGAAAAAGATCTGTCATGGAACATATGAAAAAGGTCCATGATCTTTTTCAGATGTCTTTGGTCATATGTTGATAATTACTTCCCTCCACAAGGTGTTGAAAGTGGATAGAAACCAGTCCCTATCTTGCATGAAAGTGGTGTAGTGAAAATTATACTACAGCAATATTAATTATTTGATATACAGAATGTATTGTAAATATGTATCTAATACTATAGATATTAAAATTAGTAGTCATTATATTTGTTTAAGTTTCAGTAATATATGAATGTTTTTAAAATATGCAAAAAGTATAATGAGATGATAAGAGATGTCGTTTTGATTTATTTCTGCATGATTACTTATTGTAGAAAAATTATTAAACAAGGGCATATTGTATCTATATAGCAATATTAAAGTAATTTTACTTAATCTTTTCAATTTGTTACTTTTTCTTTTTTTGAGCAATAATATAGATTTTGATCTTATGATTTAATCCTTGTATAAATTTAATGAAAAAAAAAATTTCAGAATTAGTGTATACTTTTATGATAAATATTGTTTTGTTTCTTAATCCAATTTTATTATTTTTTACCAAAAATTTCAACAATATGGGTTATATGTGAATCATAAATCTAATTAATTAGATTTATGATTTATTTATTTTGAGCTATAATAAAAATATAATTGAGAATGCTGATAATATTATTTCTATAAACAATTGTGAAATTTAAACATTTAAATTACCAATATTTGTCATTTTAATTCAAATTTTGAACATTATAAACAATTTTTTATCTAAAATTTAAATTAGTTTAAAGTCTGGGGCTCATCAAGGAAAATTAGTGAAGTTGAAAACTCATCGTTTATTATTAAAAAAATTGTGATAAAGATTTTTTCTTTAATAATAGGTTAGCTCCCGCAGTCACTTTCAAAAAAAATATAATTGAGCTACATAAGCCATAAATTGATTTTAACAATGACTGGAATTAGAGGAAGTTATCTTAAATTAGAAAAAAGAAAATAAGTGTGAGAGTACATGTGTTTAATACATTAAATGATATTATTACAAACCATGGGGGGTCTATTTGCTACCATTTCTGTTATTATTATGGATATTATTAATAGAAATTTCCCTAAATAAATTCTCAAATTAAATAATTTTAATATGCCATGTTTAAGATTTCCTGGAAACTGGAAAATTCCATTTTCTAATTATTGAAGACCTTTAACCATGTAAAAAGTGAGCCTAATTAGTTATATCTGGCTTATGCTGATTACTTACACCATTTACATATAGCATGACTGTACTGAGAAATATGTATTTTTTGTCGAAGAGTATTGTGTTTCATACAGAAAATAGATGGAAATCAATGGAGGAGAAAAATAATAAATGTTATATTTGTGTTGGTTAGTGATAAATTTTTCTAGCAGAATATTAACTTGAGGTTAATTGAGAATTGTCTTATAATGATCACGACAGTTTTTGTGAACTTGATTTCTAGCAAAACTTTTTTTTTGTAGTGTTGATATGTGAAATACATGTTCTCATGTATTATGCTACTGTTTTGAGAAAGCAGAATTATTTGGATGTTTTTCATTGGATTTATTATTAATTAAGCTTGCAATGCATATACTCAGATGCCAACTTTATAAATCAATGATTTCTAGCATTAGTACAATATTTTGCAGCAAAACTTTGCCCAGAAAGTAGAATCATGAGTGATTTTTTTAATTATAATATTTAATTAAGAGAAGAAGTATTTCTCAATTGTTTTGAGAAGTGAACTCCATGATGACTTCTTTGGTGCTATAATCTTTGCTATTAATTATGCCAATTGATCTAATGGTATGATATTATATATTTGTGGTTTGATAGTTGTGTGAAGATGACAGAGCATTAGCAACTGGAGTAATGTTTTTGCTGGGTGTGTTTAGTTTGGTTTCCATGGAGTATTTGCTAAATAATGCATTAAAAACTATGCTGGTATGTTTGACGAATGGAGAGTTGAAATTGACTATTTGCTATTATCATAAATTGTTATATCGATTTTAATCATGCAGAAATATTTAAATTATGAATTTCTGATCATTATAAATACCTCATTTGTCTTTTTCAACTAAATAGATTGATTGTATTTACAGTAATGAACTAATAATTAAAATTTTGGGATGTGATGTTATTATGTGTACAAGTTTCATAAAATCATTATTATAGAAAAAATTGCCACTTACACCATTAACCATGTTACTCATTGATTATATCTGCATGTATTATGCTGATATCAGTAGATGATATTTTTTAATTTATCTTAGCATATTCGTAAAGAATAACTTTATTACTTAAACAGATTAGTGGATAGTAGTTTGACATTCTAAGATTATTGTTTTACTTATTCACAAAATTTTATTAGTCAATAAGAATAATCCTTGCTTAATTTCTGTAGGAATAAAAGTTTACATATTTGCTATTTTCGAAACTTAAGAATATAATGAAAACTACTTCTATACATTTTTCAGAAAAATTTGATCCATATCCTATGCTGTTATAACCAATGTCCTCAGAGTAGTTTCAAGCTTATGGTTTTCATTAGTGAGGAGCTTTGAATCTTGGAACGGTGCACCTGGACCTTTAGGCTATAATGCACATTCCTTCCAGATGCTGTCATTTGGGTTATCAGCTCAAACTGAAAAATATAAATATTTTTAATCTAATATGAGTAGATTATATAGTTATATAAATCTGAAACCAGTTCACTTTCTACATATTATGGTATCCTTAGTTTTTTAATAACTATAGGCGCCTTTGTCCTGTGGCCAGGATTTGGTATAAATAAAATATCACATGATTCTGTTTCTTGACTTCAGTTTACATATTGTTTTAGCAGAATACTTTTTCATCATCTCTACACCACTCACTGTAAACTTTAAAAAGCAATGATAGTAGCCACATAAAAGTGCTTAATACATCCCTATCCTATGCTATTCTATCCAATATTCCCAGACTACTTTCAAGTTTATGCCCACATCAATAAGGAGCTTTGGATCTTGGAACAATGCACCTGGACCTTTAGGGTTTAATAAACCTTTTTTCTAGATGCTGAAACAACAATGTAGATTTTATTGCTTTATATTATGATGACTAATCCTGAAAGAAATGATTTTTCTCATGAACTAAATCTAGATTAGGGGTTATCAACTTTTTTTTTACCTACCACCCATATTTTCCTATATTTAATTTATTGCTTATGAAAATAATTATGCAAAAAAGGACTTAAAATAGTATATTAGTAGATATATAACAATATAAAGCGAGTAACATATTTATATCAATTTGAACTTGGAAAATATTATTTAATTTATTTAAGGCACAAACAATTCTAAAAAAATGTAAACTCCTGTTGCACATCTACAGTAATCTCTAGTGTTTCTTTTAACATTTGGAAAATACTCACTGCCTGTCTGAAGGCTTTAAATGCCCATTAGTGGGCGGTAGAAACCAGGTTAGTGATCGATGATCTAGATGAATGAGATCAGCAAACAAGTTTTCACACTCCTGCCATCTGTTTTCATGCTCAAGATAGCAGTCATCATATTCTCAATTGATCTTGAAGTTTTTACAGTGAGGTATATTATGCATGGATTCTGTTTTCTTCAACTTTATAAAAAGTATGCTTTGGCAATTTTTTGTATAATTATTTCTTTTCATTCTTGATGTAAAATATTAGATCTTTGGGACAACCTATGCTTATTGATTTTCTCTGTATAGCTGTTTTATATAATTATTCATTTAATCTTAGTAGATTGATTAAGTATTTGATGTATTAAGAATTTCCTTCTATGAACATAATTGAATTGCACAAAATTTAAATTAGTAAACATAACTAAAAAGAATGTTTATTTAATAGAAAATACTGTAATAATTATATATATATAACCATTAGAAACTAACCAGTAACCACCTAAACATTCCCAATAAAGATAGTAATCAATATTTCTCACTGCTGTCAAGGCAACCTTCTAACCTTTTAATAGCAAGAAAAGGTGAGAAGGTTGCCTTGACAGCAGTGAGAAATATTGATTACTATCTTTATTGTGAATGTTTAAGTGATTACTGGTGGTTTCTAATGGTTACATAATTATCCTATTTAAGCATTATTTCATTTATTATTTAAATATATGTATATACGTACATATATTTTATAATATTGTTTCATTTATATGATATTTATTTTTCAGAAAAGAGAAAAGTTGCCAAAAAAAAAAGGTAATTTGTTTATATATTTATATACTCTTCATATTTATATGTGTGTATACATATATCTCTTTAACAGTGTGGATTACCATAATGAATTTGTATATATTTGTTCCAGATAGAATTTACACAATAACTTCATTTTATGTGATGCAAAAATAAAATGAAATTGTTATATATCGAAGGCATGCTAAACATGAATAAAAGCTAAATTTAAAATATATAGACTACCTTTTCTGTATAAAATGTCCAGAACATTTATGCGAATATTACAATTATCCAGAAATGAGAGAGAGAAAAAATCTTTATTATTGAGTTATATCGTTAAAAACAAAAGAATTTAGACAGATTTTAATAATTAAAAAAAAAAATTTTTAATTTGTAAAGTTTTTCATTGTATATGTATTTATAATTACAAAATTTCTAATTTTTAAAGTTTACATTTCAGTATTGACTTGATATTCCTAATTAAATTATGAATAAATCATTGCATCATTTACTCATAATATTAACAATCATAATATGAAAATCCTTGTAAATATCATTTTTTATGCAGTGATCATGCGTACTTTTTTAACTTAGCAAATAAAAATAAAATAATAACCTGTGTAATAAATAATTTGTTTTCAAATGCTTATAAAAAATAACATTGATAAATTATAATTTGAAAGTAAAATACATATTGTTAATTGCTTGTATATCAATTTATTGGACAATTAGTCAGCATTATCGTCAATATATTTTTCCTGCAATTTTTTTCAAATTTTGTCTGTATCTGATCTTAAAATTTTTCCATTTTTTTCCTTTCATATGTTTAACTTGTTATAGTATAAACTTACATTGTATGTGTTTCTATGAAATTACTATTTATCAATCTTTCACAAGTTTATACCTAATACAGTCCTTGCAATATTCTTTCTCACAATGAAAGCTTGCAATTCCTTTTGTGACCCTTGAGTTGAATAACGGATAAGATATTCTCCTGACATGTAATTTCAAAGTCCAGTTCGTTTTATTTCACTAATTTCTAAAATGTCAGCATATAAGCAATCCATTTCTATATTGCTTATATCATATTCACATATTCTAGTTCCAGTACTGATCTACTTGCTACATCAGATTTTCTTTGTCCATACAAGATGTCATTGTTATCTAAATGATTACCCAAACTCAGATTATTGGAAAATATCCCTGAATTTTGAACAATAACATGTTAAGGGCCTTTAGGATTTGAGGAACTCATCTTCCAGCACTATAGGGTTATTCTGTTTTGGCATACTATCCTTGATTCATTATAGTATGCTGTAGTAGTATGTGATGGCTTTTTCATGCACAGTTTGAAATATTTTTGGTACAACTATAGCCATCTGTTACTTATACCTATTACTAATGTAGTTTTAAAAAACATAAATCTATAAAAAAAAAGCTAAACAGAAATAACATACTAAAGATAAAAAGAAAATTTAGATCCTTTTTCAAATTCAGTATAAATTTTAATATGAGATAAAAAATTATAATAAATAAATGGTTGTTTTACAATAGCGTGTTGAAACCGTCGGAGGGCGTTATTTCTATGCTAGCGCACAGAAATATGCTGTTTAGATGGCTGCCTCCGCCACTATCGAATGTTCTATTTCTAACATGTAAGCCTAGAAATAGTCCGTTGATACGGGGAGGGTACCGGCTGACTGTGTATTATTTCTATGCTAATGCACAGAAACATGAACATTTAGCCAATCTTGCCGCAGAAGCTATCGTGTCAGCTTACAGCTCAGATTTGGGCTAAGCATTTCGGACTAGCGATCATATTTCACTTTTGTTTACAGTATTGTCTGAAGGTGGCTGGAATTACGATTGTCAAAACTATTTTAATATTCATTAAGACCACCTCCCCCTTTATCTCGCATGTTTTAGGAAGGTCTACTAACAATTATCAGCAGAGTCTCATGCTTCCCTAGCCCCCATTTCCTGCTGAAAAAATGGGCCAAATGTAGTTAAAAGCACGCTTCCCGTCAAATCACGCTCTAAGTCACGTTTTGTGCAACAACAACTGCGAGCTGATTAATCGAATAGCTGAAAAAATAGGACAACTTGTTTTGCCGAATGTCAAAGAAAGAACAAGGATTCTTCTCTGACTGCTGGAACCGGCGGTGGTTTATCAAACAAAACACCTTGAAGCTGCATGCCTGCTGTGTTTTTTTTTTTTTTTTGCCTGAAGAGCCCAAAAAGTTGCTTTTAATTGCCGTATAGATTGATGTTTTTTGAGGGGGAATTACCGTCAAAACTTGGTCAATCTTCGAGTTGTTGGCATTCCGTTCTGTTAGCAATTGCAAACACCCTTCTCCCCCCTCTCCCAAAGTTGGACTTTGGCTTGTAAATGTTACTGTTAAATGGACAATAGATTTATTTATCAAAATAAAAACAAAACAAACCGAATAAAAAAAAGAAGAAGTAGTTGAATCGGCTGATTTTTTGGTTTGTTTGTCGTACAATACCGAACCGAAAATAGAAAAGGGTTTAATGAGAATTAAATCAAAACAAACAAAAAATCGGTTAACTACTTTTTAAAAATCATTGGTTTTAATCGATCCGTTTTTTTTTTTTTTTGGTTTTGGTTTTTTTTTGTTGTTTGGGGTAGCCAAAATAGATTTGATAGCCGCTGTACTTTTATTTTAAATGTGATAAACAACAACAAAAAAATATGTAGATGGTAAAAAAAAAAAAAAACCTGTCCCCTTTGAAAATATAAATAATGAAAAAAAGAATCAAAAGCCAAAAAAATGTACTTTTTTTGTTTATGCATTTGTTTATTTTTTTTTTTGTTTTGGTCGTGTTTAAACAAAAAATTTGATTTGATATTACTTTTATAAATGTGATAAACAAAAAAAAATAAAAAAACCAAAGCCAACAAAAAAAAAAGAAGAAAAGAAACCCGGCCCCGGCAACATTATATTTATCTTTGTTTACAAACCGAGCCCGCCCTCCGGCGGTTTCAACACGCTATTGTAAAACAACCAAATAAATTTAAAAAATTGTACTTAACTATGCTCATGTTTTCTAAACTCATATATAATAGCTATGATTAATTGAAAAAATTTAAAGTAAATTCAAGACTTTAAACTCATTTGAAACTATACCAAATTATTGAAGTTGAGATTTTCCAACTATTTATTTGAAAAGTTTCTGACTTATTATGCTTAACTTATCATTACCATTCAATAAAATAAATAAAATTGTGAAATATTCTCCTATATCCACAGTTTAACTAATTCACTGTTTGAAAAAAATATTCCGTCACTGCCTACAATGTGTGTATTCCAAATGGCACTGCATATCAAACTTAGTTTCTCATTGATGTGCAATGAACAGAAGTTAATTCTGTAACACTCATTTGATGTCCACAATATTTTATCATTTACTGTTTGAATCTAATGTATAACGTTTTAGTTTTAATTATTGTTCTTAGATGGCACTGTAATTTGAGTACAAAAGAGCTCTTGATCCTTGTGTTAGAAAGCAGATTCTTATTTTATATTACATCAATAATGGAGTCATTTTTTTTTTTATTATAAAATATGTATATATTTTTAAATATATGTTAATTTTATATTGTCTTTTTTTTAAGTGTATTTTTTATAAATATAATTTCACAAATTTACATAATTGGAGATATCAAATATTTTATATCAATTCTATTATTATCGATTTTTTGTTTATAAAGATTTTTTGGTTTTTTTGTAAAGATATTTTCATTATTTTTAATGATATTAATTAAAATTTTGCTATAAAATAATTTCTTTTATATTACAAATATTATTAATTGAAGTTCATATATATTATAATGGAATGCCCGATTGCCCTAATGATTGATAGCGACAAATGTAATAAAAAGCCCCAATTGGGATACCAAATGTAATAGAACATAGTAAATGTATAAATAGAAATGAAATCATTCCAATAATTGTGGGCTAACTGAAATGGACAATCTATTTCTACCATCACATATCTCAGGTTTTGATTAATTTTCGTTAAAGTATAAATATAACAAAATATAAATGAATCCAACCAATGAATATAAAATACAATGAACTAGGTTATGATGTTTAACTTTATTTGAACAAACTACTAATTTATAAAGTAATTGTTGACAAATTATCTATACTACAGAAAACATGTTACACATGAGTGAATGTGCTTTAGTCATTAATTATATTGTTACTTCAGCTAGCCATGTATAAAATAAACCTGGATACTAAAGAGCATTGACTAAGACATGTTAAGTGGTTAATTCTCAGGGTTAACTTAACTAACAATTTGATTATTTACTAAATATAGATTGGAAGCAAAGGGAATTTTGTTGGATCCAACCCATATTTACAAACAGAATTATATATGATTTAATATTCCAATTAATGATAGCATAAATGAATGAATAACCAAAACATGATATTACCATTTAGTTGATTGTGAATCTACCATATTAACTAATGACTCCTGCACTAAAAAGAGAACATAAAAATATTGATAAATTTTAAATGAAAACACAAAGTCATTTCTTATAAAACAAATGATATATGCTTTATTCTTAGATTGTGATTTGATCTTTTTAAATAGTAATAAATATGTGTAAGAACAAATATAAAATCAGTTGGCTTTTCAAATTTTTAATTTTGTTAAACATAAGTCAAACATAAATATTTATGAGCAATAAATATGAATTGAATTTTATGTTTGCATAAGAATCGTCCCTTAGTTTTATACATAAAACTGTAATAAAAAAATTATATAATATATATATATAAAGAAATTGGACAATGAGGGCATTCATATGCTAAATCAAAGGCTATCTACCAAAAGAGTTAAATAAAAAATAATAAAAAAAGAAATTTTAGTTTTTTAAATTTTTTTTTTTTTGTTTGCAAAATTTCATAAAGGAATAGCTTTCTCATTAAAGTGGCTTGCATTTTCTAATTTAATGTTATTTTTCTTCTCCATTTCATCAATAATTTGCATCATAAAAAAAATGAAGAATAATAATCTTATACTATTTTTTAAAAAAAAGGAAAGTGTAAATATATTAACTAAGTTTTTAGTTATTTCTATTTGTCCATTTATAAGAAAAAGGGGCAGGGGAGTATTCTTTTATTTATTAATAAAAATGACAATATATACATATATTTTAAAAAACTATTGTAAAATTGTTAATTATTATTTTTGTTGTTGTTTTAATTAATGTTGTATTTATATGTTGTAGTATTTTCAGTAGCTAATATGAGTATTGAATGTCTTTAGAGCAAGTTAACTTTATTTAAATATTCCAAATACATTCAACTGTTAGTAATAGTACACAGATTAGTATATGCAAAACGTTTCAAGAGGTATTGTTCTCCTCTCTTCTTCAGGTGTTGCTGGTCTGACCAGTGACACTACTAGCATGGGAATCAAATCTGGACCCTTAGAATTTTTGAATATTGAATTTTAAGGTACACTCTAACCAACTGAGCCATCCTGTGTGTTTTTTAAATAAAATTTTATCATGAAAATACATATATACTGTAGATAATGTGTCTGTTAAAAATGAATATTATAAATAGTTCTGTACTTTTCATGAATTTTGATATCCATACTTCTTGAATTGTAAGGGAATATTGCATTTCCATTTCGTTATCATTTTTATCCTTAGTTATAAGAATATAAATTTGTTATGTCTCAAATTAAATAATTCAAATCATTATTAGAGGTAAAGTTTCACAATTATTATTCTGGACATCTGATTAATGCATGTTTTGTCTTCAGTGTATTTCTAGATATTATAATTATTTTCATATATAAACAAGGATAATGATCAAATAGGCAAGGAGAAAAAAATTGAAATGTTTCTTAGTCTATGAATAAACTATCTAACAAACATAATTGTAAATAGTAATATGTTTGGTATTTGGGTCTTCACATAGTCAAGTTCTAAAAGAAGACAAGCTACAATGTATTGATATTAAGTAAAGAACTCAATATAGCAAATTAAGATGTGATTATTGTCATTAGGTAATGATTACTGATTGAAAAATATTAAAATAATTGATTCTATGATTAGGATTTCAGCAAATGGCAAATCTTGAGAGCTTGTCACCACTAGTTTGATCACTACTTTATTGGCCCTAAATATGATTTATTTCAATTAGAAACACAATTGTTGTACCACATTTAATAGATACATTGAATTTCCCCTTATTATTGTGATATTTTTGAATGTAATAATGGATTGCTCCAGTTCAGTTTCCCACCTTTTTAAACTGCAGTGTTCAGAATTTGAAAAAAAAACATATTATCAGACTGTAAACTGAATTACTTCATTTATATTAATTATTCTTTAAAAAAAATTTTTGCCTAAATATAAGCTATAGGAAAACCAGCAATAACTATCAGTTTTCATAAAAGAGAGAATATAATTATTAATCATATTATGAACCTTTCTTTGTTTCATAAAAATAGCTTTTTCACAAAAGCATCAAATGTGAATTTCCTAAATGACAATGGTCCATCTAAGAGGACACATTTAAGAGATCATTTGAAAATTTATTGAATTTAAGCAATGACATGAAAAAACTATTAATGGAAGTTTAAGATTATCTATTAACTTAATATTACTGAGACATTGAATTTATGCTTTTGACTGAAGTTTTAACATAATAGATTTTAGTTTCATATATTGATGATATTTTACTAACCACATAGACTACTAAATCTTTTGTGCTAATAGTTTAGGAATAATTGGTTTGTTAATTTTGATTTATTTTGTTATGTTTGCTATCCATTTTTACTTTTTAATTTATCAATGTTTAGATTGTAATATTCTTATATATTGCAATCTCTAATTTTAATTTTCTTTTATTTAAGTATTTGTGTGTGATTATTTTCAATCTTTTGCATTAGTCTTCATTTTATTTTATTCAGTAAATGCTTTTTCCACCTTATTTATTTCAATATTTCTAACTTTATTTACTCATCTTTTCCACACACATATATAATAAAAAATATTTGTTTTCTTATTTTTGCAGTATTTCGAAAGAAAAAATGATTTTTTTTATATGGTAGAAGGAAGAAGCAAAAAGCGATTATTGAAATAAATTTGTTTTACATAAGTAACTTATTTGTTGTTGTTGTTTTTTTTTTAACTTAATTATGTACACACTTTTGTTTTAAATCTGTACATGCAATGTTGTCATATAATTTTGCCATACAATATTTTATTTTATTAATTTATGGAATACTATTTGAAATATTAAAGAGAATGAAAATAAGTTTTTATTTTGTATGAAGTATTATTTATCTTCATAAATCAAAATAGTTTTTAACTTTTCTTATAACACTATAATTCAATAATCAACACATACATTGTGTATACTAAGAAAAGCTTATTTATTGGTTAGTTTTCGACTAACTTGTAGTCATAATCCTGTTTTTGTTTTAGCTAGTTTATAGTTTATGCATATAGATATATATTATGGTAAAGTTTGATATCAATAATATTTTATATTTGAATTTCAACTAGCGATATGCAACTGGTTTTATTTCATATATATATATATATACTCACTTAATTGAATTATACATAACTTGAAATAATAGACATCTAGTTTGTATACAATTTGATTTAATATCATCAAATCAATTTTCGTTCACAAATGAACCTTCTCAAGAGGCCATTTTTAAAATGAATTGTGACAAAAACATTCTACAGCTTTATGCACTCTCTAGCAGTCATCACTAGAAATAAGCCCGCGAAAAAATAAAAAATATTATTTTTATAAATTTATACATATGTATATATCTATTATACATTTTCTTATTTAACTTTTTCTATCTTATAACTACTATCTATTGTCAAACAAACAACTCCCCTCTTATACTATCAATACATATACATTTATATATATTATAGCTTCTTATTTTCTAATATTGACAATTTATGTCCCAATTTTATCAAACCATTGACCATATAAACTTTTTTCTACCTTTTAATTACTATTTATCAACCAACAAACAATTCCTGCCTTATACTATCAATACATATGTACATACCTATACATTCATATATATTACAGCTTCTAATTATCTATCAGTGACCATTTTTCTCCCAATTTTAACAAACTGTTGACTATATTAATGCATTTATCTATGTATTATTCGACTGATTAAGTGTTTATAAGTTTTTGACAACATTTTGGTCATAAGTGATTGGAAAATGACTATAAAAAATGATATATATATATATGAGTGTTTACATTATTGATGCAGAACATTTTATTGGGATCTCTGAAAATATATTAATATTGGTTTAATATTTTGCTGTTAGTTTTATTTTTTAAAAAAGATGTTCCTAACATGGGTAGAATGATTTTTATAATATAAAAATTGAATAAAATCGTTTAATTTTTTTTTGTAATTCATTTTTAAAAAAATACTAATAAGTCAAGTAGATGGTAACTTTAGAACTTGATTTTAACTATATACAAAAGAAAAAGCATCTATTAAACACAACTATTAAGTTAATTAATGTTGCTGATACTAATTGGGATAAGTCAGACATATTTGGCCAATCTTTAACAATTACTAATCAACATTGTTTGAAACAAATTACAAATTGAAAAACTATAACAAAATCTTTCACCTGGATAGATAATGTGATTATATAAATATAAGTTGGCAAACAAATAATATAGCAAATCATAATTACTTATTATTATAATCTATAATTTGAGAAATATAACTAAAATCATATGGCTGCACAAATAAAGTGATTTTATTATTATAGTAATGAATCCAGAAAATAAAATAAAAACACATTTGAACTGAAGAAATTTTGACACAGTGAATTTCTAATAGGTAAATTTTAATGATATTTTTTTAAAAAATCTAAATTTGAAGATGCTAGCAATTTCTGAAATATTATTTAAAGAAAAATATAAACATTAAAAGGAAATCGTTTATACATTTAAAAATTGTAACTAAAAATAAATGCAGTAGTTTATCAGCATAAATTTATTTGGAATAGATTTAACTATAAAAGACCTAGTACAGTGTGAGCAGTACTAATTTATGTTAGTGCATTTTTATAAAAAAAAAAATGAATTAGTAAGAAGGAAGTACTTATATAGATCATACAAATTTTGCATACAAGAGTGATGATGATATGTATTTAATACATTATACTTATATATTTAACACTTTAAATATTCTAAATTATGCATTTAAATTGTTGTTAACAAGGTTTCAAAACTACAGAAATCTCAGACTTGTTAATTAAAAATGTCAACTGATTAAAAATTTTTAGAAATGAATTCTTGATTGATTTAAAAATTCATTTCTTTTGGCCTAAGTGTTTGAGACATTTCTCTCTATATATATAGAAAAGTAAAAGACTATTGCTCTTTTACTGATAAAATTGTCCTATGCTATTCTTAGAGGACCTTCCAATTATCTATAACAACAGTGTTGCCAAGATTTAATCTTTAAACATGCAAATATACATATAGGAAATTTAGCGCTAAATGTATGCTGTAATGAGTAAATATTCAATTTTTATTTTAATAACAACTGTCCAATATAATTATTATCTTGTAAATCAATATACAAGTTTTGTTAAATAAGTATACTTTTTCTTGTTCATATAAAAGTAATATTCACATCATAATAATCTTTTGTGTATTTTGAATTGTAATAAAAATTCATACACCACAGATTACTTAATTTAATCTTATTCTAAAATGTTAATGTCCAAATTTCAATGAAGCCTATATGATAAGTAAAAGATGAATGTTTTAATTTATTTTTGCCATGATGTTTTATTAAATATTTAATTATTGGTTTAATACTAAGAAAAAAATTTTTTTTCATTTAGTTGCACAAAAGGTAAATTAACTTTATTAATAAATGTGTAGCACAGAAAATGTTCAAGATAGTAGAATAATTTCACACTGATTTTGTTTGTAATATTTTAGTGCTAACATAGTAACAATGTTAAATGTGATTTGAAACTAAATTTTCTAGTACAGCCTTTAAATTAATTATTTTATAATTATAGAAACAATATTTTAGTAATTACTATTTTATGTTATTCAATGTCACTCAAACCACATTAATAAACACATGCATTAATATAAGTCAAGTATTATAATTTTAAATAAATATAACGTTTATCAATTGTCTTTGATCAGTTATTTGACACCAGTTTATAATGTTTATTTTTAAACATGACTTAGTTTGAAATTCCTTCATAGCTTTTGTTGGATAGTTAGCTATGTAGCAGTGAGGGTATTAATCTCCATTTTAGAAAGTAATATATATATATAGATGTATATACAAACCAATCCTGTTAATATGTCTTCATTAGTTTTAATAGATGAGTCCTGATGGTTTTGAGCATTATTAAGAAGATAATATTCTTGAAACAAAATAACTATTTTAATGATGAAGTAATTTTAATGATTTTCAAAATTTAATTTTTTTCTATGTGAACAATATTAATATGTCCTTCCTAGAAATCCAGGGTAATTATACAATGACAAAGTATATTTTATGTACCCTGTCTTCGTTCTTATATGTATTTAAGATAAATAAGTTAAAAAACCTTAAAATTTTAACAATTAAAATTATTCTTTAGTTTAAGTTGATTAGATACTAAATATTATTGATGATTTATCAAGTAAAATACTATTTTAATTTATCAAGTAAAATACTATTTTAATTGAGTTTTCATGCCTATTTTCTATTTTGATTAGGGAAATTTTCTTTTTAAAAATAAAGCTTAACTAAATTTATTTAAAATGTTAGCACAACACATACTAAATTATATACATTTCTTCTCACATTCATATAATTGTGTATGTGTGTTATAGAAAAGAAGATTATTAATAAATAAAGATATAAAAATTGTATTAATGTAAATAAAGCATTAATTGAAATAAAAGATAATTTCAATAATTAAATCCAATTATAAATACCAAATCAATTTTATAACTTTTTTTCATAGTATTGATCTAATGAACACATACATCTATGTAAGCTTGAAGCATATAACTTTACTATTTAATTCTTTTTTATATATAATTTAAATGTATCTCAAATTTATAATGGTTAAAAACAATAATATTTACTGTTAATACTAATAAATGATTACAGGTCATATATAAAAAATATATTGATGATAATAAATCAAAAAGTAGCTGATGACATAAATGAAAAAACTGTAAGATACTTTTTAATTTATTTCTTATATTAGTTCCTTATCTTTGCTTTAGGATCATTAATTCACTATTATACTTCAGAACTATCCATTGAAAGGATAAGAAATCAAATGGATTCTAGAGTAGTATTATATCCACTTTACCAGACTAGTTTCTAGCTATTAGCCTTTATCAGTTATGATATATTGTTGGTCTATACTGTCGTAACTAAATAGTGAAAAGTGGTTACCATTAACATAAAACAGGTTATTCAAATAACTATTTTAAATAAAGGAGATTTATAATTGCTACATGCTACTCTTAATATATCATCAAGGTGAAAGTTTGTATATGTTTTTCACAAATTTCATTTGTTAATAGGATGATTAGCAAAGACACAATGATGTGAATAACAGCAACATTTGGCACATTTGTACAGTCTTGTATTTTTCAGACACTATTTTCCAAAATTTACTGTACCCTTTTCCGTTATTTAAAAATGACTTCCAAATTCGTGTCATTTTTGAGATTAAATTTGTCAAAAAACTTTGTAATAATCATATTCCAATGCAGAATTAAGTTACAATTTCTAAGTGCCAAGAATTCTATACAAGCAACAAATAATTCTAAATATTTTTTAAATCCTAAAATATCTTAAATTCCTTGTTTAAGACAGCTAAATAATTTGAAATTTGTATAGTTTTCTTGAAATGTCAATATTCATTCGTTTAGCTTTTGTTATGGTTGGAAAATTATACAGTATTTTTTTTTTATCTCCTCATAGTAGATGCTTAGACATGTCTATCATATTTAAAATTCTCTGTAAACTATTGTTTTGTTGTAAAAATAAAATAATTTATTGCCATAAAGAAAAAATGATTCGGAACTTTTTCTCTGCTTAGTGATTGCACCAAGGTATGTAAAAAAAAAAAATTCACACAAGTATTGTTCATTTCTTGCAAAAGATTTGAATTTTCTGTGTTTCAATTCTTGTGCTCAAATATAATTCACTATACTTATGATAATTTTCATCACAACAGCATTTAGTTTGACCATAGAGATAAATGCTGCAAGTTTTTTTTTTTTTTTGGGGGGGGGGGGTGATAAGAGATTTGTTAAATTGTGTTTTATTTTTGACAGGAAAATATTCTATTTCAGATCTGGTCATTGAAGGACATCCATTAGTGCACTCACAAAACAATTTTTTAATATTATTCTCCAGAAAAATACTAATATCAAGATAATCTGTGCCTCTTGTTTGATCTTTGATAGGAAGAAATTTCAAAAAAATCTTCATGAATTATACGCAGGATTTAACAAAAATGGGACTTTGTGATATTGATAAATTGTCAATACTAGAATCAAAAGCCAAAACAAAATATTTACAATTTTTCAAATCTGTGATGTGATCACAAATATGATTTTCAATATGTTTGTCTAATGCAGGTAGAATCCGAGATCTGCATTTTTATAATTTGTGATATTTGATTTTTATTGCTAAATTTATTAAATAATACATTGGAAGCATTGGTGAAACAGTCCATCACAATCTCTGCATTAATAAATTGTTTTATGTTTACCAAGTATGTAATAAACTTCATATGATACTCTTGTCACTATTGCATCTTGTGATATCATCACTAACATAACATTTTATTATTCCCATAAATTCTTGAAGAAAGTTAACTTATTAAAGACTTGTGAGAAAAAATGTCATTAAATGATTTGTGTTTCATTGGTATAATGACAAATATCATTTTTTTAATATAACACAGTAAATCAAGTTGCTGAACAAAGTTTATTTTGTATTACAAAATATTCTTCCCAATTGTCTTGAAATATTCTATTTTCGTTGGATGTTTTTCATTTGTATTTTAAAGATACTCCTACCATTGTGGGTAATTAACTTAGTTTGACATAAAACAATACATTTCAAAACAGAGAAATTTTCTGTGTTCTTTCCTGCGTAATTGGCCCTTAAAATTATAAGAAATGATATACTGTCATGTATCTGCATAATTACAACACATGACTACAGGTTCAATCGAAGTGCAGGTGGGGCATGTAGGTGCCACCTATGTCTATTTGACCATCAACTGATTTTTCCCACAAATACTCAAGATTTTAAAAAGATTAATGATTGTGTGTTTCAGACTGCACATAGAAGCTTGCAGGCCACAGGTTGAGAATGGCGACTTTAGATAGATACTGCTTATTATTCTAAATTACTCTTTACAAACTTCCACTGACTTTTTTAAAAATGTTTCCATAACTTCCTTAATGTATGTTAAATAGGTTTGGAAAATTGATTAGATTGAAGTATTTAATCTTTTCTCTTAACTTTTTTCACTCTTTACAGTGTATATGTTATACTTTTCAGTTCTCAAGAATATGTTTAATTCGTCTCTGATTTTTTAATAAACATATTTTTCCAACAATTTTAAACATTTATTCTTTTATTATTATTTTTTTAATCTTAAGATTATTTTATTCTTAAATTACTAAAGTTTTTGCACTATATAAAGCCTGACTTCAGACAAAATACAATTGTCTTTTGACTAGAATATTCCATTTCCAAGACTTTTTGAGTCAATAAAAAATTTACACACAATTATAAATATCTACATTTATACAAAGATTGCAGGGAAATGAGAAAGTCCTTCAAAAATAATCCTAACTAACTTATGAATTGGTAGAAATATTGAAAATATAACACAGTTTTCTAGTGTCAAAGTTTTTAGTTTTAGGATTTGTTAATAGAATTAATGTATAGAATACTAGAATCATGAATAAATTTAAAAAGTTGAAGAATTTTTTATTAGAAACAAAAATGTTAAATATTATGTAAGGATGCAATACAGAAAGCATACCAATAGCTCAAACAAGCTCTTAATTAATAAGTGTGATATTTTTGTAACTACAAGCTTATAAAAGTAATGTCACGTTATATAGGACTTGCTTTATTAATTATTATTATATAAGGATTTTGTCAAATGAGATGGATAGATTGTGAAAATTTGTTTGAATTTTCTGACTCTGTTCTTGTGCTCAGATAAAGTTCACTATATCTATGACAGTTTTCATCACAACAATATGTTGTTACAAAAGTAAGAGATGGTTATATATATATTGATATAGCAGATAGATTGGTTGCTGGTGATGAAGCTGAATCTGTTGTGAGGATCTTTTGATTATGAATATTTGTGCTTAAGCAATGAAAATAAAAATGACAGTGAATGCAAAAAATAATTGTACAATGATACTGTTGAAATAAAATGATGTGATGTCTCTTGGAATATAAAATTGTAGACTTTGCATTGAGATTAAAAATTAAGAGAAATGAAAAGTTAATGATTTTTGTAGAGAAAGTACAGCAGAAAAATAATAAGCACATTGTTTAAAAATCACAAAAGATTTACAAGAAATCTCAAATTATAAGAAAGATTATGTATTAGTTTAGAACAACATCAAAAGTGTACACACACATTCCACAGTCATATAGATTCAGATTAAAATATAGTTCTAAAAGCATAATGAGTTATAATAAAAACAATTTTTAGATAGAAAAATAAATAAAAATTATACAGTAATATAAATTGAATAAAAGATTGGATATATTTAAGAATAATCTAAAGAAAACTATAGTACAGTATATGATAAATTAAAAAAGCTTTGATTTAACAAGAAAAGTGTTAATAAAATGAAAGAAGGAATTCTAGAAAGGTATTTTTGAGTGGGAAAATGGTATCACAGAAGTATATTACAACTGAATCAAAGAATGATGAATTATCTGTCAAGAGATTAGATATAATAAAAGATTTAAGTTATATAAATGATTTGCATGATAGGAATAAGGTTTTTATCTACATAAATAATAAAAAAGTGAGGTACATAAATATGAAACGTTATATGACAATAAAAGATGGGTTGATAATAGCAGTATCAAATAAAGTGATAAAATTTCATTTTAAATTGCAAACAGGAAATTAGTGGCTGTATATTTTTTTTTGTTCAATGCAATAAAATATGAGAAATTTAACACAATTATTGACAGAGTGGTACCTGATTTATATTCCATTAAACAATTTACAAATTATCCTTAAGTAGTATTTTTCAGATATATGATTTGTTTTAATTATAATAGATGAAAACCATAAGGCCAGATTTATAAACTACTTTTGTGAATTATAGATTAAAAATACAGTGGTTGAAACTTCATGACCACATTCTGGACTGCTCACTAACATGTATGGCATTACTTTTATATCTGAGTTAATGACTAAGAAACGGTCTTACTTCTCAGTTGCCTGATAATTTTTAACTGAAACAAGTTTTTTTTTTAAAAAAATAAGGATAACTATGTATTGAAGACAATGAATATATGTGTGAATGATCTTCTTTAAAATATATTTCTAATTATGACAGCCAAAAGTAAATTATAGCTCTTATTTCCAAGAGTCAGAAAGTGATCAGCCAAAGCATTAGTTGTTGAAATCTTTTGATTGCAAATTCAGACTAACATTCACTGATGATCTTATTTTGCTTTTAACAACTATATTTTAAAGTAAAAGAAGTTTATATAAATTGGAAGATTGTCTAATATTAAATGAGATATTGGATTTTGTGAAGTTAGAAGAAAAGATGAGAATTGATTTGAAAAACTGGTATATACTTTACTATAAAGGGAGTGGGAGTTATTATGTAAAAATAACATTGTGGAGATTTATGGTATCAGACATGGCAAAATTAGTTATTCAATTTAATGAAAGATATCAAATGCAGATAATTCAAGTTTATGCCCCAATAAGTTATTGTAACGAAAAAGGAGAAAAATTTTATATGAATGTGTACATTCTTTTGATCAGACTAAACATTTTGAAACTGTGATGGGAGATTTTAATGACAAAATTGGAAAATCATCAGATGAAAATACTGTGGATAAGTTTGGTTGAATGATAGAAATGAAGGAGGACATAAACTTGTGGAGTTTGCAGAAAAATAATTGTATATTATAAATTCTTTGATAAAAAATGTATGGTAATTGCAACACATAAAGGTACAGCAAAATTGAATTATATTTTGACTAATAGAAAATATAAGCATTATTAAAAGGTATATAGAAGAGAAGGCTTTGATAGAATGAATTAGATTTTGTTAATAATTTGCTTAGATCTCTTGTCTAATATTTATTTAAATATAGAGGATTTGAACTCAGACTTTCAAGCAACCTTCAACTATTCATACTACCGATACACATGACCACACACATGTAGAAAAAATAAATAATCACCAATATATGTATTTCATACTGAATGAGTAGAGCTGGTCTAGATTATCATCTCCCACACACATATATAATCAGTGCTCAGTTTATATTATGATAGCAAATCTTTATACTTTAATGGACAGGCTTCAATCTACTCCAACTCTTCAGCCATCCATACCATTGAAAATCTGATGATGGAATGTCCAAATTCCATGCTGATGCCAATATTGTTATGCCCATGTTGACCTCGAGTCACTCTGACTCCTCATAAATAGGACAGTATCCATTTAAATACATAGAAGAAGGATGGGCAGAATGCTAATGTGAAAGATTTGAAATACAAGCACTCATATCTAGAAACATAATTGTAAATATAGGGGATTTGAACTCAGACTTTCAAGAAAATTTCAACTATTCACACAATTTCATACTACCAATACACATGTAGAAAATAGAAATAATCACCTATATGTGTATTTCATGCTGAACCAGCACTCATTAGTTGGTCCAGATTATCATCTCCCACACATATATATAGTAAGTGCTCAGTTTATATTAAGATAGCAAATCTTTATACTTTAATGGACAGGCTTCAATTTACTCCAACTCTTCAGCCATCCATACCAGTGAAAATCTGATGATAGACTGTCCATCCTTCTATGTATTTAAATGGATATTGTCCTATACATGAGGGGTCAGAGTGACTTGAGGTCAACATTGGCATAACAACAATATTGGCATCATCATGGAATTTGGACATTCTATCATCAGATTTTCAATGGTATAGATCGCTGAAGAGTTGGAATAGATTGAAGCTTGTCTATTAAAATATAAAGATTTTCTATCTTAATATAAATTGAACACTGATTATATAGGGGAGATGATAATCTGGACCAACTGATGAATGCTGGTTCAGCACGAAATATGTATATTGGTGATTATCTTTTCTACGTGTGTGTGGTCATGTGTATCGCTAGTATGAGATAGTGTGGATAGTTGAAGGTTGCTTGAAAGTCTGGGTTCAAATCCCCTATATTTACAATTATGTTCCAGGTATAAGAATGCCTGTATTTCAAATCTTAAATGATTTTAATGAATATAGTTTTGATAACAGTGGAATTAGTGTTGGAAGTAGAAAAGTTCACACCATCTGTTTTGAGAATGAGATTAATAAATTGTTAATTATTACTGATAGAATTTGCAAAGAAAATCAATAAAAAAAATTTAAGTCTAAAACATTATAAGAGAAAGTGATGAAGATTAGGCAGAAAGTTTTAAAACTGTTAACGGCTTTTAAATGTTTAATTTGGAAGTCTAATTATAGAAATAATGAGAATTGTAACAACACAAACCTTTAAGAAATACAAAAAAGAAAAGTTATATTGGGATCTATAATAAATAAAATTAAAAGCGTGTGAAGCACTTGAAAGAGAAGCTATAAAGAGTGCAAAAATATTAAACGCTATTGAGATATGTTGAAGTTTGTATTAAGGAACGGAGATATTTTACTTTATATGTAGAAGAGATTTCTACTATTAGGGAGAAAAAAGATACGCGAAAAGTTTAGAGATTTTGAGTTTTGTTGAAAAATTGAAAGAACAGAGTTTGAACTTTTGAAGAAGTTATAAAGTGAACGAGAAACTGGATTGAATATATATTATAAAAAATTAAATTTCGAAGTATATGCTGAATGTGCAGAAAGTAAAAAAAAAAAAGAAGTATGAGGGAAGGGAAGTAGAAAAGTTAAAAAAATAAGTTAGAAATTACGTCAGAAAAGCTTAAAGAAAGAGGTATGAGTAGGACCAGACTTTTTTTTTGGCAGATAATTAATGCTAGTTCAACTCATTGTTTATTAACAAATAAATAAGACGGGTAATATTTATAAAGATGCATCCAAAAGCTTAGAAATGTATATAAATATGCAGACGCATTTTATCTAAAAGAAAAAAAAGATTAGATTTATTTATCACTTTCCCATCTTCCGCTCCTTTTTTAATATACTGCTATTTTATTTTTTATATATCTACGCAATCTCAGTTTTGCAAATATTTTCTAGAACATTTAAAATAATAAAGAAAATAAAAGATTGCGTTTTTATTATTCTCTTTTCCATTTTTTTTTTTTTTATTATTTAATCCTCAACTTTGTTTTTGCAATTGTCAATAATTGGATTAGTTTTGATTTTTTAACGTCTAATGTGTAAGAATAGACAAATTTACTCCGAGGGAATCATAAATGTAGTTTTAAGTTTAATTTCAGCTATAACTTTTTTTTTTTATTTAGTAATATGCTTTACTCATAAAGTGACATAAAATTGTGTTACAATTTCACTTTTGAAGTTTTGACAACGCATGAAAAATGATGAGCGGGGGATAATAAGACTTCACTGATCTGAGTGATGCAAATAACACCACCACTATCATTAAAAAGAAATAAGTCTATAAACAAAAAAGAAAGAAAGAAAGGCCATGCACCCTTAGAAAAAGCATATTTCACAACTATATTTTGATTGCTTGGAGCAGAGTGTCATAGTATGGATGAACCGTATGCAACCACTAAAAGCATTCATATTTCAAATCATAGTGAAGTAAGTCAAGTACCTACCTAAAATTAAGACCACTTCCAAAAAATTAATTTAGGTGGCACATTAGTCACTATAAAAGTTGCTGCTGATACTGTTGTCAAACATCAGGGGTTATTATTCGCTAGCCCCCTAGTTCTTTAAATCAGTATAGCTTTCTATAGAATTAAAATAGATTGCTTCCATTTCCATCCGCCTTATCAATAAAATAGCACATTTATGCATAGTTTCACTTTAATCCAAAAATACAAGTAAATGAATTGATTTTTTTTATTGATTTATGTTACTTTAATAATAATAGTATAAACTATTTACCGAAAAGAAAAATATTATAAAAATAAGACATATATTGTTAAGTATATATGTTTGAATGTAAGAGTGAAATATTGGGAAATCTCCAGTTACCAAAGGCACATAGGTACGACATATGTTGTGTTGATATCTAGTCATCATTTTCAACCATTATCGATCCACTAACAGGAAGGGGGTCTTTCCAAGTTCAATCCATCTTTTCTCATCTCTAGCTCTCTTCTCCATATCACACCAGCACACTTTTTTATTTCATCCATCCATCCATCTCAAATGTGATCTCTTACTAGGTCTTACAATCTCTTGGAATCCAGTTTAAGATTTCAACTGTCCATCTATTATCTCTTTTAGCAATATGTCAACTCCACTTCAGACTCTTCATTTTTTCAGTGATGTCAGTAACACCTGTTATTCTCTCATTCTTGTATTTAGTTTTTGATATCTTCCTCTTAACATACATCTCTCCATACTTCATTAAGTGAACTGAAGTCTTTGCATTACTCTTTCATTAAGTGTCCAAGACTCAGATTTATAAATAAGAACTGGTAAAACACTTTTATTAAAAACCTTCCTTTTCAACATAGATATATTTCCTTTTAATATTAAGTTATTTTTACCAAAAGCACTCCAAACAAGTTTAATTCTATAATTAATTTCATCCATTACATTTCCATCTGTAGTAATAATCTGAACAACATATTTGTAGTTATTAACGTTTTCCAATTCAACATTGTCAATCTTTATTTTATTCCTTTGAGAAAAATTTATTGAATATTACTTTAGACTTTTTAACATTTACCTTTAATCCTATTTTCTTATTGTCATCTGATTACTTGTGCAACATTTCCTGGAGCTCTAAATCATTATTTGCAAAACAACTACATCATCTGCTAAATCTAAACGACTTAAATAATCTCTATTTACTTTTAATTCCCTTAGCATATTTTAATTTACAAATACTTTTTGTAAAACTGCTGTAAAAACTTTTGGAGATATGGAGTCATCCTGTCATACACTCTTCTTAATATTAATCTTTTTAGTATTATTCTGTAATCTAATTGTTGTTGTTGCATTTTTATAAATATTCTTCAGAATATGACAATATCTTGGGTCTTTACCATGATGATCCAATGATTCATTCACTGAAGAAATGATTATAGGATCAAATGTGTTTTCATAACCTACAAATCCAAAGCATAATGGCAATTCATATTCATTGGTCCTTTCTATACTTCTCTCAATACTATACTAAAACCACTTTTAAATTTTGTATAGAACTGATAAAAGACTGATATAAGAGAATTTAGGTATAAAAATAAGATGACTGCTCTTTTCAAAGTCTCACCCCACAATAAATTTTAAAAGTTTTATAAAAATCATCTTATTTAAAAATTTCTGCCTGGTCAAAGAAAGGAGATACATATTGGTTCTTATGATAGTATTCATAATAAGAATTAAATACTAAGCATTATTGATATAATTTAAAGTTAAGAATAAAGTTTAAATGATCCATGAACTTAAAATATATATAATCGTAATTTAAAAAATGTTGGAATGTTTATTTATTTTTATTGATATTATTATTTATTCATCTTCTTGTTTTAATTTAACAGTTTCATCTTTTACCATTTGGTCTTTTATTTTAATCTATTCTTGTTCCATTTCTATTTTTCCAATGGCTTTAATTCACATCTTTAATATTTTGATTTATCTGACTATCCATCTTTAGGACCATTTGTCTCATCTTTTTTTTTTTTTTTTTGCCCTTCTTCTAGATTTTGTTCTAATTTTTTGATCAAAATGTTGGTATCATTAATTTTATGTGTTTGTATCCATTTTCTATCATCTGAGCCATATGTTTACATGAATTTTGTACCCATTGATTCATTTGCTTTTGCTCAGATCATCTCTTTTTGTTCCCAAGTTTCTTTTCAATATTTTGGTCTATTTTCTCACTCTGACTTTTTTAACTTTCTATATTGTTTTCTAATTGATTTGGTTTGTTCATCATTTGTTCTGATTGCTTATACTTTTCTGCATTTTCTGAGTCATATGTTTATATAAATTTTTTAGCTTTTGATTTATTTGTTCAAACTTCAAGTTCATTTGATCATAATAATTATACAATTTGCTCATCATTTGCATCATTTCTGCTTCCGCAAATGATGCAGCTTTCTCTTTAGATGTTTTACATTTTCACTACGTAATTTCTTTTACCTGATTTGAAGATTTTCTTTTCTTTGCGATAAACTCATTATTATCAATATATTTATAACTGGATTCATCACCGACTGCATTATATCATTTCCTGGATCATTTTGAAACCTGACAAGTACTCGATACCATTTTTTCTTCACAATTTCAACCTTGTTTACATTTTTTGTTTTTATAATATAATTACAATACATAGAAAAAAATGATTGTCTGGACAACCATGCCATTTATCTTACTCAGACAAATAGGTGATTATAATATTAATTTGATCTAAGTCCTGCCATGAATGGCCAAATATTTACAAATAAAATATTTCTTTCCAATGAAATGAACATAAAATTATACAGAAGTATAATTTTATATATGGGTAGATATACAGACTAGACAATATTACATACAAAGAAGTTAACACACTAAATAAATCAATAACAAAACAATAATTTCTTACAAAATATTATAATTATCAGACCGGTATAATTTTTTTTTTTTCAATAAAACCATTTTTTCCATCTTTCCCCCCCCCTCTTTTCTTTCTTTTTTAGTTCATATGCATTGGTGGAAAACAATAGTTATTTATAAAGTGCCCAAGGTTTATTTGGATTAATTTTAAAACCTTAATATTTCAATTATATCTTACAATACAACTTTTTATGAATGAGCATATTTGCCACAGAGTAAATCCCTAGTTTTTAATACATACCAAATATAATTATATGCATAGCTGACCTTCATAAATATAGTTACACACATATATCTAATATCAGATAATTTTAACCAATACATCTTTCTTATCAAGATAGCTCAAAGGAGTGGTCAGTTTAGATCCAAATCCTCATTTAATAAACTAATTATGTGAGGTGGTTCTTTGAATGTGGCCCAACTTACTGTTAATGCTCCCTAATTAACTAAAATAGTCCTTTGGATCTGACCCCAAATATGCAGTACAATACCATAAATCTATCATATGGATATAGTGAAATACTAAATCATTTAACAGTGATCTAACAATTGCATTTACATAATAAGTTCAACATAGATAAAATCTAATAGCAATTAATACAAAGGTGTATATATATATATATGTACAAATGAACTCGATCAAATTTCAAAATAAACCTTTAACTTAAAATACCACTAATTATATTACATCTTTTTTTTCATTTGGATGCCTTAACTCTTTTACAATTTTGCACATTTGTTTTAAATGAATTATTCATCTGACAATTTCATTTTAAAAAGAACTCTTTAAAAAAAATACTAACAAATTATAATATATATATAGTAAATACACAAAATGATTTTCTTTTTTATATATACAAATCTTTTTTTAAAATTTCAGTTGCTTTAAAACTCAATCAACTTTTTTATATTTTAAAAAATTTCACTTCCTGATTTAACTAATCAATAATATAAAGTACAATATGTTAAAATTAAATATATAATAGTTAATATGTTAGAATAACAGTCTAAACAGTTTTTTAACTTACAAAACAAAAATTCTACAGCCAGACTACAATTTCTCCCACAGTGGTAAATACTAATTGATTTCATTTGCAAGAACATAATATCCTATAGCAATCTCATGTGATTGAAATTTGAAGTTCAAGCATTGATTTTTCATTTAAATTAGAGATTTGTTCAAAAAGTAGCACAGTCAATTTCAGAGATCCAGGGTAGGTTTCAGCAGTCAATAGTTTTTCCTTTTTTCTACTCAGTGATCATAATGAATGTTCAATATAGCTTCAATAAAGTGTGAATACTGATTCCAAATTTAAGAAAAATTGACTTTACATAAGCTTTACTTCTTGTTTTTGAACACCTCAATCTTGTTTCTTATAGGCTTTGATAATTTCATTTTGATACCTTTAATATATTTTGACACCCTTATAACCAGATTTTATTTTAATAGTAAGAATTTCAAAAACATTTTCATTATTTAATTGATTAAACTTGCAAAACACTATAATTATTGAATTGCCTGAATTTTTCCCTTGGTTTTGAATCTCATATCAAAATATGTTTTTTTTAATTTTATTTACGTATTTGAAAGTTATTTTGCAAAACATTCCATACATTCTTTGATAACAGAAAGTTT
This sequence comes from Epiperipatus broadwayi, assembly GCA_028023455.1. Taxonomy (NCBI): domain Eukaryota; kingdom Metazoa; phylum Onychophora; class Udeonychophora; order Euonychophora; family Peripatidae; genus Epiperipatus; species Epiperipatus broadwayi. Next base: position 1,705,086 of record JAQFVV010006255.1, read on the forward strand.
TAACATTATATAATTTACAAGTTTCTCTTAAAGGTCAATATTTTTAACAAACCTATTACATTATTTAATATTATTTTAATATGACATTTAATAATTTATCTACTTTATTTTAAACTATTTATTCTATTTTTCTGAATATTATATTTATTAGCATTCCTCCTACCTGTTCATAACCATGTGGAAGACCACATGGCTAACACTGAAATGAATGACTATTCATTTCAATATATAAATGCAATAAAAAAATAAAGCTTTTTTAAGGATATAATTTAAAAATTATAATAAAATTGAAGTTGTTTTTTATATGAACAAAAAATGTGAATTATAATTTACCTAGATATAAAGAAATAATAGTACTATTGCTAGGTAAGTCTAGATAACCAAGATGGAGGTCAGTTAAATTGAAACATCATGAGGATGATTAGCATTTTTCCAATGGCATACATTGATTGACTATAAAAAAATAAGTGTTTAACAATATTATTAATTTCAAATACATATGATCATTTCATTATAAAAATATTAATCATAGATATCTGCTTAGATATGTAAATATATGTAGGTGCATGTATATAATAGAAAGGTGTATTTTTTATGCCATGTTTTAATTTAAAAAGTTATACTAAAATTGAATTTGTTTTTATTTGAAATCAGAAATGACTTTGAATGGTAGTTTACAGCATTAATTTTTTAAAATAAATTATTTTAGAATATAGTAGTAATCCATATTTTTTTATTTCTATTTTCAAAAGTTTACTCATTTTTTTTCTCTTGTATAGGACTATCTCAATATCAAAATATTAGATGACTTTAATATAAAAATATGTGCAGATGGTTCAGTAGAAAACTTGTTTTTTTTTAGAGCAAAAGTTCCCGATTCAATTTCTGATTGCAGATAATGAAAAAAAAAAAGAATGAGGGAAGAAATTTTACACCTTCATTGATTATTGAAAAATGCTAATAAAACGATGAGATTTTGAATCTCTCATAGTTGATCAAAAGCTAGAACATGTCAGAATATTGACCTTGTGTGCCTGACTTTTATTTTACATTTTCACTGGTTAATGTTATTTATATTTTTCTCCAAGGATTGCAACTCTTCATTTCAAATGCTTAAAATCATATATGCAGAAGTAATTACTATCTAGTATGCAATAGAATAATCTTAATAATTATTAAAATTGTAAAATATGCTCATAGAGGTTATTAAAATTGCATTATATACTTAATATCTAGGAAAGAAAGTAAAATTTGTTTTTATATTCAAGCATTTATAAAGATTTAGAATGTTTTTTCTAACCTATAAAAATAGGAATTTAAAAAATCAGTGAACGAATATCCCCCCCCAGACATTAAAACACCAAGATATAATGGCCAACTTTGAATATGTTTTGAACATGTTTAAGGGTAATTACAGAATGAAATAATGAATTTTTTTTTTTTTTAAAAAAAAGCAATTCAGTTTATTAAAAATCAAAATGCAAGGATTTATTATTGCTCATGTCTGTCTGTATTACCCATAAATTTATATTAATGAATTAATAGTCGATATTTTTATATTATCACTGCATATGTCATAGCCAGAAGCATTATTTGTCTTTCGTTCCCTCATTGATCTGTAGTAAATAATAACGATCTCTTTATAATCAATTATTCAATATTTGAGTAGTCAATGGATGATTATTGATCTGGTAAAATGCACTAGCATTTAGAATCAATTGTTTAGCCAATGCTGCCATGGTTGGCTCTAAAGTGGAATAAAAATAAAGAGCTACTCAATATAAATGTATGTATATACACGTATATATTGTCCTCTTTTTAGTGACAAATTGAAGAGCTCGGGTGATTGGACGCTATGATGAAACTATAACAATTATTATTGTTGGTAATTAGCTACGTAGTTAGCTCTGGATATAATTTATTTAATTAGATATGTTTTTAACTAATAATTCATTGTAGGAGGAAACATATCTGACAAATATTACATCGATATTTTATTTAAACTGAATCAGCATGCAATCTTAGATTTTATAGAAAACAAAAACAATTTCTATTTATTAATCAAAGTTTAACTAACTCATACAATATATCCACGTACTGTATATTTTCACATGTTCACTGAGAGATATATCTTCACATTTTTACACGCACACATCTATCTATTGGTATACAATTAATGATTCACACTTGGTGTGTGGCAGTCTACTTTTAAGTTTAATTACGGATAATTTACACAGTTAAATAAACCGTGGATAGAATCTTCTACTTCACACGTTGGTCAGAATTGAACTTGACATTTAGTTTAATTTCTTGTTTCTCAAAATCACTTTTTTGCAGGGTCACTGCAATGTAAATGATGAGATGTCATAGTTGATATTTGTCCCCTAGGAAATATGAACCATTTTCTAGCTTTAGCCCCTGTGCAGGCTTTCATTTCACTAAAATCAACCTCATATTTTAGAACTGATGAGTTTCTTTCTTTTCTTTTTTTTTTTTTAATCGGTAGCTAAATGTTTGTGATAATGGCTGAGTGCTTGTGAAAGAATTGAATGACATATTCATCCATCATAAAAAAAATAACTTAATTAAGAAAACATAACACTTTGGAAGATTTCATTCTTATAATAAGAATAATGCTTTTATATAAACTAAAAGCGAAATTGTGATATTTGGTAGACAAGTATTTTCTATTTTAAATTTTGTCAGCTCTACATTAAAAAAAATATGTGAAACTTTAATTATACATGCCTTTAAATATATATGAGACTCAAATTATAAATAATTATTAAATAACTGAATATTGTTTTTTTCGATTGTTCTTTAGTTTTTTATATAGAGTTATAATCGAAATGTTTTGCCGGGGTGATGATCTTGTGATACTTGAGCAACAAACGAAAGATAAGATTTTTTTTTCTCTCATGTGTCATAGCATCAGCCGGGAAGCGAACCCGCAACCCGGGACAACTGCCTGTAAAGCAGCTATCGCTGATGTCTCGACCACCAATGCTTGACAACGAAAGATAAGATTTAATACGGGAAATTTCAGCTATCGAATAATTCACACTATTATTGCACTAAAATGTACAGAGCAGTCAAGCATTGGTGGTCGAGAGGTCAGCACAGCAGCCCTACAAGCAGTTGTCCCGGGTTAGCGGGTTCGCTTCCCGGCTGATGCTATGACACATGAAAAGAAAAAAAAATGTACAGAGCAATAAAATTTCTTCATTTCAGGTTTTAAAAAGAATATCAAGGGAAATGTTCAAAGCTAAAAAAAAAATGCGAATAAGATTAAAACTTTTGAAGCGTATTATAATGCGCACTGTTTAACATACCAAAAATAAAATAGCGTTGTGGTATACAAATCAATAAGATTGAAACAATAGATAAAATTGATTATTATCAAAGTTTATTAAACAATTGAGAGAGATATAAGAATCAATAGGCTTTGTAAAAGTTATGTAGTTTGCTATGCAACATGTTAAATGAGTAATGAATATGCAAATCTCATATTCAGAGATTTTGTTGCAATGCTAACAACGACATATTTATGCAAAGTATGACTTTAGCCTTATATATAACTGTTTGGCTGTGCATTAATTTGCAGCAAAAAATAATTAGAAAAGCTTGGTAACAAAAGATATGTTTCAGGAGGCACTAACAACCACTGTAAAGAAATTAGTCAAACAGACATCAATTTGGACAGACTAAATTATGCCAGACATTGGAGAACCCACAATCTATTGAAGAAATTTTTTTATTTGTAACATTAATGACAACAGATATTCTCACCATCAATTAGAGATCTGACTTCTAAGAACCTTTTCATTGGCTCTTATTTGTCTTCATTTGATGAGATTGAGGGATGTGAAATAATAATAAAACTAAACATAACATTATCACCATAATCATGTTCAATGATGAATCATAATTTTCATTAATGATTATAGATTCATATCATGGGACCACAGTTATTTACATTGCACTTCTTTTCTCTCTGGTAAACATTATCAGCATAGCAGCAGCTCTATAGTATGTAACTAAAATTTTACAATCTGTTTTATTACCTTTTTTGAATGGTAATCTGTGTTGATATCTTTTTAGTAGCATAAACACTATCAAATATTACCGATATCTTTTGACAATCTCTAATAAAATACAAGTGTTTTCATTGACCATCATTAACTCTGTAATCTGTCACAATTGATTATATATAATATCTCATTGGATGATGTCTGCAAGTATCTTCTAAACTTTTCATAATATTGAAGCATTTAAAAAGATAGAAAAACAAAGTGATACCCAAGGATCTGGCTGCAATGTTATGATTTTTGGCTTCTTATTTCTTTAACTATATGTATTGTCTTCAATATTATATATTCTTCACATATTGTTTTATATGTCTGATAAGTTTAACCTCACTTCTTTTGATTATTTAAATAGATTGGGCTTATGATGGCACTTCTGCAATCTTAGAAACATGTATATGTAATTTGCTAAATATCAGCCTTTTATAGCTACTGTACATGCGCTTTAATGAGTGTTAAATAATAAATGAATACTTTTCAGTGCCCATACAAGATATAGCATTTAAGAAAGAATAAAAGGCTATAAAAGGCTGATATTTAGCAAATTACAATTATAAACATCGCGCTATATAAATAGATGCTTGTTTAACATGTATATGATAAATTTTAAATATCAAATCACTTACCCAAACATTAAATAATATCACCTATGCCTCCTATGAATAAATACATAAAAGTCTGAATCTCAAACAACCAGTCCAAAAGTTATTTCTTTAACTGTAAGATGTAATGATGAAATATAAACTTTTCAAACAAAGAGTGTAAAATTTAAGTTAGTAATAATAAAAATATATTAATTTATTAAGTGCAAGAAGATTATATAATAATAATGTGAAAGGCTGAAACTTTTGTAAGATGCACCTTAAAAATGCTTATTTAAGTAGAGAAGAAGTTGGATCCATCTTTTTCTCGTAAAATCTCTGCCTTGTGTTTTAATTGAGAGTTCCCTGTGCAGTCATTATTACACCTGATTGGCTGTCATACAAGCATTTTTAAAGCACACCTTACAAAGGTTTCAGTCTTTCATGTTATTATATAATCTGCCTGTGCTTAATAAATTAATATATTTACATTTGTTACTATCACTTCATTGGATCTGAAAATTACTTCATAGTAAATCGTAATAAATTAATATATGTACATTTGTTACTATCAATTCATTGGTTTTGAAAATTACTTCATAGTAAATCGAAAGATTTCACGTCTTTTTCTCATAAAATCTCTGCCTTGTGTTTTGACTTGAGAGTTCCCTGTGCAGTCATTATTACATCTGATTGGCTGTCATATAAGCATTTTTAAGGCACATCTTACAAAGATTTCAGCCTTTCATGTTATTGTTAGTAATGATGATAAATTGCTTGAGATTTGGATTTTTATATATTTATTCATAGGGAGCATAGCTGAAATTATTAATATTGATATTTAATTTCAGTTAGTGGTATGCACTGGGATTATAATAAATATTTCACTATAATTATATGATGTAACAAATTTACAAATAATATAAAAAACTAGGCAAAAAAATACAAGATAATAATCAAAAGTTAAATTTTTATTTTAAAAAAGTTACTGAATATAAAACAAGCATTAAAATAAAATAAATCATTTGGATTATTCTAAAGAATACATATAATTATGCATTCATATTCCAGAGACTGACTTCTTCCATTCTTTCTACATTAATTTCCTATTTGATACTAAGCCTTAATCAATGCACATCATTGGCAGTCTCAATTTATTAATCTAGAGATCCTTATTAGACAAATAGTGGTTAATCTAAGATATATCCAATTTGCAAGATCCTACCATAATAATACTGCTGCTATAAAATTCTCATTAGCACTTACTTTTTCTTAAGCCTTGAAACGTATACAATATATATTTCCCTTAAGAATTGACTTTTGAAAAAAACCATTTGCCTCTCATCCTCAATTATAGATAAATTTTTCTATGATAATTTCATTCAAACAGACAAAAAAAATGTTATCTCGGTTTTAAATCAGAAAAAACAAACATAAATTTAAAATATATATGTATAACAATAATATAAAATGCCATCTAGTTTGCACAAAGTATGGTTTGCATGTAGTTGTACTGTATCCCATGCACTATAAATTGTCATGATTATTGTATAATAAGTTCAATTAATCTACATGAACACACACACACACACATAGTAATTACTGCAGTTTTAAAATCAAGCACTGACAATAAAATTGAACTAAAATATTTATTAGATATGTGTATATAAAATTCATGATCTCAACATCTATACGTCTATTTATAATCTCTTCTTTATCACTAATAGAGTTTACATTTTTCAATTGCAATTATTTTTAATGTCAATTCATTATTTTAGCTAGTTTAGATTATTCTGAAACCTTTATTTGACAGTTAAAAAATAAATTTTTGTGACAAATTCTTCGTATCTAGCTACTTGTCTATGAAAAAGATTATTTGAAACCTACTCATGTATATATAAAAGTTTTAACGTTCTGCTCCAGGTATGAATACTATGTCATGAATATTGCAGAATTATTACACAAAATATTCAGATAATATATAAAATTAATTATATTCAATAAAATATATGAAATTTGCCTATATTTAATATTAGTTTTTAGAAGGAATTCTCTTTGATCCCCTTCATAGCTATCTATTGTTTTACATAATAGTGAGAAGTAAAACTATATTTATTACATAAAATACTAGTAATATATTCACATTGCAGATTGGTTTTGGAAGTTGGCTTTTCTCATCAAAGAGTTTTAGACTATTTTTATCTACCTGTTTAGCCATCACCTTTAATGTTTTTAGACTATCAAGAGAATAGCCTAAAATTCAAAAACATTCTATGATCCTGAATCTAAGTAACTTGTCTGAAGAGCCATATAGATCTGATATCAGGCTTAGTGATATGTATTCCAGCAGCCTGTTTCACAAGGATGTGTATATATTAGCATTATTATCCAGTGTTCAGTGATTGTTCAAATTTACAATAGATGTCTCTTGAGTGGAGTGAAAATGAGTGCTTCTAAGAATATATGTTAAATGCCAGCAGGGAAATTAGCATGTTGTCAAAGTATGTCAACCTGGTTAGCAGTGAGGGACATCTGTGGATAACAAAAAACTGAAGTCACTATACTATATAGTGCTTTGGTGTCATATATAAATAAATATACAACCAAGTTGGCTTTGTTTCAAGGTCTCGGGTGTTTTTGAATTTTGGGTTATTAGCTTAATAGTATGAAAAAATAAACATTAGCTGCTGAGTAATAATTGTATTAAGTTTCTATTTATCACTGAAAAGAATGATTCAGAAATTGGTCTTGAGATATTGTTATAATAATATTGTCATTTTTTGTTCATTGATTACTCAAGCTTGCAGTAGATAGGTCTGGAGTTGAGTGAAAAGAATTGTTTCTAAGAAAATAAGCATAGTAACTCAATAATCTTTAAAACTGTGCAGATGCTCATTTGGCTTGTATTTTTAAATAAATGAATATCACACAGTTTCTAAAAATTCTTTTAGACGTACCAGATATTTTTCAAAATATCACAAAATTGCCAAGAGATAACTGACTTATAGCAGTTAAACATCTCTTGAGATGTTGGTTTGGATTTTCCAATATTCATTCTTCCTCTCATTGTGAAACAGAATTTATTGAATGGCAGATGGATAAATTCATCAGTGAAAATTATACGTTGGGTTTAAACTATTATGATATATTTTTAATTATAAATAAAAGAAATCAAATGGTTTGTTGCTTAGGAGAGTGCATGATGTTCCAACAGTGATAAACTGAACTGTGGTCTATAGATTTCAAATCAATGACTTTATTATTGAATTAAACTATGCATTTAATCCATCTTGTAAATAAAGATATTACATTTTTAAATATATTCAAAACAAATTTTTGATAAAGGTATTATGATTAAAATAGTTCTCCAGTAGCCATTGCATTTCATTTCAAATTTCCCTGTGGATACCTGAAACTGTAGACAATAACAAACTCTTTACAATACACAGAGTTTTAACAAAAAAAAATCAAATGACTTCATTGCTTGGAAGTTCTTAAGAAAATTGAATGCTAGAAGTGGTTGAACCAGAAATAATCTGAAGATTTTACACTCCAGAGTCTGATACTTTACTATTGTATTAAACAACATAGGACAGTGTTAACACACATGCACACACATGCATATATATATATATTACTTAAATAATAAGTGTAATAATGCTCAAGGCTAAATGGGTTTATATGTAATCATTAAAACCATTTAACACTTAAACAATCCCAATATCAATAACAATCAACAATTTCAAACTGTTGTCAAGGCAACTTCCTTTTAACAATAAAGATGGACATATATAATATTTTAAATACAAGGGTATTTTATGTATCTGGAGTCTAGCTATAATATAAACGATTTGAACACAAAATTTCAAGCTCCCTTCAGCCATCCACTCTATCTAATACAACCAGTACACATGATTACACACACATGAAAAAGATAAATGATCATCAATATAAGTATTCCATACTGGACTAGCTCTCATCAATTGATCCAGATCATCATTTCCCCCACGCATATAATCAGTGCTTGGTTTATATTAAGATAACAAATTTTCACACCTTAATGGACAGACTTCAATCTATTCTATCCTTCAACTCTTCAGCCATCCACACCATTGAAAATCTGATGGAATGATCCCTTGTTAATGTCAATGTTATTGTCAAGCCCATATTGACCTTAAGTCACTCTGATCCCTCAAGTATAAAACCTTGTCCATTTAAATACTCAGACAAGGGATGGGCAAAATGGCTGAAGGGAACTTGAAAATCTCTATTCAAATCTCTTATATTACAACTAGACACCAGGTATGTAAAATATACTTGAATTTAAAATATTACAAATTTAGCTTGTATTCTGCCCATCCCTCTTCTGTGTATTTAAATGAACAAGGTTATATACATGAGGGATCAGAGTGACTTACAGTCAACATGAGAATGTCAATAATATTGGCATTAACAAGCGATTTGGGCATTCCATCATCAGATTTTCAATGGCATGGATGGTTGAAGAGTTGGAGGGTAAAATAGACTAAAGCCTGTTCATTAAAGTGTGAAAATTTTTTAACTTAATATAAACTGAGCAGTGATTAAATATACTGTAATCGTAGCTTACAATCCATTTCAAAATCACCCTTATATGTCCACAGTAGTAGATTAAACCCATAAAAAAGACATAAGCTGAAATAATAGGCTAAGTAGCTGATATTTAATTTTATGTGCAAATGCACAAACATGTGAAGTTTGTTTGATAAGCATCAAACCAAGATATTGTTGAAATAAAATAGAAACTACTTTCTAATGAAAAAGAAAAGCTTAATCTTAGAAAGACCTTATATATATATACCAATTACGACTTGTTTGTTGATATGTAGACGTCATGATAACAGGCAGTGATTTAGTCAATGTGGTAATGACCTTGGATCAAGTCAATATCTAAGCAACCAAATGTTGGAAAGTGAGAATAGACTTTTACTCTGTAAACTTATTACATAATCTTGTTATATAATATCAACAGCCAATAACTCACACAACAATGGGCATTTACAGTGATACCAAAGGAAGTTGAAAATGTGAACTTGCTAAACAACAGAAATGCAGTCGAATATAAAATCAAATCCCAAGTCATTTCTGTTTTCTTTCACATTTTATCAAGTATTATAACAACAGCAAGTAGCTTAATTTTGAACACTAATAAAATGGGCAATGTGTTCAAAGATATTATCTATTTTGCTTAGGATTTTAAATTGCTGAAAATTAAAACAGATTGTTATCAACATTTGAAATGGTAAAAATCAACAAACTTTAGCAATGTAATCAAAGGATTAAATTAATTCTATAGTGACAATCAAAGACAGAAAACTGCACAATCAAAAAAGGGAACATTATATAGCCAACACATACTAATAAGCAATGATATAAAACTTTCCTTTGTGTAAATTCATTCAATACCAATCATAAGTTGAAGAAAGTTTAGCTTTTTTAAAAAAATTAACAAACAATGTGTATTGGCTAGACAAACATGCCATAGGACTGAGGTGCTGTCTTAATTACCAGAGAGCATAATGCTGTAACTCATTTGTATAAATAATGCCTAAAAAAATGCCTAACCTGAAGTGTCTGAATGGATCTCAAAAGGAGAGTAACAACTGAAATGATCTTGTCTGAGCATTACCAGAGAATCTGGAGAATGATGGAGGAGTCATCATAATGGATTGTATCCATAAAGACATTGATGTTTAAACTATAAACTTTAAATAGAGAGATTTGAACAAAATCAAAATTATCATGTATTTTTTTTCACTTTATACGTTTGTAGAATTCTGCTCTTATTATTCCAACACTTGGAAATCTCAGTGTGTTTACAATTGGGAGAGTTCATTCCATAAGAAGCAACATCGTGTGGGGGCAAAAATTTAATAAAATAAAAAATGTTTTTTTTTGTTCGTAAATAAAATTTAGGTTGATTCCCTCCATAGTGACTTGACTTTCAATCATTATCAACATCATATAATATGGTTTGGAGGTAAGAATTTTTGATGCTCTTCCATATTAATTTGCAATCACTGACTAGGACAAGACAGAATTTATGTTATTTGTTTAGGTTTAACAATTGTTACATTTAGTTATTCTGTATAAATGACTAGGGGGGGGGTGTCTCAAAGAAGATCTCTCTAGCAAAAATTGGATCGTGGAACTATTGCACATATGATATAATTTTGTAAATAGTTATTTAGCTTCTCGATCATCATCATGATAGTAAAATAATTTTTCTTTTAATCTATTTTTTTTTGCTTTTAGTTAATCATTGACTTTGTATGTAGGGAATCTCTTAATGCATATATACCATGGGGCATGGAGTGGTATAATGAATATTAAGTATTGAAATGGTAGAGATACATATGGGACACATATAAGCACATCTTTTGCTATGTGAATAGAATTTCAATTTTTATCTATTATTAATAAAATTTGTTAACATGTTAAATCAAATTGGTCTCTGGTTTATCAGACTCATTCATATACTCACTCATTACTTTAATTGATTAAATATATAAATGCACACACATACAGATTAATTATAACACCACAGTAGGGACGGATATATCTTAGATCATGAAAACTGAGTTGCTACAATAAGTAAATTCACCCCTGAAGAGAGCCAAAGGCAATATTCTCCCTGAGCTTGAATTCTGAGGCATAATGGAATCCAAAAGAGGGTTGAGGTATGGATGAACTAACCTAAATTATATTTAGATTTAATGAGCAAACTTAGAGCTATCCTATTGGAGATGAATATGATCATTGGTTAGTTACTTCATCATGTCATTCATAGCATCCTATTAGAAGATCCTACATCTGAACATAGTTAGATGTATTGCCTCTTTTCTGGTGGAAAACTCACCATTACAATATATATATATATTGTAACCATATATTTTAGTATAAAATATATTAATTGATGTAACTAGTATAAAAATTTCTCTTTCTTCTTTTGGTGATTTGATTGGCTTGATTTGCACTTTGAACAGATTACTCTCTTATATTATTTTAATAAATTTAAATTTGCTTCGTCCCATATACTAACTCATATCATAATGTTTAACTTTTTAAAATTTTTACAACATATTAAAATTTGGTAAAATATTATTAAAATAATATTTTATTTTTATTTATTTAAAATGATCTTAAATTATTATTTCCATTGAATTAAAAAACCATTTGTTCAATTAAAATTAATTATTAAAAATAAATACAGTAATTACGTATGCGTCTCAATGTAATAAAAGAAAAGAGCGCGAATTTAGGAGAAGATCGTCTGTTAGTTTGCTTTTGGAGGGAGAAAGAAAAGAAAATGGTAAAGGCAAATGGTGTAAATTTGATAAGCTTATTTTAAAATAGTTAATAAGTAAACGGATTACCACAAAATTTGCTATAAACGTAAAAATAACCTAGTGGTATTTAATTAAGATGAATTGCTAAATTTAAAAAGTCTGTTCAAGTCGGCTGGCCAAGTGGATCAAATCATCGGTAACAATTTTCCAATATTACATTTTTAAAATGTCGGAGCTTCCCAGTTTAAAAGAATTAATTGCAAGAGTTTGGTATGTTTTAAAATGTTTATTATTCTACAATTTGGAAAAATTAAATAAGTATTTTAATTACAGAAGTTTTATAAATATGAAAATTTGCTTTTTAAAAAAGAAGTTTAAATTAAAGTAAAATGTTAAAGTTGTCAACGTAGCTTAATATTTCCGTTTCTAATTCTAATAAAATATAGTATTAATTGATATTTAACTTTACAATGCCAATCATATATTTGCCAGTTAATTTGTTTAACATTTGGATAATAAACCGTCTTCAAATAATTAATCAAAGCTATTTTCTAATTTTGTCGTCAGTTTGGAATGATTGAATTAATTGCTATAAATAATATTCCTAGATTTAAGCGTGGATAAATAAATATTAGCATGGATGTAATAAACTTGGAACATTTTAATAGAGAAATGTAGAAATTAATAACTTATGAGAAACATTTTCATTTAAATTCTGCGTGTCATGTTTTGAAATTGTTTCATGTTTATGGAGCCACGTAAAATCGTCAATCTAATAGTGATTATAATAACTAATACAAATGGATAAAATTGCATGTATGGAATTTAACTATAATTATAGCTATTGCTTCGTGTATTTGTTGTTCGACACATCGTACATGGATTCCACGGATCATATTTGGAGTTATAAAATGCTATATAATCCAATTTGTGATATACACACCTGCTCTAATTCATGTATTGAACTATAAAATGCTATACATTTAATTTATATCATACACACACCGTTAAATTTTATGTATTTGATGAATAATGCATCACTTTAATTTTATCGTTATATGAACTTGCATGTGAAGTTCATAAGTTATATTTTATTAAGTTTAAATTAATAGGGGTTGAATAAAATATTTATTCAAGAGAATAGCGCTTGCGAAAAAGCTTAAAAAGTACTGAATGAATTCATGAGATGTATCAATCTTTATGAGTTATTTTGTTAGTCTTTCCAGATTTATATTCCTATACTAATATTACTTATACTATATTACACATGTTTTATTTTAAGAAAGATAAGTTAGTACATTAGTTGTCCTGATTAGTGTAACATTTATTATGCAAGAACCCACATTTGCTAAAGTGTTAGTGTATTCTGAATGGTCAGAATAACTGAGGGGGATGATTTTGCACTTTAATGTGAAGTAAATAGTAATGTTGTTTTATAATTTTAAAGGGCATTAATCTGTGCTGGTGGTTAATCCGCAGATTACTTTATTGCCATTTTTGTATTTTACACTCATTCCTGCACTGGTGGTTAATCCGCGGAATGGTGTACTTGTACTTATTGCTTTATGATGGTGTATAAATCCACAAAACGTTTAGTGTTATTTAATTCCTCCGTGTAGATGAATACATCCACAGGAATATGCTTTACTTCATAGATATAAGTTGGGCAAAGTATTTTAGTTAATCTGCTAAATCATCTTCTTTCATTTGTAAGCATAATTTATAAGTTAGATCATCAAACTGTAGCAGGACATTCTATTCAAGTTACTTCATAATAATTAACTGTTGGTTGATTATTATTTACCGCAGTGTAAGTTTAAATTATTACTTTATTTAATGATTGCATTGTAGCTAAATCCTACAGACATAATATTATTTATTATATTATTATAAGTTTACGGTATGGATTTATTGAATCTGGAAATGACGTTAAATATTTCATGAGTTGATGCTGAATTTAGTATAATTTTCTCAATATTCATTGTATCAAATTGAAATATAAGGTATGATTAGGTTCTTAAAAACTGTACCTATGAGATGTTATTGAAGAAAGTCGATGGAATTATAATTTATTTATTTTATTTGTTTATTTATGTCTTTAATTATAATATTGGAATTAATTACTTATTATTCATAATTTTGTAAATAAAAGTTGATTTATAATTAAACTTACTGTGCCGTTGCTATGTGTCATTTGTAAAATCAGAAATCATAAACCTTGGATAGAGCATACATTGAAGTACATACTATCGTCAACATGATATAAAAAGTTTATTGATATTTTGAGAAATCATTTAGATGCTTTCGTCTTTGGTAATTTATGATGTGTAGGGTACAATAAAATCCCATTTACCTTTTCCATCATTTTGGCTTTGCGTAGTTGATTCTAGTATACAATATAAATTAATTATTAAACTTGTAAACAGATTTACCAAATAATAACATGATTGAATATATTTACTTAACGTTTTTAAATTGTCATTTGTCAATATAATAAGAGTCTCAGTAATATAGTAAACTATAAAAAAGAGCCCAAGTATTTATGTTTATTTATTGCAAAGCTTTACCTAGACTAGCATCTGTATTAGAAATCATATAGATGGTTTAAAAAATTCATAATCTTATGTGATTCCATAAATTATGCCATCTTGTACATGGTCGGCCATCGGGTCTCATACAATAAAATTGCAAATTAAGGTTTGAAAATAATAACATTACAATTATAATTTGTTTAAAGTATTTTATCATAATACTATGGTAGTTCTTCACGGTACACCCTGGCTGCGCTCAAATTAAATCATAAAAAGTTTAGGTTAGATCATTAGTTTGGTCTGTGGTAAGTTGCCCCAGATGTTGATTGTGGTCTTTCATGCATAAAATAGATAGCATGATATGCTTTTGGATACAGCTCTTAATAGCTGACAATGTGCAACGGGAATTGATCAGTGATAGAAGTTACGATTCTTAGTGCATTTGCGTTTCTGTAGTTGGGACCACACAATTTACGGTTACAATTTTGAGTGCCACAGCGGGTTCGGCACGATGGGTAGTTGAAGGGGCAAGCGGATGGTTACAATATATATATATGTGGGAGATGATGATCTGAACCAACTGATGAGTACTGGTTCAGCATGAAATATGTATATTGGAGAGTATTTATCTTTTTCACATATGTGTGGTCATGGGTATTGGTTGTATGAGATAGATTGGATGGTTTATGGGAATCTGAAAGTTTGTGCTCAAATCTGTTATATATATGCACACACATAACTTTCAATACCATTTAATTTTAAAATATATTTATTAAGATCAACAAAAAAATAAAATAAAATAGTGGACCTACAGAAAGCCAATACAGTAAAAAATTGTATAATAGAAAACAAAGAAGAGAAAGATCCATATGATTGATTGAGACCAAGATTCAGTACCCAAAATGAGGAAATGATTGATTTAGAGATAATTCATAAAGCTATTCATTCAACAGGGGCATGTACTGAAATTTTACAAATTTAGATTCAGAAAATTTCTAATTTTTTTATTTCTGTAGACATGATAAAAATATTTTTACATTTCTTTACTTTTCCCCCACGTTTTACAAATAGTGAAAAGTAATCTAAATTCTATTTTTTTTCTTTGATAAGGAGAAACACAATTATCAGACAGACGTAATTTTTTTAAGAGTACAGTGAAGCTGGATATAAGCTATATTAATGTACTTGACTTCAATTATATGCTATCCAAACAAAAATGTAATTAAACAAAAAAAAAATCTAAATTAACAATTAATAAAAAACAAAAATTTAAAAAACTATTAAATTTCACAAATCTTGTATGGTGGCAGTCTTTTTTTATCCTCACTAAATATAATGTAATCTCAAACATGAATTTAATTTATAATATTTTCTTTGCAATTTAAATCCAATTTAATCCCATAATTGCAAGTTCATGTTATCAACAACAACAAAAAAATGTAAATAAACAAAAACAAAAATGTTAAATTTTGTAAATTTAGTAAATTTTACAATATAGCAACAGTCAATTTCCTGTCTTGGAGCAGGGTATGCAATTATGTTTAAAAGCAAAACGTTAAAATTTGTAAATTTAATAAATTTTACAATACTATAATAGCACTTTTCTGTCTCAGCAATCGTTTTTATTAATAACATTTTTTTGGCTTATGTTGAAAACTTCATTTTATTATTCATTCAGAATTTGGTTTACAGTATTTCACATAATATTAATGTTTTCTTAGTGTAACGCTAAAAGTTTTATGAAATTGAAGAGTATTCATGACATTGATACAGATTTAAAATAACAAAGCAACTAGAGATTGCTATTTCATTTTTATAGGGGGGAAAAGTCATTTAAAAGTGTATTTAATAGTGATGAAAATCAGAATTTTGATATTCATTTTAATTAAAAAATAAACATATGGTACAGTAAGTTTATTTACTTTTGTTTTCTGAGTGAATGTGAATAAATAAGCATAAACCCAATATATATATAAGTGAACATACTCCTCTAATTTATTATTAATAACTACATTAACATTGTTATTATTTAATTTTGTTTTATTTTATAATTTTAATTTATGTATGTGTTTGGTACATATAAAAAAATTGTATGTGTTTTATACATGTGCATATTGAAAGGTTGTACACTTGCAGTTCAATAAACAATACATATTCTATTATAGT
Organism: Epiperipatus broadwayi; assembly: GCA_028023455.1. Taxonomy (NCBI): domain Eukaryota; kingdom Metazoa; phylum Onychophora; class Udeonychophora; order Euonychophora; family Peripatidae; genus Epiperipatus; species Epiperipatus broadwayi. Next base: position 1,721,777 of record JAQFVV010006255.1, read on the forward strand.
CAGAGTTTATCAACAAAACATGAGACACAGTGTATGATGTACATGAAAGGTATCTGAACAAATATGGAAGATATCATGATTGCATTAACACTTACTAACATGAACAAAGAGTATTTATTGGTTGACAAGTAAGAATTATTTCTTATAACACCAAACAATTTTTCAACTTCAAAAATAAAAATGAAATTATCATTTGTAAAAAAATTAAAATTGTCATTAGAAATTATTTGCATGTTGATACTAATAATATTTTTTTTGTATAAAGAGAGACGGTACTTCTTAATGTTATAAAGACCATTGAAACTTGATCAATTAAAATTGTGTTTAGAAAGTGGCTAACAATACCCAGTTATCACTGATAATGTTTAATTGTTATTGCTTGCTCACAATAATACATTCTCTAGTATAATATACTTGCTTTTGAGCAGAAAATATTAAATACAAAAAGTAGAAATGGGTAAAAAAAAAAGTTAATCATTCTGCTAAGAAGAAATTTCCATATAATGACGGTACATTCTAATATGTAACTATATATACAATTATCAAATAAAATAATATCTAAATAAATGTTTAGTCATTTTGCAAATGTTTTCCCAAAGCTCATAGATTTAAGGTAGATATTACTTCCAATCACATTTTTCAAAGTCTATTGTAGTGACAAAATGGCAGATTCTAAAAACTAAAGGTATTGGGGTCAAAGTTTAACTGTTTCACTTCCAGTGTATGTCTCATGACCTCATTAAAAATGAACTATAGCTTTTAATTTATATTTTGGCTGATAATATTAATGACAGTTCAGATAATGATAGTCATCTGGATAGCAGCTAATAATTATCCTGGTATTTTTTTTTTTTTAATTACAAGAAAAATATATAATTGATGAAATTGTGAAAGGTGTTAAACTTCCTTTTTCCAGACTACTTTTTATTACAACTGTGATGGAAAGTTATTTAAAAGATTTCATATATTTGGGCAAAAATGATAATTAATATATTCATATATTTAAATGTGTCAGATCTTTTAAATATAATACAGTGGAACTACATTTTGTTTTAAGCTCCCTTTGTATATATATATATATTATGTATAATAGCTCATATTTTGTGATGAGTTTTGATTGTAGTACAATACATATTGTTTATTGAACTATAAGTGTACAATACTTTTCAACAGCACCTACATATAATACAATGCTTTTTATATGTATAGTATGCATATATAAATAAGATTATAGGATCAACAAAATTTAAAAATAAAATAAAATGTAGTCTTTAATAATAAATTGAGAGACTTCATTTGCATAACTTTTAAATGATTTACTAAAGGAAACCAATCTTTCAGACATGCACTATTGGTCTGGTATTAATTTACTTGCATTCTCCCATCAATAAATGTTTTAAAAGGGTAGATGAGTCATTTATGCTTAAAGTTTATTTGGTACTAATTACTTAGCCAGGTTTGGTCGCTTGATGGCATTGTTGCCAGTCAAAAACAATACAATGCAATGTTACCGAGCCACAATTTTTAAAACAGCAACTTTTTTTGATCACTTTAATTTTTTTTCTATTCAGTTTAATATTTCATTGGGGGGTGGGGGTGGCTATACAGCAATTTTTTTTTTTTGACTTTAACTTTTATTTTTTAAATCAATTTTCATTACCTTTTTTAAAAAATAAAAACAAACAAAAAATAACTTCTGTCTCTAACTTTTACAAAGTATTTTTCAATCCACCCCCTCCCCCAAAAAAGATTAAAATAAAATCCAAACTTTTGACTTTTTCAACTTTCGTTTTCTTTAAAAATACGGTAACTTTTTTTTGGCTTTATTTGTATACCACTGATATGCTAAAACTTTTATTTTTAAAACCAATTTTTATTACCTTTTTTAAAAATAAAAACAAAGCAAAAATAACTTTTGTCTCTACCTTTTGTCTCAATGAAGACAAAGTATTTCTCAACCCATTCCCCCCAAAAAAATTAAAATAAGATCAAAACTTTGGACTTTTTCAACTTTTATTGTCTTTTTTTTTTTAGAAGATGGTGACTATATGGCAACTTTTTTTTGGCTTTATTTGCATTATGCAATGTCTATTTTGCCATTTTTTTAAAAAAAATTTCCTATTAATTACATTTTTTGATCCTTTCAACACACCATCCCAAAAAAATTACAAAAACATTAAAACTTCAGACTTTTACAACTTTCATTTTATTTTTTCGTGTTTAATTTTAAATATGGCGACTTTTTTTTTTGGGCTATGCGGCGATTTGTATTACATGATTTCTATTTTACCCTTTTTAAAAATAATTTTTACTATTAATGACATTTTTGATCCTTTTATTTTTTCTTACTACGTCTTTAATATTTTATTTTTAGGAATCGAATACCTTCAGTTGCAAGAGCCTGACTGACATTGGTAAGTGTCACAATTTGTGTGTCATTTTATTTGTCACATATAATTTCTTGGAAAAGTATAGGTTTTCACATGCTTGGCCAAATCATGTTCGGCTCTACCCTTTTCCAATGTTTTGTACATTCCAAGTGTGTAGGGAAGGGTGGGGATGATGTGACAATTCTTAGTGAATCAAACTGCATGATTTAAGTTGAAATGAAATTACTCTGCTATGGAGATATCAAAACTTGTGGCCATTTAAAATCCAAACACCATCAGATGATACAGTAGTGACAAATGAATTGTGTGAATTCACATAAAGTGTCACAAAGCACAAAACAGGCCATAATGTTCCTGTGCAATGCCATCAAGCATCCTGAAATGGTTAAGATAAATAGAACTGTTTTCTTAGCCGTAAATATATGCCGCATAAATGGCATTTGTAGCTATTTTGGACTGGCACCAACAGGCGGCCAAGCCTGGCTAAGTAATTATTACTGCTTATTTTTATATAAACTAATACCTATTGAGCATGCTTAATTCAGGACTTAATTCTATTGTGAGTCTAATGAGTGCAAGCAAATTAATATCAATAGCATATTCCTAAAAGATTGTTTTCCACTTACATGATTTATCACTAGTACATTAATTACATATATATTTAGTGCATATTCTTTCACCCATATTTGCTCATAAAATAAAAATCAAACAAATTTTACCAAACTGCATCATTTTTTAAATAAGAATTGCAAAATGATAGATTTTAATCACAATTAACTATGCTCTCACTAAATGCTTTTCTTCAATATTTTTCCTTTTATGGGAAAGAAATATCAGTCTCATTATCAGTATATTGTGATCTCTCTAATTTTCTTGATGTTTTTAGTCCATATTGATTTATTGTTGAACCTCTTCAAACTTTAAGCTTTCTGATGCAATATAAAAATGATTTCCATTTTTTTTTGTCATTATTAAATTGATAACTTTCATTTTATTGTTTAAGAAAATTACTTTATAAATTATATTAAATTTTGTAAAGTTTTGAGCTTTACATTTAGAAAACATATTATTTTGCAAAATATTGTATGGATCAAATTCAGAAAGAATAATAAAACAATGAATAGAATTATATATTTTCAATGTAAACCTAAGAAAATGATCTCATAAGGTGCTCCAAAATGGAAAAATGATTGCTGCTATATTGTGGAATTTATTACGTTTACAAATTTTAATGTTTTTTACTCTTTGTCTATTCAAACCTTTTTTTGTTTATTTACAAATTTTTATGATACACATAATTGAAATATCATGATTTCACTGTTTACATTTAAAATGATCAATTCTTTTCAAGAAATTCATATCAAAGATGATTATTTAAGATACAATATTAGAAGGGATTTGAATTCAGACTTTCAACTTCCTTAAGGCTATCCACTCCATCTTATACAACTGATACACATTACCAACCCCCCCCCCCCCCCCCCCCCCCCCCCCCCCCCCCCCCCCCCCCCCCCCCCCCCCCCCCCCCCCCCCCCCCCCCCCCCCCCCCCCCCCCCCCCCCCCCCCCCCCCCCCCCCCCCCCCCCCCCCCCCCCCCCCCCCCCCCCCCCCCCCCCCCCCCCCCCCCCCCCCCCCCCCCCCCCCCCCCCCCCCCCCCCCCCCCCCCCCCGCATGGGGGCGGGAAGGGGGGGGGAGGGGGGGGTTGGTGGGGAGGTTGAGGGGGAGGGATAAGAGTGAGAAGGAGGGAGATGGGGATGGGAGGGAGGGAGGGGAAAAGAGGAAGAGGGTACAATAAAGTAAAGATTTGGAGAAGGGTAAGGGGGGTAGGAGGGAAGGGGTGGGGTATAAAAGAGGGGAAAGGGAAGGAGAAGAAAGGAACATAGTTGTAGATATATAGAGAGGTAGTAATTAGAAAGGAGAGAGATAGGATATGGGAAGGGAATAGGGGAGAGAGGGGAAGAGAGGGGAGGGGAAAAAAAGGGGGGAAGAAGGTTTGAGTTAAATTGTTTTATTTTATAGAAAGGAAGATTTAATATTTGTTTATGATTTTATATTGTTTTTTTTTTGATTTTTTTTTTTGTTTTTAATATTTTGTTTTAATTTTTTTTTTTTTTTTTTTTAAGTTTATTTTTAATTTTAATTTTTTGGTTTGGGTTTTTGGTCTTATATTGTATTGTTATGATAAAAATGATATTTTGATATTAATTTTGATTATTGGTTTAATGGGTTTTAAGGGTTTTGTTTTTATGGTTTGATGTAAATTTGATTGTTTTAATACTTTTTTGTTTGTCAATTTGAAGAATTTTAAAAAGATTTAAAGTTTTGTTATTTTTATTTTTATTGTTATTTTTTATTTTTATTTTTATTGTTATTTTTTGTTATTAGTTTGTTATTATTATTATATATATTTTATATTATATTTTTGTAGTTTAAATTTTTGTGTTGGGTTTTTGAAGATTTGGGGGTTTTGGTTGAAAGGGTTTGGTTGATTGTTTTTGCTTTATATTATTTTGTTTAATTTTACTTTTATATGGAAATGAAGAAAATTTTTGGTTGTATTGATATTTTGTCTAATTTTTTGTTGTGTTCTGTGGCCGACGCGAAACTGTAAAGATAAAAAAGTTTTGCTTAGTGTTGAAGGAGTATTGATGAATTTATAGTGCAAAAAGAAGCAAAAAGAGGGAGAAAGAAAAAGACAAGAATGAACACTTACCACATGCATGTAAAAAAGAATAAATGATCTCCAGTATACATATTTCATGCTGAACCAGCATTCATCAGTTAGTCCAGATTATCATCTCTCATACACATATATAATCAGTACTCAGTTTATATTAAGATAAATCTTTAAACTTTAATGGACAGCTTTCAATCTTCTCCACCCTCCAACACTTCAGTCATCTATATCATTAAAAATATGATAAGAATGCTCAAAGCCCTTGTTGGTGCCAATATTACTGTCATCCCCATGTTGACTTTAAGACTCTCTCATACATAGGACCTTAATATATCCATTTAAATACACAAAAGAGGAATGGACAGAATACAGGCTGAATATATAATACTTAAATACAATAATATAGTTTAAACTGAACTTAATGTAATTAGAAGGATTTTGAACTCAGACTCTTACAGCCATCCACTTCATCTTATATCTGGTCATGTGTGTCAGTTATATAAGATGGAATGGATAGCTATAGAGAGTTTTAAAGTTTGATTTCAAATCTCTTCTAATTACATTAAGTTTAGTATAGACAATACATTTGTATTTAAATGTTAGTTATATTAAGATAATGATAACAGAAAAACATTTACACAATTGTTTGCTGACTTTGTAAAAGTAAATTTGGGAAAGATTTCTTATTTATTGGTACTATACATTTTCTTTAAGAAAGAGATGGTTTTTATGCACAATGAAATGGCAATAATTGATTATCATATTTTCGTTATTAATTTTGTTTCAAAACTTAGCAACTTTAATTAAGAATTGTAAAATGAAGATTAGAATTTAAAAGATATACTCATTAAGAATTTTTTTTAACAATAATTAATACATTGTACAGGCTTAAACCTGCATTTTTATATATGTAATATATGCAGGGTTCGAACTCAGACTTTCACACGACCCACCACTCTCAGTGCCATCTCATATTGCTGACCCACCTGATCACACACATGTTGAAAAGATAAATAATCACCAATATATGCCTTTCATGCTAAAACTGTAATCATCAGTTGGTCTAGATTACTATCCTCCCACATATATATAATCAGTACTCAGATTTATATTAAGATAGCCAATCTTCATACTTTAATGGACAGGCTTCAAACTATTCCAACTCACAACTCTTTAGCCTTTCATTTCATTGAAAATCTGATGATGGAACGTTCAAAACCCTTGTTAGTGCCAAGGTTGTCATCCTACCCATGTTGACATATTAGTCATTCTGACCCCAATAATTATAAATATTGACATAAAATTTAAATGGTCACTAATATATTATTTTCTCAGTCCCAACATAACTAAACAGTTTAAAGAATTTGTTGATTTTATTGATTTTGAGTTAAATTACACCTTTATTTAATGTGTTTATATAAATAAAAAGTAAAACAACTACATTGGGAACAGTAATTCTTTCGACTCCAGAGCCATCTATTGTAAGATTAAAAAATTAAAAAAATCAATGAACAATGATAGAACATAATCCAAATGTATTTGGATATAAATGTTTTAAAATCAAAACTAAAATGACTAATAATCATTTGTTTAATGTTTGCAGTTTAAAACCATGCCAAATCGGAACAATATCAAAGTTCATATTAATGTTGCAAAAATAAACATCTACTTTGGTATTTTTTGAAACTTCATTTTGAAAATAATTATTTTAAATTTGGATGATTTTTAAATGTTTTAATTTATACTAAAGCCAATTTCACTAGGTCTGTTAATATTAAAAGTAGCTTGACTTCAATAAAATTTATCTAGATGTAGTAAATAAAGGGATTTGAACTAAGGCTGTTTAAATTCATCCTAAGTTCAAATCCCTTTATATATTATAGTAAACATTCAGTATAATAAATAAATAGGTTAATTATCTAGACATAAATTGGATTAAACTTAAAAAGGATTTTCTAAATATATTATATAGAGTTTACAATTTGTAGGTATGCAAAGATGTTTACAATGTTCATCTTATCAAGGTGCAATTTGAATTTTCTATTAATAATAAACAAATGCATCATCGGTTATAAATACTTATGATGAGTATTATAGAAACCTTGAAATAGAGAATATATTAAAGCACTATTTTATAGGTAGAAGTTATAAAAAAATAAATATAGTTAAGTAGGAAATAATAAATTAAGCAATAAAGTTATTTATCAGACTATGAACACAAAAACAAAGATATTAAAAGTGATATTTGCAAAGGACAAACAAGCTTTTAATTAATGTAAAAGATTATTATATTTTTTATCACATTAAAATTACATTTAAAAATTTGCGGGTGGTATAAGAGGCGTAGATTCTGATGATTAGGAAAAGAGAAAATAATGGAAACTTTTGAGATGTGCGGTTGAAAAAAATAATAGAAGAATAAGTACTGAAGAGAGAGAAAGACAAAGATAAGATTATTTATTAAACAATTGCAAAGTGAGAAAGGAATTGCTTTAGGCATATATTTAGACTTCAGGAAATTATAAAAATATATAATAGATGAAATACACAGGTTTATATGTACCTGTGTCTATATATGTAATAGACAGGGTATGAGCACAGACTTTCACATGACCCACCACTCTCCACACTATCTCATAACATTGATACACCTGAACACACATATGTCGAAAAGATAAATAATCACCAATATACGTATTTCATGCTAAACCAGCAATCATCAGTTAGTCCAGATTACCATCTCTACACATATATGCTACAAGTGCTCAGATATATGTTAAGATAGCAAATCCTCCTACTTTAATGGACAGGCTACAATGTACTCCACACTCCAACTCTTCAACTGTCCATACAATTGAAAATCAACATGGGTGTGACAACAATCTCGGCCTAAGGGAGGCCTTTGAGCGTTCCATCGTCAGATTTTCAATTGGATGGACAGTTGAAGAGTTGGAGTGTGGAGTACATTGAAGCCTGTCCATTAAAGTAGGAGGATTTACTATCTCAATATATATCTGAGCACTTGTAGCATATATGTGTAGAGATGGTAATCTGGACCAACTGATGATTGCTGGTTTAGCATGAAATACGTATATTGGTGATTATTTATCTTTTCGACATATGTGTGTTCAGGTGTATCAGTGTTATGAGATAGTGTGGAGAGTGGTGGGTCATGTGAAAATCTGTGCTCATACCCTGTCTATTACATATATAGACACAGGTATATATAAGCCTGAGTATTTCATCTATTACATATTAGAGATGTTTGCCTATCCCTTGTATATGTATTTAATGGATTATGTCCTGTACATGAGGGGTCAGATTGACCTTTGGGTCAACATGGGTGTGACAACAATCTCGGCCTAAGGGTGGCCTTTGAATGTCCCATCGTCGGATTTTCAATTGGATGGACAGTTGAAGAGTTGGAGTGTGGAGTACATTGAAGCCTGTCCATAAAGTAGGAGGATTTGCTATCTTAATATATATCTGAGCACTTGTAGCATATATGTGTAGAGATGGTAATCTGGACCAACTGATGATTGCTGGTTTAGCATGAATTACGTATATTGGTGATTATTTATCTTTTCGACATATGTGTGTTCAGGTGTATCAGTGTTATGAAATAGTGTGGAGAGTGGTGGGTCATGTAAAAATATATATTAATTTTCAAAGTATTAACTCTTTTCATAAAATTATGTAATTCTTAAGCACTCTTTGACTTGGCGTTAGGATAAACAGATATAATAAACATCAATTAATTAAATGCGCTAGTCAGCTTCTGGCAGAACACTGCCAGAATCATAGTGCTGAGTAAAGTTATGCAATGCAAGTGTGCTTATATAATTGACGTAGTGTAATATGTAAATGAGAGACAATATGCAAATTAGGCAATTCGATATTCCATTTTTTAGGACAATAAAACACATGAATCCTTTTTATTGATGAAATGTGGATCCTTTGCAATTGCCCACGCCTCTTTGTATTTTCTTTTCTTATCGTGTCTTTCAGAGCAAATTGAAGAATTTATGAAAATTAATAGGAAAAATAATAGATAAAAAAAGTTGATTGGTGATCTGAAAAACAAAATATTTGTAAAAAATTATTGGAGTAATGTGCTAAACATATTTGCCCTTTTTTTTTTTTTTTAATAGACAATTAACGATGACAATTTAAAAAAAAAACTTATATGTGTAAATGCATTTTAAAAGTTGGATTACAAAAATTACGGTGATAGAAGAAATAAACTATATAGTTTTCTAGAAATAATGATTTTTGTTTAAAAAACTTAAGCATAGGCATATAAAAAAATTATCTGAAAAATAGATAAAATCTTCAGAACAGCAAAGATGCATTTTAACAAGAAATATGTATTAGTTTGTAGATGACATCATTAAAAAATCTAAATTTAAAACCGGAAATATATCTTGAGAAATTCGGTCTAATTACTTAGAGATATATTATTGTTTTTTTTTCCTACTCTTTTTTTTAATTTAATTATAAAAAAATGAATAATATATTTTTAAAAGAATTAGTAAAATTGGTTTAAATGTTTTATGCATTTACGCGAATTTTTTTTTTTTTTACATTTCTAATGTTGAAGCTAATCCAAATAAATTTTCATTATTATTTTTTTTAGAAAAAAAAAAACCTGAAGAGAAAGAGAAAAGGCTAGAGATGAGCTGAGGTGGAGAGAATGCTCCCAGAGCATCTTCTTTTGTTAGAGAGAATGTTTAATTTTTAACATTTCTTTATTCAATCTGTTTAAAAAGCATTTGGATCACTTTGTTAATTTGTTTAACACATTCTCCTATAATTTATCAAATATTTTAAAGTGCGAATTGGCAATTTAATAGATTACTAAACGTTAATTAGCCCTAGCTCAAGTAATGTAATTAGTTTTTGACTTGAGCGATCATCTAATTAAAGTCCTTTTGTAACTGTTGTTTTTTTAAATAAAAGAGAGAGCTTCAAGATTAAAATAGAATTATTTCTTTTCCCATTCATTTTCCATATTAAATCCTCCTCTATGTTTGATCACCAAAATAAAAATAATAATAATTTCACGATAACTAAAATTAAAATACTTTTGCGTAATAAATATTTAAGTCATTATTTATTCAACCTTAGACAATAAACTTCAACTACCATCTTAACATTTCAAATTAAAAATTATTGCAACTTTTTAATTTCAGAACAATTAGTGATATAATCTACACGAGGACGCTATATATACCAAATCGCCGATGGTACAGATAATTGAAAATTTTGTCTCTAATAGTAAATATTGAAACATTTAATAAAAAAGATTAAATTGGTTTATAAAAAATATGCGTGGTAAGAAAGAAATAAAAAAATATTTAAATACTCCATTTAAAAAAATAAGGATTCATAGAAAATATTAAATTTGAAGAAAGTAATAAAGAAGCAATTATGGAATGTATATATAATTACAAAAAGAAAAAAAATATTTGCTTTAAAATGGAAAAGTTAGGGGTTCAGATAAAGTGGCTGATAAAATTTCTATAATTAGATTTTTAGTCTTGCCACTGAATTATTTAAGAAGATTGCAAATGAAGGAGATATTCCAGATAGTTGGAAAATTATAAATGAAGTTAATCTTTAAAGGGAAGAAAAAAGATAGTAGATATCTAAATAATTATAAATCGGAAGCAGTAAAATAAATAGTATGTAACTTTTCTTATATGTTATGGCAAATTATTTGGAGAAATAGTCATTATTTAAGAATGATTTTTGCATTGATTCAAATTAAGTTAAATTAGATAGGAAAGCATATTTAGCTTTTTAGATATTCGGGATTCGAACTAGACTTCCACACGACTCACAACTCTCAGTACCATCTTATATTGCTGACTCACCTGATCATACACATGTTGAAAAAATAAATAATCACCAATATGCGTATTTTGTGCTAAACCAGCATTCATCAGTTGTTCTAGATTACCATCTCCACACATATATACAATCAGTACTCACCTTTATATTAAGATAGCCAATCTTCATACTTTAATGGACAGGCTTCAAACCACTCCACCCCACAACTCGTCATCTGCCCATTTCCTTGAAAATCTGATGATGGAATATTCAAAGTCCACCTTAGTGCCAACCTTCTCATCCTACCCATGTTGACCACAAGTCACTCATCCCTCATATACAGGACATAATCCATTTACATTCATATACAAGGGATGGGCAGAGGTGGAGTGGTGATTGTATATATTTTGTAATTAACCTTCTATAATAATATAAAAAAGGAATATATTAATGTATTAAATTTTAAAACTGTATAAATGCCTGTTAAGTTTTCTACATAAAGACAGGTTGAATAACTAGGCAGTAGAGTTGTTTGATAAAATGCTCATAAGTGATTGTTTGCCTTCCTCTTAAAACAATCTAATGTCTATTTTTAAATTATCAAAATGCTTATATATATATAAAATCATTAAAATCAGTGAATACTTAGATAATCCCAATATCAATAATAATCAAAAATTTCAACCTGTTGACAAGGCAACCTCCTAATAACAATAATGTAAAATCCAACCTTTATTTATAGTCTAATATATTTATATAAACACGAAAGATTGTCCATAGAGATTGAAATTATTGATGCAAAAAACTTCCTTTTAAACAGGTAAATATAACCTGTTCTGAATGCAGACTAATAAATAGTCAATTATAACAGTACGAACTGCAATTATAATTTTCAAGTTGTATCCAAAGTATTACTTAAATAATAAGTGTAATAATGTTCAAGGCTAAATGGGTTTATAAGTAATCATTAAAATCATATATATATATATACCCAATGTTTCGACAAAATAGCATCTGCAATTGTCAAGGTTAACTTTTCAAAGAAAATTTTTTAGATCCCAAATAGTAACAAGAATGAGTGTGAATATGAGATTGAGCATGAAATAGTTGAGCCTTTAGAATATGTGAATTAACAAAATGTTTATTTTCTTCAGTTTCACCATTAATTGTTTTGAAGTTCATATTAGAAGAACTGGATAAAATAAAGTCTTTGTAAGACTGGAATACTTTGTGCTTCATCAGTTCTATTTAAACCAACTATTTCGTGCTCAATCTTATTCTTTACTTCACACTCAATCTCATTGCTATTTGAGATCAAAAAGTTTTTCCTTGAAAAATTAAACATGACAATGGCAGATGCTATTCCTCGAAATGTTGAGTAGTAAACAAAAATAACATAATGTTTAACCCCAAACTACTTTGTTTACATCTTATAACCATGAAAACATTAAATACTATAAATAAATGAGAAGTACATAGAAATAATAGTTAAAATAATGAATTAAAAAAATATCTGTGGAGTAGAATACTTTCACAAATTAGTACTTATGATAACAATATGTAAGTGATGCTGTTTGAAAGACACTTGATTGTATTCTTGAGAAAAATGACTGATGCTATAAAAATCGTTATTTAATTAAAAAATAAATGAATATAAAACCTTACTCTTATGACAAAAGTATTTGCTCCTATAATACATCTCTTTTAGAAATATATCTAATCCAACTCTATTATAGTCTCTTAATTGTTTCAATGATATCAGTATTACCTGCTTGTTTTCTCATTCATATATTTTATTTTCAGTATCTTCTTGTTAATCCTAACACTTATGTCTCCATACTTTATTGAGTGGTCTGAAGTCTCTATATTGCTTTTGTGTTAAGTGTTCAAGTTTTACATCCATATGTAAGAACTGATAAAACATGTGTAGGCATATTCTCTTTCTGCCAAAAGCATTTCATTCAAGTTTAATTGTATGATTAATTTCAACAATTATATTTCCATTTGTATTATTATTCTTACCAAGAGACTTGTACTTGATAACTTCTTTTAATTAATGATCAATTTTTAATCTCTTCTTCTGAGAAAGTCCATTGAATATTAGTTTTTTTAGCATTTATCTTAGGTCCTATTTTCTTACTTTCATCTGATAACTTCAGCATTCTTTCCTGAAGCTCTGATATATTATTTGTAAAAACAACTACATCATCTGCAAAATCTAGAGACTTTAAAATTTTTCATTTAACTTTACTCCTTTAGCTCTTCATTTTAATCCACAAAATACTTCTTATAAAAATTCTATAAAAAGTTTTGGAGATACTTTATATATCTTAGATTTAAGATTTGTGTAATGCATATCTTAACATCCTTGGAGGACATACATGATAGGTTAAACCTATATATTTTGAATGAAAGTACTGTATATGTATTTAACAATGTGAATCTAATTTTTATATGCAAAATTAAATATTGTAGATTAATTCTTTTCGTATTTTATTATGGTAATTTTTTTTTATAGTAAGTGTGAACTATTTATTTTTGGAACTATAAATCTTTAATGAAGTATTAGTTTTTTTAAAATAAAAGATTGAAAAAATATCTCATAATTATTCTACAAAGAACAAGCAGTTGTCCCGGGTTCGTTTCCAGGCCGATGTTTTGCCATATGGAAAAAAAAGAGCAAATTTATATTTATACATTATATTTATATATATATATTTTATAAAATAACATGTAAATAATTTCAGACAATAATAAAGAATTTAATATACAGTTTTCTATCAGCATTAATGATGCGAATCAAACATTATTATAAATTGAAATATATATTTTTCAGTATCACGAGGATTTTCCTTTGTCTATATATTTAAATGAATTGAAACTATAATTTTTAAGAAAGTAAGCCAAGTTTTTCTTGTGAATGTAATTTATATTATTTCAATATCATATATTTGTATTAATAGCCAATTGGTGATTGCCTTCTTTGTGGTGTAGAATGCCAAACTAATAGATTTGTTCCAATAATGACTGCTTTTCATTGAGATCAGTCCAATGGATAGAATATATTAATATTGTAGCCATTGATACTCTTAATAAACATAGTGGATATAAATTAAATCAAAGTTTTAATGCTTACAATTATAAAATCATAATAGAAATCATTCATGCGATTGAAAATGTAATATTCTAATTAAAAGAAAGTATTAAAATAATGAGGGGGGGGGGTATCACAAATGCATACTGTTATACCTATATGAAAAAATTGAAAATAATAAAACTTTATTTATATCTGAATTTTATTTAAAAATAAAAAGTATATCTTTGGATTCTTTTAGAAATCAAAAAACATTAAGATAAGTAAAAGCTAATCTGAAATCTGCAATAGAAACTTAAATGAAATACTCAGTAGTTTAGGATTAAAGAAGTTGAAGAATGAAATATAGTGTTTATAGTGCCATGGTGGATCTAAGTTTGACATATATGATAACATAGTTAAAATATATTAAATTAAATATTACTAATTTCAACAGCATGTAAATAACTTTTACTACTGCTTTAATATGTAACGTTTCGGATTATAATCGTATCACACAACAATTTTATTCAAATATGTTAATCAGAATTATTTTTAAGCAGACTCATAACGCACTATTTTAATAAACTTGCAAATACAATTTTACTATTCATCAGACTGAATGAATGGAAATGATAAATGAAAAGTAAAATTGTATTTGCATGTTTATTAAAATAATTCAATACGAGTCTGCTTGAAAATATATCTGAGTAACATATCTGAACAAGAATATTCTGTGCTATGATATATATATCTGGAATGTAAATAACTTTTCAGATAGGAATTCCTACAATGCTTAAAAATAGTAAAGTACCCTGAATATTTTGAAGAAATTACTTTAATCTTATGGTGCTTCGTCTATATGTATGATTATTTTTGCGCAAACACTTATTTATTTCATCTTATAATACATTTAGGCAAATTTTTATTTTATTTTTTTACTTTAGTTAGTTACGTGATATATATATTTTTAAAAAGTAAAATTAAAAATAACTGAGTTTGTAAAGGAAAAAATGTAGTCATTCTTATTCTTTACTAAGTTTTTAGATCATAACATGTATCTTAACGACGTGATGCTCATTACATTTTACGATGTGGCTTTAAAATTTGAGTTCCTAGAATAAATTGTGTCTAGAGAATGGTAAGGCAATGGCAGCAACCACTGATGGTGATCATATGTTATCAGTTGATCTCCCTGCTGTCCAGTTATTCTAATCTGCTTATTATCATAACACTTTCCATTAATATATACACATATATGAAGAAAGTATACAAACTATGCAATTATAAAAAAAAAAAAAAATCTAAAAGTTTTATAAGTTTCTATAAATATTTAAATTATAGTCTTTTAAACATTTTTTGACATTTTAAACTATTTGAAGAAATAAATATTTTGTCTGAAAGAAGAAGATGGAACTTAAATGAGGAGTTTTGCAAGATGCATATCTACTAATTGACTGTGGCACTGTCTAACTTGGAATTTTAAAATCAAATACAGACTTTTTTTTTTATTTATCACTCTGACAAAGCGCAACATCATTTAGTTTGTAAAAACTTTGCATTAGTTATCATATTAATGTCTCCAACACCATTAGATTTATATAAATAAGTTTTACGTTATAAGCAGTGTCTCATTTCTTCAAACATTAAGAAGATTATTAAAACTAATACAAGTTCGACAACTTGAAACAAATACTGTCTGTGCATTATTTTTAACAAATAGACATATTAACAGAAGTTTATGAATTTTGAAGGAATAGATATAAAAGTTGATGGATGATAATAGATAGTAAAAAGAGCTTTTTTTATTTCTGAACATCTAAGTGATGTATCACTTTAGATTCACATTATTTGCTGATCTCTTTATCACTCACTATATATATAAAGTCCGTATGCAAACAGCAATGTAGATGAATATTGGACTTGGGTAACTTCAGTCACTGCCCACAATAATAAAATGTATCTGTGATTATATATATAAGTTGCTGACTTTCCGACTGGTATGCATATGTTTTGTTAAATAAATGTCTTTTTTTTTTTAATATTTTACTTTCTGAAGATTATATAAAAGCAGTATTGACGTATATACTTTTTTTAAAACACATAAATTGTCTCAAATGATGCTAAACATTCACATCAATTATCAGCATTCATTTTTTTTTTTTACCGTAACTGACTCCTATTATTAATGTTTGCACGTTGAAAGTATTTTTGCTTGCAATCAACTATCAAACAATTTCAAAAAATTAAAAGGTATCACATAATTTCAACGGGTTCGATGGAAGATTGCTATGCAAGTGTTTGGGATAAGATTATTAAGAGAAGAATGTGCAGAAAAGTAAGTAATTTTAATAACCACAATATTTATTTTAGATATCTCTTATTAATGTAGAAATTAATAAAAAATATACATACACACAGAGCCACCGCGTGACTAAAAAGCGCCTTTGTGCTAGGTAAATTTCTATGCCCCCCCCCCCAATTCTATGAAATAAAATTTGTAAATTAAGACAATTTTTTCCAGCGCTTTCACAAAAAAAAGTTGAAAATATAGCTTTAGTCATTTAATGTGTAGTAAATACCTTACATGTTTTATTCATTTATTTGTATAAAATAAACATGGAGAATAAAACACACTCTAAAATAAAACATATTAATAATATCATCTTGATTAAAAATCTTTCCAGTAAAATCTTTTTAAATAAATCAGTTTACATGTAAAATAAAAATAAAAATAATGAAAACATTGCATTCTTCCCCTCCTCTTATTGGGCCAGCTCTGATATTATATAAGTAATTATATAATAAGCCTGTATTTCAGTTATTACATTGTAAAGATGACTGCCGTCCTTGCATATGTATTAAATGGATTATGTCCTGTACATGTGGGGTTCAGATTGACTTTAGGTCAACATGGGTGTGATAAGAATCCTGGCCTCAGGGTGGCCTTCGAGCATTCTATCATCAGATTTTCAAATGGATGGACGGTTGAAGGGTTGGAGTGTGTAGTAGATTGGAGCCTGTCCATTAAAGTATGAATATTGCCTATCTTAATATATATATATATATCTGAACACTTATAGTATATATGTGTGGGAGATGATAATCTGGACCAACTGATGATTGCTGGTTTAGCATGAAATATGTATATTGGTGATTATTTATTTTTTCAGCATATATGTGTTTAAGTGTATCAGTTTTATTAGATAGAGTGGAGAGTGGTGGTCATGTGAAAGTCTGTGCTCGTATATTCTACACATTATAAGTAATTATATAAGTTACTTCCTGGTTATTAAAAATATTATGTACATCCAGAATATGATTTTTTGGAAGCTCCATCCTTTATAGCAAGGAACAAAAAGAGTTTGGCCCCTGGTTTATCTCCATTATTCTTTCTTAATCAATATTTAGATCAACTTTACCAGCAGGTCAATAATTCATTAAAAGCAGTTGTTTGTTTGAAAACCCATTGAAAATTTCTCATGCATAAACTTGTTCACATTTCCTATTAACAAAATTATAAACCTTCAACTTACACTAATAATACTATTTAATTGTTTATCTATCAAAAACTAAAATTTATTATATATATAGTCCAATATTTTAAATTTTCATAATTACATTGTTTATATTTTATTAGCGACACAAAACTAGGTCAATATAAATAATGCAGGTGATCTCCCATTAGCACCTTGTTAAAAAGAAAGTTCTTTGTTTTCCAAATCCATTCATTATTTTTAAATCAGAATCTCCCTGACACAAAACTTGTTCACATTTTCTATTAAGAAGGGAACAAATCTCCAGTGTATAAATATATAGACTATTTATTATAGTAAAAATACTTTCGCCTGTTTTCATTCAATAATAAAAATTTCCCATGAAATTTATTAAGAATTAAATAATTCAGCATGCAATAATATCTTTTTAAAAATTGTTTTTTACTCATTCTGTTTTTCTTAGATTTTAACTGCAATGTGAATTATGGATCAATTGAGAGTTTTTAGCTAAAGAACACATCCAAGATAAAGCTGTTTAGTAAAACATGTAAAAAAGATAATACAGGATAATAATAACAAAAAAAAAGAGAAACATAATACCCTTAAAAAATGTTAGCACAATATAGCATTAAACTCAGACCTGACATTTCAGAGGCAGACCCTCTACCAGTACTCTCATGTAAACCACATGTTTAAAAAGTTGTAAAACATTATTGATAGAATTAATTTCATCATATGCAGAATTACTGTAATTATGAGGCAATATTTTTAAAATTTTATTTTAAAGTAAATTATTAATAATAATATGTTACATTTTATATAAATTAGGATATTTAAGTAAAAATGATTGGGAAATCTAAAAAAAATTATTTACATATAAATTTTATTAATTATAGTGAGTTTATTTCTGTGTAACAAACATTTGTATTGTTATTTCTTAATTTGTCCACCATTGTCTTTTCTCTTACTTTCTCACCATTCAAAATTATCAAACTATTTACCATAAGGTGATATATTGTTTGTAGAAAATATTATTTATTTTAAAATGGTCAATTTAAGATACAATGAGAGATTTCTTTTACTCCACAGTACTAATCATGATTAAGCTATAATAATACTGAAGGGTGATCAAACCCCTCCCATGAATATTCCCAAATTTGGGATGACTTAATATAAATGCATAAATTCATAGGGGATTCCTCTTATAGTTAAATAAGAGTGGGTATAATAGTCTGTCAATGAGATTATATATATAGTACCAGTCTGACTATTAGTATAGTTTATAAAATTAAATAATTTCTCTCTATGTAACCATTATATATTTGTCCCCTAATATGATCATACAAGAACAATAAATTTCTTTTTGGGACAGTTATATATTTAATTCCCAATGTCAATGTGTAAGTATGAGAAATAAATTTCTTTTTCTGGATACAAGATACAATATATATTTTTATGGGCATCCCCTTTCTCACGTCTATATCCGACGTTGGTGAACTTAAACCAAATAATATAGATCTCAAGAACTGGACAAGTAAGCTAAACCGTAGACTAGATGGAATTTCTATGGCTGTCTAGTCGCCATAACAGCTGTAGGTAATATTTAAATATTACCCACCAAAGAAAATTCTGATATGAATTATTCATACGAGTATTGTTTACTTGAAGCAAATTTTAAGTGTTGCATAAATGGGATTTAAGATAAATGAATAAAAGTTTCCGTTAGCTCTTGTATCTTGAATAAGATCTAAATATAAAAAAAATGTCTACGGGAGAATATATTTATGAGCGTCAATTTATCGATGACCTCAAGCGCCAAACTTACTATTACGGTGAGAATTATATTTCCTGATTAACTAGGTGCCTGACCCAAGCTAACTCACTCCCAGGGTGGGGAGGAAAACCTATCGGATGAACGGAGATAATAACACACAAAAAAATATATGTTTGTAATTAATTTATAATGTACTTATAGATGTATCCATTTACCTCGGACATATTTGAATCATTGGACTTTATTTGGCAAATGAAGTAATTAGAAAACGTAAATGATAATTACTGAATAACTCTAACGCAAAGGTAAATCTGTACTAAATTTTATTATTAATATCTAAATGCTATCTACGTAAATCAATTCTTATCCCTCCCATTTAAAATATATAATTAGTTCCCAAATCATAAATGAAACAATAAAACATTTAATTTAGAATAAATATATATTAATTTATATATATAAGAAAAACATTTCACTATACAGTTGTACGCAATAATTTTATGTTATGAAATAATTTAAGAAAGTTTTGTTATTTCGAGGATAGCTATAAGCAATTCTGAGTTATATAAAAACAGAGTTCACTTTACCTGACGAAACCCCGGGGTATGGGATTATAATGTAATGAAGCATATCAAGTGGATTTCTGTGATCTAGTAGTATTTGAAGTTGCCTTATGAAAGCGCAATATATAATTCCTTTGTGCAGAGTCCGATATTTAGATGTCCATAAGTAATGGCGGAGCTGTAGGTGAAGTCTTGTCTAATATAATTTTCAAATCAAATAAATTCATATTTTGGGATGTATGATTCTTTTTTATTTCATTTTATGTTCAACAATCCGGAATATTCGCTAGGTTCCTAGGTTCTTCGGCAGCAGGCGATTTAAAGTCAGTTAGCATCGGCTGCGAATGATGAAGCCCTTTACATATGGTCCTTACCCCGTCATGCTAAATTTTTTTATCTATATGTTTATGAATCTGTCTCTCTCAGCGGTCACAATCTAACTGAATCTCAGTCTTTTTCCTTTCTCAAATTCTCATTAATTAATTTTTTTTTCTAATTAATTTTCATTTCTCAGACAAAGGAATTTTTTTTTTTTTTATCGTATCTTCAATCTAAGTCTTTTTCTTTGAATAGGTTTTCCTTTCCAAATTACTTTTACTTCTGTTAATTTATATTTCCATTGTTTTGGTGGTGCCATCATTCCTGGAATCTATTCTTTTTGGTCAAACAATCTTTGGCTTTTTCTTGGAATTTTATTTTTTTCAGTAATTAGCAATTGTGATTCAAACACAGAATTGCTTGAAGGCACAAACAATATTTCCTTTTTGCTACCCTCATTAATTTGAAATATAATTGAAACTTAAATCAATATTCTAAACAATTTATAACATATTTGCGCACAACTGTAATTTTGTTAATTTGTAATATTTTAAAAGTAAAACATTCTAAATAAATAATGCTTACTAATCAATCCCTTCCTCATTTATTTTCTAACAACAAAAAAAAAGGATAATAAAGAAAAAGAGTTTAAAATTTACTTCACGCATGTGTATATATGTATAATTAGACATATTTTTAACCCTTTATCGCCCGCTTGAATATATGCCTGTATTGAGGGTAAGGCATACGCGCTTTTCACTTTCTTGTAACAGGGTTTGAACCCAGCTACTGTTACAACGTCCCCACTGTCGGAAAGACTTCAAAATAAGGTATACTTATTTTGAGGTCTAAAATAATATCTATAAAAAAATTCCCGCGATTTCCCTTCTTTTTCTTTTTCCATACATATATCCTTTGTCCACGCTTACTTCCACCTCTGTTAATGGTAAAATACCTTTCATACATCTTTCATCCACGCTTACTTCCCCCTACATTAAAGTTAAAATATCTTTCTATGCCTTCTAAATTTTCACTTGGCACCTCGCAATTTCTCTTCTTTTTCTTTTTCCATGCGTATATCCTTTGTTCGCGCTTACTTCCACATACATTAATGGTAAAGTATCTTTCATGCATCTTTTGTCCCCGCTTCCCCATTCATCAAAGTCAACATATCTTTCTAAGCTTTTTACATTTTCAATTGGCGCATCGCCTATTTGCCCTGTGCACATTCTAATTTTCAGGAACTGGTTTACCTGCGACTGTGATACCGAGCATGTAACAGAATCCTCTTTGTCTTCTGCTATACTATTTTCCTCTACTTGGTCTTCCTTTTTTCTTACTTCCTCTTTCTTTTCTATCTCGGCTTTCGTTTGCCTTTCTTCTAGGTCGTCCTCTCTTCGGATTGGGTTTTCTTCCTCTTTGCCTTCCCCTAACTGCTCATCAAGTTTCTTTTCTATTACTAGCATTCTAACCTCTTGCTTTTTCTGCATCTCTAACAACATATCCTGTTTTTCCTTCATTTCCTCAAATCTTAATTCCATTCTTTCTTCCATCTCCTGTAACTTTCTCATAATAATATTCAACATATCGGTTTCCCCTGCTTTATCTGTGAGATACATAAATTTTTTCTATATATATATAATGTGCCAGGCTCCTCACCCCAGCTCACAAAATACTATGCTAACTGTTACCTGCCTTACTGTTGAACATCTACCTCTCACTCTTATTATCTCCCCTGTCTGGTGCTTTACTTTCTAAAGCAATATTTGCGAGGCACAATAATTAAACTCACGCCAAAAACGAAACAAATAATCAATTCATTTATTTTTATTAACCTGCCGTTCTCCTACTTTTGTAGCCCCAAATGTTGGAAAGCCATTTTTATGAGAATCCCCTTTCTCACGTCTATATCCGACATTGGTGAACTTAAACCAAATAATATAGATCTCAAGAACTGGACAAGTAAGCTAAACCGTAGACTAGATGAAATTTCTATGGCTGTCTAGTCGCCATAACGCCTGTAAGTAATATTTAAATATTACCCACCAAAAAAAATTCTGATACGAATTATTCATACCAGTATTGTTTACTTGACGCAAATTTTAAGTGTTGTGTAAATGGGATTTAAAATAAATGAATAGAAGTTTCCGGTAGCCCTTGTATCTTGAATAAGATCTAAATATAAAAAAATGTCTATGGGAGAATATATTTATGAGCGTCAATTTATCGATGACCTCAAGCGCCAAACTCACTATTATGGTGAGAATTATATTTCCCGATTAACGAGGTGCCTGACCCAAGCTAACTCACTCCCAAGGTGGGGAGGAAAACCTATCGGATGAATGGAGATAATAGCACAAAAAAAATATGTTTGTAATTAATTTATAATGTACTTATAGACGTATCCATTTACCTCAGACATATTTGAATCATTGGACTTTATTTGGCAAATGAAGTAATTAGAAAATGTAAATGATAATTACTGAATAACTCTAACGCAAAGGTAAATTCTGTACTAAATTTTATTATTAATATCTAAACGCTATCTACGTAAATCAATTCTTATCCCTCCCATTTAAAATATATAATTAGTTCCCAAATCATAAATGAAACAATAAAACATTTACTTTAGAATAAATACATATTAATTTATGTATATATATATAAGAAAAACATTTTACTATACAGTTGTACGCAATAATTTTATGTTATTGAATAATTTAAAAAAGTTTGTTATTTTCGAGGGTAGCTATAAGCAATTCTGAGTTATATAAAAACAGAGTTCACTTTACCTGACAAAACCCCGGGGTATGGGATTATAATGTAATGAAGCATATCAAGTGGATTTTCTGTGATCTAGTAGTATTTGAAGTTGCCTTATGAAAGCGCAATATATAATTCCTTTCTGCAGAGTCCGATATTTAGATGTCCATAAGTAATGGCGGAGCTGTAGGTGAAGTCTTGTGTAATATAATTTTCTAATCAAATAAATTCATATTTTGGGACGTACGATTCTTTTTTATTTCATTTTATGTTCAACAATCCGGAGTATTCGCTAGGTTCCTAGGTTCTTCAGTGGCAGGCGGTTTAAAGTCAGTTAGCATTGGCGGCGGATGATGAAGCCCTTTACGTATGGTCCTTACTCCATCATGTTAAATTTTTTTTTTCTATATCTTTATGAATCTGTCTCTCTCAGCGGTCACAATCTAACTGAATCTCTGTCTTTTTCCTTTCTGAAAATCTCATTAATTAATTTTTTTTTCTAATTAATTTTCATTTCTCAGACAAAGGAATTTTTTTTTTTTTTAATCGTATCTTCAATCTAAGTCTTTTTCTTTGAATAGATTTTCCTTTCCAAATTACTTTTACTTCTTTTAATTTACATTTCCATTGTTTTGGAGGTGCCGTCATTCCTGGAATCTATTCTTTTTGGTCAAACATTCTTTGGCTTTTTCTTGGAATTTTATTTTTTTCAGTAATTAGCGATTGTGATTCAAACACAGAATTGCTTGAAGGCACAAACAATATTTCCTTTTCGCTACCCTCGTTAATTTGAAATATAATTGAAACCTAAATCAATATTCTAAACAATTTATAACATATTTGCGCACAACTGTAATTTTGTTAATTTGTAATATTTTAAAAGTAAAACATTCTAAATAAATAATGCTTACTAATCAATCCCTTCCCCATTTATTTTCTAACAACAAAAAAAAGAATAATAAAGAAAAAAAGTTTAAAATTTACTTCACGCACATATATATGTATAATTAGATATATTTTTAACCCTTTATCGCCCGCTTGAATATATGCCTGTATTGAGGGTAAGGCGTACGTACTTCTCACTTTCTTGTAACAGGGTTTGAACCCAGCTACTGTTACAATATATATATATATTGTAACCAGTTGGGTTACAAACACACACTAATATAGTGTATGCGCATATATATGTAAAATAAAGGAAAAGTAGAAATAAACACAGAATAAATTTTTGTAGATATTTTTCTATATTTCCTAAAATAAAATAATAATAAGTAAAGGGTTAAATAACTCTGGGTTTAAATTAAAATTTTGTTATGGATTAAACTTTTAAAAGGTCTGAATAAATATATATTTATATTGTATTATTATTATTCTGATTCTGAAATGTAAAAGCACAATACTTGTTTTTGAAATTTTTTAAATTAATTAAAACATGTATGTTTTCAAAGGGATTAGAGAGATAAAAATAAAAACTCTGTTTTCAATCAAGGTGTTATTATCACCTTAGATGATTCTATAAAATGGCTGATAACAAAATTAGTTCCAGTCTGGATAATGATTTTTGAACAGAACAGTCTGGCTACTAAAATTTTTTGAGTAAGTGGCAGCAATTATCTGAGCAAAATAGATAGCTGCAGTATGTTGTTGGCTGTAGAAGAGAGTTGGCAGAATAGCTACCATAAACTGATGTAGATGAAGACAGGAGCTACTACTATTTTCCTTAACAAGAGTTTTGATTTACTTGAAGCTGGGTCACTTCTGAATCAATAGCCTGAAAAAAGGACCAAATAGCTAGCAGAGTTATACAAAGCTCCTATGAAGATCTAAGGACAGTCCAATAGCTGCCCTATAGTTTACTGCAGACTTTTGATTCATGAGGCCAGGATCACTTCAAATGGATCAACTAGCTGCTTAAATATGTTCTAGAAGACAGCTTGACAATTTCTTGGACTACAAAAGCTCATGATATGCCAACCAATTACTTGAATTCTTTTCCCTGATGATGACAACAAGCCCGGAATTATATTTTTTCTGATGGGCTAGAAACCAAGCTTACCAAGAGAAAGCTCAAAGAAATTGATGTACTTATGCTACTGTTTATCTATACACACAGGGAACCACAGATAAACACATTGCATGTATATACAAGTAAGTTATTTTATTTTTGCTATTCCTTAAAATGACTATAATTTTAATTAACAACTTAGAGTTAAAACAAACAAGTAAATAATTCACTTGAGTCAAATGTCTAAAAGAAAGACGATTTGATATATATTTTTGAAGAAATTCTTTTAGTAATTCCTTAAAAAAAAAGACATTAAAAGAATATATAGTTTCAATATTGAATTAATTAGAAGAAAGATAACATTATTGTAACAAGTTGAAATAGATAGAAGCCAGTGTGTGTGTATATGCGCACACTTGTATATGTAAAATTTTAATATTTTTTTTGATTAAATGTCAATTCATTTTTTTAAATATTAATTGTATATTATAAATCGCGCTTTTGTGCGAACATATATGTAAATAAATATAACAATTTAAATGTCGAATAGTAATTATTTAAATCTCCATGTGATCATTTGAAATTTTGTATTGTAATCAAAATCAGACAGCTTATATGTGTGTAATTTACTGTAAATTCGTTTTTTAGTATTATTAATAAACTTATTTAATTGTTAAAAATTGTTTGCATCATCTCTTGGTCACATACAGTAATAGAGCTTGTGTTCTCTGAGCTAGATTCATGCATGGCATGAATATATAATATAAATGGGAATGTGTACTTAGTGATTTGGGGCATCCAGAGATGATCAATCATCATCCTGGTTGGTGCATAAGATTATACTTTTTAAAGCCCATGCACTATTATCTTTTATTTTACCTTAGTCTTATTAAAATTTATGTTTATAGTTGGCCAGTACAAGTGGCCTGAACATTGATGATGATCAGCATGTTTTAATGTCCCAGAATTGTTTCGATTTCTGATTATTGTGTATTCTAATGGATGGCACTAAGCTGGTGCATCCAAATTATGTTTAAATAATTGCCCAAGCTGGAAAAGGCTCAATAGTTAGCCTGGTCTACAGAAGACCCACTTCCAATCCAGTCACAAGATGGACTGTTGATTTTGTCATATTTTATTGTAAAACATTCATGATGATGAGTGATTATTTATTTTGAGTATTAGTATTACTTATAATTACTTTTTGATAATGCTGGTTGATATATGATTGATGTATGGTTAATTATGTTTCTAGTAGCTGGCTGATCTCTCAATGTTCTCAGAGATCTGGATCTCATGCTCCCTTAAATATTTTTTACTTAAATATACTTTTTGTAAATATTTCAACATTATTGTTTGCTTGGGGTTGATGATGATTTTTTCCATCACCCCAGTTCAATTCTACTTCCACTTCCTATCCACCCCATCCCATTACAAATGGTTACCTAACTGAGGGCTGATGATGATCATGTACTGTGGCAATCATTATAGATGGCTGCGCAATGTACAGCTGATGATGATCACATACTGGTGATCATCACTTCAAAATTATCAACTTGATCTCAAACCACACCTGAGAAAGAAAAAAAAATGCATTTTATGCAGAATTAATTTTAAAAATTACTGTGAAAGAGGTGACAAGAGTATTGATGATGATTATAAAATAGTAATTTTCATGTATGTTTGGAGAGGTTCATGTTTAAAGTTAGATAGAAAATTGATGATTTTGGAGGTTGGATTTGGTGTTTGATTGTTGTAGTTTGTTTAGCTGTATTTTCAGTTTTGATGATGGATGAAGATTTTTGTCATTGGCTTGAGGATACAATGTTTTCATGCAGCTCTGAGGGTGTTCTATCTCCACTATTTGCTCCAACCTATTTTTTGTATTTCATATTGTTAATCATAGAGCAGTTAACATAGTCCTGCCATGATTCCAGCCTCTAAGTCTCCGAAGAAAAGGAGCAAGGTGTAGCTTGTATTTCCCAGCCCATAAGACTCAAAAGCAGGGCATAGTTTTGTATTTTTCTGTCCCTCCATGGAAGAGGGCTTTGCAAAGATTTTGCAGTATCTTTATAAGGGTTGTAGTAGCCTATAGTGTTTCATTTGAGGTAGCACTCTTGTTGTTCATGGTGCATTGTGTACTTACAGTCCAATGGCTGAATTCTTTATCTATCTCAAAATTGCAGATCACTATTCATTCTCTTAATTGTCAGATCTCTAAAAAAATTGATGAATACATAGTTTTAGATATGAACTTTGTTTTGATTATGCATGTAAATTGTGTAAAATATTGTTAGACAGGTGTTTCATTTCTATTTTCCTTTTCCCTCAGACTGGGGCAATGTAACCAGTTGAGTTACAAACACACACTAATATAGTGTATGTGCTTATATATATGTAAAATAAAGGAAAAGTAGAAATAAACACAGAATAAATTTTTGTAGATATTTTTCTATATTTCCTAAAATAAAATAATAATAAGTAAAGGGTTAAATAACTCTAGGTTTAAATTAAAATTTTGTTATGGATTAAACTTTTAAAAGATCTGAATATATATATATTGTATTATTATTATTTTCTGATTCTGAAATGTAAAAGCACAATACTTGTTTTTGAAATTTTTTTAATTAATTAAAACATGTATGTTTTCAAAGGGATTAGAGAGAGAAAAATAAAAACTCTGTTTTCAATCAAGGTGTTATTATCACCTTAGATGATTCTATAAAAGGGCTGATAACAAAATTAGCTCCAGTCTGGATAATGATTTTTGAACAGAACAGTCTGGCTACTAAATTTTTTTGAGTAAGTGGCAGCAATTAGCTGACCAAATTAGGTAGCTGCTGTATGCTGTTGGCTGTAGAAGAGAGTTGGCAGAATAGCTACCATGAACTGATGTAGATGAAGACAGGAGCTACTACTATTTTCCTTAACAGGAGTTTTGATTTACTTGAAGCTGGGTCACTTCTGAATCAATAGCCTGAAAAAAGAGGAACAAATAGCTAGCAGAGTTATACAAAGCTATGTAGATCTAAGGACAGTCCACTAGCTGCCCTATAGTTTACTGCAGACTTTTGATTCATGAGGCCAGGGGCACTTCAAATGGATCAACTAGCTGCTTAAATATGTTCTAGAAGACAACTTGACAATTGCTTGGACTACAAAAGCTCATGGTATGCCAATCAATTACTTGAATACTTTTCCCTGATGATGACAACAATCCTGGAATTATATTTTTTCTGATGAGCTAGAAACCAAGCTTACCAAGAGAAAGCATGAAGAAATTGATGTACTTATGCTACTGTTTATCTATACACGTAGGGAACCGCAGATAAACACATTGCGTGTATATACAGTGAGTTATTTTATTTTTACTATTCCTTAAAACAACTTTTAAAATTATAAATTAACAACTTAGAGTTAAAACAAACAAGTAAGTAATTTGCTTGAGTCAAATGTCTAAAAGAAAGACAATTTGATATATATTTTTGAAAAAATTCTTTTAGTAATTACTTTAAAAAAAAGACATTAAAAGAATATATACTTTCAATATTGAATTAATTAGAAGAAAGATAACATTATTGTAACAACACATGATCACCATCTCATACTAGCACATAATTGTTATTAAACAATTCAAAACAAAGCAAAACTCTCCATATAGTAGTGCCATCTTGTGCTAACAAGAGCAATCAATGAAAGCCAGAAGGCTTGTGCATAAAATCCCTATCTAGTGCCTACTC
This sequence comes from Epiperipatus broadwayi, assembly GCA_028023455.1. Classification (NCBI taxonomy): domain Eukaryota; kingdom Metazoa; phylum Onychophora; class Udeonychophora; order Euonychophora; family Peripatidae; genus Epiperipatus; species Epiperipatus broadwayi. The sequence continues at coordinate 1,750,408 of JAQFVV010006255.1, forward strand.
ATCCAATACCCCCAAAATAGTTTCTGGCTTGTGGCCTTCATCAGTGAGGAGCCTTGGATCTGAGAGCACTGCACCTAGATCTTAGGATCTAATGCAACCCTCCAGCACCTGCCTTTTAACTCTATTTAACTACAAAACTATAAGAATGAAATTGAAAACACAATTAAAATTTTCAATCCAAGCTCAATAGCTTATATAGTCATATGGGTTTGAACTCAATTCAGCACCCATACATTTTGGTGTCTTTGGCTCTTTAACAACCATAGCTACCACTATCCTATTAGGCAGGATTGGTGTTAAACCACTAAACATCACATGTTCACCATCTCATACTAACACATAATTGTTATTAAACAATTCAAAACTCTCCACATAGTAGTGCCATCTTGTGCTAACAAGAGCAATCAATGGATGCCAGAAGGCTTGTGCATAAAATCCCTATCTAGTGCACTACTATATGGCGAGTTTTGCTTTGTTTTGAATTGTTTAATAACAATTATGTGCTAGTATGAGATGGTGATCATGTGATATTTAGTGGTTTAACACCAATCCTGCCTAATAGGATAGTGGTGGCTATGGTTGTTAAAGAACCAAAGACACCAAAATGTATGGGTGCTGAATTGGGTTCAGACCCATATGACTATATAAGCTATTGAGCTTGGATTGAAAATATTAATTGTGTTTTCAATTTCATTCTCATAGTTTTGTAGTTAAATAGCATTAAAAGGTGGGTGCTGGAGGGTTGCATTAGATCCTAAGATCTAAGTGCAGCGCTCTCAGATCCAAGGCTCCTCACTGATGAAGGCCACAAGCCAGAAACTAGTCTGGGATATTGGATGAGTAGGCACTAGATAGGGATTTTATGCACAAGCCTTCTGGCATCCATTGATTGCTCTTGTTAGCACAAGATGGCACTACTATATGGAGAGTTTTGTTTTGATTATTGTAACAAGTTGAAATAGATAGAAGCCAGTGTGGGTGTATACGTGCACTCATACATGTAAAATTTTAATATTTTTTTTGATTAAATGTCAATTCATTTTTTTAATATTAATTGTATATTATAAATCGCACGTTTGTGCACACATATATGTAAATCAATGTAACAATTTAAATGTTGAATAGTAATTGTTTAAATTTCAATGTGATCATTTGAAATTTTGTATTGTAATCAAAATCAGAAAGCTTATATGTGTGTAATTTACTGTAAATTCCTTTTTTAGTGTTATTAATAAACTTATTTAATTGTTAAAATTGTTTCCATCATCTCTTGGTCACATACAGTAATAGAGCTTGTGTTCTCTGATCTAGATTCATGCATGGGATGAAGATATAAATATAAATGTGTACTTAGTGCTTTGGGGCATCCAGAGATGATCAATCATCATCCTGGTTGGTGAATAAGATTATACTCTTTAAAGCCCATGCACTATTATCTTTTATTTTACTTTAGTCTTATTAAAATTTAAGTTTATAGTTGGCCAGTACATGTGGCCTGAACATTGATGATGATCAGCATGTTTTAATGTCCCAGAATTATTGTTTTGATTTCTGATTATTGTGTATTCTAATGGATGGCACTAAGCTGGTGCATCCAAATTATGTTTAAATAATTGCCCAAGCTGGCAAAGGCTCAATAGTTAGCCTGGTCTACAGAAGACCCACTTCCAATCCAGTCACAAGATGGACTGTTGATTTTGTTATATTTTATTGTAAAACATTCATGATGATGAGTGATTATTTATTTTGAGTATTAGTATTACTTATAATTACTTTTTGATAATGCTGGTTGATATATGATTGATGTATGGTTAATTATGTTTCTAGTAGCTGGCTAATCTCTCAATGTTCTCAGAGATCTGGATCTCATGCTCCCTTAAATATTTTTTACTTAAATATACTTTTTGTAAATATTTCAACATTATTGTTTGCTTGGGGTTGATAATGATTTTTCCATCACCCCAGTTCAATTCTACATCCTTCCACTTCCTATCCACCCCATCCCGTTACAATATATATATATATATATATAAGACATTTCCAGTGATTAATATTATGTAATATATTGAGATTAATAAGTAAACTACTGGTTTATTAAGTAAATAAAATACTTTCAATCCAAAGCACTAGACAAAAACTTTTATAAAGAATGGACCATCTTCTCTGTTATCTTATCTTCTTATATAAAGGTTTATCTGAAGCACTTTGAAAAGAAAGCAAGAATATTTAAACTAATCAAATTACTTTTTAAACTATTTTTAAATTGATTTATATTATTTTAACTGATATTTATAAACATTTTCAATTTACACATTGTCAAAACTGATTCAAGGAGTAAAATATGAAAATATAAATATTCCTAATGACTAATGTATGTAATACATTGAGATTAATACTCAAACTACTGGTTTATTAAGTAAATGAAATACTCTCAATCTAAAAAAATGGAATGTCTTTTCTCTTTACCTCATTTCTTTTATATAGGTTTATCTGAAGCACAATCAATTGAAAAATAGCTTTAAAAAGCAATATGAGTAGATTACAAATTTATGCTTTATTTTCAAAGTGCTTTAGATAAATCTCTATATAAGAATATGAAATAAAGAGAAGATGGTTGTTCTTTATAAAAGTTTTGTCTTCTGATTTGGATTATTTCATTTATTTAATAAACCAGTATTTTGAGCATTAATCTTAATATATTATATATTTAATAACTTACACATATATATGCAACACTTTACAAGTCTGACAAATATCTTTTTATAAATAACATATTATTATTATTATTATTATTATTATTATTATTATTATTATTATTATTATTATTATTATTATTATTATTATTATTATTATTATTATTATTATTATTATTATTATTATTATTATTATTATTATTATTATTATTATTATTATTATTATTATTATTATTATTATTATTATTATTATTATTATTATTATTATTATTATTATTATTATTATTATTATACAATCACCAACATATAATTTAAATTATATATTCAAATGAGTGTAAGATATCAAGTGAAAGAATTTTTTTTTTCCTACATTACTTTTCTTTCAATCATTCTATAATTTTTATCTATGTCTTGATTTAAAGCTTGATTGATTTAGGAGGCTTGTAAGCTATGACAGTGCTAGAGTTATTGTTACAATACTCCTCTCCCTAAATGATGAGATAATAAAATGGGATACATATTCAATTTCTCATTATTTAAATTTTTTTCTGCTTATATTTCTTCACTTGATCATTAGCAGCTACAAATATAAATCAAATTATGAGTCTCTTTAGTTTTTCTGTTAACTACTCATATTTTTACATCAGGTTTTGATTTGGTTGTTTCTATTATTGCTCTTATTGTACCATCTCCAAAACACTGGTCAATTGCATTGCACAGTCATGCCATCATACTTTCCCACAAATAACATGTCATGCACAAGAAATGAGAATCTGTATTACAATATCTATGATCACATTTAATTTGATGACTGGAAATACATTGAACTTGACATAGTTTTTTGCTTTGTGAGTAGCTCCAGTTAAAAATAATAATGCCATTAATGCTCATCTGGTATATAGATAGCACCAGGACATCTCTACTAAGGTCCTATTAAGTACAAGGATCAAACAACCCTCCACTCTTAAATATAACAAATGATCTATGATTAATGCACCTATGACTATTGAATCCCAATTAAACATGTCCCCTAGAAACACATAATATCAGTGCACTTATCTCTTAAATGATCATCAAGATTGACACAGCAACTATCTATTTTGTTTAATTAATTTATCTGTCACTAGAGGAATAGCTTTAACATTCTTCCATCACATCTATAAGAAGTGAAGTGAGGGCATTTTAGCAATTCTCACTGTTCCTAATATTTATCAAGGTTGCTTTCTCTAAATTCTAATATTTCTTATATATTGTTTTTTAAAATAAAAGTTCATTTTATTCCTAAAATTATTTTACTCAACTCTTGGCTAGCATCACTGTCTTTTTTATACCATTTTCTAATTTTCCAAATTTAGTGATTTGTTGTTAGCAAGGTATAAAGTTTATATACATATATATATAATATTGAAAAAATAAAGAATCTAAATAAGTGAATATGTTAGATCACAGATATGTGTGCATATATATAGAAAGAATGTTTAATGCTAGATGAAATCTATATAAAATAATTGAAACGTCCCATAGTTATATTGTTTCAGTCACATTGCCCTATTATTTATTTAAAAGAGGAATGTGGCTAAAACAATATAACTATAGGGCATTTCAAATACTTTATATAGATTTGAAATTCTTTATTTAAAAGGGGAATGTGGCTGAAACAATGTAACTATAGTGCGTTTCAAATATTTTATATAGATTTAAAGCTCTCTCTCTCTCTCTCTCTATATATATATATATATATATATGAAATAACATAAGCTTCTATTATCTGTCATTTATTGAGTATCTGCAAACATGTTTATTTGCCATCTTTAATTTTGTCATATATTTGATGATTTTCCAAAGATAGTATATTTTCATTTTTCATAAAAATTTATTCTTTCAATAGATCCGGGTCATCTATAAGACTAGACTTTCTTTATCCCTTTACTAGTCAGTTAATACATTTGTCCAGATAATTTTTCTATTGTTACAGTGCCCCATTCTATATTGCCTACTGTTCTTGGAGTCAGTCTTTATTTTTATATGCTAAACTGGATTATCTTTTGTCCATTTTCTGGCTCTACTTCTATTACTACCTACTTCAGTGCTAGGACTGGGCTAGGGTGATCCTCTGAAAATCTGTCAGAAATAATTGACAGTCCTATTTCTCCATCTCTGGATTGCTTATAAGCATTTCTTAAGGGATGGTGAGGCTACATTATTCAGATTCTACCTAGCATATGTCGAATGGGCTTACAAAATCATGGTTATTACTTTTTTCTCTCTCAGTGATGAAATGTTTATTCATAAAAAACAACAACAGATACAGTAAAATAAATGAAATTTCAGAAGCAACATGGTAAGAGGGGAAGGATAATGTAAAAAGGAAATGGATGGTGGAGAGGGGAAATGGTGTGTAGTCCAGGGCGGTCAGAAGTGCATATCTTCATGATTGAGTCCTATGACAGAGGCTGATAGGATGGGAGTTGGAGGATTGTCCAAGTGTCTGGGAAGAGTGGAGGTGGGGCTAGTTTGGTATCTCGGGTTTTGAGAGTGTGAATTAGGTCCAAGAGCTTTTGATTGATTGAATGCACTCTCTGGTCAAGGATAATGGCACATCAGAGCAACCAGAGAGCATAGATGAGAAAAACTGATAGTCTAATAGCTGTGACCACTGTTTCTATGGATTCTTGGAGGTTGAAGATGGTATTCCTGTGTGAGGAAAGGCAGGAGTTGATGACATTTCTCATGCCCACAGAATTGTGACATTCTGTTTTTGTTCAGTACTGAAAAGTACTATATCAGTGGTTTTCTTAGATGTGTAATGTTCACAAGCTAGAACTGAAATCTTTTCAAGCTATATGATGCTGGTCATGTGCGCTTGGGCTATCCAAAGATATTATTGTTTTCTACTTCTTTTTATAGTTTTTGCCACTAACAACAACTTTTCCCAAAAGCATCAGCTTGTTTTCTTTTTTGTTTTTACTTTTTTAATGATTTGCCACTAATTTGCTGTTTTCTTCCTTTTTTTGTTTCCAACTTAATCCTTTAATTTCTCTTAATTACTTGTTATTCGATTGAATTTAGCTATAATCGAACGTTATAATTATCTTTAATTAGTTTTTTTTTTTTAGATTTTAACTTTAAAAAAAATACTAAACAATGTTAATAGCTTTTTAAAAATAACACATTATTATTGTTGAATAATCACATAAATATAATTTAAATTATATACTCAAATAAATATAAGACATCAATTGAGAAAATGTTTTTTTCTTTCTTACATTACTTTTCTTTCAAACATTCTAGAATATTTGATTTACCCTTCAATTTAACCTTGATTGATTTAGGAAGCTTGTATGATACAATAGCCCTAACTCAATATATTAAGTATTAAACTGCAGTTACAAAGAGTTACATTAAATAAAAAACAAAATAAATGTAAAATATTTTTTACAAAAATAACTTTTTTTTTCTTCTTCAAAAAAATTGTAGTAGCATTTAGCAGTTCTATTTAAGAAATGTGAACAGAATTAACCATGTTTGATTGCATTACTCAGTTAAGGAATAATCCTGACATTTTGAATTTCCAACTCTGTTTCTAAGTTAAACTGCACAGATCCATAACACATATCAATGTATCCCGATTCCATTTAAAATGCATTTAATTTATAATCTGGGGTAGAAAGAAATATTAAATATAATATTCTGTTAATGAAAAAAATACTTTTAAAGTATTCCATTAAATTACATAAAATAAAAGATAGCTTTTATCAGTTTGCTAACATCATCATTAGCAGCATTTATGAATAAGCATGGTCACTCTAATTGAATTATCAGAGTACAATACTAGCATGTGGTACTTAGTAAACTTTGACATTTTGCCTAATTGTACTTCTTTATTGTATACTGCATATATTTCAAACCAAAGCCATTAATACTGAGCTTGTTTAGAGTGTCTTTAAAGTTATAAAAGAGGCTTCTTTCCTATGAATTCAGGCTCAAATCTATTACCTTTCTTCCTCTTCATATTGCAGTCTAATGATATGTCTTTACAAAAGCAGACTCTATAATATCCTCTTAGTAACCTAAAAACATACCAATTATTCTTATAATAATGCCATTGTATTTTTAGAATCTTATGGTAATACTCTTAAATTAAATTTTTTAAAACTCCTTTATGTTTTTTTTTTTGATGATGAGAGATTCAAATCTTCCATTCAATAAATTGGGTAAAGTAAATATAAGTGAGTTGCAATAGTTATGTAATTATGATAAAATGACATGTTAACAAGTTAAATGCAGCAACAGCATAATAGATTCTTCGTTGTACCATTCAAGCCCACCTTTTCATTTTTTTCATAATAAATGAAATCATTTTCTAGTCCCATTTTAGTTGTTCAACTACTTTGATTTTATCTGATCATATTATTCTCTTTTTACTTTATTATTCTAGTGTGTGTGAAACTATTGTTATCTTGGTCAGAGAAATATAAATCTTACAATTTTTGTCGTAATGGCTTATAATTGCCTCTAAAATTAAAGATTAGAATTTAAATGCATTGAGAGACTATGCATTACAACATGTATTTTCAAGTTCCAGTTTTTAAGATTGAGAGTTTATTTTTTTTATCTAGGCATTTTCATTTTTAATCTAATTCATAGGCCAGAAGTTGATGATCAGACTGTCATTTGTATATGGAAATTCTGGCTGTATGCAATCATTATAAAATGCCTTAAGCATTTCAAAATGGCTAAATCATCTTTTCTTAATATGAAATATAGCTTAATAGTTTCCCTAAAATCTTACCAAATAGTGTTTGTCCAATCTAGAATGAATTATATACTTAAATTGGATATATTTGATTGGTTCATTATTAATTTGGAGAAAGACTAAATTCCTTTTTATTATTTCAAATGAGCTTATTTTCTTTTTTTACTAAGATCTTACAAGGATCTATTAATTATGCTATCTTGGGAAATAGCAGAGAAGTTTAAGGCACATCTAATTCTTTGACTATTGATATAATCCTGTGTTTATTATTTGTCCCAAAAAGTTTAACTTATTTTTGAAAGTTTCATAGCTATGTTAAATTTTTTATTTTTGAAAGTTTCATAGCTATGTTAAATTTTCTAAGTCTTTTTAACAGTATTTATAAACATCCATGCTGATCAGGACATTTATTAAAAATTAATGTATTTGTCTGTGCAGCAAGTATATATTCATTTGGACCTTTTTTTTTTTAAGTAGAAATATTCTTAACTATTTGAGGATGCCTAGTAAATTGTACCTTTTCGAAGAAAGATGATTATATAAAAAATGATTGGGTTCAATTGTCCCAGACTCCATCTTTTTAATATACTTTTAAACTTTTCTTTCATTATGAAAAGAGTTGGTTAATGTCATATACAAAACAGTTAATCTGCATTTCAAGGCATACTTTTTGTTTTATATATTCTCTACCTTATTTTTATATTCTCTTTTAATTCAACTAGTGTGGTTACATTTTTTATTAGGTATTTTATATTTTTCATCCCAACAATCATGGAATGTGTCTTTATTCTCTTCAAAATCTTTTATATCTTGTTTTCTTTATCTTTAATTAACGTACTGTTGTTCTCTTTTTTATATCAAAAATTGGCATACTATTTTATCCAGTCTACATGTGGTATATTTCCTTTTCTGCACAAATCTCTTCTGACATGGATTCCTACCCTATATAATAATTTAACTTTGTTATAGTCCTTGTAACCCAAAATTGAAACTTATTTTACCTTTATCACTATTTTTTCATGATTATTTTTTTAATTATAATTATATTATGGATATGATTTCTCCTATGCTTAATTTAAAGTGATATTTTTGCAATACTGTCATTTTTTTTTCTATAAATTTCATCATATAATCCAAATCTAAGGAAATACTCAAAATCTTTTTTTTTTAAAGTCTCAGTATTCAAAATTTTAATATATGATTCATATCAGTATCTATAATTTTGATTTGTCATAATTACAATATTTTCCAGTCAAATCCTTCAAATAGATGTTTTACCTTTCTTTTTACTCATTTTCTATTTGCTTCTGGTTGAGCAACAATGATTTATATGACTATTTTGTTATAATGCTCTCCTAAATCTCAGTTAGTAGCTGTACTTTGGTTTCTAATATTTATTTTCTTAATAAGACAAGGACTATTATTATATTTTTTTGCCTAATTTCTTGATGGATAGTTGGTGGCCATGCCTCACACAAACAGAAAATCTATATGATATATCCATAGGTAGCTTTATTATTTATTCTGGAGAAAGCCAAAAAAATCTAAAATACTGTTTTCACATATTAGAAGAGTCATGATCTATGCTGAATTTACTGCTTCCCTGATCACTTTGATTTATAACTCTTCTATGGGTTAGAGACTTTGTTTGAGATGATTGACACAAAATCATATATTTTCATATAGTGATATAATTTAGCTTCAGATTTTTTTTCTACAACATTGCAAACAAAATATAGAATATTTATACTTTTAATGACTCCACTTCTTATGTTACTCATTTGATTCTTTACAAATTATCACGCAAAAAGTTAGAGATTGTCTCTTTTCAATCTTTAGAATTAGACTATAAGTTAATTTTGATTCAAGCACTATTTTTTTTAAACCTTTAGCTGAGCACTTTCCTATAAAACAATTATGTAATTTTCAACTGTATATTACATTTACAATAATCACCAATCACTATTCATCATGTGCTTGATAATTATGCTTCAACATCTTGAAACTAAAAAGAAGATAACTTGTCCCTGAGAATGGGTTTTAGCATGATTTCCCAACCCATTAAAATTCTAGATGGATAAAGAATTAGATTCCCATCCTGGTACAAAGCAATCCAAATCATTTTCTTTAAGTAATTGCATTCCATCAAAATCCAAACAAAAGAATAAAAAGTAAATGACAAGTCAGACTCATAAATAATTAAAAACAAAAAAAATAAAGCAATAATAGAAAAATAAAACATGTTTTTTATTAATATCACTTTGTCCAACCTATCATTATTTACATTAAAAAAGCATTTAAGTATGATATGGAATACAAAAGAATGTCTAACAGACATCCAATTAGTACAAAAAAAAACCTTAATATTTTTCATTAATTCACATAAAATTTAAAACTGCATTTATAATTCATTATCATATATTTGATTTTTCCCTTTATTTGCATTTGCAATTCAAATTTGCACAAATTTATTCACTTGCATAACAGGTAGTTTCTTTTTACTTTATAACCTAAAACTGAGTGCACTTTTGGTGATGCATTCCGCTTTAGATTATAAAAAATAAACGACTTTGTTATGCAGATAAACAAACCTACGAAATTGTGAATTGTCATATATATTTATAATTTATTGTAATTCTACCAGATATTACATCAGTGACAGATTTTAATTTTAAAAACATACATGTATGTGAAAGTAATTACAAATAACAATAAAATTAAAATCCCAAAATTCACTAATATTTCTCAATATTAATTCATTGTTAGAAAGAACTGTTGCTAAATATACAAAAATACAATGAACTTTTTCTGCTGACATGAAATTATTATGACAATGTATAAAGAATCCAACATAAAGAAAATAAGTATTTGGATCATGAAAAATAAAAGAAATCTTTAAAAAACTTTGATGAAAATTTCTAATTTTTATATCAGCTCAATTAAGATTATTCAAAAAAAAAGTAGAAAGTCATTTTGGTATTAAAAACTGATGAGTGACAAAATAAAATTCTGTATAAAACTATATAAAAGTCAATAATGTCAAAAAAGTTATCTTTTATATAGTCATTGGTTTTGTAAAAATCATATGAATACATTATCATTTTTACAATAAATAGACAATATATTTTTCAGACACAATATATTACAAGATTTTGGATAGGATTTACATGAACATTTTTTACTTTGATATTTTTGGGTGTAACAGTCTTTAAAAAATGAAGGCTACTCGATGGTGATTATTGATGTATTATTAATTTTATTATTAAGTGCATTGTAAAACCAACAGAGATAGCAATTCATTAAGCTTTTTGTAAAAAAAAAAAAAAGACCAATGTCACTCTAATAGCCAGATGAGTTATGGAACAAAGTTTTTCTTATCATACCCAGATTCTTATACACTTATTTCAAGAAATGAATTTACTTTAAAACTCAATCTTATTTAGTAATACTTCTAATGATAGTAAATAAACAATTTCGATGTTTTTTGTGGATTACTGAATAAAATATTTTTCATATGTTGATTTTGCATATTATTAATAGATTATAAAAAATGCATTCTTTTTAATTCAGATAATTTATGATTTTTATTGCAAGCACTAATTTATTTACTGTTTTTTTTCCTTATTGGTTTGGTATAGAGAAAAAATATGTAAATAATGTCATTATAAATCTCATAGATGAATGGAATAATTAGAATCAAATGGTCTGAAGACATTATATTCAAACTATTATCAATATCCAGATTCGTGACTGTTCATTTGCTACAAAATTTATAAAGAAAATAGGGTAGGTGGAGTAAGAGTGGCATAAAGAAAGAGTTTATTATCGTTAATGAAAAAGATGTAGCATGTTGGTGGTTAAACAATATTTATAAGAAAAATATAAGAAGATATATCACTCATTAAAGAAAGTAGAACTTTTTTTTTTTAAAGGTATTAAAATAATCTTAACAATTTTTTTTAAAAACTTAAATAATTTATACAGAACTTACAAATTTAGAACTAATTTGTATTAGTGAATTTTGAAGGCCTCTGTTTCACTCATATAATAATATTGTGGAAGGAACTATTTTTCACGCATGCACTCTCTTCCGTCAGTAATTGTTTTAAAACAATAGGTGGTCCACCTATAGTTAAAGCTTATTTTTAAAATAAAGTAACAATTATTGACTATGTCTGAATTAAGGTTTAAACTCATTATTAGCTTCATTATTATATCGTCATATTACTTGTACAAAATCAGTTTATACATCACGAGGAAGAGAGTTTCTCATTATTAACTACCCGCGACATTGAAGGTGCGTACCGATTCTAGCGCATATGTGAAGAATAGTTCCTTCCACAATATTACTATATAAATCGTTATACAGTATTATTAATCGTTATTTAATATAAGTAATATTTTAAATGGGTTTAAACAAAATATTCCATATTAAAATGTATATAGTATAATCCTAACACAAACAATATTTTATAGAAAAGCTACAGCTTTTAATATAATTATAATTTAATTTTCGATTGATGATTAACAGATTGGAATTAGAAATTGAGGATACTTAACTTTTTCACAAATTTTATTACAATCTTTTTTGAAAAATATTGGTCGTAAAATCGCAGTGTGTAATCTCTTTAATATGTAAGAGTTCCAAAGTAAGAGTCATTCTTTTAATTTCTCTTCCCAGATATCTCTGTGATTGTTAGCACGGACAATTTATCAAATGTTATACCAATCCTTATACTTGTAATCTCTCTCTCATTCTTATTCCTATTTCTGCGCACACCCACATCCCTAAAAAAAAAAAACTAATAACGAATCAAGATTTATTAAGTTTCATGTAATGAGAAAAATGGAAAAACTGATTAAATATGCTTTAGCACTTTTCTCGATTTAACAAATGGCGTTAGAACTATCCCTAATAAATATAATCTAAAATATATACTGCTATTCATTATAGCATTTTATTTATGCTAAAGTGAATTTTAAAAAAGGCAATATTACAAATAGTTATTTAATATCCTTCTAATAATTACTGTAATAATACACTTCATCTAGTTTTTTGATGCAGTTGACAATAAATTTTATGATTTTGTTTTGAAAGGTTTTATTATAAAAAATAGTTGAGTACCTTGAGGTTGCTGTGTTAAAATCGAATTATTGACTATTTTGAGGTTCTGTTACCATAAAGAAAAAAAAAAAAATGTAAAATATAGCCCATAATAAAGCAGAAACATTAATTTATACTTACCAAAAAACTTCTACCCCATTAATTAGTTACATTATTCTCATATCAATGAGATTTAGTCAAGAAATATTTTCAAATCTTATTTACTAGCATGCAGATAATTCTTAAACTTGCAATGACTTTTGTTTTTCCAGAATGGTAAATGTATATTTAGAACAAATCATTTTGAGTTCAGCATCAAACGGGAATTAGATCAAGCAATTGATATTTATATTTTGCTCTTTTCATCCTTAGAAATTTTCTATTGGACTGTTTTAAATGCCCCAGCTATGCCTCACTTTTGTCCAATTGCCTCACAAAAATGTTTATGTAAGAGTTTTGATAAAATGAAACATACTTTCTACATTCTAATCAAATAATTTTTTATTATAGACTAGATACTGGATTTAAATCAATCTTAGATACTGAACTAAAAGAAAATGATTTTCTAGCTTAATTCCAAGAATGGAAAAATCAACTGAAGTTCCTGATGTAGTCATGAGATAGAAATATTTCAATTCTTCTAATTTTTTTTGCAATGTAAAATTTCTGTTAGTAGTAAGCCATAAGAATATTCATCTTTGAAAAAGGTGACTTCTTTAAATATATACGAATATTGGCTGCCCATAGTCCTTAAAATGTGATTACTTGTACTAAGGAGATCTGTTTGTGTTTAAAGATCAGTGCTTCCAGTAAGATTATATTTGTTAATACTGATGAAAAAGAATTTAATTAAAAGCTTAAAGTAACTCTTTATATGAATGGCAATTAATTACTCATAATATTTAAAAGTTTTCAATCTGGCACAGATCCTTTTACAATTTAGAACACACTGAATCCAAATTTGTTTTAACACTGATACAAATTTACCATTTATTAGCATAAAATATTAAGTCATCTACTCATCAAATAGGCCTGCTCAAGTTGTAGTACTTCTTATAAATAACAATTTTTACTATTCAAAGTCTAAAACAGTTAACATAAGACTTAAATCTATAAGCCATATATTTCTATTCAGAGTTCTCAAACATCCCAAACACTATGACAATAGCTGAACAATATATGTACACATGCTCACTATTTTTATATTATATTTCTGACCTACTTAATATCATATAAGATTTTATATAAATGCATATATATGCAACCAATCAGATTTCTGAATCTTGTAGCACATTACTCATTTATTTTAAATCTAAATATAAAAATATTAACTATTGTCCAGTGCAAAAATTCAGACAAGCTCTCATTTATACTTATATTTTGAATGACAATTTATTCTTGTAATGAATCAGAAGCTCTAAACACAGGATTTCTACATCAAAATATCAATTAAATCTGTCCATTCTTGTATTGTAAAATAGTTTATTCTGTTTCAAAGTGTGAATATATACACAACCATTCATAAATGACTATTTAAATTATTAATATAATGCTAAATACATACTACACAGGGTAGAAATAAATTAGATATTTATTTTAACCCTTTATGAAAGATGCAAATATAATAGCAGCAACATATATATACAATTAATCAAAGTATATATATATATATGGTAATTAGATGATCAAAGTTTCTGGTTATCACAAAAAAAGTCAATATGCAAAATGCATTCATAATATATGAGAGTAGTGTAAGTTTTTGCACTGAACAATAGTTAATATTTTTATATATAGATTTAAAATAAATGAGAAATGCATTACGAGTCATTAACTTGAATAAGGATTAATTATTTTGTATTATATCTGTATATACTTTTTTTCCATGAGAATAAATGGTGAAAACAAAGTAAAAAATTAAGTTGAAAGAGTAATTTTAATCATAACATTGCAAATAACACACTTGTTTTCTTTGATGAATACATAAATCGATTATTTAAAGCTCTTGAGTTATATACAAATATAGAGATTCATATATAATATATTAAATCCTAGTGGTTAGCATAGCTGCCTTCCAAGCAGCTGGTCTGGTTTGCTTCCCAGTCAATGCATTTGACATAGGAAAAAAAAATTCTACTAGGTATCTAAGAAACCTAGAAAAGCGTCCATCAAACAGTTATTCTTTCTAAAAACATCTATATACATTTAATTAAACATAAAATAATTCATACTTATTATTTTTGGATGAATATCATATGAATAATCTTTATGATTCATTCATAACTCATATTAAGTAATCTGGTCATACACATCACTTTTCAATCTGTTTAGATTGGGCAAGAGCAGAGATTCTGATGTGTTAATTTTAGTTATGAATTTATTTCACTCTTGACTTATGTAGAAAAGAATTTCTCAAGGTAAATATTAATAATTAAAACAATTTTATTAACAATAATTTAATAACTATATGATAATAATAATTTCCCCATTGCTTGATTATGTAATTCTTTTGCATTAGTCCATATGCATAACTACGTGGTTTCTTTCTTATCTTTATATCATATAGCTGAGTGCACTTTAGATGGTAAGCATCTTAATCATAGCTCTCATACTGTTGCTCTATTATTTTATTTATTAGATCTAATAGCAGCAACAACAACTAACATGAGAGTTATGATTATGGTGCTCCCAAATAAAAGTACACTCAGCTGCATGATGTAAAGAAAGGAAAGAAACTGCTTCATTATGCAGATAAACTAATGCATGTAAAAAAATAAGTATATGATATATATATTTTACAATTACAATTCTTTCCCCCACTTCCTTCTTTTTTCTCTCCTTCTCTCTTTATATAATTAATAGAAACATACTTCTTTAAATATTTTAAAATTAAATTAAAAAGCTATTATTTTATTTTGAACTTGATGACTTTCATTTTTCTGTTTTCTTTTAAATAATTCTAATTTTATTACCTAGTGAATTAAGCATAATATATATTGTTTCTCATGGCGTGTTTGATTTTTTGTTTGTTCATCATGACTAATAGTGAAGATGACCTGAAATGGTGGTACCATATTTTAAATCTATATCTAAGATTATATTTTCCATGGATCAGTTAATCTATTGATGGCTAACTGGTCACATGTATGATTTCTATTTAAATCTTTAAAAACATTCACTGAAAAAAATCCAATGGCTACACCTTTGTGGGGTTTGTATATATTTCTCTATAATGATAATGATGTTTTAAAATCTCTATATGGGTTTATAATTTAAAAAAAAAGCAGTAAGAAATTCATATCATCATCTGGCCCATATATTGAAAATCTAAGGCCAGTGTTGCATGTTTATTATACATTAATCTCTGATGATTGCTATCTTTACATCATCTATATCTCTATAATATTTTTTTATACCATTGTGACAAAATAACATTTAAACAATATTCTTTTAGGGAATGCTTGCCTGCATCTTGGTTGATAGATTTATATTGCATCAGTATATTTGCAATAATCTCTAAATTCTTGGAATGAGATTCTCATTCTTCTAATTAATTACATGGAGATAATGTTATTATTTTTTCTCATAATAAATTATACATACTTTTGTTTTGTCAACATTACATTTCACAATAATGACAATGTAAGATTATTTCAGCATTGAATGCAAAAATTGCTACTATTTAATGTTATACATACACACATATAAATGTTTAATTTTTATTATTTAAATTTTAATCTATTATATCCTCATGGAATGCATTTGAACTTGTTTATTAAGGTGCCACTGCATGAACTTATTTTAAATGATAATAAAATTTTATTCAAATTGAAACTGAATGTTAATATAAGAAATATAATGACACACATTCACAATGGTATTTGGTGTTACTTTGTTTATTGCTTTCATGCAATTACTTATGTTATTAACAATTTTTTATCAGACATTCATTAGACTATAGATTAGCCACTTAATGAATAATATTTTTGTAGTATAATTTTCACTAAACTATTACAGAAATATTATTCATTAAGTGGAAAATCTTTAGTGTAATGAATGATTGATAAAATTATTAATATACTTCCATTAAATGATTTGTGTCAAAGTTGTGAGGGCAGTAAATTTGACACATCAACTAAACTGTAGTAATTTGCTATCTATAGGTACTGAACTATGACAGAGATTGTTATCTGAGCCAACTGATGAGGGCTAGTTCAGCCCAAAATGTATATCTTAAGGATTATACATGTTTTCCACATGACATTGGTCTTATGTTTATGATTACACCTTTCCACAATGCGTTAAAATCAGACAGAAAGCTGTAGTGAAAATTACACTACAGAAATGTATGTTATTCATTCTTTGAATAATCTTTTAAATGCAGGCAAGTTTTTATAAAATAATAATAAGCACTTGAATCAAATTATTAAGCATTGATAATAAAATTCTATCTCATAAATAATTGATTATTAAACATAATATGAATATGTTTGCATTTATATTCATACTATATATATATAATAAGCATACTTACAAAAATATGATAAAAATGTGCATAAATAATATAATAATTGTATAAATGGCAAAACATTATTTAAAATAATTATTGTAAAATGAATTTTTAGTTTTCCCTCTTCCTGTCTTTAGAAATTTTTTTTATTTATATAAAAAAATTATACTACTTTATGTAACATTATTTATTTATAATACAAATATAATGTATTTTGAAATATAAATGACTCAACCTTTAAATTATTTAGGAAGGTGAAGACAGTATATATACATAAAATAATTATAAAGACTTTATATATAATTTAGCAGGAATAAAAGCACTGGACATTTCATATTAGAGACAGAAGTTTTGAAACTTTTCATTCCACTGTAGAAATCTTGGCAATTATATTTCACTTATTTATTGAACAAAAATTATAGTAACAATAATAATGTATTTTTATGTTTTGATTTAAGTATTGGTAAAATTTTATTTTTGTTCTAACAAGATGACAAATTTTTCATTTCCAATATGTGCAAATGAGAATTTTATATTAAGAGCATTAAATTATTTCTTCACCTTATATTTTGTAAGAAATAATTTTTTAATGTATTAAAATAATTTAAACTATCTTTTGTCAAAAGTAAATTCAAATATTCTTTTCAAAATCATAGTCTCTTTAAAATTAATTTCTAATTTAAAATATAATTTATTTATATTTAAAATAAAAGTTTTTGAAACAAATTTTCAAATATTTCTAAGATTTTACTTTTTGTAAAATGATGCCATTTGCATGTATTATTGTATTTTGCACAAATTTATTTCCTTTTGGAGATGTTTTTTCAACATTATCCTTGCTGAAATCTCAAGCAGTTCAAAGCTATAGTTATCCAACTTTTTTAACAGTTTCATTAAGCTGCATCTTTTTAAATATTGTTGCTTTAAAACATTGTGAAAGTACATCATTCTAACACTATAAATTATAATAACAAAGAGAAATAATTATATCATTTATCTGATTGGTTCTTTTCAAATACTATTATTGATGATAGAGTATTTTACAAATATTGCTTTAGGTCAAAAAAATATAAGCCTTATAAATTTTTAGTCAGTGGCCATTATGTATACCCCCCCCTTCCCCTACTATAAATTTGCAAATAATTAAACAACAAAAATTATAACAATATTAAAAAAAGATGTTTTGAGGTTTTACTTGACTCCATTACAATATAGTTTATATCTCATTATTAAAAATTCCTGTTCATTGATTAGTTAATCTTTTAAATTACTATTCTATAATTAGCTTTCTGACTAATTTCACAGGCGTAATGTGACATTAGTTGCAAAAGTTTGATACACTTTGAATAATAAGATTTTGATTTTGATAAAATTAATATTATTTATTTATATAATTATATTTAAAACTAATTTAGCAATATTGTTTTTTGTTGTGAAATCATACATTTTCACATATTCATATGACACATTTATTTTAAATGATTTATTTATATATTAAAATAAATTAAGTTTAATGCTAATATTTTCTATTATTTGTAAAAATGAGCTCACTTTACCCCAAATATTGTAAAACATTCTATTTATATGACAAAAAAACTTGTTTTTCATAATGGTTTAATTTTACTATTTACAATTAATTATTCATCTTTACAAATTACTTATCTTTAGATATTTTAATGTATACCATCAAGTTGGTTAAATAATTGGTGGCAGTCTTATCTGTTGGCAGAATGCAAGTGCGAAAGTTGACAAGAAGATGCTAATCAATCAGTTTTTTTAATAAAAATAGTATTAGTTCTTTTAAAAATACTATATTTAGAAAAAAACCCAACAAGGAAATAATATAATGTTTTTGAATCTTTAGTGAATAAAACATGACTGACAAATGTTTCATTTTTTTCCATTATGAAAATAATTTTACCAAAATTACCCTTTTCTCTATTTTGCTGTAATATCTTATATAAATACAATTTACCCAAACAACTTCAAACACTTTTCAGCAAAAACCTTTATTTGTACATATATACATACATTACATTTTGACTGTCTTGTGGTTTAAATAAATTGTATTTATATATAAAAATAATTATGTTTGAAAAAACAAAACAAAAACAAAGCAAAAACAATATAAACATTAATATTATGTTGAACTAAAGCATTAAAATAATATAATTTATTTATTCAACAAGCCTGAAATTAATATATTTAGCAAACAAAAAATGATTGAAAAATTTTTAATAAAAAATTGAATATTTGGACAAGGGCAAACAGAAATGCTTGGGAAAAAAATTTCATTAAGTGCATTAAATGAATTCATTCTGGAAGAAATTAAATTACCGATGCCAGAAATAAATCCACAAATCAGAAAAAGTAATGTGCATTTATTTCAACTAGTGATACACCATAACTGTCACTGTTTTTATATCACACCATAATTATAATGCTGTAGTAGGACTTATGATAGTGTTTGATGATATGTCATTTGCCATAACTACATTGCATTTGTATCACCAATAATATTTTTGATCAATTATGATGTTTCTATCAAAATGTTTATAAAAGATTCTGTTGTCTAGTGATAGTTAATGAAGAGAGTGTATTGGCATTTTTGCTTCAATACAGTCTCTTGGGTGACTCTACTATTATCCAATCTTGTGGCCAATGTGGTTGTACTATGCTGGAAAAGAGAAGAATAAATTACAGAATTCACTAAAATTTTGCAGTATCCATAGAAAGATTATTAGACAATAATGTTATATTTGTTTTTCAGTTAATTATACAGCTCTCATGTTTTTATAAATATTAAAATATAAATGATAAGTTGGGTTTCTAAATAAATCATATTTTCAATACTGCATGTGTGATTATGTCTTATATATTAATATTCACCAATGGCTAGTATGTATATAAGATAAAGACCAAACAATTCATGTGACCTCTTTCTCTATGAATTTATCCTTCATTAAATTAATTGGTCTTTTCTGAGAATTTTTTTTTTAGTGTTATTATTATTATTTTTCCACACTTTATCAATTATTAAGAGTAGACTTCACACATCAAGATCTATATATCTCAATATTTATCAAAGGATAGACAGATAATGATATAAGAATTTTAAAAATAAAACTTTAAAAGTCTAATTTTTCAACTAAGACAAATATTGTTAGCAACATATGTTAATTAAAAATATATATTGCATATTTATTGTGGCATTTAATTAGATGAGTGAGCAAATGTTCTTCTATTTAAAGAATATTGAAAAAGCTTTTGCATTGTAGTGGGTAATTCAAAAACTGTATTCAACATTTTAAATTTCAGATAAAATTTTACTTTTATATATTAAAATATATGCTAGGAATTCCTTTTATTTAAAATAATCCAGTATTAAAATTATATCAAATTCTATGATTCATTGAATGGAGTAATTTTTCATGTTTCGTATCTATTCTTTTAGATAGATAAATAACTCTTTTTAAAGATATTTTAGCATATTTCAGTTTTATAAAACATATTTGATACTTATGTAAACTCTTAATACAAAATAATAAAATTAAACTATTATTATCAAAACGCTGGTAGCAATTAGTATTTTTTAATTTTATGTAAGTAACAATGACTTGAGTATATGGAATATTATGATGTGAAAATAGTAGTGTTATGAGAACAAAAATTGGACGATAATTAGGAAGAATTGTGGCTGACAATTGTTAAAGAAAGCTCATCTGATTCTACTTGCTGTGAATTCTAATAATAGAACTATCATGATTGGAAAGTGCATAGCATGGTATTCTTATGATTACTTTGCAGAGATACATCTAAATATTTTTGAAAAATATTATTTTTCAGATTATTCATACTCCAATTTATACATCATATAAAGAATTTTTTTTAAAAAAAGGTAAAAAAAAGATAAGACTGCAGGGCTGTTTGGTTCTGTTCTTTTCTTGAGTTGATGAAAGTACTAGTCTTTATCAAAATATTTGTTTTCTTTTATTAAAAACTTAAGGGTTTTGTTTTTTAAACACTGTT
The DNA here is from genome assembly GCA_028023455.1 of Epiperipatus broadwayi. Lineage (NCBI taxonomy): Eukaryota > Metazoa > Onychophora > Udeonychophora > Euonychophora > Peripatidae > Epiperipatus > Epiperipatus broadwayi. The sequence continues at coordinate 1,771,497 of JAQFVV010006255.1, forward strand.
CTTCCTTTCATGTGAAGGATGAATTTTGTTGACACCTTTAACCAAGGAACTGAAAAAGATTCAGTTCTAATATAGAGAATCTAGAGAGAAACACGGAAGACATTATGTAAATCTAAAAAAATCAAAAAAAATTTTCAAGGAAAAAAAAAATTATCTATAAAACCAATGATTTCCATGAATGAAATATTTGATATATCCATAGACCAACCCTTCCACCAACTTAGTTCTCCAAGCTTGTAATGATCCTCATAAGATTTTGGACTCCAGGGAGATCGTTAGAGATGAAACAACTGTTCAAGCAAGAATTACAGCGTGAATAACACGATTATACAGCAAAAAGCTCAAGATAACGTTGAAAAATCAATGAAAAACATCAAAAGTTACATTGAGAATGAAGATATGAATGGAAAACCACCTCAAAAGGACAAAATTTTGTCTGATAGAGGCAAACCAACCAGTCTGGAACACAGGGAAGAGGGACTGAAGGTAGAGCATTTTCCTGCTTTATTTTCTAAAAGAAAAATCCTAATATCTTTTGAACAAAAAATAACCTTACTAATCCTATAAAAGATATATATATAATTTTAATGCTATTTCTGATGGTAACTCTAATAAGTCCACACACTTTGTCACTCAGAATCTTCATCAAAATATAGATGACAACAAAATATCATATGCAAAATTTTTACAAAATTTTAATAATAAGAGCACCTCTACTTCTTGTTATGATTCACAAAATATATCTGATCTTTTCAATATGCTGAGGACGACTGTCCAGTCACTGCTCAAAATGGGATGCCTGATATGGACATATTTCTTCCAAGACTAAATCAAGTGAAATTAACTAACATTATAGATGATTTCAATTCTACCATTCCACTGCAATTACATCAATCTTTTTAAAATTATGTGAAAAAACTCAAATTTTTGCGATCACCAATCAAAATAAAGATTTATTCACATTTCCAATTGATAAATTCTGTAGCCAAATCACAGCAAAAAATTTATGGATTCATGTGTATAAAATACATCCAAACAACTGTTATGTAATCATGGAATGCCACGATCCCATTTGGAAGCAAATATTCCATGGGGCTATGAAATTCATTGATAACAAAATTTTATGTACAATCGACATGAATAGGCCAGTGATATTGACTGGCCATATTCGAAATTGTTATCTGAGTTTTAATCAATTTGATCTTCAGAAAATCCTCAAACCCTATGGAGTAATATCAAACTTTAGATATGTCCTCAAGAAAAGCGCGAACATTCCTGTACTCACAAATTCTGCACTCTTTTCAATTACTCTCAATAAGGGAGCATCACTTACAGACATTCCCACAATCCACTGCATGGTATCAGCCCCTCTAATAATTTCTTTTCAGGGTGTACTGCCACAATGCTTCCACTGCAGGTTGGGGGATCACTTTGTCAGGGATAGTCCGTCTAGAATATGCCCGAATTGTAAGCTTAGGAAGATTAAATTACATAACTGTATTTCTGGGTCTACACAAGAGAAGCAACCCTTTATATCAAATCAAGAAGAAAGTAAACAGTCACAACTAATTAAGCCGGAGTTATCACAGCCTTCAGAACAAATGATTCACACCATTCCACAATCATTGGAGAAAACTCCCTGGATATTTACAAATTCTGGCACAGACTCAGATTCTGACATGATGTTAATGGAGTCTGCAGTCATGACCACTTCCAAAAGTAAGAGAAAGGCCAGCAATCAAAAAAGGAATGCCAGAAACTCCCTTTACAACTCAGTAGTTCAAAAGAAAGGAAAATCAAGTAATAGTTCCTTGGATGCTGATTCTCTGGACAGGAATATAAAAGAAAAGAAGTATAAGGTCAGCATCCATGATTAACAATCAATTGTGCTCCAGCATTTACCTGTCTCTGATAGTATGGAGGAGAATTCCGCTCAGATGTTGATGTTAAAGAACAAGGAATTCATAGATCAGACAATGATCCTTTTGGAGGTTCCTGAAGCAAATATTTAGAACATAAGAAATGTGAAATTGACAATTTAAATCTAGAGCAGGACAATCTAGATGAGCTAGACGAAACCGATGTCAGTGTTTACTTCTGACCAAGATCGATACCTAGTGATTGATCATAAATATAAAAGATATATGGGGGCAGAACAGATTTGAAGTATGGTTGCGACTTGCCATCACTTTAGGTATAAAAGTTGAAGATATTAAATGTGAATCACAGTGGAGTTATCTAAGAATTTTAATCAAGGATAGGATAATTATGGAACGAACACTTCTGCATGCAATTTATCCTGAGATGACTAAGCGGTCTGCTGCATCTCAGAGAAGGGTCTGGACAGTGAGTATTTCACTGATGCCAGCCATGGAACATAGTATGGACAGATTTTTTTACGGACTCTTATTGTTTGGACTTTGCAAGTCTTTGGGAATTTCTGCCATTGGAATCCAGGTGTGAGTTAGAAAAAACTCATTTCTTGGGTTCTTAAGTGTATTGTGATGTGGGTCTACAGTCAATCATTGAATGGATTTAGGTGACTGATGAAAATGACTTATTTTTTGTCATTTGGTTGTAACATAGTGTGCTTACTAATATCGTAAGTATATCATTGTATATCATATCATGTGAGCACATCGGTTTAAAAATTTATTCCAAGATAATGTTCTATGGTGTTAAATTACATTAAAATCAAAATATGCATTGTGAATCATAGATAAATTTAGTTTATTACTGTATGTAAACATGTAAATTCAAAGTCTAATAAAACTTTTTGGAAAATAATAATAATAATAATATTAATATTTTATTAACATAGCCAGTGTAAGAATTAATTTTATACTGCATCGATAGCAAAAAATAGTGATCAGAGAAATCATAATTTTGTTGTTATACTTGATTAAATTTTTTTGAATAAATTCACCGTTCAAATTGAAGGAGGTAAATGAAAATGATATACCATTTCATTATGCATAAAAAGATCTTGCTTATTGCATTTAATAGTAATAGATATAAGACAATTATTAAATATATTGCTTCTACACAATTAAGAAGCACATACACAAATATATATGTTAGGTTCTTAATTCAGTATTGAAAAATGATGAACAGTAGAATAATTTTCAGAAATAAGAACTAATTATAAATAATCAACAAACTGTGCTAACCAAGGGCATAGTTTATTATATGATATGATGGTCACTATTCAAAGTTTGAACATAATAAAATATTGTATTTGCACTGTGTTAAGATATAGGAGAGTGTATTAATATTGTTAATTTATATTAGTATACATAGTAATTTGGACTCAAATCTTTTTTTGAATACAATCATGTATAATTTCATAAAGTATACAAAGCCCTCAATATGGAGATAATAGTGATGGTGACAGGTTTATCAGGTTTTAAATTAATGGTTGTGATCATGCATGGGATAGCACAATCAAAAATGAATCATGAAAGTGAAACAATAAAAGCTTGATTGAATACTTGCCATGACATCATTTATAGATCTCCCTGCCTTCTATGAATATGGAAGTATCAATGACTGATTTTTTTATTTATATAACAATGTAGAAATTAGATAAAAGTGAACCATTTTTATGTAATTAATAAATTAATATTGATATGAGACAGTGGGCAATTTTTTTGCAAGTTTGTTAAAATGACTCTAGTAAGTCCAACTTATGAATGGCTATTATAGTAGGAAATTTAAAAATGACCTGACTTACAAAACCTGGTTAGGTTCTTATGCCTGATGAATTGCTTATTTAGGTAATAAAAACAGTAATGCTGAAAAAATAAAAGAAGCTGGTAATAAAAATGCCCTACCACCTATTTGATAGAGATTCCTCAAGACATGAACATAGAAAAGCACTTATAGCCAAGAAGTTCTCATAGAGATGGATAGAACTGCTCTTAGTGAAAATTGTACAAAAAAAGCATTCAATTTTCTGTAAAATCTGACTTGATATCTTCTATTTTGGAGGCTAATGATATTTAAATGTTTTGTACAAAAATATCTGAGTCATTTAATAATTGTTTATACTCCATAAATAGATTTAGAAATTCATAAAAAAAAGTATTTTTTGTTGATTTTTTTTCACAAAGTCTTTAATACAAATATTGACAGAAACATTAAACTATAGTCCAAAGTTAATGGAAATAATGATATTGACTGATTCTGTGAACTCACTTTTTTGCTGCTATTAAATTTGTGCACAACTCATTATATGGCTATTAAACACTTTGATAAAGAAAAAAACCACTATATATATTGAGATGGTTATGTATACAATGACATAACAATGTGTGTAGCATGTACATATATAATGTTGAAAGGAAAAATAGAAATAAACACACATTTTTTGTAGATATTTACTATATTACACTGGAATAACAGTTAAGGATTAAAATTATTTTAAATCAAGCATTTAAAAAGGTCTAATATTTTATTAATTCTGATTTTGAAATTAAAACAAGCATGTTTTTATGTTACAATAGCTATTCAGGCAATTATAAAATTCCTCCATCTATTTTGATTAAAGAAATATTTTTAATTAAAGCTTGTATAACATATTTTGATAAAAATTCTACAAAGTTGTTTTTGAAAGAATTAAGGTAAATTGAAAAGAGTCATTAACTTTTTTCAAGCAAGATAAAAAAACTTTACTTTTAATTACTGTATCTTTTTTTAAAATTCCACCCTGATTATAAAAAGATTGGAAAAAAGATTAGTTTTACAGATTTTTATATTACTACAGCATAATGACTATGAAGTTATAACTGAAGACAAGAGACACTGTATCCAACCACTGCTAATTCACAATGGTAGAGTTTGGATTCACATGGAAGCAAGACCAGCTTTTATGTGGTTCATAGCCCATATATATATTAGGCAACAGAGATTGAAGGGAGTTCACTGTAGGCCAACAGTTACCTGATTATATCTTCTCAAGATGACAACAAGCCAGTTTATGGTTTGAAAGGGACCAAATTACCAAGAAATTACCATGCTACATCAATTTTATCAATATGCAAAGTACAGACAATGGTACTACATTGTGTATATAAAGTACTTATAGATATCATCTTGTTTTAAAGATAAATAATTTTTGACTAAATTATTCAACTACAACTAGAATAATGAAAAAAAAAAAAAATGACCATTTCCAGTTTTATTTATTAAAAGTGAAACTCACACTTTCTTGAATGAAAATGATGGTTAATTTAAAAGTAAAACATCTAAAAACAAAGGATTGATTCATGAATGATGTTATTTTGAAATTTAAAAAAAAAAGTAAACTCAGAAAATCTGATTCTGATTGTAAACAAAGAAACAAAAAGCCAAAGGATTTTTTAAAAATAACTTTTCAAACTAAATTTCATGATAATTTTTTTTTAAAGAAAAACTTTTTTTTTACCATTAAAAATACTGAATTAATTAATAACTTTGATTCATACTAACTATTTTTTTATAAACATGTATGTGTGCATTTTGTTTTTTGCCATCAAATTAATATATATCTGGTGAAAAAATATTTTTAATAAATTAATTTTTTGGTAGTTTTATAACCTATTGTTTCAGCCACTTGATGGCACTATTTATATGCCAAAGCACATAAATATGCCATTTACACTGCAACAATCTTCTAGGCCTATATATCTATACCAAAAAGCACAGAAAGAGGCTGTTCAATATGTGATAACTGGTGGCCACAGATGATGGTGTTCATTTCTATGCTACAACACATAGAAAGAATGCCATTTAGTGGCAGTGGGCCTGTTTTAGTGTTATGCACTTTATCCCAATGCTCACATTTCAATGTTCACTATATTATTGTGTGAGGGTATCTGGACTTCAGCCTGCCACAACTCTTCAAATATGCATGTTAAAGAAATTAGCTTACAAGTCATTCAACATACTATTACCTTTTAACAATTGTCCACCCATTGCCACACTTCCCTACTCAATGTGGAACCTTCAAATCAATTCAGAAAGAGGAGAGTCAAGCAAGATTTTGACATGCTCATGCGAATAATCATGTTTTTACGAGAACATGTCTGTGACAAATAAAATGGCTGACAGGTTGAAATTGGGCCAACTGCCATCCACAGAAGCGAGCCTGCATGGGAAATTTAGTAATTCTACTGGAATAGAATCTTTGCAATAAGGTAGGTCAATTGATAGTTTTAATTCTTGAGGATGTGAAAAAGGAATAGCCCTCTGGCCTACATTGCAGGACTAAGATTTGATTTTTTGAGGTGACTTGGAGTTCAAGCGGGTTTTGAAATATGTTGGTAGTGTCAAATTGTTCTCGACTAAATTACAGAAATTGATGAAGGAAATCGGAATGAATTATGTTAAGCCTTCGGACAAAAAAAAAGTATTTTTGAGTGTGAAAATTTTCAGTTCTATCCAGAGAAACCAAAAGTAATTGTCTAAATACCAAATACATTGATTAATTAATCTTGAAATACTCAACCAAAAAGGCATAATAAAAAAAGCCGATCAAGTTGGAAATTATTAATAATTCTTAATAGGTGTGCCATTAAGATCCATATACATATTATCTTTCAAAGATAGCTATTGTAAGAAATCAATCAATAAATAAAATTAATAAATAATTATTTTTTTAACCTTTTTCAAAAATGATCCAAAAAAGTAAAAGACAATTCAGTAATTAAAGCAGTCTCAGAATCATTTTTTGGCCACCACAATGTAGTTGTAAGGTTTTAGGGGGGGGGGGTTGCCACATGGGCAATTCTACTAGTATAGAATATTTGCAATAAGGTATGTTTACATAAAATTGTTCCAGTATATTATTAAGAAAATTAATGAATTATGTTAACCTGTATGATTTCTATATTCTTTTACAAAGAACGAGGTGGGCCTAATAACATTATATGTATGTGGTTTTGCTTAGCATTAACGCCATCAAGTGGATGACATGATAGAATAGAAAAGTATCAATTTTTTTTACTAATAAAATATCAGTGTGCACACACATTTCCATGGGTACCCCCATATATGTGAAAACAGTCATTATTTATGTATCATTAAAATGTGATAGCTTTTTTTTATTATGACAATTGTCTGTGCTTATACAGATGAGTGTCTTGTACACATATATAGATGTTAAAATCAATCATACTCTATGAATTATTAAAATGAATTATTGAATTTTATTATTAGTTTATCACAATTCTAATATGTAACTTTTTATTAAAGAGGCACATCTGTGTGCTGATATATAGATGATTTATGTACATTTATTGAGATATTTGTAAATCAGAATGTGATAGCTTCTTTTCGTATTAATCAAAATCAGATTGCTGAATTTATATTTATAGCATAGTCAGCAGACCTTAGTTTTATTTAAATTATTCTTAATAAATTGATATTTCATTCTTTAAATTATTCCAGTGAATTTATTTAATCCTAAAATATTATAAATTATTATATGTTGTATTATATCTCTTGAACACAGTATTAGTTATAGAGCTTTGCTCACTGAGCTGGATTCATGCCTAATCGTCTGTTATATAAAAGTTTATGTTTAGTGATATAAACATCCAGATGATGATGATCCTGGTTGGTGCCAAAGGGGATATCCTTTAAAATCTATGCATTACATTTTATTTAGTTTAATATTTATTAGAAATTAAGTTTATAGTTGGCTAGTATATTAATAGTACTAAGTAGCCAGAGCATTGATGATGATCAGCATGTTTTAGTATTCCAGCATTATTTTTGTTATATTCTTATGGATTAGTACTTCAGTTTTTGCATCCAAATTATTATGGTGTATTGATGCCCTAAGTTCGGCAAGGGCTAAATAATTAGCTTCGTCTACAGTAGACGGATTTCAAATCCAGTCACAAGAGTGACTGATTTTATTGTTGATCATTCATGATGATGAATGATTATTATTGCTTTTGGGTAATGTTGGTGAACTTATAGTTAATATAGTTACTTAGTTAGTTCTGTGATTTCTCAGGCTCATTCATTATATTATTTGTATATTTAAATTTTGTATTGACTTGGGGATAATGATGATGAGTGCCATCACTCCATATTTATCCCAAAGACACTGTACCATTGCAATATATATAAATATATTTTGATACCATGCCATATTAATACTAATATAAAAAGAAATACTAAAAGTTTAAATATGTTTATTAAATTATTATTTTCGAACTCTTTTGGATGATATTCGTAGTTATTCTGCTGAAAAAATATATTTTCTGCTGATATGAATACTATTTGTTCTCTGGTTTATTACATTTCATTTTTTGTAATGAACTTCTTTGATTTTTTCATTTTTGATTTGCTTCACTCTTAGCATATTATTTTAACACAATTTGGATCAAAACTACAGCCTTCTTCTCTTTCGTGATTGTAAAAGACAAATGTATTCATGGCATCATTTTTGTCTACAATTTTTTATAGATCAGAAAATGCTGCATTATTCTTGTTTAAGATTAGCCTTGGTCTCACCATAGTGTATATATATATGAACAGTTCTTTGGATTGCGCCCTACAGCATAAAACCATATTGGCTGATTTAATGTTTGTATTTTATCATCTGTGTTGTTAATAAGTTTGTTTAAATTATATCTAATTTATCGGAGCAAATCTGTATTATTTTGTTATCCATATGTAGTGAGTATCATATAGCAATCCAGTTTTTAATATCATTTCCATGATCGGATAATTTATTTGCTATTTTTGTTTTGAATTGCTGTATGTGCATTCTATGGCATCCTACTTTTGTCAAATCAGTTATGTACAATTCTATGTTCTTAATTCTATCTCATTCAAACTGACAAATAATTATTGTTGTATAGGAAGAGTTTTAATTCTGCAAATTTACGTGATGTGGGTATTTGTGATTTCACATCTATACAAGCTCCAATATGGCAGGGTTTATGCATTTGAACTCAAAATTTCACAGAGAGTCAATTAGATTTGTGTATTATAAAATTAAAATTACATAGGCAATAAATATATGTCCTATTCCAAATGAATTATTAGAAAATTGTATTATTCGTAATCTTAGTAAAAGAAAGTGCATGACATTTTTTACTTGTCTGAATAATAAGATGAATGTGGAGCTTTATAAACAATACCAAGATTTAAAGGCAGAACTTCAGCAATTGGAAAAAAAATAAAAACAATTAGTAAGTTAAAACTGCAAAGAAAATGCAATTATTTATTGACAATGGTCACTTTAGAGTATTTTAAAGCTAAACATAGAATTAAAGAATGGTACCATAATTACATAATATCAGTGATTACTGCATTTATATAATATTAGCAATATTTATAGTTATGTGGAAAGTATTGCGATGATTTTTGAATAATGAACAAGAGTTTATATGACTGCATTTAATACTTTCATATTATTAATTTGTAATAAAGTATGAGGATTGGCTATCTTAATATATATCTGAGCACTTATAGCATATATGTGTAGAGATGGTAATCTGGACCAACTGATGATTGCTGGTTTAGCATGAAATACATATATTGATGATTATTTATCTTTTCAACATTTAGCACGAAATACGTATATTGGTGATTATTTATCTTTTCAACATATATGTGTTCGAGTCTATCAGTGTTATGAGATAGTGTGGAGAGTGGTGGGTTGTGTGAAATTCTGTGCTCATATACCTTATATATTACATATATAGACACAGGTATATAATAAGCCTGTGTGTTTCAGTTATTACATAGAAAAGATGTCTGCCCATCCATTGAATATGTATTAAATGGACTATGTCATGTACATGAGGGCTCAGATTGACCTTAGATCAACATGGGTGTGACAAGAATCTCAGCCTCAGGATGGCCTTTGAGCATTCCATCATCAGATTTTTCAACTGGATGGATGGTTGAAAAGTTGGAGTGTGGATCAGATTTTTCAATTGGATGGACGGTTGAAGAGTTGGAGTAGATTGAAGCCTGTCCATTAAAGTATGAGGATTGGCTATTTTAATATATATCTGAGCACTTATAGCATATATGTGTAGAGATGGTAATCTGGACCAACTGATGATTGCTGGTTTAGCATGAAATACGGATATTGGTAATTATTTATCTTTTCAACATATATGTGTTCAAGTGTATCAGCGTTATGAGATAGTGTGGAGAGTGGTGAGTCGTGTGAAAGTTTGTGCTCATATATCTTATATTACTGATTTGTTTAGATAAAGATGTCCAGCTTAATAAATTCAAAAATAGCTTTGTAAAATGGAAAAATTGCAGATTTTGATAGAATAGTTGGAGTTTTAAAATATGGTGCTGAAGTTTGCATCAAAATTGTCATAATTTTTTAAAACTATAGAATTCATAAAGATGTGACATTTAACCTTAAAAGTATGTTTATTATTGTATTGTATAAAAAGAAAAATAATTAAAAAATACTGCAATAATTATTATGAAATATTTGAATAAATATTTTGTATCATTTCCACCAAATAGTTGAATTATTAAATACTTTTTGAAAAATATAAATTTTATTTATACTTTTTTAAAATACTTTCAACTATTAATTCCAGCTTAACAAAATTAAAAATAGCTTTGTAATTTTAAAAATGGAAAGATTGCAGATTTTGATAGAATAGTTGAAGTTTTAAAATATGGTGCTGAAGTTTGCAACAAAATTGTCCTAATTTTTTAAAACGATAGAACTCACGAAGATGTGACATTTAACCTTAAAATTATGTTTATTATTATATTGTATAAACATCAAAATTCAGATATCAATAAAAACGTAATTATTACTAACAGATAATATATTTAGACAAATATAAACAAAGATTGCATTTTTCTAAAAATATTTACTAATGATGAAAATAGTCCAATAAATAATTTCAAATAAAATGCTATTATTATAACCTTCAGACAATTGTTATGGAATAACATTTTCCAATATATAAAAAATTATTTCAATAATTTTATTGAATAGTTAATTCCATTCACAAATGAATGATTCTAGAGAATCAAGATGCACCATAGAGATGGTTCCTTTTCCTGTAAAGTGAAAGAAAAAATTAAGTAGATATGATTTGTTTATTGTCTTTAGAGATTTCGATAAGGAATTTAACTAAGTTAATTGAGGAGGATTGCAGCTATGTTTGAAAATAACTGTTTGACCATAAAAGCTTATATATATTATATAGTTGCTACATGGCAGAATGTGAGGAAATCATTATTGGGAAGAGATATAAAATCTATAACATTTGAAATGAAAACTTGGATTAAATAGGGATGTATACGAATTATAAACTTAATTTATTTTATAATAGCATCTATGAAATAGTTTATTGTCTAATTCATGAAGCAGGCATCAACATATAATATGATGATAGGAGTTTTAAATTTGGATTTTTAAAGCAAAAACAAAATTATCTTTTTGTTTTCTAGATTTACACTATGCTGATGATTATAATCTATTTTCTAATTGTGAAGCTGACCTACAGAATATTAATGATTTGAATGTAACCTATAAACAATTTGATTTACTAATTAATATTTAAAAAACACAGCTGCTTTTATAATCATAGTAATAATTAATTGGATAGAGCAGGGGTTGGCAATCTTAATTAAAGGAAAAGCAACTAGATGATAAATGTAATTTTTATTTAAGCAATTGAGCTATATAATCAACAACAATTATTTTACAAAATTATAGAACACCAAATATGAAATTACAGAAAATATCTTTTATTCAACATTTATTCTAATAAAAACTAATACAACAAAATGAATAAAATAATAAATTTCTTAATGCAATCTCTGTTGTTGCACCTCTGTTGATAGTTTATCAATATTAGGTAAATAATTTATAACTTTTAATCATAAGCATGATTCCAAACTTTCATCATTTAATAAACTTCTTAAATTTGCATTTGATCAGATTCATATTGGAGAATGATTGTTTCCAATGACAAATTGAACTGAAAATAGTTAAAATTGCAAAAGCATAAATTTTTACATGATGAAATGATTCTGGAAGAGAATTCAAGTATCAAATATGAGTTTTTCTATTGTGTTTAATGAATTTAATTCAGACTATTTATGTTGAGAAATTAATTCCTCTTTTTGTCTCTCACAGTTTTCTAAATCGCTAGCAGGTTTTTTGAATTTTGAGTTCCACATTTCTTTTGATTTGAGATCTATTATTTGTAACTCAAATTTGGCACAGTTGATTGCAGGAAAGTTTGTAAAATTCAGGTAATGAATATTAATTGGGTCAGTTAAAGATAATTAATGGGTTTGTATTTTCTGAAATCATGAAAGCAAGCAGCAAATTAATTTTGAATATTTTTCAAACATTTTGCAAAATATTCAAAGTTGATATTATTAAGAATATTTCAAATGAGTAAAATGTGTTAGTGATTTTTAATCCAAATCATATGTAAACAAAATTAATTTCCTCTCTAAACTCAATACTTCTTATAATAGTTGTACAGCAATATTACCTTTTCTTTGTAATATATTGTTATAGAGTAAAATTTTTGCAACCATTAATAGACATGTAATTCGGTTTTTCTTGTGAAAAAAAAAATTCAATTTCACTTAAACAGGTCGCAAATCATTTTAAAATTACCCCTGGAAAGCTATCATACTTTATTATATAATACTAAATCTGAATACTGGCTCTCCACTTCGTATAAAAATTGTTGGAATTGTTGATGATTCAGTGATTTTTATACAATAAAATTTACAATGTTTATTACCAAATTCATGACTTCACAAATCTTTTCCTGAAACATTTGTACACACAAAGCTTCCTGATGAATTATACAATGAAAAGTTAATACATCATGCTAGACATATTGTTTAATACAATTAATAAAACTCTCATCTTTTCCAGTCATATTTGCTGAACCATTTGAAATAATGAAATTAATTTACTGAAATCAATGTCTTTATTTTGCAAACACTGAACGACAGATAATGTAATATCTTCTTCTTGAGTTTTCCCTTTAAGTGGAAGTAGCACTAACAATTCTTCTCGAGACCTGAAGTAATGTATTTTGCAAAAAGATTTATTTGCATCATATCACTTAAATCATTAGATTCACCCAAAGCGATAAAAATGACTAATATTTTTATTGCCATTTTTAATTATCTGTCTCTGACTGTTTTAGTAGAAAGGGAAATGTCTTGAATTTTTTTAATAATGATTTTTTGGTTTTTAAAATCATTAAAAAGTTTTTTGGACACATTTAAGAAGCATTCTATCATATTTTTGCCATCTATGAATGGGCTGCCTCACTTCATAATATTATGAGTTACCACAAAACTGGCTGCTGTTATATCATTTGATCATTTCATCCAATTGTTGAATATAGATGTTGATTTCTTTTGCTTAACTCATCTGCACCTTTTTTTCATTCATCTCCTGCTGGATAATCTTCAAAAAACTTCTTATATTTTGTGAGAAGATATCACTGTAAATTATTTTTTTTACTATTTGAAAGTTTGTCATGACAAATCAAACAAGTTGTCATTCCATCAAAATTTTTAATAAATGCAAAATTGTATGTCCATTCTTCTTTGAAAACATGATAGTCATTGTCATTTTTTCATTGTCATATTTTTCACTTTTATGAAGTCAAAAAAAAAATCCCATTGTTATTAAAATAAAATTATACAGCTGTTGCAAAGAACCCAAACATAAAACATTTAACAAATTTGCTTCTTTGTTTTTGCAGTGCATTCATCATGTTCTGTCATACCAAAGGAAAATTAGCAGAGCGCACTGTATTATCCACAGAACAGAGAAGAATGCCAACTCCTGGCTAAATTTTTTAGCACGATTTTCACTAGCATCGTTTGAAGAACTTGACAAGCACTAAATTAGAAAGAGATAGAAACTGCAAGACAAGGACCAATACTTTGAAAAATAAAATTATTTAAAATATCAAAATTAACTGCTACAAATTTTAATAATAATAATAATCTGTAAATAACAAAATAAAAATATTAAAAAAAAACAAAAATTCCCATTTCCTAAAATTTAAATATAAATAAATCACTTCATTAATTCTGTTAAATAGTAAAATTCAAAGTACCTGTCTCTATCATTTATTTCCAATCAAAGTTATAGTTATCTCCCACTGGTGTTTTTTACAACCCACCCCAAAATCATCCCATACTTTCCTTTAAATAAAAATCAGAAAATTTAGATAATTTTCTTTGATATTATTTGGGTATTTGTAAATAAAAAGCATATAAATCCATATAAAAAGCCATTAAAACTTTAATTAGTAAATATTTATAATAGCAGTAATATTTTGCAATTGTAAAAATAACTCATGCAATATAACTCGTTCAACATTGGCTGACAACAAATTGCAGCGTATGAACTGAAACATGCGCTTAACTTTCATAGAATCCTTGTTATTGTATAGAGCTTAAAGAACCATACTTGGCTCACAAGCCATAGGTTGCTGACTCCTGGAATAGAGTCAAATTATTGTATGACAATGTGAAATGAACCTCTTACCCCCCTCCCCTTATACAGCAAAAAAACATTGCAAATATTTTCTTAAGGATGCTTAATAATATACTAATAAAATGATGGCATTATCAAAAAATCTATAGTATATTTTTCAGGTTTTTGGATATTATAAAATTTAATCTATATTTGTAAAGGAATTTATGAAGTTGGACATGTATATTCATAAAAAGCATTTAAAATGCATTTGAGAATGATTTTTGTAGAAAGTATAGACTCATTTATGTTACAAAAATTGCATTGAAGAATCTCTGTAAAAATGTTGTTTTTATTAGTGTGACATATATTAAAATAAAATACAACAGAGATCCACAATTAAGAAGAGTTTTGAACTCTTTCAAATTTAAAAGTTTGCTGCAGAAGAGATTAAAAAATAATGTCAACAAATAAGAAATCACTGCAATGGTTTGACTTATATAATTATTAAAAACTCTTTTTTTTCTGGAATTGGAATATTCATTTCCCTTTTTAAGTGTTTGCTATAACAGTGATAATATTGATCTGTTTCTATCTATATATCTATCCAACTATCCACTCATCTATCCATTCCTCTACATCTATCTTCTACTTACCTACCTCCCTACTCTCTTACTATTTATCTCTCTTTCTATCTTGCTATATACTTGCCTTCCTACCTACATCTCTACCTATTTAATCTATTTATTCTTTATTTAAAATTCTTGCTAATTCTAGGTGTGGTTAATGATTTCAAATGCATGACATTGTTGATAAAAGGATTTTATCTAAAATCAATACCATGACCTTGTGTTGATATAGTTTACAATTCAGAAGTTAGATATTATATAACATCACTTTCATAAGGATCATTCTAGAAGGCATTATGTTAATCCATCTTATATATTTTAGTTCTTTATTATAATAACATAATCAATTAGATTGAATTATATAATTGCTAAGATTAGAT
This sequence comes from Epiperipatus broadwayi, assembly GCA_028023455.1. NCBI lineage: Eukaryota > Metazoa > Onychophora > Udeonychophora > Euonychophora > Peripatidae > Epiperipatus > Epiperipatus broadwayi. Next base: position 1,786,964 of record JAQFVV010006255.1, read on the forward strand.
GTCTAGTTTTCAACTTCATATTAATTTTTTAATTGATTGTAAGCATATATAAACGGTATTTTAATGTTATACACACACACATTTAGAATTTTATAAGAAATTAATACATGTATAATTTACAGTAGCACACTTTTCAATAAATAACCAGAATAAAACTTATATTACAGGAGTGTTTTTTTAATATTTAAAAAAAAAAATTAAACAGTTTTGATTACAGATGAAAATAAAACTGAATAAAGTAAACAATAATAAAAAAGTTTTTTTTACCAGGATAACAAATAAGTATAGTTGTAATATTGAGCTTTGAGTTAAAGTTCTATTTGAATTGAATAACAAAATATATATATATATGATATCACATTTACTGTTAGTAAATTAAACATTGCACATGTGAAAAAATTATTAATATCATCATATGATGATAATCATTATTTCAGTAGATTTAATCTACTAACTTTGTTTTCATTTTAATGCCAAGATCAGGACATAAGCCAAATATATAAAAAGTCACCCCATTAGTTTGGGAAAGAATAATCACTATCCTTTTTGGAAAAACCTCCCCAGTACTATAAAAAGCATTTATTTGTAGAATATAATTCTAAGTGCTTTATCATTAGATCAATCTAGTTTATATATCGATGCAGCTCTCTTTGATGACATGATAAAAGTTATAACTGATTTTGCTATGATAATAATCTGTACAGAACTACTTATCATAAAGAACTGAATAATTATTCTAAGATTAACACAATTCTAATAATAGAAGTTAGAAAAATGTATAATTTGCCTACACAATTCAAATAAATAAGTTTTGTAAAATAGAAAAATGAATATGGCAAATATTTAGAGTATTATTTAAACGTATAAAGTATTTTAAAATTGAATAAATAAAAATAATTACATTATTTAACTATATTTTACATTTTAAATTAACTATCTAAATGGACTATGGCTAGTTAGTTTTTATATAGGTTGTGGTATAATTTCAATCACTAACTTTATGACTTGATGGACTAGTCATTGAATTACAAATATAAAAATAATATATTTGGGTAAATTATATATTATTTATATTTTAGATAATTTATATTAACCAAATTTTAATATATACATTTTTTCTACGGTACAGGCTTTTTCATACCTGCACTCCAATATGTAATATATAGGGGGTTTGAACTCAGACTTTCACACAACCCTTAACTATTTCATACTTCTGACACACTTGATCACACACATGTTGAAAAGATAAATAATCACCAATATATACGTATTTCATGTTAAACCAGCACTCGTCAATTGGTCTGTAAATGCTATGTAAATTTTATCTATTATATGTTTGGCAATTTTTAAAAATAAAATTATATATGTAAAATATTATTTATTTTGAAGCTCTAAATCTGTTTCTGTCCCAAAGATCAAAACTGATTAATCAGTTATCAGATGATTTGAAGAGTAGTTAATATAAATGTACCATAAATCATAGAATAACTGGTTTTCATGAAGAAAAGATATGGGTAAATGGAATAACAGGGATATATTAATTAATACTTTGTTTTTGACAACAAAATATATACTGATGCAATATTTATTTTTACAGGCAGATCCCTATACCACCCCACCTGGTAAGAAGTATGTTATAGGAAATCAATGTCAAAACTCACAAGTCTAAGAAAAAAAGTCAGACCTGCCAGAGTTTAAAAAAGATGGAATTGTTAGTGATCAATAAAATGGAGCATTGTTCCTTTATCATTTTGTTTCAAGACAAAGAGTATAAAGGATGATGATTTTATTCATTAAAGATGGAATAATAAACCTGGTAAAATTATATGTGGTGAAGAATTAATTCTTACTATAGAGACCAAAAGACATTATGAAAGGTTATAACTAAAGATACAAACCACAGAAGAATAAATATATTAACTGCCAAAGTAATCTATTATTAGCTTTACAAACAAAACATTTTCAAGATGCATTGATTTATAATAAAACTATTATGATGCAGAAGTGATATACCATGATCATTAAAACTAATGATAGCTAAAAGCATGTTACATAAATTAAACAAATAAACATATTGAAGTGATTTGTTTTGAAATCACTAAAAGCTTATCAACCATTGTCTACTATCATCTATTAAATATTATGATAAAAGTGTCATGATTTAGTAAGTTATATTATGATATTATCTTGTTGCTGTCGTTACTCTTCATGGACGCATCACAGCTTTGTATTATTTGAACATTTTGCAGAATTATTTCTATAGTCATAATAATGTTTTCAGACATCATAATATTCCATTATGATAGAGCTCTAATTCAAAAAGCTAACCGGTAAGTTTTCTGAAAATGAGAATATTACATGGCCTCCCATAATATCACCAACTGATTTAAAAGTTACTGAACTTCTTTATCATCCTAGAATAACAAATTTAATGTCGATATCATTCTCTGCAATCTTTTTAAATACTTAAGACATTTCTCTATGAAATATGCCTTAGTATTCCTTGAGAGATAATATCCATTTACTTGTCATTTCAATACAAGTAGTTCATGATCCAATAAAGATAGCACACAATTTTATTTTATCCAATTTTGATATTTCATTATTAACTTTCACAACACTGTTGATGCATAATATGTATGATCATGAGATCAACAAACTATCTAATAAAATTTTACATTTGCAAAAGTTAATTCTGCAATAAAGGGCAGTGCATATATATAGCAAGAGCTTAGATAGTTATTCATTCAGTAACTACAAATTAATGTGTATTAATTATTATTGTTATTTTATAGTGGAATAACTCTATGAAATCTATTGTGAGATAAATTAATAATAGTTGAATATGATTAAGAAAGTTTTGATAAATATTATTTTTGAAGGTTATCTCTATGAATCATTGAGTTTATGTTAAGTTCTTTATTCAAAGAAGAAAATAAGACATATGACCAAGTAATTAGATGATAAATGTAATATATCCACTCTACCTTGAACACTTTTTAGCAAAAATCTTTAGATACCTCTTTATATCTATGTATCTAAATATAATAACTACATGTAGTACTATAGGAGTACATACAACTGATGAAATTATTCAGATTTATCAGCACATCCCATTCTTAAATTCTGGTATATTGTAACTAAGGAAATAGAAAACACTGCATCAAATTGTCATGGAATATCATTATCTATTAATTCATTAATAAAATCCTTGAAAGATGATTATTTCCAGACATAAAGACTGGTTACTAGAAATCCAGAATAGTTCCAGATAATCAAAAAATAACTATAAATTTGTTTTGTTGCAAGCAAATGCAAGAAAATTGTTGTAAATAAAGAGACATTATACATTGCTTTTATCAATTTGATCAAAACCACTAGATTCAATTAATCAAAAGATATGGCAGTGTTTAAAAATGGATAGTTGTTCATAAAAATTTATTCAAGAATAAAACTGTTACATGGTAATGGGAAAGTATTATTATGGCTGGTGAAAAATCTGAGACATTTGAATTGAAAAATTGCATTAAAGTGGGATTTGTATTAAATTCAATTTTTATTTTCCATTTTTATGATAGAAATTTTTGGAATTATTTATAAATAGTTTTTTAAAGCACACATACAAGTTTGATGATGAGATTTTAACTAGAAATGAAGCAAAACACAAATTTTTGGGATTCCTAAATTTACAGTGTGACGATAAGATAATTTAAAGAATGTTTTAATATATTGCATAAAGAATTTGATTTATTAATCAGTAGCCAAAAACTCAGACTTTTATTTGCAGTGTTAGAAGAAAAAATTTCAATAACTTGAGTTAAATATCATGTGATAACTTTTTAGATGGAAGAAAAATTTGGGTATTATTTCAATTAAATTAGTTCTACATAGGGCTTTTATTCTACATGGAAATGAGACAGAATCCTTACTGACAGCATATAAAGGCACTAGAAAATTTTATATTAGGATATTATGTAATGTATTAAAAATATAATAGTAAGATCATAAAACCAATTGGCATTTGTTTAACTTGTTACTTATATTGATATTAAATCTAAAATTGTAAAAACATGTTTAACTAATTGGCTATATAAGTCTGATGATTTCCTGCTAAAAAAAAAAATCATAGTTTTTATGAGAAATATTTATTTCATTTGTCATAAAAACTGTCATAAAACTCACAAAAACTTATTGATTTTTTTCCTCACTGGAAGGATATTGTTGAGGAGGGAATATTATACAATGGAGTTATAAATAGGCAATGTTAAAGTCTTTAGGAAAAATAGTTTACTGCAGAATAATTTAAAAGATAGTGTTACAATGTTAAATAAATTGACTAAAAATCTGTGAGTGTTTGCCATAAATAGGAAGATGGCTGCACATACCAGTGAATTTTTAATATTTTAAAATAGGTTAGTGATATCTCAAGCTTCAAGACTATTGGAATTTTTTAAAAATAATTTTATTACTTGATCTTAAGAAATCTAAAGTTGTTGCAATGTATAAAAATAAAGAAGTAACATTGATATCCACAAGAACAGCATTTTATTGATTAGGTTACTTTTAGTCATAGATAAGTGGTCACTTGATCCAGTTTGGTTTTAAATAATCAAAAAACAAAAGAAATTTTTATTATTAGAAAATCATAAAAAAAAGATATTTATATGTAGGTTTAATTGATTTGGTCAAGGTATTTGACTCAGTTAATTAAATGTTAAGCTTTAGAAAATAACTGGTTACAGCAGCTGTTTTATAATAGTACTAGTGGAAGGAATAAAACTAGGATTAATTATGGATATGTATTAATCCCAACTTTAATTTTTATTTTTGGCAGTATTCTTTGGATCAGTTTACAGGTAGATTCATGATGCATTATAGATTTGATGAAGAAATTTAAAATTTTAACCAATTAAAAGTAATAAAATAAATTTCATGTCCTTGGTTTCTAGTTTTACAGAATGCTGATGATTAGGCCTTTCAGAGAAAATGCGAGGCCCAGGGAAAATAATATTTTAAAGGCCCTTCAAAATTTAAAATAAAAACATGGGGAGAGAGAAGAAACAAGAGTTTTTACTTACAGGGCCAAAAACAAGTAGTTATGAGTCACAGAAACAAGCAAGATCAGATCCAGATAGCACTTGAATAGGGGATTCACTCTAGCACTGTTAGTATCATAAAACACTGTTAGCACAAAATTGACTGACAGGGGGCTGAGACTATTAGTTCTGCCAATCACTGAACACTTCAGTTGCTTTCATCACAGAGTTGTCAAATTGGCACCACATTTTTGACTCGTGGTATGCCTACTTTTCTAGAATATATTTGGGGGGATTTAATTGTAAAATTAAGACCATTCTATGAGCCATGACATCACTTTGCCTTCTCCTATATTTTTGTTTAACATATTGAGTTGCCAAATTGAGGCCTCTAATATTGTGAGGCCTGGGGCAACTGTCCCTCTGGTCCCCCCTCTTATTGGCCCTGCTGATATTTGTATTATTCTTTCTAATTCAACAAATAATTTTCAGAATATTAATGTTCTGACTGCATTCTACAAAAAATTTGTTTCAATAATAATATTTATAAAAAAAAGGGATAAGAGAAAAATTTTCAGCAATTTTGGCTTTGATTAAAGACAATGGTTTATTACTCAGGAATTCAGTAGAAATTTGAGCAGTGAAAATATCAGAGCTGGAGTTATAACCCATGGGCATTGAACAGTCTTCTACTCTATCACTTTTTTTTGAATGATGAATATAAGATTTTAAAATGAAGTACAGATTCTGACGTGTTGTTTTTATTTAAAAAAAAGTAATTAATCAAAGTATTATAACTATGCGACTAAATTAATTCTATAAAAAGCTAAAACAGAGGCAAAACTCTCCATACAGTAAATCATATGATGTTGAGTGGCCTATAAAAAGTTGTTATTTGGCCAAATTCATTGCATGGAAGTGAAACATGAATCCATATCAATATAAGATAAAAGTTAAAAATTTCATTTAAAGATTTTCCTAAATATATTTTCTAAAAGTAATATCCAATTGCTATATTCTTTATTTAGCTCTTATAATATTGAACATACCATTGTAAAAGCATTAAATTAGGCATAGGAAATTAATGAATAGTAATATTTAAAAAAAAGTATTTCATAGAGCAGGAATTAAAGATTGTGACAAAAATAATATGATGGATCAGCAAGATTTGGTGTTAAAAACAATACAAGTAGATGTTAAAAAAAAAAACTAAATAACTAGAATTTGACATATATGGACTTATTTTCTTGTCTCTTTTTTCCTACCAGCAAGTCGTTTATGAGATTCTGCTAATTAATCAATAAAAATTTCTAATTAAGCATAAAAACATTTCAAATGATGTTATAATTCCACCTTTTAAAAAAAGTCAATAATTAAACAAATGAAGAAAAAAAAGAGAGCAGAGATAAATGAAATTTAAAAATAATAAAATACATTAACTATTATCAGAATATTGAATTTACTAAAATATTTTTACTTTAAAAATAATATCAGTTGTAAAACTGAATATTATAATTCTAATTTCTTTCCCAAGCACAAATATACTTACTTAATGCAAACTCATGACCAAAATGGAGATTGCACCGATGTTTATTGATAATTGTCTTCCAGAAATAATAAAAAAGGTAGATGGTTGCAAGTTTATTTTGGCAGAGCAGATCAACTAATGAAAGAAGAATGCAAAGTGTTGGATTTCTTTAAAAATTAATTTAGCATTTTCTATTCTTGAAATAGCTCACTGCATCTATGAAAAACCAATGATGTTAAAAACTTGCTACAACCATGGTACCAGTGCTCATTTTATTCCTTGATATTACAGCAATACCATTAAAAGATGAACATTTTTTTCTTGGAGACATATATTAATAGTAGATTTTATCAAAAGTTGATGGAAATAATATTGATGCTGAAAATTTAAATGATTTGCTGTTATTGAATTTTTGAACATATGGATTATCACAAAAACTTAGTTTAGGGAGAAAAATTGTTATGAAGAAACATGTATGCATCCTTGCTCAAAACCATGGTACTATAGTTAAAAATCAGAATTCATGAGAAATTCATATTAGTCCAGCACTTAGAAGTGCAGATTGATGAATAGATCATACATTAATACACTCCAAAATCAAAGTGCTACATGCATTAAACAATATTTGATTCCAATTATATTCATAAAAAATTGATGTTCATTCTTTAAATATGCTAAATTTCAAGAGACATTAAACCAAAACATTTGCTAATTTGAGTATCAGGATGAAATGTTATGGATACAAGCAAATCTAGATTCACTAAAAGGAAAAATCATGACTGGTTTTCTGACAATTATTTTATTATTAGTGACTTGATTAAAAGAAAAGATGTAAAATTTTCTGCTTAACAAAATAATTAATTAGATATGGAGCTTCATAATAATTATTTTTAAAGGCAAAAATTTAATGACTAACAAAAAAGAATCAAAAATGATTAGTAAAAATAACAAAGATTGCTGATTGTGATTACTTTAGACTTTTTTTTAATGTACTGAAAACATATAGACCTGAGAAATATTACCACAATCTTATTAAATCCAGCAAGGACATTTTCTGATATGATGATAATGATATTTTGAATAGGTGGAGGAAGTATTTTGATTATTTTTTGAATAATGATGTAAGAAATGAGATGACAACTTTTGATCATATGCTCTTTTTTCTATTCATATAGATTTGGACTAAATTATCCAGCTTACTTGCAATCTTAAAAGTCTAAAAAACCACAGATCTTGATTAGATTTTTTAAAAATTCAATTTTTTTTTTAGTATTATATGAACTCATGAAATTGTGGCATCTGATATTAAAGAATGCTTCTTTTGCTTAACTTTTCACATAAACAAGATTGCACTAATTATCATGGAATATTATTTTTATCTACTAACATAAATACACTTTCAAGGACTTTGTTGAAGAATGCTAACCATAGATTGAATATGGTTTTTAGAAAATCAAGAAGTATTATAGTTATGGTTTTTGTTGCCAGGTAAATACAAGAAAAGTGTCAAGAACAAGAATAATTTATATTACTTTTATTGATTTAGTCAAAACATTTTGCCCAATTAATTGAACAGGTCTATGATATTGTTTATTCATGTTAGGCAGCTTCTATATGATGGAATGGAGAAAAAGTGTTACAAATGTAATTGGAAAATCTAAGGCATTTGAAATGAAAACTAGTGTTAAACAGGGATGTGTATTTGCTCCAACATTATTTTTGATTGTCAAGATTGTGGTCTTTAGAACTGTTTATAGGAGGCTTAATGAAACAGGATGATGCAAAACAGATTGATAGTGGAATTTTTAATTTGAATTAAGAATAAAAACAGGAATTACATTTTCTGGAATTTACAGAATGCTGATGACTGTGCTATTGCTGCCAATTGAAAAAAAAAAAAAAAAAAAAATTCTACAAAAATGTTACTTCAAAAGAGTTTGGTTTAATAGTTAATGGTCAAAAGTTTTTTATTAGACAGTAATGGAAAAAAAAATCCTCAGCAACTTTTAGCTTGGTTCTCAATTTAGGGAAGCAACCAATTTAAATGTCTTTGTAGTTTTATAAATAGAGGAATGTATCTATTGCTACTTTTAGTAAATTAAAAGAAAGGATATTTCATAATTGGGAAATAATTACTTTAACTAACTTATTGTAAACAGAGCTGTGGTTTTACCTAATTTACTATAATGAAACATTCCTATGATGCAACATAAAGGCATTAGGAAAGTTTCATTTAAGGGTGCTCCTAAATTTCGAAAAAACAATGGCAAGATTCTAATACAATCAGTATACTCTTTATCTTTTTGAATAGACTATTGAATCTACTACTGTAAAATCACATCTTCGTTGGATTGGCTATGTGGAATGAATGAACAATACAAATCTTCTAAAAGGATTTTCTAATAAAATTGAACATGCCATTTCGTGAAAGGGATAACCTTTGTTTATGTTATAATAATCATTTCAAAACACATGCTAGAAAAGTGCAATGTGAACTGTTTTTATTACGAAGAATGATAGAGAAACAGAACATATTGCAGAGCTATATTTAGACAAGTTAAAATATTCTGCTTTCTGGAGAAATTAATACAGAATTACAAAATGCTAAATGGGCAGAAAAATAATCCAACATGTTTTATACATGGACATATTTATGGTTCACAAATTGATTCGTACAATTATTGCATAATTCAACTCTAGATTTTTTTCTTTTTGAGATGCAAATTATATTAGTTGCCGATATATTTTACTTTACTCCAAAATTAAAAAAAAAAGCCAATAGATATTTCATATCGAAAGCAATTTTAGCTAAAATAATTCATAATATAGGAATTTTAATTTTGTAGAAATAAAACTAGAATGATACGAAATACAGTCAAAACTTCCGTTTTAATAGATGTCGCTAAAAACAAACATAAATCGTAGCTCATATAACGCATGTCGTAATTTTTTAAATTCTTTTTGTTAAAGAATATTATATGATTTTGGATGAAAAAATTAAAGACATAACTTTCATATTAAAGAATGAGCTATTTTTAATCTTTTGTTACTTTATAAAATTATTGCAATCGCTAAAATTAAAACATTAACGACATTTATTTATCTACTATATGTAATATCAACATGGAGGAAGGTCAACAAGGTATGTTATTTAATTTTTTTTTTGTATTTTTAAAAAATTATATATTAAGATATATATTTTTCGCCCGTAAAAAGAACATATGATTTATTAGTGAGATCGTTATTCATAATATAAAAAAATAATATTTTGAGTTGTTAAGTCTTTAATCAAACATTATTATAAATTGTTCTTCTATCGTCGTTTTGTTTTTGTTTTTATTTTAAAAAATGATGGATGGTTTATTATTATTATTATTATTATTAAATTGTGATGTATTTAATATTTAAATTTTTATTGATGTTAATGTAAGTACTCATATTTTCAATAATATTGTTGTTTTAATGACATCCACTAAACAAAAAATGTCTATTGTATCAGATGTAAAACGAATAGTTATTCCCGAACAAAATCATGATTAAACTTTGGGCCTAGAATAGAATCGTGTATAAACTTAATATATAAACATGAATTTTTAGAAAGCAAGTTTAACATCAAGTTTTTTATTAAATGAATTTATGTGTAATGGCATTAACGAATGGTAAGTTCAAACCCTAAGAGTATCTATTTTTGGCTAAATATAACATATTGATGAATTTAGTTTTGTTCATGCGTAGATCTCTCTCTATATATATTTGTTTATAACGATTAAATAATGGTTTAATAAACAATAACTAAACGTGGTCCCATTATTTTAAGTGATAAGAGCTCTTTCATTTTTTCGTAGAATCACACATATTATAAAAGTTTAGTATATAATTTGCACTTCATGCTAAGGTTTTTGTTTTAAATTAATAATAAACTAACTTTGAAATTTATAGTAAGCATATAATTAATTTATGAATTTTTTTAAAAATAATTTTATTGATAAAAATAATAGAAAACAAGTTGTTTTTTAAAAATAAAAAAAGTAAAAATGGCATTGTATACACATATTCATTAAATGCATTTTTTTTTTTTTGAAATTTTAAAAGTAATTAAAACAAAAAATAATCCTTATTCAAGACTCAACAGGTTATATAGTTACATGTAAAAAAAAACATGAGATTTTGGAACATGTTGATTTATATACAAGTAGTAGATAAAAAAAACAACAATTTACAGTAATTAAAAATAAAATACAAATAATATAACAAAATACATATATCAAAATAGATTTGTGATTCAGGTGCCTGATGTTTCTTTCAAGTGATGGAGTATTAATTCTGGAACTTAGGATGGTTTGATGGCAGATCCATAGGTTTTTTCTTGATAGGTACTTGTGTTGGTTGAAATTCCAGCGCATGTGTTGGGCTTTGATGAGACTGGAGGTAGGCTTGCAATGAGCTGATCTGAGCATGATGAGCTGACATATTTCTATATCAATTGATGTTGGTGGACCACTGTGCATATTGAAAAAGTGAATGTATGGATTAATTTCTGATTGTTTGGTATCTTAGGGGCCTTGCGTGTATGCTAAATGCTCTACCTGCAAGCAGTTAAAATGACTAGGCACTAGAATATTATGATCAAGCAATAACATTTGATTGTTATAGATAATAGTTTGTCATTATTTTCCACTCTCTTAATACAATTCGTTCTAGCATTTTTTTTATTGATTGATTATATCTTTTTTTTAAATAATAGAATTTGTCTTGAATTTCCCTTTTTCTATTTTAATAATTCTTCATAAGAATAATCTATATCATTTTATTGTCTATCTTCTATTATTTTTTCTATTTATTTTATTTTTTCTCTAGTGTTTTAGCAATATCTACACTAGGCAGCAACAACATCGTGCATTATTGGCAACAATTGACCAATAACATGTCAACATAAAAGTATTTTAAAGTAGTCAGAAAAAGCAATCAAACTATTTTTATATACTATTATGAAAATTTTAGTAATAGAATCCATTTATGTGACTTTCAGGAATCAGTGTTCTATTTGATGTTTTATTTTAATAATAATATTCTCTGTCAGTTTTGAAAATTATCTTATAATTCAATATTATTTTGAAAGTATATAGATATTATTGCTTATCTGTTTATTGGCAGATTTCACAAGTTGTTCCAAGATATTTTTGTATCTTTTGTTTTATTCTCAAAATTAGTCCATTTTTAAATATGAATAATCACTCCCCCCCCCCCCCTTTATTTTTTTTCTTTTATCTTTTAAATGTTTTTCTAATTTTTTTAATTTTATTTCTCTGTCAAATTCTATCTCTTTTTAATCATTAGTATGCCAATATTCTTAATTTTAAGGATACAACTTGTAACAGCTTTCATTTTTATATGAATGGAGATTATTATAAATATTAGTTAATCAACTAAGTGCCTGAGAATGAAATTTTAAAGAGAAAAATTAAATTCAAACTTATTCATATATGCTCCACTATATATACATTATATTATTTAAATGTTAAAACTTTAGTTATAATTTTTCAAATGACTATGATTTGATGTAGGAAAGTTAAACAGAATGTTATTGATAAGGACTTATTTTGTGGCATAGTGAAGGTAATTGTTCAGTCATTCTTGAATAATGATAATAAGAGCATATGATATTATGATAAAAGAAGTTTAATCTGACATTAGACTTATCTAGTACTTAAAACTCTTCCAATTTTTTGCAGCTCAAGAACTAGTGATTCTGCACATTTATGCAATTCTATTATTTTTCAAAGACCCATGGGATAAAACAAAGTTTATCAATAAATGATTTGAATCTATTGATTCCTGAAATTTTCTTTACAACATCCCTTACTGATAATTCTAATCTATGATTAGCACAATACCAAACTATAATGGAAGGAAATTTTTATGTCAGCAATTCTTTCACTCCACTTTTACATCTTAACATCACAGCAGTGCCATCACATGCTACCAAAATTAAATATTTTTAAAAATAATCTTCTGTCATCCTATAAAATTCAAGACATTGGAGTAATGATTCAAATGTTTCTTTTGCATATGTTTTCAAGTTCAATCAAGTCTAAAAATAAATTAATAGGTGAATTCATTTCAACACTTTCGATACAGTATTGAACAAATACAGTAAGGATGTTTTTTTTTTAACTTATGGCAGATAATTAATCAATTCTCAATGAAATTATATTTTTCGATTGAATAATTTCTTTAAATATATTTTTTCTCATTTCATCACTTATATGATTCATGATATTAATGCATGCATTTGTTGAATGAAGAATATGACCTATTTCAATTCCATTCAGTTCTTGCTGATCAATTTCACTTTTAAAAGTAGAGAGTGATTGATTTTCCTTTGCTCCTTTATATGCAGTTTGAAAAATTTTTGCTGGTATTATTTTTTCATGAGATAATGATTTTTAAAAAAATGTTTTGAATCTTTTTTTTGGCTTCAAAAATAATTTTTAAAGATGCTTTGTAGTAATTCTCTGTGATCGAAAATTTTTTTTTCCAAGTGAACTCAATTGTAATTTCCTATCTTTCCCAGAATAAGTGATTTATTGTTGGCCCATTCTTTAGAAATTTTTATTCCCATCCTCACTTCAGTTTTAAGAGTTCTAACGTTTCTGCAAGATGTGAAGCCAAATTTCATTTTGTGTATGTTCAACCATTCATTTTTTGAGCAAAAATCTTTTTTTTTTTGATCCAATAACCAGCAATCTGGCTAATCATTTTGAGTTCAGCATTGTACCTCAAGATCCACTTGAGATGATTTAGGAACATCAACTTGTGCAAATATTTTCATATTATCTGTTGTCATTTTGGACTTTTTATTAGTGGGACTGCTGGTTGAGAAGTAATTGAAAATGTTTTTCATTTTTAATTTTGAAGTAAACTTTTACACTAAAAAAATAAATAAAATAAAAATGATGTCAAATTTATATAAAAATAAAGAAATTAAATACCCCACTCATTGTGAATTGCTACACAGATGCATTCATTCGCAAACATCAGATGTTACTGGTTGCACATGCATTACTGTAATCAGTCATTGACTATGAGTAACCAATGAGAACATGGACGAGTCCACTTCTCACTGCATGAGTGCCATGTTCGAATCCATCTATATTTCATCTGATTCATAAGGCATCATATTTTTTTATTTGTTAGAATTATATAAATATGAATTGTAATTATATATGTGTATTAGTGTTTCATCTAATTACATTTGAAACTTTAAAAATACACTAAAAAGGTGTCTGAACACTGTTCCACTATGTTGCATGACAAAAAAAAGCCTTGGTAATAACATATAGGTTATTTTTTAGCTCAAAAGTTTTCAATAGTATTCTCTCTTCAGATGTTGCTGGATTGGCCAGTAACACTACTAGCATAGGAATAAAAACAGGGACTTATAGATTCATGAATATCGAATTTAAGGTTTTATACTCTAACCAACTACCTACTCTGTCAAAGACAGCAGTCAGTAGATGTTTATATACTTATCTGTAAGGATTCTTCCGAGTTCACTTTTTCTTAAGGGCAGGGTTAATGAGTGGTTTCCAAATATTATGAATTATCATACTAGCTTAACTTATAGAATTATTTGCCATTGCTATGAACAACTTAAAAAATTTTTTTTCTTTCCATTTTTTCATCTTTGCTTAATATTTATATTTTTGCTCAGTCTTTATACATATTTATTGGTATACTTATGATTTTATTTTAGATAAATCTGTTGTTTGCTTTTTTAATCATTTTTCAATGGGGCATTAGGTTTCACCAATATAGGTATTTATATCGGATTTCATATAAATTGAATATCTTGAATTTTGTAAAATGGTGTGAAAAAGAATTGATAATGATATAAGAAAGTATAATTGTGAATTAGAAAGGAAAGCTATAGAAGTGAATAAAAGTTTCAAGAGAGTAAAACAACAACTTGATATTGTTGGAAATTTATTTCTGCAAGAAGGAAAAAAGATAGAATTATTATTAAAAAGAAAGATGACATCATGAAATATCTAGAAGAGTTCTATCAAGAAATTATATAGCAATAAAGAACAATAAAAATAGCTCCTACAACTACTATATCTTCCAGGATTTCAAATGAAAAAATGAGACATGCAATTAAATTTATGAAGAAGGGGAAAACTCCAGATAGTGATGAAATTAATAATAGATATCTTAAAAGAAGCTGGTGAAGAAATAGAATTTTTTTTGGCAAATTTATATACCAAATGTCTAAATGATAAACTTGTACCAAATGATTGGAACAATAGAATATTAATATAATATTTTTAAAAGGTGATAAAGAAGATATTAGAAATTACAGACCTATCGGTCTTTTATCAGTTCTATACAAAATTTTTACCAAAATATTTACAACTCGTTTAAAGCAAACTTTGGATTTTAACCAACAAAAAGAACAAACTGGATTTAAAAGTCGTTTTCTTATAATGGATCATATATGAGTATTGAGAGAAATTATAGAAAGAACCATTGAATATGAGATGCATTTATACTTTGGATTTGTAGATTATGAAAAGACATTTGATTCTTCAGTGATTAAAACATTGGCTCATCAAGATATAGACCCAGGATATTATATTCTGAAGAATATTTATAAAAATGCAACAGCAACAATTAATTACAAAATGATATTAAAAAGATTAACATTGAGAAGGGTGTTTGATAGGTACCTGTATTTCCAAAAATTTTTATAGCAGGTTTACAAGAAATATTTTGTGGATTAAAATGGGAAGCTAAGGGAATAAAAATAAATGAAGATTATTTAAGTCATCTTGCAAGAGTTATCAGATGAAAGTAAGAAAGTAGGATTAAATGTAAATACTAATAAGATTAAAGTAATGTTCAATGGATTTTCTCAAAAGAAGAAAATAAAGATTGTGAATGATGAGTTAGAAGAAGTTAACAACTACAAACACCTTGGTCAGATTATTATTACAGATGGGAAACATAATGGATGGAATTAATCATAGAATTAAACTTGGTTGGAATGCTTTTGGTAGAAATAACTTAATGTTAAAAGGAAATATACCTCTGTTTGAAAAAGATTTTAATAAATGTGCATTACCAGTTTTTACTTATGAATCTGAGACTTGGACATTTAACAGAATAGCAATACAGAGAGTTCAGACCATTCAATGAAGTAGGGAGACATGTTTGTTAGGAATAACAAGAAATCAAAAATGAAATACATGGATGAGAGAAAAAATAGGTATTACTGGCATAAACTGGAGTTGGTCTGAGTATATTGCCAGAAGAGATGATAATAGATGGACAGTTGAAATCTTAAAGTGAATTCTAAGAGATTATAAAAAGATTTAGAAAGAGATGACATGCGAGATAGATATAAAGAAATGTGCTGGGATGATGTGGAGAAGAAAGCATAGATCAGAGAAGATAGATTGAACTTGAAGAGACCTTCATCCTGCAATGATTTGATAATAGTTGAAAATGATGAATGATGATATTTCATAGATTATAATTCCTCATAGTATATTATTGCTTTGGGAAAACTGCTCCTGTATTAAATTAATTGTAGATATTATTTAGTTTATGTATTATCTTTGACATGCATAGATTCAATACAATATCTATGATTGGTTTTTCTTTAGATGTTGCTTTTTATTTATTTATTTATGTTTTTAACGATAATTGTAAATCTCTATGTATTAATTCTTTTCATGAAAATATGTAATTCTAAAGCATTCATTGACTTAAGAGTTCAGATAAAAATGTATAAATTATTAAACATAAACTAATTAATTGAACTGAGCCAGCTTTTAGCAAAACCCTGCCCGATAGTTGTGCACTATTTAAAGTTATATAATTGATATGACTATAATATGTAAATAAGGAACCATATGCATATAAGGCAATTAGATATTCCATTTTTAGGACAATGAGAGTTTGTTCTATGTAGATCTTTTTTTTTTTTTAGATGATTGGTTTGTGACCAAGTTTTGTTTGCTTTATTTCATAGTAATAGTATAATTCCATGTTTTGTGTTAATTATTCACCATGAGAGTTTGTTCTATGTAGATCTTTTCTTTTTCCAGATGACTGGTTTGTTACCAAGCTTTTTTTGCTCTGTTTCATAGTAATAGTCCATCATGATTGTTTCTGTTCCTGTATATGTAGTTTTTCTGGAAATCATATTTTTAATTTTATTGTGAGGAGATCTTTTTACAAGAACATTTAAGAATACCGATTTTTGTTTTTGTTCTGATTTATTGTGAATTTAATTGAAAGGTCTATGTTATTATTCACAAAACATTGATTTTAAAAAAGAAAAGATATCAAAAGAAAAACAATTATAGGTACTGTTGCTTATTCATATCAAGGATAGCAGATAAATTAAGGAAAATCTACAATCAATATAACATCAGAACAAGTCATAGCATACTATGAGGAATCCTAACTTCCATAAAACCTAAAATGCTATCAAAAACTGCATTTATAAAAAATTATGTGAACGTGTAAGGACATAGATCAGCAAAAACAGCCTACTTATGGAAAAACAATTAAGAAAGCATAAACTGATGATTAGAGAGGAAAAAGACAAATGCAAAACATTAGAAGAGATGGGAAAAAAAGAAAAGCAGAAACTTTAAAGAAACTGCTCACATGACAATGGTAAATAATCCTGTAACTCAACTTAGAGTGATAATTTATAATATTTGGAAATCACCCATTAACTTTGCCATTAAGAAAAAGTGGAGTAATCTTGAAAACTTTCATAAATAAGTATATAAATTTCTATCTGTTGTTGACTGTTGCTCTTAACAGAATAGCCTAGTTGGTTAGAAGGTTTTTTTCATGAATCTAAAGATACCTGGTTCAATTTCCAAGCTAGTACTATCACTGGTCAGGCCAGCAACATCTGCAAAAGGGAGGATAGTAATACTACTCAAAAAGTTGTGTTACATATTAATCTATATATTATTACCAAATAGTTAAATGCATTTGAAAATTTTAAATAGTTTGAATTTTTATGAGAGATATTTAACAATTATATTAGTTGGAATAGTTCAGTGTATAATTGTAAGTAAGATGCCATCACCATAGATTTTGAGACAGATATATTATTTTCATGTTTTATTTGTTCTTGATTTTTTATGAAAAAATCTCTAACATTATTTTATTTACTTTGGTATGTGCATAGTGGCTCCACTAATGGTAGCATGTACATAATGCACTAGCATCCAATAATAATAAAATGTACATCAGAATGAAAACCCATAAGAAATGTTCACATTTATTCTTGAATTTATGTTGTCCACATTTATTTTTAAAATATAATATTTTGCAATAAAATACATATCTTAAATAAAGAATGCAAAAAATAAACCATGAATAAAATGTAGATAGAATAAAAATAAGTAATATTTAATATACTTTTGTAGTCATGAATTAAAAAATGCAGATATTTGTAATGGATTTACATTTTTATATACATTTAGTTATTTTTGATGTATTTTTTTTAATGAAATAGTTGATAGGGTTTTGATAAATAAATTATTTTTATTACATAAAATATTATGATCTTGAGTTTATTTCATATATTTTTGTAGCAATGAATTTAAGAATCAATGTGAAAATTTTATTTTTTTTATTGATTAATTTTATTTTACTCAAGTGTTATTACTATGTAAATCAATAAAGTTTGATAGACAGTTCAATATTAGCGTAAAACAATATTCTTATAATTTTCATATTCAGAAAGTGACTTAGATAAATAGTTTTTATTTATTTAGTTTATTGGATTATTCTTTTTTTGAAAAAGTAACTATATGATTATTTTGTCTTAAGATAAACTTATTTAGAGTACTATAATCTCACAAAGGCTGCAGAAAGGAGTTTGCTATTAACTGAAAGGAGACCCTTTGATTCCTCTTGGAGGCCTTAAAGGAACCGAGCAGGGCAAATTCCTAATGTCCACTCCATACGTTCTTGTCGTTGCAGCTGTTATTACTATGTGATTATTCATATAGTATACGAACATGGATGAGTTGCTCACCAACACGCATTAACCAGCGTGGTGAGTTTATAGGCTTTTTACCTCTGAGTTTAAGATCAAGAAACACCATGGTCTTTCTTCTCAGTGCCTGATAAGGCAGAATGAATGTTTGTGTAAATGATAAATATTTTTCCAATACATATATACAATTATGACAGACAAAAATAAAGCATGGCCCTTATTCCCAGGAGGCTGTAAAGTCACCAACCAAGGCAGCGGTTGGTGGCCGAAGGTGGAGGGTGCTAAGAATCCCCTGATTGCGGACCCAGGCTGCCATTTGATGACGACTTTTTATTTAGGTACTTACAACTGCAGATCACTTTCAAGTGAAGGAAGATTGCAAGAATTAGAAGAAGAACTGTCTTATATTAAATGGGACATTATTGGACTTTGTGAAGTTAGACGAAAAGGAGAAGAAACAATTGATTTAAAAAGTGGACATATACTCTATTATAAAGGCACACATATTGGAAATACAAGTGGAGTAGGATTCATTATTAATAAAAAGTGGAAGAACAATATTGTGGAGATTGATGGTGTATCGGACAGAGTGGCAAGATTAGTTATACAACTTAATAGCAGATACCAAATGCAGATAATTCAGGTTTATGCCCCAACAAGTTTTCATAGTAATGAAGTAGTAGAAGATTTTTATATGGATGTACAAAAGGCTTTTGATCAGAGTAAACAACATTTTAAAATTGTTATGGGAGACTTTAATGCTAGAATTGGTAGACAAATGAAAGATGAAATTGCTGTAGGTAATTTTGGTTATGGTAATAGAAATGAGAGAGGACATAGACTTGTGGAGTTTGCAGAAAAAGAAAAACTTTATATTATGAATTCATTTTTTGAGAAAAATGTTAAAAGGAAATGGACATGGAAGCATCCAAATGAAGGTACAGCAGAATTGGATTATATTTTGACTAACAGAAAATACATATTTCAAGATTGTAATGTTCTTAATAAATTTAACACAGGAAGTGATCATCGATTAGTAAGGTGTAAGTTACGTGTTAATGTAAAACTAGAGAGATAAAAATTATTAAGAAAAACAATATTTACAGTTGATATTCCTAATCTTCAGAAACATTCTAATGAATTTAAATTAGAACTTACAAATAGGTTTCAAGTGTTAGGAGATTTTGAACATGATTCAGATTTGAATGAAATTAATATGAAAATAACTGATACACTTTTAAAAACTGCAACAAACATAGCTGGTAGAAAAAAGCAGCAATTGACTAATAAAATTTCTACTGAGACTAGAGAATTTATGAAGAAAAGAAGGAATATGAAGATATACAAAAATGATGTATTAAAAAGAATTGAATATCTCGAATTTTGTAAAATGGTACAGAAAAGAGTTGAAAATGATATAAGAAAGTATAACTGTGAAATAGCAAGGAAAGCTGTAGAAGAAAATAAAAGTCTCAAAAATGTTAAACAACATTTTGGTATTGGTAGGAAATTTATATCTGCAATAAGAAAAAAAGATGGAATTATTACTAAAAAGAGAGATGACATCATGAAATTGGTAGAAGATTTTTATCAAGAATTATATAGTAATAAAGAACAAGTACCTCCTATATCTATTACATCTTCCGAATTGCCCAGAATTTTAAATGAAGAAGTGAGACATGCAATTAATGTATGAAGAAAGGAAAGGCTCCAGGAAATGATGGAATTATAATTGATATATTAAAAGAAGCAGGTGAAGAAATTGAAACAATTTTAGCAAAGTTATATACCAAATGTCTAAATGATAAAGATGTACCGGAAGATTGGAAGAATGCAGTAATAATATTAATATTTAAAAAGTGTGATAAAGAAGATATTAGAAATTACAGACCTATCAGCCTTTTATCAGTTTTATATAAAATTTTAACCAAGATAATTACAACTCGTCTACAGAGAACTTTGGATTTCCACCAACCAAGAGAACAAGCTGGATTTAAAAGTGGTTTTAGTACAATAGATCATATCCAGAAATTGAGAGAAGTCATAGAAAGGACAAACGAATATGAGTTGTCATTATGTTTTGGATTTGTAGATTATGAAAAGCATTCGATTCTATACACATTTCTTCAGTGATTAAAGCATTGGATTATCAAGGTATAGATCCAGGATATTGTCATATTTTAATATAAAAATGCAACAGCAACAATTAGATTACATAATGATACTGGAAAAATCAACATTGAGAAAGGTGTAAGGCAAGGTGATTCCATATCTCCAAAACTCTTTACAGCAGTGCTGCAAGAAGTATTTTGTGGATTAAAATGGGAAACTAAAGGAGTGAAAGTAAATGGAGAATATTTAAGTCATTTCGATTTCGCAGATGATGTAGTTGTTTTTGCAAATAATGCTTCAGAACTGCAGGAAATGTTGCAGGAGTTAGCAGATGAAAGTAGAAAAGTAGGACTAAAGATAAATGTTAAAAAGACTAAAGTAATGTTTAATCGATTTGCTCAAAATATGAAAATAAAGATTGATTATGAAGAATTAGAAGAAGTTAACAGTTACAAATACCTTGGTCAGATTAATAATACAGATGGAAACATAATGGAGGAAATTAATCATAGAATTAAACTTGGTTGGAGTGCTTTTGGTAGAAATAACTTGATACTAAAAGGAAATATGCCTATGTGTTTGAAAAGGATGGTTTTTAACAAATGTGTTTTACCAGTTCTTACTTATGGATCTGGGACTTAGACACTTAATAGAAGAGCAATACAGAGACTTCAGACCACTCAATGGAGTATGGAGAGATGTATGTTGGGAGTAACAAGAAGAGATCGAAAACGCAATGTATGGGTAAGACAACAAACAGGTGTTACTGACCTTATTGAAAAAATTAAAAGATTGAAATGGAGTTGGGCTGGACATATTGCTAGAAGAGATGATAATAGATGGACAATTGAAATTTTAAACTGGATTCCAAGAGATTGTAAAAGACCCAGAAAGAGACCACATGTGAGATGGATGGATGAAATAAGAAAATGTGCAGGGGTGTTGTGGAGAAGAGAAGCTAAAGATCAGAGAAGATGGATTAAACTTGGAGAGACCTTCATCCTGCAGTGGATTGATAATGGTTGATGATGATGATGATGATGAATCTCACAAAATAATTGAAAGAGTATTACTGTTAAAACAAAACAATAAAAGTATAAATAATTCATTTATTATTATTTTGATAAAATAGATATATTATCAATTTTTTTTATTGTTATTGATAAATATAAATATTTAAATACATAAATATATTGTAAGAGTACAGAAAATTGGGGGTTAATCAGGGAGAATCTGGGGTTATAAGAGTTAACAATTTGACAGTCAATTGTAACAGTACACCACATTAGGGCTGAATTATGAAAACATCATCATAACCCCCAAATAAACAAAATATAAAATTAAATATAAAAAGAATGAGTGTGAGAGATCAGCACAGAACTAATTATAACTTCACCAGCATTACACAAAAGTAAGAATAAAAATAAAAATAAAAATAAATCAGTCAATGTTGTGACTGGGTTATAGACCAGGCTAATTATTTACCCACTGCCAAACCTAGGGCAGGAATACAATTAATAATTATCTGGATGCACATACTTAGGTTCTACTCCATCAAAATGCAACAATAAGTCAAATAATGCTGAGCTACTAAAAACATTTTGATCATCATCAATGTCCTGGCCATTTAGCAGGGCAAGCCCCGCACTTTATCTAATGGATAACTATTAAGTAGAAAATCTGAAATTTTCAGATATCCATATGTCTTCCAATCCAGCTATCTAACTTAAATAGCCATATGGGACTGAACCAAGTTCAGATACACCATATATTAATAACTTTAGCAATATAAAATCGCCAAAGCCTTAATAGCAAAAAATAAAATTACAAAGAAATCAAGTCATATATCACATGACCTAATTTAACAAGCTTGTATTACAAATGTTATATATAGAGCTCGCAAATAAGCTTTTAATAAGCTTTGCAGAGTATCTCCAACCTCAGACCAGTTTCTGCTACTGACTTCCTCAGTGAGATGCTAGGATATTCAAGCATTAGATTAAAAATACCAGGGCAAGCCCAGTACTTTATCTAATGGATAACTATTAGGTAGAAAATCTGAAATTTTCAGACATCTATATGTCTTCTAATCCAGCTATCTAACTTAAATAGTCATATGGGACTGAACCAACTTCAGATACACCATATATTAATAGCTGTAGCAATATAAAATCACCAAAGGCTTTTAATAACAAGAAATAAAATTATAAAACAATCAAGTCATATGTCACATGACCTGGTTTAACAAGCGTATATTATAAATGTTAATAGTTATCCATTAGATAAAGTGCTGGGCTTGCCCTGATATTTTTAATCTAATGCTTGAATTCTAGCACCTCACTGAGGAAGCCAGCAGCAGAAACCGGTCTAAGGTTGGGGATATTCCGTAAAGCCAGTTGAGAGCTTATTTGCGAACTCTATGTATAACATTTGTAATACAAGCTTGTTAAATTAGGTCATGTGACATATGACTTGATTTCTTTGTAATTTAGTACTAATGTTATTAAACAGGCAAAACTCTCCATACAGCAGTGCCCCCCTGTGCCAACCACTATTGATTATTCTGGTTGGCACAGAGTGGCACTACTGTATGGAGAGTGTTGCCTGTTTAATAGCAGTTATGTGCTAGCTTAAGCGATGGTAATCATGTGATGTTTAATGGTTTAACACCAATCCTGCCTAATAGGATAGTGATGGCTATGGTTGTTAAAGAGCCAAAGACACTAAAATGTATGGGTGCTGAACTGATTTCAGAATTGTGTTTTCAATTTCATTCTCATAGTTTTGTAGTTAAGTAGAGATAAAAGGTGGCTGCTGGAGGGTTGCATTAGATTCTAAGATCTAGGTACAGTGCTCTCAAATCCAAGGCTCCTCAC
Source organism: Epiperipatus broadwayi (assembly GCA_028023455.1). Classification (NCBI taxonomy): domain Eukaryota; kingdom Metazoa; phylum Onychophora; class Udeonychophora; order Euonychophora; family Peripatidae; genus Epiperipatus; species Epiperipatus broadwayi. The sequence continues at coordinate 1,810,550 of JAQFVV010006255.1, forward strand.
TGAAGAAGGCCACAAGCCAGAAACTAGTCTGGGGATATTGGATGAATAGGCACTAGATGGGGATTTTATGCATAAACCTTCTGGCATCCATTGATTACTCTGGTTGGCACAGGATGGCACTACTGTATGGAGAGTTTTGCCTGTTTAATAACATTTATGTGCTAGCATAAGCGATGGTGATCATGTGATGTTTAGTGGTTTAATACCAATAATGTACTGGCAAATGATAAACTTAATTTTTAATGATAATAAATAAAACATGCATGGACTTTAAAGGATAATCCTTTTGCATCAACAGGGATCAAACATAAAACCCCATTCCATATAACTGTTATGTACAAATCTAGTTCAGGAAGCAAGAACTCTTAAAAATTATTACTGTGAGCAATAAATAAATAAAACAGCTTATTATAAATCACTTTAAATAATTCCTAGGTTTACTCTACTACAAGTAAATAGTTTTATTGGGATCATTTAAAAAATCCCAGATCAGTAAGCAATCATGAAATAAAGTCACATACACTGCAATTTATGAAATAGGAGTTGGAAGGAATAAAGGCTAAAAAATATTTTAAAACAATTATGTAATAACTAATTGATTAACAATAAATAAAAGAAATTGACATGATATGAAATTTTAAGCATTCATTTCATCAAAAAAATATATAGTTTCATAAAAATTATATTAACCAGTTCATTTCTATTCATTAAATTAACTTTTAATTCACTATTTCTTTAAAATGACTAAAAATTGGAAAAAAACAAATAATTTTTGATTTAGTTTAATTAACCCTTTGTTAAGTTTTTAGAAGGAAAAATAATGTTTCACACACACACAAAATTTTTTTTAAGTTTTTAAAAAAATTAAATTTTCTAATAAACTTTCATAATTTTTAAGAGAAAATTGAATGGATTAAAAAAAAGTTTCACAATTTGAAACATTAACTTAATGAAAATATTTAAAATTATCAATTCTTGCAAAAAAAAAAATATTACTTTTATATGTAAAAAAATATTTTTTCTTTTTACTATTAATAAAAATATAGTTTGCACACAAAAATATCTTTAACCATGGTTTGATTCTTTTGTAGAGTCATTTTCAACTATTATTTCCAGTTGAATTTTTTTCTTGAAGGCTTCTAGACATGAACATGATAAATTTGCCATTTTCCTGCTGATCAATATTTCCAAGTTAAAAAAATAGCAAGTTTTATCCATTTTCTTTTAATAAATTTTCCAGTAAGACTAACACAGATAGACTCATGCTCTTGATTGAAGACAGATTTGCAGATTATTTTAGGGGGTAACTTCTATACATTTTTATTCCAGTGAAGGCAGGTTATATGGAGGAAGATGATGTCTAGCTTTTAGCTAACTTAGCACATGGTTTTTATTGTAGAAACCATTTTTATAAGTAAACTCATAGTATGCTAAAAGCTTGCCTACTAATACAAACAATCTATCTCTAACCTAATAATTTTATAACAACCTATTAGGTAAATTCTTATAAATATAATTGTCCAGATATTTTCCTCCTTAATCATAGTCATTGAAAAACAAGTCAAGATTTTAAATTAACATCATAAAATTGTTGGCATTTTTTTACAATTAAAAAAATTTTCTTGCAAAAAGAGAAAGAAGATAATCAGTTAATTACACTGATTGGATTTTCTATAATGAAGAGAGAAAAAGAAAAAAATAAGTAATTAAAAATAAAATTTATCAAAAGGATTACATTTTTTTTTTCCTTTTTAAAAACTCTTAAATATAAAACTTTATCCCTCTTAATTAAAAGGTTAAAAATGAATATTTGTTAAATAATTTACAAAAAAGAGGAAATTATTTTTCTCTTAGTACATTTTCATAGTTTAAATTAAAACTATTAATTAATTTTAACTACTAAAGAGAGAGAGAGAGAGAGTAAAAAAACAACAACACTTGTTTACATTTTTTTATAGTTTTCTCTCCCTTCTACAGTCATTTATAATTTATTAAAATATTCCCATATTAAAGCCATATTATTATTTAACAAATTTAATGTTTGAGAATTTTCATACTATCACTTCTGAGCCTTAAACTATGTAGTTAAATAAAGACCCAATGTAAAAAAATTTGCATGGGAAAATTAAATATTATTTTCCCCATTACTTAAATAATTGTATACTTGAATTTGAGCATGTTGCCATCTAATTATTTTTAATGCATCTATGTAGTCAACTGGTTACAATATATTATTATTTATCTATGAAATGTGTCTTTACTTAGGACCAACATGTGACATCAGAGTGTCACAGATTGGGCACAATACTCCTATTTAAGTAATCCAATTGGAAATTTTTTTTAAATTTTTTTAGATGGGAATCAATTCAGGAATCTACATCTTGAGGTTACCACTCTATCATACAAGGATAATATTTAGTAACATGGAGATGTTAAGGTCTAATAAATGAATGGTTAATCATTCTGTTTAACATAATGTAAAATTGAATTTAATTTTCATCAAACAATTCATCATATATATTCCAAAGTTTACTAACAATCTAGCTCTAACATTATGATACTTAACTGTATATAAGTAAATTCTGCAGATTGTTTGGGTTTTGAGTTTTTTTACTAAGCTTCAGAGCATCAGTAAATTCTTTGGTTGTAGAAGGAATTACATATTGTATCAGAACTGATAGTCATATATTTTTTGTATCAAAGTTGATTTGTGTGATATAAATTACATTTGATTTTATGTTATGTTTAATGGAAATATTAATCGTTCATTTATTATATATATATATTAAATCAAATATAGTAAAACTTAACAGGATAATAATATGTAAAAAACTTCAGCTGATAAATTCTTCAGATATAACAAACTCTTACTAACTTTGATTTCACATTAAAATAAATAAAAAATCAGCTCCAGGATGATCTGTTCTTGACTTACAATACTATTCACAACAGTTGGCTGCAGAATAACTTGATAACATTCCAGTGTTATATATAAAAACCTTTTATTTATAAATACCAAACATAAGACCTATTAAATTTTACAGCATGAAATAATCATGGCATGGCTTTATTAAATATTAAGCATATAAATATATCTAAAGCAGAGTTGAAACCAACTACTAACACTATTAATATTAATTAATAATTAACTACATAATAAAGCAAATGTGCTAATAGTGAATTGGTAAAGGTACATAACTTTATTGTTTGGCAGCTCATAAGAAGTTCAAGTGCCAGAATCGATCCTGGGACATCCCCAAGTCCAAATTGGATACTCTACTAATTGCGCCAAATTGTCACAACACCCAATAAATTTACACAAAACAATTTTAAATTAATACACTATACACGCTTACACCTGCACATACAGATGTTTATGTAATATATAAGAGATTCGAACTCAGACTTTTACACATTTCTCAACTCTCCAAGCCATCTCATATTGCTGACCCACCTGATCACACACATGATTATTTATCTTTTCAACATGTGTGTGATCAGGTGGGTCAGCAATATGAGATGGCTTGGAGAGTTGAGGGTTGTGTAAAAGTCTGAATTCGAATCCCTTATATATTACAAAACAATTTTGTGTTAGCACATTTGGTTCATTATATAGTTGATTATTAATTAATATTAATAATATTTAAGGTGACTATACTTGTTTTCAACTTTACCTTAGGCTCATTTATCGTAATTCTTAAGTATTAATATTTAAAAAGAGCACATTATAATTATTTTATACTGGCAAAATCCAATAGATCTTAAAGTTTGATATGTATAAGTAAAAGAGTTTTGTACATTACTTTGGAATGCTACCAAATAGCTCTGCAGCCAATTGACACATCATGTCATAAACTATAGAACGATTATTCTAGAGGAACTAATGTGTTAATTATTTTGATGTGATATCAAAGTTAGTAAGAATTTGTTATATGTGAATTTATTAGATGTCATGATTCAATATGTATGTGTGTGTATTTCTATATGTCAAAAACAACCGACAGCTATATAGTGAATTTATCTATTCAAATATTTTAGTCATTTTGTGGAATTCTTATAGCAAATGCAATTTTCATTTTTCACTGCTTTTGGTCTTTTATTTATCATATAAATAAATATGCATTATAAAAAGACATTGCATAGTAGAAATAAATATAGTTTGAATAAAATAATTATTGAAGTTAAATAATCAAAATAAGAATAAAAGCTAGTAATAATAAATATTGTCATTTCGTTTTTAGTTCATAGGTCAATCTCAAAATCTTTCAATTTTTATTTTTCTAATTCTAAAGTTTGGGATTGAAATTTTGGAAGGGATTCTAAAAGTTCTTTTTTAATTGGCTTATTAGACATTAAACAATTCAGTTATCTGCATAGTCTGATTTTGGCAGCTATTATTTGATAAGTCTTGAATCATATATTGCCATTTTTTTTTTTTAGAATTTAACATCATATATAAATTTAGAATTCTCTATTTTTTTCTTGAATTTTTTTAATATAAAATATGAGATTATTCAGTTATAGGACTATTATTGTAATTTTAGTTTAGGCACAATAAAAATTCTGATGATTTTATAGATGCATTTTGACTGAGGTGCTATACATCATATTCTTATATAGATGATTTCAGATTTTGTCTTCCACTATTTTGTGTAAATTTTTTTAAATATTTGAAATGCATATTGAAGGAAATAAAATGTGGATGAAATTTGGATTCTTGCTGAAAGTAGAGACCATAAAACAGCAATTATTAGGATTGAGTGTTTTTGTCAAGCTATTGTTATTAAATATTTTGGTAACATAATATACAAGGGTTAAAGTGTCTGGTCTTTGCATTGATTTTTTCCATATGTCAAAGCATCGGCCAGGAAGCGAATCCACGACAACTGTCTGCAAGCATTGTTGGTTGTCACTTATTTCTTATTTCCAATATTGTCCATTAATTGGATGAATAGCTAAATTCAGTATTGTTTTATGAATAGTTTGCTTAGTATGATAAATAATTAGCTTTTATTGCATTTGAAGCACAGACAAATCTGACTTTCTAAAATTTGACTATTTCTAACCTTTGGATAAATTAGGATTTATTCAACTAACATTTTTTTGCTCATTTATTTACTTCAATGTATATGATGTGAAAGAGAGAAAAAGACCCAGGAGAAAAAAAAAATTTTAAAATCAATTGAGAGGAAATCATTTTCAACCGAAAACTAGTGAATAAAAAAGAGTTAGATATTTGGAAAGTTGAATCTATTTGAAAAGTTTAAATAAAGTTTGAATTCCACATATAATTCCAATTAAAATACCACAAATTTTCAGATAAACACAAATATACAGAATAAATGTATATTAAATATATATTAAAATTCAGTTTCCAGCTTTAAAGATCTAGATTTATAATTGGGAGCAGGGGATGAAAGATGTATTATTGAATTACACTCAATTTGGAAAAATTGTTATTTCAGGAAAATTCTCAAATCAAGAATATCAGTTAATGGAATTGTGCCTGCATATTTTTGCAAGATATTGGTAATGACAAACTACCATGCAAAGAAAATAACCCATTCACTTTGCATGATGGGTTTCATACTAAGGGATGAAGATATAAAATAAAGTAGATTATCATGAGTAGGGCAGATTAAGGCAAATTTGCAATAGATTTAAATAAGAAGAGACCAAGAACTAACTGAATAGTCAGTAAATAATGTGGTGCTTTTTATAATTTGGTGCTGAGATTTCAAATAGATATGCCTTAGAATGATGTTTAAGAATTTAATTAGAAGAGATTATAGGACAAAATAAAAATTCTTTCCATAAGTGGATTAAGAAGTTTAATGAATTTTGATAAAGTATTTTAATATGATTACAAGTATAGAGAGTCATATGAAGATTTTTGAGATTTTTAAACATGAAGAAGTTACTAGAGCAAATTTTAGTAGACTGAGAATTATAGATTAATATTAAACTACTAAATTTCTTTTATAGTAGAGAATCTAATGTTTAGATAGCCAGCAATCTTGATTTATAATTTTTGAAAATTATACTCCTATTTTATTACATATCATATATAAGTAATCCCAACTTAATGATAGTGAGCACCGTGATGCCAATGATAATTTTGATTGTGCCCACCATAACTAAATTGTATTTATCTTCATTTTAATTTAAGAATAATTTTTTGTATAAATAAACCAAATTATTGTTATTGGTGTTAATTTTTAATATTCTCAAATATTATTTTGTATAAGTAAACCAAATTTCTGTTGGTGGTGTTAATTTTTAATATTTATCAAATATTACAAATTAAAAAAAAACATTCAAATTATTTGAAAATAATACATTTATTTGCATATTTTACACTTTATTATAATTGTCTCCATTTAAATTTTTTTTTCAAATACTAAATGGTGCTTGCTACATGACATGCTCTTGTGAGTGTGCTCCATAGAAGAAAGATTGGGATTCATTAGACTAAGATATATAATTTTATTATGATATATTAAGTCAAATATTAGTTTGTAATTTATATTTACAATGATGAAACTAAGACTAACTATTGTGCTATTCTTGGCAGGAACATTATTCTGTCTCTACTGGAAGTTTAGGAAGTCCAAAGGTTTGCTCATGTGAAGATTGAATTGACATTTATGTTGAGCATGTAAACATCCAACATTCAGATTATTATCAAGAACATATTTGAACTATTTAGAAAACATTAGGATAGTTTTAGAGGTCACAAGTTAAGATCTAGAAAAATAGTGAAAAGAAATTGAGAAAATTTTACTGTCATTTTTTGTGACAAGTAGAATTGAATAAAACATTTTTTAATTACTAGCTTTATTATATATGCATCTTCCATAGAATTTTTTGGCAAAATAGTTATCACATTCTCCTGCCATGTTAGTAAACTGGGGTTCATAATTTGTTCAGAAAATTTTTTCAGGTTCCCAACATGTTAAGGATTTTGTCCCTCAAAATAGCTGTTTTATAGTCAATTTAACTAGTCATCAGGTATTGGTATCCATCTATTCTTAACTAGAATAAAACAAGGATAGAAAAATATCCAAAGCTTCATCACATAGCTTTTGAAACCCGATTGAATATTGTCTTCTTTTTTATTGTTCCTCTAAAGGACAAAAAGACTTGTAGAAAGCCTTGCAATGGATGTTTAAAGCTGGTTTTACTTTTTTATGTATATATATTGTAACGGTATATAATATGCCGTTACATTATTTTAAATTAAAATAAAAAGATCGTAAATAAAAATTGATTTATTAAAAAGAAAAAACTTAACTTAAAAACTGAAAATTAAAAAGAGTTGTTTAACGTATATAATATATCGCACAGATGGAAGGAAAACTTTGAAAGTATTTTTTTGAATGTACTTTTTTATAAAAAAAAGTAAAGATCTAAAAATAAAATATTTTTGTTAAAAAGTAACGTAAATGAAAATAGAAATAAATGTTAATTTCTATTTTAAGATTCCTATGTAATCTCAGTAAATGGAAATGATTGTGTTATTAATTAAATGAAAAGCAAATTAGCCTTTGGGGCTTTTATATAATTAAAAAGTCAGATAAGATAATTAAAAAAATTAGAATGTCCAATAGAAGCAGTAACCAATGCTCGGACCTTAACGAAAATCATTGGGACAGGAAACTGTTCAGTGAATCTGGAGGATTACTATAAAAAGAAACAATTCAAATTAAAAGACAGTTCCAGCTTGATTTTTTTTGAGAAGGGTGATAAGACACACTTTTCACCCTCTCTCACTTATTTCATATGAAATGACTGCTGAATTATAAATGGTATTGTTGCAGACCCTGAATCATATGGGTACTGCAATTAAATAGTACTAGGATTGAACCAGCTAAGGCCATCTCCAGAACAACAGACCGGTCTTCCATGAAAGCATGACAAATAAAGACTTCGGGAATTAGCACCAGGAATCGGGAGCTCTTCTACTGTAAGATATGAACTGTAAAATTTTAAAAAAAGTAATTGAGAACTTTCGTCAAGATTTGACAAGTTTTTAATAATCAACTAAACCTAATTTTTAAAATGAACTTTAATCTGACTTTTAAGATTTCAAAAACAATTATTAATGTTTAATTTTATATATTTGAGTTCGCTAATTTAATCATTTCCATTTTTTTTATTAATATTTATTGACTAAATTATTTAAATATAATAAATTTAAGTTGGGTGTAGATAGTTGCATAGAGTCTTTAACGTTTAGTTATTATTATTATTATTATTATTTTTTGATTAAAATATATAGATATCGGTAAATATGACACCATGCTGAGTGTCCAAACATATTTATTCGTATATCTTTTAAGTTATTGATGTCAATGCGGCATCTTATGATGAATGCCATTGGGTTTATTGTAAATTTCCCTCTGCAATTCCATCAATAACTTTATATTTTAGTCGTTTATGTTTATTTTGAATGGGTTTTAATTTCAGGCTATTTGTCTCGTAGTTAGGTCGATGCTGGTGGAGGGATATATGGGTGTTTATATCAATGTAATGTGAAGTGTGTTTAGCATACTGGGCAAAGCCCAATTGAATGCATGACCCAAAGATGTAGTCATTACGTTGCAATGGATGCAGATGTATTTCCTGCGCCATTGACCCTTTCTAGCTCTATGGATAGGGACAATAAGTCAGCAGTAAGACCGCTCCCCCCATATGTAGTGCTTCTCCTTTAAATTATTTTATATACATAATTCCTTCACCAGACAGACACACATTTCTGTATTGGATGAAGATCATGTTCTTCAAATAATACCACACAGCAGATGCACATTCCTGACTGCGTGGTTTTATGCTAGCATCTTCATATTGCATTGGTTGCATTCTTATAGCAGGAAGCAAGCGTTGGTCTGGTTACAAACTTTTAGTCTGAGATTGAACGATTGTTTTGAAAAGTTTTTAACTGAGTAATCTATGTAGCCTATCTATACTCAACATTATAAAACCAACTTTTATAAAATGTTCATCTGGGCGGACTGTTTAAAATAATAATTTAAATTTAAAAACTAATTACCAATCTAAAATAATAAATTTTATTTCTCAATTTTAAATATTTATATATGTGCGTTAATAAATTTTTTTGTGTGTTATTACTGGCAGTGGCTTTTATTTTTTAATATTGAAGATATATTTTAAATAAATAATATATATATATATTATCTCTGCTGCTCCGTGAGCTAGTGACTAGGGCTGATGGTTGAAATAAAATACTAAATAAAAGTTGGAATCTTAATATGTATCTGCCTACTATATAAATTTTCCAGGTTCAAATAGCCTGGTGGTGTTCTGTACGGCAGATACAGGAAGACTTAAACTTCTATATCACCCTGACCGTTATAATATATTGGGAATTATTAAAAAGTAATTAAATAAATTTGTTGAAAAACTAGGTTTCTACCTTATTGACTAAATGACCACCTGATACTGACTGTAAATAAGGTGTTAATATTTTTTTTCGTTATCACAGATTTAGATTTATCTATATAGTATCATCCACCAAATTAAATATGATTATATAGAGTAGACAAATCAGAAAACTTTAAAATAAATATCAAAAATAAATTTTTATAATCAAACTAAAGTAATATTAAGAGTAAATCTTCAGTATGAATTGTCTATTTTCCATCTTGTTGCAAATTAAACTTTATTCTAATGTTACTTTAATATACCAATACTTATTAGATAGAGATGATTATTTAACTTATTCCTTGTATGCCTATAAAAAATAAGCTATTGATTTTATTATTAACTGTTGTAAAAGTCACTTTTATGTTATATAAGCTATTGACAATTTATTGACTGTTGAATGATGAATTCTGTTTTAAAGGAGTATATTATCAGTGCCTGAATCTAATGTTCTAGAGTTGTATACTCAAGTTTATATGTGTATGGCATCTAACTTGACTGTTGACTATTTATATGTGTATATACTTGTAATAACAATAAGAATAATAAATATAATGGTTTTAATTAATGGACATTTTATTTGTATATATATACTTCTATGTTATGTGTATCCCCAAATAGGGTTTATAATTTCTTTAAATTTTGTTTTTATTATTAATGAAGTTTTTAATAAACAAACAAAAAAAGAATAAATTACAAACTTTCAGGCATATAAATTATAATAAAGATTCAATTTATAGATCGTATTTTTCAAGGGATCCAAAGTTTTTATTTTTTATTTTTATATGCAATGATGCATTTTACATCATTTTGTTAGTGGTATTACCAGGAAGTTCATTTGGAAAAAAGTGTTTCATGACTTATTTTTTTGGTGAGGTTCTATTCATTTAAAATAATTGAGTCAAGTTGGTAAATCTTGAACAGTTTTGTTACTATGTTGAGATTCTAGACTATTTAACATAAAGCTTTTCATTAACTTTGTGATCTATGATGATACTAGTCAAGCTGGATTAGTTCCTAGAATTATGTAACTTGATCAGCTTGGTGATTATAAGGATCTCATTAACTTTAAGAACTTGTTCTCAAATTACTTGTTTGGTTTGGCAGAAAGAATATTATGTTCTTTATAAAATAATGAAGTGTTCAATCAAAATCTTAATCATTTGTGTATATTCTTGATCTATGAGGTATATTGATCTTGGGGAATGAAGCTAAATTTGATTATAAATTATCTGCAAATTTGTAAGAAATATTAGAAAAAAAGCACAGTGCAAACTATCAGATTTCTGTAATGCTGTTGAGGTCACAAATTTTCTCAAATTAAGATAATGCAACTTTTAGTTATTTTAATCACTTTTGGTAATTATATAGCGATCATGACCACGATCTTTGATTTGCATCATTAGCATTTTTCTACGCATCATTATTAAAACATTATACATATATATAAAAGTATAAAATTGTATACATAATTATGTATAAATGCTTGCATACATGTGTGTATTTTATATAACTATTACTAATTAATTTCATTAATGGTCCTGTTAGGCAACATGACTTATTCTGTAAATAATTAGACTTTTAATCAATATTTTGCTGAGAATTCTTGTATGTGTTTGGCTTTTCTATACTGTTATTTTATTATTTTTTCTTTTACAAAATTTTGTGATGAATTTATAATAGAAACTTTATGTGCAGAAACTTTATTTTGTTCAATTTCTTCATTTTGTGTATCACATTTGTTTTCAGATGCAAATTTATTTCATCATTATTGTTTAAATTATTTCAAGATTAAAAGAGAATTTTGATGTATCAATTTTTATATATTTTCATAATATTTCTTGATCAATCAATTGCATAATAATGTATCTATATTCTATTTTTTTGACCTTTACAGCTACTTATATATATATATATTATAACCCTCATATTTGAGTTTACTGGTGTTGCTTTTATGCAATATTTTTTTGTTATTATGTATAACAAAATATTAAAGTCATGTATATAGAATAAATTTTATATGTGTCTTAAAATATTAAAAAGAAAATTAAGTGTTAAGATTAAAGGTATTATTACTTTATTCTATTAAAAATAAAGAATATTTTTTCTTTTAAAACAAAAATGTTATGGTATCCAACAGAAGCTTTCGAAACTCTTCTGTTTTCAAGAAACCGGGAAAAGAATTGTAACACCACTTCACCATAATATCTTTTACTGACAAGAAGTCAATGAAATTTTATAAAGATTTTTAATTAATATGCATTTTATGAAGTAGAGGACCCTTTAGGATTCTTTTCCTGACCTTTCCAATAGTGTAGCTGAATATAGAGCTGTTAACAAAAACATGCCTTAAATTTTAATCTTTATCCTGCCAATTTATTCATCATTATTGAACACTGAAGAAATATCTAACATTTTCTTGCTGAAGAAAAAAAAACTAGTCATCTAAAGTCATTATTCCATGAAAACATATTTCTATAAATTAACTTGCGAATCTACTTATTTTAAAATGCTTAGAAGAAAATTGCAAAAGGAAACTCTCATCAGAAAACAACCTTTAAGCTAAAATCTTATATTGCCAGAAAACATTAAAATTCAATAATTAATGGTTATGTTCCCATGTTTATGGATGCAAAATATGCATGTGAATTCACAAAGGCATTAGACTAAAACAATTGAACTTTTTATAACTACTGTCAAAGAGATTATAAAGTTATAATTTTTTTTTTTACTCTCAAATGTGATCACCATGAAAGTCTATTAATTTGTAAATACGTAAATAGATTTTTTTAATTATCATTACATTCTTTTATTAAAGTTATTGTTTATTGTTAATAATTTTGTGTTGCCATTTTTCATCCGAACCAAGCTAATTATTTACTCATTAATGTAATGATTTATTAGGTAGAGGGGGTAATGATCAGGAAATATAATTGGATCTGCATGGAAACTTGTTTTTATGTCGACTCAATTTGATCATTACTCATGATTAGAAATTACTTGTCAGTTAAAAATAAATTGTATTCTGTCATTCCACCATGATGTACACAATCACCCATTAGCTGTCTTTAAATTCCCTGAAATGAAAATTTAATTGCCAATTATTGTTTTTATTAATTAATTGTTAACTGGTTTTAATACAAACTATTCATTAGAGCACTCACCATTATAGTATATATAATTTCTATTAAGTTTCTACATAAAAATCTACATTTAAAAGGGTTTCAAACTTTTGTGAGTGCAAATGTTTTATTAGCTGTAATAAAGTGTATATATTTTTTATGCATCTCTTATTTTCATTTAATTCTACTTTCTGTGCCTAGCATATTGCTTTTGTAATCTTTATCACTAACTGGTGGTTTAGTTGAAAGCAATTCTTTATAATTTATAAACCATAGAACATGTTTTCAAAAATGGGTCAGCAATGTTATGAAGAGTTGAAGATTTTTTTATTACTAACACTAGTTATTATTTTATCATTTTAATTTTTATAGAACATGTTTTATTTTGATGATTTTAAGAATCAGTTCTTATAAATTGTTTTTTTAATGAATACACAAATTAATTTTTTTCTATGAGATACTTAGATGATTGCTTATTATTACTTTGATTGCAGTTTATTGATGAATGATCCATTTTCTGCATCAATTATCACGTAATTGTATCATGTGAACTCTTCTAAATGATAGGACAATTTACTTCAGTTTTTAATTTATTATTTGTAATTGTTTTGTTTAAATACATACTTAGATGTAGATTCATTATTTTGATTAATTTCTTCTGAATGTTATTTATCTTCCTCCCAATAAAGATTTTTATAGACATTTGGCAATTTTTATTTTGATTAACTGATTCACATTAAAAAGTCTAAGATATTAAATACAGCTTCCTTTAGCAGAAATTATTTGTAATAGATGCATTTGTCAAAAGGCATTTTACCAGCTGTTTTTTTCACTAGTGCAAGTCATAGATCATAGAATTCACCAATAAGGTTTACTAATTTTGCTCTAAATGTCACTAGAGAATATGTTCAATGCTGTTTTACTATCTTACATTAATAATAATAATGTGAATATGCGCCTTATACATTAAGTATATTATTAATAATCAAAATTAATGCTCCATTCCTTATTACATTATTATTTTGGCATTCTCTTTTTTTATTTGACACATTTTTGAGAAATGGTGATGTTTCATCACTCATGAATCCCAACACTCATTGTTAATCAAGGTTACATTCATATTAATTTCTTACATATTGCAATTTTCAGGACTTCAATTTAGAAAATGGCATGGTGAGCAGCAATATCTGCTTACTCCCGAGCAAATTCTGAAAGGGTAGTTTTGCAATGGTTACTACATGTAATGCCAAAATGGACTCCAAACCATTTTATGAGTTGTCTTTTGTAAATGAAAATATTGCTTTTGTGCTATTTTTGCCAAACATTCACTTTTTGCTGTTATTTTAATGATTTCTGATATAAGCTAAATATCTTTTATATGAAAATGAAGTACAGTATTACATGAGTCTAACATACACCTAATCTACATTTTATAACTAATCTTTTTCACTTTAGAACCATTTGTGTAATAATGAATAATTTATGAAGTTATATGTTTGTTTGACATATACTATTCTTTTGTCACAAAATCAAAGGAGCTTATAATTATTCTATAACTGAAATTAACTAAACAGTATATGGTAGTTGATAATCTTAAAGTTATATCAATATAATTAGATATGCAAGTTTGCTTGGATTCAAAATATTTGTTTGAAAATGTCAATCCATAATAACATAATAAAATATTAGTTGATTGAGAGCTATAATTTTTCCATTGAAAAAAGGCCACTAATAGTTTGTGAATATTTTTTAGTATTGTCTTTTGATATGTATCAATTATTTATGTTTTCTGAGCTATCATTGATGTAAGGAGAAATTACAGTTGTCATATGCAGATTAAATGTCAATCAACGAAATCATATAATAATTTATTTTGAAGTGGTATTGTCTATAAGATATATAACTCTTATTTTCAATTTTGTATATATATATTATTGAAATGTTATATTTTTGTTATTTTTATTATTTTAATACTTATGTTCAACTTTGATTGTGATTTTCAGGGCTTTCTAGGTATCTGGGTTCAAATGCAGAATAATCACTAAGTAGAATCTTTGTAAATGAATAATAATAAAACATAATGTGATATCTTTTGTATTAGCAATTAAAATATGTAATATTAAATGCAATTCTGTACATTGATATTTATCTGAACAACTTAACATTTTCCACTAGCTAAGCATTATTTATTTTTTGAACATTATTATTCATTTTTTGAACATTATTAGATCTTGGTTATTTGAAAGAAAAATTTAAGCTTGATTGTGATGTGAAAATTTTTTATAATTTACATAGTGTGGTTGTAATATTAATTATTTTTTTAAAAAATAATATAACTGATAATTGGTATAGTATATGATTTGTATCATAGATGCTCCTTATAGCACAATCAACAATATATAACTATATTTAAAGGAATAACCCCACCCCTCTATCACTTTCCAGTTTTGAAGATCTTTTTCTATTAATAATTTAAAAATAATTATCTAAGGAGATTAAAAGAATTTATAAATATGCTATTAAATGAGTTATGCTACTATTTTAATTTTCAAAGGACTTTATTATATACATTTATCTTTGATTATATTGTATTTTTGTCCATGTGATATTGCACAAAACATAATTAAGTGATAACATTGAATTAATATTATAAATAGTCTAAAGTAGAGAATGAGTAGAAATTACAGAAAATAAGAATATATATGTACATTTATAATTTAACATTTTAAAATATTGAACAACAATCATATGGGGTTCACAAGTTTCACATTAATTTACAAAGAAAATTGAAATTACTTATGATTTTTCCGTATTATTTTTCATGGTTTGTATCCCTTCAGTGACTATTGCATCTTGTTAAAGGTTTGAATGAATGCATATTAATGTCCATATATTTGTATATATACCTTGTTTAGTATTTTTCTTTATTCCTTTGATATATTGTTTCTATTTTGTTAATAAAAGTATTTGGAACTCTTCTATGATCATTATTATATACAAATTCACATCTGGTACACCATATTGAAAAAGGGATGAATGTGCTAACGTGAATGTGGAGTTATAAATCCTTGACAAATGATAATATAAGGCTGTTGATATTCTCATTTTTGTTGTTAAATATTACTGGAATCATCATTCTGATTTTTTCAAGACCCTGACATTAAAAAAAAAGTGTAATTGTGTTTCAATCTCTTTGTGATATAGAGTACACTAAGCATCAGTATTTATGTGTTCTCTTATGAATATGTAAAAGTAAAGTGTGGGCAGGGATTTTAAGTTTAGTTTTATTAAGGAGTCAAAATATTTTGATTTTAGTAAACAGAATTTAATTTTAAGACATAATTGTTTGTTGTTGATGTTCAATATGGGTTTTGCTTCATAATGTGGAGTAGGTATAACAATGAGTACACTTCCTAATATTTATGTTTATTTTTAGAAGGTAAAAAGTGAAAATTTTGAATGGATAACAAAAGTTTTCCCAATATTTTGAGTTTGGGGGTGGTCAATCACTAGGTGTTATTTTACAAGTGATTCTAGATTTTGAAAAGTTTTAGCACATGATAAAATTATGCTGAATGTTTTTTGTAATCTGAATGTGTAAATATTGTGTAGTCCTAGTCCATTGTGAACAAGTGAATTTTGTAGATGTTTAATTGAGATGGCTTCTGTATGTTTACCCCAAAGAAGTTTTCTGCACAGTGAGTAAATGTGGTTAGTAAAGGTTTTGGTGAAGAGTATTATTGGAGTAAACTATGCAATTTTTGTCATTGCTACTATTTTATTAGCTTAATAAAGCTGCAGTTAATATGGAGTCTACTGCAATTGAACAAATGGCACAAAGAATACTGGATTAAAATTTCTACAATAAATGCTATTAGTTGACATAATTATGCACATATGCAAGAAGTTTCAGACTTTTCTTTTATTAAAGTATCAAATATATGTGCATTGTCTTATAAGATTTAGTTATCAATTTAGGTTTCATATATCTGTTTATTTTCATCTTGAGTAGTGAAACTACAATACTATATTTGTTTTTAATTACTCTGCTGTATATTTATATAATTTTAGTCCTGAGATAAAAAAAAAAAACAGGTTTAGAAAACTAATAATTTCCAAAAAGCAACGACCCTTCTCTTTCTATTTTTATATGTCTTACAATTTTTTGTACAAATTTATTTATGCTTTTTATGCAAGATTTTTTATTTTTCTAAAATTCTTGATGTCTAGTTTTTGTTAGAAAAAGTTTGTTTATATTTGTCAAATTTACATGTGTGTATAAAAGTAAAAAATGAGAAAGTTATTAAATAGGACAAATTTTTTTCATATGGTATAGCAAACAAATGAAGAATGTTTTCAATACTATGATTGAGTGTCATGTTATCAATTCAATTTGTTTAAGTTTAAGGAAGATAGTTTATGTTTTTCATTTAATTTTTTTTTACACTTTATTATGAAAAGCTCTATTATAGTTTTTATTATTGAAAAGATTATGCTTTTTAAATTTATGTGTGACTGTATAAAATTAAATAAATTAGTTTTATATTATTTTTACATATCACTTTGATTTTGTATGATATCTGATTTGCCTAAATGGTTGTGTTGATTTATAGCTTTGTTCTACAATATGGGCTTAGAATGGATTATCCCTAAATATATATATTTCAATATATGCTAGAGTGAATGGATGCTATAACAAATAAGTTTCTTGAAACACATTGTTGAAGCAGACTCGGATAGGATTACTTTATTGGAAAACATAGAACACTTTTAGCATAATTGTAATAGCTCACATTTTGTTGATAAACCTTGATTAGACAAGAATATATATTGTCTATTGAACTGCTAGTGTATAGTACTTTTTATCATGCACACACACACATAACACAAATGCTTTATATTTATACAGTATGGATATATAAATTAAGATTATAATATAAACAATATTTAAAAATAATAATATGGTTATTAATAATAAATTGAGAGGACACATTTGCATATATTTTACTTGTATGTTTTTACTTATTCATTCACTGAAAAAATATGAATAAGAAAAAAACACTGTAAAATGAATAGTGAAATATCTGACTTTCATCATAATTTAATGCAATCAGGGTAATATTTATTTATTTTCAATAACTTTTATGTATTATAGAAATAATAGTCTTATTAATAAGAAACTACAATCTCTAATTGTTTTGATGTTTTTAAGTCAATATCAACTTCAAGTATGTTTTTAAATTTTGTAAAGCTTTTAGTATCATATTTAAAAAACATTTTGTTAACGAAATACTACCTATCATATTTGGAAAGGATAGTAAAGGAAGAATAAAATGTATATGCTTTCAACATAAATCAAAGAAATTTTATTAATAAAAATGATCGTATACGCTGTTCTGAGACAGAAAAATGGATGCTGACATATTGGTAAAATTTATTTACAATTTTTTTTTTTTTTAAAATATGATTGCATACAGTGCTCAGAGATGTAAAAATGGCTGATCACATATTGTAAAATGTATTAAATTTACAATTTTTTTTTGTTTATTTACATTTTTGTTGTATATATTTTTTGGATAGCATATAATTAAAGGTATGTATATAGATACTACATAATTTATGGCTTTATTGCATTATAATTTTTAAACTCAGGTTTTTATTTTAAAAGGATAACTTTTGGATTATTAGGAAAACTGCATTTATCATTTAATATTTTTACTATAGGAAGTTTAAGCATAAAAGAGTGTATTACACATTCATAGACCAGTAACATACATTATTTAATAATAAATATTTATACATATATTTAATCTCTTAGTAATCTATACAGTTATTTTAACATTTTTAATAAATATTAGAAAGTTTTTAAAAATTAGCATGTAAATAGATTTATTCATTCATGCTGAGATATATCTATTTTCAAACATGCTTCAAAGAACATTTATGCTAAAAACTCAGTTTTTTTTTAAAAAAAAATACACTTTTTCTAATTATTATATTTATATTTGTTATATCATGATAGATACCTTAATAAAATTATGGAGGAGGGAAAAAATAGATAATGCAATATTTAATTAAAATTTTATAAAAGAAATAAAAATCTACATGGGGTTTAATGATCTAAAATGAAATAATTAATTAATTAAATAAATAGTTTTTTTTTGCCTTCAAAATTGGTCTTTTATTCTAATATTTAAAAATGATATTATACTTATTATATTGTCAAACAGATGAAATTGTATTATAAATATAGAGAAATTTGGTTCATTGGATAAACAAGATATGTAAAGAAAATGAGTTTATGGTTATGTAAAGCCAATCTTTAGTTTAAAAATACTAAAGGTTGTTTTACAACAGCGTGTTGAAACTGCCGGAGGATATTATTTCTATGATAGCGCACAGAAATATGCCGTTTAGGCAGCCTCCGCTGCTATCGAACATTCTATTTCTAATGCGTAAGCCTAGAAATAGTCCGTTGATATGGGGTGGCTGCTGTGTTTATTTCTATGCTAATGCACAGAAACATGGCATTTGCCAATCTGCCGCAGAAGCTATCGTGTCAGATTACAGCTCAGATTTGGGCTAAGCATTTTGGATGTGCGATCACATTTCACTTTAGGCTACAGTATTGTCTGAAGGTGGTTGGAAGTCCGATTGTCAAAACTATTTTAATATTTATTAAGACCACCTCCCCCTCTATCTCCCATGTTTTAGGAAGGTCTACTAACAATTATGAGCAGAGTCTCGTGCTTCCCTAGCCCCCATTTCCTGCTGAAAAAATGGGCCAAGTGTAGGTGCAAGCACGATTCCTATCAAATCATGCTCTAAGTCACATTTCATGCGAGAACAACTGCGAGCTGAATCAATTGGCTGAAATAGGAAACTCTGAATGTCAAAGAAAGAACTCTTCTCTGACTGCTGGAACCGGGTTATCAAACAAAACAGCTTGAAGCTGCATGCCTGTTGTTTTTTTCCTGAAGAGCCCAAAAAGTTGGTTTTAATTGCTGTATATATTGATGTTCTGGGAATTACCATCAAAACTTTGTCAACCTTCTAGTTTTTTGCGTTCTGTTCTGTTAGCAATTGGAAACACCCTCCCCCCCCCCTGTTTCCCCCTCTCCCAAAGTTTGACTTTGGCTTGTAAATGTTACCGTTAAATGGAAATAGATTTATTTATAATTTATAAAAAATAAAACAAACAAAAAAAAAAGAAGAATCGGCTGATTTTTATATCGTAGAATACAGAAACGAAAATATAAGGGTTTAATGAGAAAAAAAAAAAAAAAAAGTGGTAATTACTTTTTAAAATTCATTTTTAATTGATGTATTTTTTTTTTGGGGTTGCCAAAATTGATTTGATAGCCGCCGTACTTTTTAAATGTGATAAACAACAACAAAAAAAAAACAAAAAAATACATAGACCGAAAAAAAAAACCACGGCCCCGAAAATATAAATAATGAAAAGAATAAAAAAAAATTAAGTACTTTTTTGTAAATTCATTTTTTTGTAATTTTTTTATGCATTTTTTTTTGGTTGTGTTTAAAAAATTTGATTTGATATTACTTTTATAAATGTGATAAACAAAAAAACCAAAGCAAAAAAAAAAAAAAGAAACCCGGCCCCGGCAACATTATATTTATCTTTGTTTACAAACAAACCACGCCCTCTGGTGGTTTCAACATGCTATTATAAAACAACCATACTAAAATTAAAAATGGATAAATATAAGAATTAAATTCAGTTTTCTTTTTAAATGTTAAAAGCATATTTTTGATTATTTAAAAAGTTAGTTTTATATATTTTTAATTACTGTCATTTTGAAGAAAATAGATTGTTAGGTATTCTTTTTTAATTTTATTTTGGCTAATTAAATGTTTGCCATGAATATTCTTTTTGAGGATTAGCTTTAATTAAAATTAGAATTCTTGGAAAAACAACTTTTTTTTTTTTTTACAATAGAAACATGTTTATTTGGAATTTTTAAAAATTTGTTATCAATTTATATTCTTAATATCAATTAATCAATAAAATAGCCATGATTATACTTAAGAACATATTGAGCTGATATTTTAAGTCAACTCATATATATATAAGCTCACATATTTATAATTTGTCATAAATATTTTTGAAGTTAAATAGTTTGTAAAATGAAAAAAAAAAAATTAATTAACAAATGGTTTTGATTTAATGGAAAGGGTAAAAATTTTGAACTTTTATTTTGAGATAAACAAATAAAATTGAATATAATTTATTAAAAAAAAAAAAAATGTTAAAAGTGTTTAATTAAAAGGGAGAAAAATTCGAGAGATAAAAGGGTGGGGAAAAGAAAACAAAATTAGATTCTTGGTAGTAATTATACTCTATTGTTGAAACTTTCACAAAGTAAAAATATTTGGTTAGTAATTGCTATTACGCTAATTAAAAAAAAAGATAAGAAAGAGTGGGAGATAAGATCGCTTTTAGAGAGATCAGTTGACTTGACTTTTAGAGACCAGCAAGGACAATAAGAAAGCAGCTGTGTTTCGAACAATAAAAAATTATTATTATTGAAATTTAATTTTTGCGGACTCTTGTCAAATGTATAGCAGCTAAAGTTATCACAACCTTCCCCTTTGGGGAATTGACCGCCACTCCATCTGAATGAAGCTATCGAGAGAGTTATGGAATGGAAGAAACGGATATTGCTAGCCGGACAACCAAAGGAACACTCATGGAATTCACATGTACAAGGACAAAGGCACGACCAATGGAATGTAAAACCTATGAAAATCAGGCCACTCCGCTCTGATCGATCAGGGTAATTATAACGTTTCAATTAATGAGAACTCTAAGTAAAGCATAATAGAACTTTATCTTTAATTTAATTTTCATTTATTATGTTTATTACGAATGTTTCAACAATAGAGGGGGGAAAATAAATTTGTTTAATATTGTAATCTATTAATGTTAATTTTCGTTCAATATTTTATTTGAAATATTGGAATAACTGTATTTTAAATTATTTAATATCTATTCGATCTAGAGAGTAACAACAGGGTGGGGGTATAAAAGTGCGTCGCCAAGTAACAGAGAACCTTGGGGCGTTACTCGTTTGTTAGTAGAAAATAAGGAAAGAATTGAAAGTATAAGAAAACGAAAGACACTTATACGTTCATTGTAAGATTTTTGCAATTTATTTATTTACCAAAGAAAGTGGAGTTTAAAAATAAACTTCACGAAAGATTAAAAATACTATAAGTCGTCTTATATACACGTCTGCTAGAATTCGCAGTATTAGTGTAGGTGCGAGTAAATCTATGGTAAATATTTGGGAAGCATAATTAGAAAGTAAACAGAGGGAAAAGCAGAAATTGTAAGTCAGTTCTTTCTGGATCGGATAGAATTATAAGGTTATTAATAATAAATAGTAGTAAAAGAAATTAAAAGTTTTTGTCCAACGTATTCTCGAATTCTTGAATTATTTATAATAATTAGTTAGTGTTCTTAAAGGAAAACCCATTGGGAGATTATAAGCACAGTTTATAATCAGTGAATCGTCGTTCGAAAATAAATAAAGACCAGGTTTATGTAAAGTTACGTGACCATGTTCCAAGAGAGTAAATCTATGGTAAATATTTGGGAAGCATAATTAGAAAGTAAACAGAGGGAAAAGCAGAAATTGTAAGTCAGTTCTTTCTGGATCGGATAGAATTATAAGGTTATTAATAATAAATAGTAGTAAAAGAAATTAAAAGTTTTTGTCCAACGTATTCTCGAATTCTTGAATTATTTATAATAATTAGTTAGTGTTCTTAAAGGAAAACCCCTGGGAGATTATAAGCACAGTTTATAATCAGTGAATCGTCGTTCGAAAATAAATAAAGACCAGGTTTATGTAAAGTTACGTGACCAGGTTCCAAGAGAGAAATCCTTGGTGGCGCCCTCGATGACGATTCTAATAACTAAAATTCAGTTAGTAGGGGAAGAAAGAAAGTTGTCGTGTCACAATATATTAAAAACCAAAAGCTGAACTCAATGTAATTTGTTTTAATAAGTATACATAATTATCAAAAACAAAATATGGATTGCACAAACTTAGTATACATGTTTTTTTTTGTTTTAGATAGTTGACTGGATGGTACTGGTATCAAATAATTTTAGAATAAAATGTAAATATAGCAATTCTGTTAATTTTATTTTGGCTAATTAAAGTGTTTGCCATAGACATTCTTTTTGAGAATTAGCTTTAATTAAAATTAGAATTCTTGGAAGAACAGCTTTTGTTTATTAACCTTCTTGCATTCCTACACATTCTATTCTTCCACCTGGTGAGAGGTTTTGAAAATGGTCAATCCTTCTGTTTTTATAAAATCTTTATTTTATACAAAAACTCAATAAATTGGATTTGATTTCCTTTTAAATTCAATTTTATAAGCAACTAATATTCTAAAAAATCACATTTCACTGTTTTAAATATTTAAAAACTGAGCTGTAAATATAACAATGTGCCATGAATGTCATCACACATATTTACTAAACACTAAAACTAAAAATGAGCAAATTCATTTTTAATTTGTTTGTTTTTCCTGAATGGATAAAGGTAGATTTTAACTCTATCAAATTCTATTTAAAATCTGATATTTTTATGCACAAATTACAATATTTTAAAAGATTTTAACACCAAGTCAATTTTGACGGATAATGACACAATAGATATTGTCATTTTTTTCTTTATATTATGGTCAAGTTTATTAATTTCTATTTACATAAATGAATAAATTGTAAATTTACCAATATATTTCTTTATAATAATCATCCAATTAGTATGTAAAAATAATCAAAAATACTTTATAAATAAGCAAAAAATTATTTTAAATTATACTTCAAAATGTTCACATGTAAATTAGACCTGAAGAAAATAAACATTCTCTGAGTATTTTCTTCTGTCAAAAGAACAAATGAGATATCTTTTGATGTTGGCTGCAATCCATAAAATGCTGACACTTCAGATTTTTTTTTTTTGCCTTTAACATCAGTAAAAACATTATTTAAAAATTTATGTTATGAAAAACACCAGTCATTATCACTTAGGATAATGTTAATTGTGATCTAAAGTTAAAGGGCAACAACACTTTTTCTGAAAAAAATTTCAATGATTTTTAATGAAGATGAAAGCTTATAAGTTAAATAGAACAATTAAGTAAAACATTTTAAATAAATAAAGATAGGTAACATCTCTTCCTTATTCACTTTTTATATCTACTTTTTTATATGAACTTTTAATTATACAGAATGACTTTCTAGTAGTGTTTTTTTTTTTTTTTTGCAATAGGTAGAAACATTTTTATTTTGAATTTTTTTTAATATACAGTGAAGTTGTGATCTATGCTGCATCAAACTACACAATTTCAATTATATGCTATCCGAAGTGAAATGTAAATAAACAAACAAAAATATAAATACACCAACAAAAAGTCATTAAAATTCACAGATTTTAATATTTGGCAGCCATTTTTCCTTCTCTGAACTGACTACGCTCAGATCATATACATTAATAAAATATCTTCAGTTCATGTTGAGAACATATATATTTTAATCTATGTTTATTATCCTTTCTGAATTTTATGTACAATATTTTGTTTAATAAAATATTTTCTAAAAGTAAAAGTTTTACAAGATTTCAAAATATTCATTAAATATTAACATTATTGGGGAGATAGTAATTTTTTGAAAAAAAGATAAGTCTATTTTTCCATAGGAGAAAAAAGTACCAAAAAAAAAAAGAATATTGCCAAAAGCATATTTCACTATTTATTTTATTTTAAAGAAAAAATATGATAGTAGTTAGTTTTTTTTCTTATTCTTATAGCTTCAATAGATGCATGAGTGAACACATATTCTGTAAAATAAAATAAATATCACTTCCATTTATTATTAATAATTATATTATTATTTTTTAAAATTTTATTTATTCTATAATTTTGATTTATATATACACGATATACATATAAAAAACGGTAGTGTTATATATATATGTTATGAAAAATTATATATGCTTACAGTTCAGTTATTCTATTCTAATCATTGTTTTATAAACAAAAGATGAGTATTTCCTTTGAATAGAAAGGATGCTTGGAGCAAAATATTGTTTAATTCATGGCTCCACTGTATTACCAATTTATATCTTTAATGTCATAATCCAAATAGACATGTTAATGCATGACTATGTACAGCGAAACCCTGAATTATGCTGTATCTAACTACATGATTTCAGTTATAGACTATCCAAGGAAACATAAAATGTAAATAAACAAAAAAAAAAAAAAAACCCCAATAAAATTAGCAAATTTTATGACATTTGGCAGCTTTTTTTTTCTTCTGTGAGTGCCATAAGTAATTAATTTTATGTGTTAGTAGTTTCTCCAGTTTAAGTTGAAAACACATACATTTTATATTCTTTCTGAATTTGATGTGCTATATTTTGTGTAATAAAATTTTTTAATCACTATGCTAAGTTTTACAAATTTTTAGAACATACTAAAAGTTGATATTGTTTTAAAATCATCAAAATAATTAGAGAAATCTTAATTTTTTGATAACAAGATCACTATTATGTTTCTGCTATGTTTAGAAATAAATAGACTATTATAAGCAAACTTAATAATATTTATGTGAATTAAATAATATAAAAAGAAAAAGTTATCTAGTTTGTTAAAGCAAAATATTTATGAAAAAATATTTGTGATTAATTAAAGAACTAGATAAATTTAGAGATCAATTAGGCTGATTATAATTGAAAGATTTTATCCTGCTCCAGAAATAAAAACAGCATTATAAATAATTATATTGTTAATCTGAATCTAGAAATTTTTATGGTATGTGAAGGTAATTAAAAGATTATAGTATTGCTACCTGGGGATGATCTGGAACAGGCTAGAACAATTTAAGATAAAAAATATATGCAAGCATATACAAAGATATGTGCACACACTTGCACGATGAGAGTTGTTTGATGTAAATTAAGGACAACTGGAAGACTGAAGTTTGAGTGTTCAATTATCCTGTTTTAATAAGATGGCAAAGAAAAGAGTTTTTCCGGGTAGTTGGAGTAATACAAGAGTAAGATTATTATTTAAAGGAAAGGATAAGGATCATAGAAAGTTAAATAATTATAGACCGATAACTGCAACATCAGTTTTATACAAAGTTTTTTCATATATGGTGGCTAGAAGAGTTGTAGTATGAATGGAAGAGAATAATGTAGTGGCGGAAATGCAAGGAGATTTTAGATCTGATAGGCATACAGGAGATAGTTTATTTGTAGTTATATAACTTATGGATATGAGTAGGAATTCAGGTAGACAGTTATATATGAGTTTTATAGATATAGAGAAGGCATATGATAGAGTAAATAGAAATAGATTATGGGTAAGTTTAGCGAATTTGGGAATGGTTGAAACTTTAGTAAATATTATTAAGAAATTATATGAAAATAATTACTATACTTATCAATTAGGGGATATAGAATCAGTTAAAGTTAGAAATGGGGTGGGACTAAAGCAAGGATGCCCTATGTCACCTATTTTGGTTTTTGTTGTATTTAAGTGAAATGGAGAAAGCAATAGAAAGACTAGGAAGAGGGATAGAGATACTGTTAACAGGTGGTAAGGGAGTATATACTTTGTCGGGTCTTTTTTTTTTTTTTTGGATATCTTTTTGTGTGCAGAAAGAAGAGAAGGTATGGAAGTTATGCTGAGGCCATGTGCAAGGGTGGATAAAGAGATGGTGATTAAATTTAATGAAGAAAAATCAAATATAATGATGGTTAATACTGGGGAAAAAGAAAACTAAATTTTTTTATTGGGGGATATAAAGTTAAGTGTGGTGAATAGATACAGTTATTTGGGAATCATCTTAAGTAATCAGGAAAATTGCATGGATGAATGGAAGAAAAAATTGGTAAATGAAGCAAAGAAAAGAATGGGTTTGGTAAAGAAATTAACATTGTTTTCATATAATAAATATGATGTAGCTAGAATTGTATGGAAGGGAGTTGCAGTAGCAGGATATATGTAATGATGTGTTATGTGTTAGTAAAGGAGTATTAGATTACTTAGAGAAAGTATAAAGGGAAGTAGAAAGACATGCATTAGATGCAGAAGTGTGGACAGCAAAGTAGGCAATTCAAGGAGAAATGGGATGATCAAATTTTTATATGAGAGATACAAAAAGTAAAATGAACATGTTTGATAGGTTGCAGTTTATGGCTAATAAAAGAATAGCCAAAATAGTATTTAATTGGGTTATGAGTAAAGGGCAGGCTACAAGATGGGTGAGAAAGGTAATGCGGTATGCAAAAGATTTGGATAAAGAATTTATATCAGTATACTTGTATAAAAGGTG
This sequence comes from Epiperipatus broadwayi, assembly GCA_028023455.1. Lineage (NCBI taxonomy): Eukaryota > Metazoa > Onychophora > Udeonychophora > Euonychophora > Peripatidae > Epiperipatus > Epiperipatus broadwayi. The sequence goes on from JAQFVV010006255.1 coordinate 1,837,499, forward strand.
GGATGATTGGGTTAGGAGGATTGTTGAGTGTTATAGTGGTAAGGAATGGGATAAAAGAATAGATGCATTAATAAAGAATAGGGAGTTGGAGAGATGGAGAACTAGTATGAAGAGTAAAAAGAGTTTAAATATATATAAAAGTAAACGGAACATTGGGTGTGAGTTAATTTATGATAATAGTAAGGAAAGTAGTTTATTGCTTAAGGCTCGAACGGGATCTTTAGCAACAAAAGAATATACATGTAAATGGAAAAATATGGGTGATTTAGTCTGCAAATTGTGTAAGGAAGGCATAGAAAATATTAGGCATCTATTGATTGAATGTAAATGCTTGAAAGCAGAAAGGGTACAAATAATGAAGTTATGGAAGAATAAATATGAACAAAGTGATTATACAGAAAGTGGGTTATTGGTTTTTATGCTGGGTTTGGGAAAAGATAAGGGGGATTTAGATATAAAGGCCATAGAGCTGACAAAGATTATGTTGTGGAAATGGGATGAGTGGCTAACAGGTTTCTTTGGGTATAGTTACTGAGAGATTCCTGATTCTGTTTAAGGAGAGATCACAATACATTACAGTGCGGTTGATTGTTAATGTGGAATATTTGAGAAATTATATTAAAACCATCACTTAATATCTCTGCCCTATTTAATAGATGAAAATGTTCATAAATAATATATACAAACTGAATCAGAAATGATTAAAACTTACAAAATTCACCCAGTTTAGGGCCCTGATACATTTCTTATCTGCATTATTTAAAATAATTAATTGTTATATATATTATTTTCTGACACTAATAGAAAGCAGTAGGAAAATCTTAAGTGTATATGGAATAATGCACTAAGCAAGTTGTGAATTGTGCATCTATGAGATATTCAGTTGTTTATCTTTATTATCATTTAATGTTCCTTTGTTATATTACATATATTTATGTAAATGAATTTATTGTTTTCTTTATTACTTGTTCTCAATTCAATTTTTTCATTCATTCACCTAGTAGTTATACATCTTAATTTGGGGTTTATAAGCCATAAGTGGCAATTATTAGGGTCAAGTATTCTGCAGTGCACCTGGACTATTAATTGTGGTAATGTAGCAATTCGGAATGAATTTTAGGATATATATTTATTAAATCAGGCAAAAACTCACTATGTGTATTGCCACACAGCAAGCTAGAGTAATCAATGGATGCCAGAAAGCTTGTGCATAAAATCCCCATCTAGTGCCTACTCATCCAATATCCCCAGACTATTTTCTGTTTGTGGCCTTTGTCAGTGAGGAGCCTTGGATCTGAGAGTACTGCATCTAGATCTGGTGATCATGTGGGGATTTATATTTCTGATGTGTTGCCCATCATTTGCATGACAGAAGAATCTAGCCTAGTGCACATTAGATAAATATTCTTGCTTATGTGGCACTCAAGAATTAGAAATATTTAAGTCTAGATAAAGAAATAAATAATTTTGATTTATTTTCCTATGCTCTATTTCAGTGTTTCTCAATCTTTTTACTCTCATGGCACATTTTTGGAAGAATTTCCTTTTTGTGGCACACCTAGGTATTGCCATAAAAAAAAGTAAGTTCTAAATAAATGAAACAAAAGAATTTAAACAGAACTTTTAATTTTGAGGTAGAAACTATAATAAATCACACAATTAAACAGAATAGTGAATCATAAGTTAGTTAATAAATAAATAAAGTTTTAATTATTAACATTTGCACACATACAAAATTTTGTATAAAAAAATTACAAGTAGTTACTTATGATTATTGTCTTAAAATAACAAAAACTAAAAATAATATGAACAAAGCTTTTAATTTGACTAATGTTTAATACTTGGATGTGAATCAACAGAATTTTTGTAATAAAATGATAATGTTAAGTATGAGATTGATGATGTGTTGCTAGTTCTTCTATATCTGTCTTATTTCTGACAGCAACTCTCAGTTCATTCTCAAGATTTTTCAATCATGATTGCTTATTATTATTTATATTAGTGAGAGTTGAAAATCGTAACTTGCATAAATATGATGTAGAAAATTGCAATAAAATATTTATTGCTGTTTTAAATAATATATTCATCTCTTAATAATATCCAGAAGGTATTCAGTGGAACTTTCAAATATTTTATTTTTATTGTTCAGTTCAGATGAGAGGGAAACCAATTCTTTCTCTTCTTCAAGGCAATGTATTATCAACAAAAGGATTTCAAATCCAGTCATGTTTATCTGTTTAGATCAATGGAAAATATTTTCTAATTGCCTTCTGAAGCATATCCAAATGGTTTTTCACCAATGATGCAAAATTTTTGTGTTAAGGAATTTTTGGGAACATAACTATTTTCATAAATCTTTTTCATCCATACTCATAACTTTTTCTTAAATGTAGTTAATTTACATATCAATGTTAAGATGCTCTTTTCATTCTTGCAAATTTGTATTTAAAATGTTAAGATGTGCAACTATATGTTCTAGGTGTCAGTTTTGCACACCACATTTTATTTCCTAAAAAATCATAAAATTTTTGTGTTTTCATAATATTCTTTTTTCTTTTTCTGTCATACTTGTTTCTTCTTTAAAAAATATACACTGATTTTTAATTGATATACACAAGCCAAAACTTTTTCTCTGAAAAGCCAATGAACTTCATTATTCAATAATAAGCAATTGTAATTAGCTTCCATACTGTCACATAATTCTTTGAATAATCAGATTTTACAGGTCTTCTTTGAATAATCGTGATTTTACAGATCTGCTTTTAACATGATTAATTATTTTTACTACATCATCCAAAACAGAGCTTAATTCTGTGGGAAGACTTTTAGCTACTAAAGTTTTTTGATGACTAATGCAATGTATGGAATATCAGATTTTTTTTGTTGTTTTGCGAATGTCCAGAAACTTTTCACATGTCTGACCACTGATAGAACACTGTCTGTGCAAATGCCTGTATAGGAATCCCATGATAAGTTTGTATTTTTGAAAAAATTGCCGATTGCAATTAAATATTTCTCTTCCCATTGTTCTTCCTGGCAATTCTTGACAAAATATAAATTGGTTCATAATTGAATCCCTGTTACTGAATCAAACAATAATTGTTCTTTCCCATTAATATTTGTCAATCCATCTATTTGTAGTACAAAAATTTGGCTATTAAGTTTCTGTTGAACATTTTTGATTATATTTTTCAATATATCAATAATTCTTCACCTATAGGTGGAGTGAGGAATTTTATTTATTTCAGCTTCTATTTCTTTGCCAAACATACATTTTACCATTATATGACAAGTGGATCCAGTTAATGTTTCTATAGTTGAATGAGATTTAGTCTTTTGTGCAATAAGTTGGGCTTTATCAGATACCTTTATTGCCTTGTGGAATTTTTGAACTTGTTTGGCCCTATTTGTCATTAATCTCTCAAAATACTTTTTGTCTTTGCACACCAAATTTGAATAAACTTTTTCCAAATGCTATTTTAGTTTGCTAGGAACCATTGCATCATTTGTTTTTGTATGTCCACATACAACACATAAAGGCAATGAGAAATCTTTGTCTTCTATCTCTGTAATATATTTTCTTATACTAATTTTCAACTTTTTTGCCTGAGGTTCATCCATGCTGGTACCGCTGATATTATTAACCTTTTCAATGGATGTAGTATTTATACTTGCTGAAGAACTGTTACTAGTATTGCCATCATCTTTAGTACTGTTTATCATAATAAATTTTTTTATATCTATTTTTGGATAAGCTAAAAACTAATTTTAAATTGCTTTAATTATAATTATTTATTATTTATAATTAGGAAGTAATTGATATTTTATAAGAATCAAAGTTACATATTTATTTATTTAGTAATATAGACTGATTTCACAGCACACTAACATGTTGTGGCATACCCTTTGAGTGTTGTTCTCTATGTACAATGACCATGCTTCATATATTTGTTTTTGTTGCATAGGATGAGCATCGAGTGAATGGATCATCCACTCTGCTCATTCACATTACCACTTCTACTGATGCAATAGGAAACAAATAAAAATGAAAATAATTAAATAAATGGAGACAAGACAGTTTAGTATCCAATAGCAAGTTTCGGATGACAGGTCATAGTCATAAAGTTAAAAAGTTTGTGGACTTAGTGTTAAATTGGAATATTTTCAACTATAGGCTTTCTTGATAAGCTACCTCAAAAAAGTTGCATGCATCGTCATAATGTAGTAAAAAGTTAAGCAAAATAAAAAGATGTTTGACAGAGAAAATAGTGATCTGAACAAGATGTACATGAGAATAATTCTGATTGTGAAATATTAAGTCATTTGAAAGAAAAGTTTCAAATTGAATGCATACAAAAAAAAAAAAAGTCCAAATTTTAATAGTGCTGTTAAAAAATTGGAAAGGCAAAAAAAAAAAAAACAAGGAAAGAAGAATTTGGACTAGGCAACAAAATGGCAAGAAAAGTAAAAAGCTTTAGTTAAAAAAAAAAAAGAGTACATTGTAACACCAAATTCAAAGCCTGTAAAGTTTTTAAATAAATTTATAATTGAAATGAGTAATAGTCTATGTCTTAGTGATGATATTAGTCATTTTGTGCTTGGAGAAAAACTTTATTTCACTGAAGACACATAACAGTAATAGTATACATGTGCAAATGACTGATATTGATACATTTAAAGGAAATGGACAAGATTTTAAAGTTTGCTGAATTACTATCTAAATGCTGTGTTTTAGTTAGAAATAGCAATCACTCATTCAATACTTGCACGATGCATCAAAATGTAAAACTTATGATACAAGATGGCAAATTAAGAACATTATTGGCAAAGATAGACAGGTATTACATGCCATCTCAATGAATGTGCTTTATGTTCAGGTGGAATACAAACAATAGAATATATATTAACAGAAAACATTTGAAGTATTAACCAAATCACAGAAGGATTTGTAGATTTCTTGTGTGAATAGTTATTGGTTCTGAAAATACCTTGTCACAAAAAAAAACAAAACAACAACAACAAAAAAATATAATTACTCAAATTAATCAAAGAACATAAAAGAAAAAGAGATTATGGAATCTTTATTTTGCAGAAAATTATCGTTTTTGATTTGAAGATAAAGTTCAGCCATTTCATTGGAACAATGACCAATCAAATTTTTTTCAATGTCACTATAGTGTAAAGATTCTGATAATGTAAACTTCAGAAGTATTGTTTGTATGTCTGAATATCTTAAATATGACACAGTTTCTGTTATTCATTTAATAAGAAACATATCTATACCATTATGAATATGATTTTGAAACCAAGGCTGAATGCCATATGGATAGCAGGTTATGGGAAAGGAATATATAATAATCTGAGAGAACCGTAAAAGAATAAGAGTAATGAAGTGTTTATAAACTGTGAAACCTTTTCAGCTGTTTGCAAGGAGAAAATCTAATATTGGTTCCATGGAATTATTTTTCTTCAATAAAAAATTAGGGGAAAAGATTGCTTAGAAATGTTTTTAAATGAAAAAATGTTTTTAAATGGAAATTCAATATCAGGTAACCAGAAATTCTAATATATTTCTTTCTTTGGATGAAATACGGAGAAACTTTGAAATAAATTTTTACACTAGAAATAAAAGTAATGTGAATATAATGATAATTATTGTCTTGAGATAGTTGTTGCTAAAAATGAAACAATTGAGATGGTGGAAGAGAAATTTTTCTGTTTTAAAAATCCTACTTGTTTCTTAATATACCCCAATATGTGACTAATCTACTCATATCTAGCCATCTTTCACACAACATACAATATAACAATCTCATCCAATAGGCATAAACTCGAAATTAAAAGTGGTAGATTGATCATCCAATCCTACATTATATTCAAACTATCGGAACTATTTATAGTCTTTTACATATATTTTGAAGGAATAATGTATTTATACATTCTTTATGGTATTCTAAATTAGTTCTGAATGTTCAACCCTATGAATATTTCTCCCAATCTGTAATGGAAAAAAGATTATAGATTTATAGTCAGAATAATCATATTCTTGACTTGGTACTTCATGATATCAAAACCACTTGATTTTTAGACGTTTCTTTTTATAAAACACTTCTTTCATATTTGCCATTATTATCTAAGTTCCTAATATATTTTTCTTTTAGACTTTACCATCTGAGACATTCTTTTTTCTTTCCTCTTTTTTTTTCTCACAGTTAGAAAAAAAATATCACCTTCTATAAAACAGTTAATGTCTTTACTATGTCACTACTCTGGGTGATTAATTTTAAAGCCATTTACTAGAATATAATTTCCAATTCCAAAATTATTTGTTAATTTTTTCTAATTTCATTTTAACATTTCAACTTATGTCATGTCATTTCTTGTTTAAAGTCTTGGTGAACACCTAGGATAGAGTGTTCATTTTTAACTTTAAAATTCATTTTCTCATGGTGTGCTTTATTTTCTCTTATTCAGTCAGCACTTGCTTTCTGTAATTTTTCATTTTTTTTTTTTTGGAATATCTTTAAGATCACTCTTAAAATCTGTCAAATCACTCAGAATATTTGGAAGTGCTTCATACAAACTACTGAGGATGGCAAATATTTGTTGAGGATTCACCCATAAGAATCTTATTACGACTAGTATCTTCTATTATAACTAAGCTAATTATCTACAATTATATAAAAAACAATAAGGTTAATATCTAATAATATTACCTCAATATTATTTTGCTTAGAGTTCATTTCATCCCAAGCTTTTTTATTTTTCAGCAACCATTATTTAAGATGAGAAAACAATATAATAAATTTAAATATTAGAATCTCAACAACTGTCAAATCTACCTTTATCCCTTCAAAAGTGAATTTCAATTTAATTTCTAGTGAAAGTAAAAATATTATAAGACTCATAAAATCAAAATATGTAAATTTTGTTGACTGGCAAAAATATAATTGTCAAAATTTTTCAAAATATATATTTAAATTTAACCTCATCAAAATATTAATTATATAAAATTTAAGACTAAGACTATGCATTTATTGAGACTCTTGTTGGGTGCCAGGTGTAATAATAATTGATTGTGGCAAATGATGATGATGCCTGGGGTGGTGAATACCAAATGGACACAAACATCAATATGTTATAAATGCAAAGGAATTTTCTTGCACCCAAACCACATTTAATCTAAATTATTTAACACACAATTGTCTGAACTCAAATTTAGCCTAAGTAATAATAAATAAAATCATATAAATACATGACATATTTTTCTTGTAATTTAATTAAATATTTCATAATAGCATATTGCGATTAAGTCAAATAAATGTTCTATTTTGGGGAAATATATATATTCTAGTTTGCTTGCATGTGTAGTGCAATTGTCCTCAAAGCTATATATTGTTACCAGATAGATAAATAAAAATGAACAAGCTTAGTGCTTTCGAAGGGTCCTGCCTACATAATCATAGCTTGACTGCTAATAATGTTAACAATATGTAAATTTATGCAGATTATGCTAGACATTCCATTTCCTCGATAAAGCATAACGTTTCTTTCCTATTTATGGCGTCTTTGTCTCTGGAGATGAAGAAGGCTTCCTTGACTTTTCTTTTGAGGTCATGTCTCTCTTTGCACATGATTGTGGAGTTATCTGGAATACACTCATGGTGGCTTGTGTTCTGGTGCTGAAAGAAAACTGAATAGGTGGAAGGTTGATTGACAACTTTATTGTATGAGTATTTGTGTTGTGCCAATTGCATGGGCAAAGATGCTCTGCTTCCCCCATAGTATGAGCCTTTACAGTTATTGTTGGAGCAAGCAATATTGTATACTGTATGAGGGCTCTGTAAAAGCAGAATTTGATCTTTAGTGTTGTTGGAGTTTGGGGGAGGGAGAGCAAAGTTTATATCTGTTATTGAGGATAGAATGTAATTTACTATATAAATTGGAGAGGTATCGTTGCAATAATCTAAGTTTATCTTGTTTATTGTGGGTGTTAAACTTTATTCTGGAAGTGTAAGATTTTTTTATCGATGGTGGATTGTCTGAACCCCAAATTCAGTAAATCATTTCTGTATTTTGTTAGATTTGCTTTGGTGTCTGCCTCAACTCTACCTAACAGCTTGTTTTTGTGCAGAAAAGTGATAAGCCAGATAATTTATGTTCTGATGGTGCATTAGACTGGGGTGTATGTGACACCTGATCTCCAATGGTTTGATGGCCATGCTGTAATGGCAATGGTCATTTTCTCTTTGTATGTTAACATCCAGATATTTAACTTGTTGAAGTGCATCTTCAATTGTAACATTCACAACTAACATTGTGCTGGTTTTCAATTCAACTTTGATTTGTGTGATGACCTCTGGGGTGGGGGTGATGAATAGGTTGTCCACATATCTGGTGTATATTAGAAAATCTATGGGGTTTAAATCAGGTATGATCTCATAGTAGTTAAGGAAGATGCTGGTGATTATGCTGCTTAGTGGTAAGCCCATGGGCCAGCCTTGCTTCATGGAGAACCACTGATTTCCAAAAAAAACACCACACTGTTGCTGTTCAGTCAGCATAGAAACTCATGAATGAAGTCTGTTTGAGGTTGAGCTGTTTTTTGTGCCAAAAGTTCATCTCTGACAATTTGGAGATTGACAGAGCCATATAGTTCAGTGACATCCATGGTGGCCAATTTGGAATTATAATATGAAATCATCAGTTGAGTGTCTGGGTTAAATGAGATAGTCCTTAATAACAATTTATTACCCCTCTCACTCATTTCCACAATAGATTTAATCTCATATATGAAGCAAAAGCAAGTAAGTTTCTTATTGTCTGAACATTAACTAATTATTCTTAATTAGGAAAAAATATGATGTCAAATGTAATAAAATGTAATAAATATATTTATTATAAAATTAAAAAACAAAAAAATTATATTCACAATATAAATATTGATTAAATTAATAGTATTTATTTTGCAAAGATTTAATATAACCAATTACATCTGTATAAGTTTGATTTTTAGTCCAAGAAATTGTTGAAGTACAAGAACAAGCTTGTATGTCAGTTTCAACTACTATATCTAAAAGATGATGTGGTTGTGTTAGAAATGAATATAATAGAACTATATTTTTGCTATATTTTTTGTAATGATACAATTAAGTAATCAAAAAAAAAAAATTGACTGCCAAATGTTTAAAAATTTTGGTTTATAAGAAAATAATGCAATATTGTTATAATTTCCTTCAACAAAAACAAAACTAATTAAAGCATATTTTGTGAAAAATATAATTGTTAAAATGTTAAAAACACTAGGGGCTCATTGTGAAAATTAATTATTTGATTAAATAACTGATATAACATTTAATCATGTGCATGCTATCTGAAAAGTTAGCAAATATTCTGTAAAAGGAGATATAACATCAAAAGATATTTTTTTTGAACAGTCACTTAGGTCTGAACTCATAAATATTAATGTAAATTGTGGAAAGTAATTGCAATCATTATATTATTTTGATATGAATATATAAAAAATGTCAGTGTTTTATCCATTGAATTTTTATATTTTATATTTTTAATAAGAATATGTATTGAATTTCTAATATACAACAGACCTTTATTAATAATTTTTTTTTTTTAAAAATAAAAAACCTTTATTAACACAATAAATATTTACAATTTATACAAGTAATTAAACAAATGATAAATATGTTACAGTTTTGTATACCAAACCCCAAAGAATTTGATATATTCCACTATTAAGACAAAAAGTCTGCAGGCAATTAACTAGTTATCCTAAACTCAAGGAGATTGACTTGAATTTGTATTGTGTAATAATTTTTTTTATTTCAAAATACTAAATAGTGCAAAAAATTCAAAGATGATAAACATTTTAGATAATAAATATTTAATTTATGACAATAAAATTGATAAAAAAATTAATAGCATATACAAAATCATCTGGAAAAATATATAAATAATGGATTCCTTCAAATTTAAAATTTATTTTTAACAAGATTAAAACATTATAAAAATGATGTCATTTTTACTCATGTACAAGAGATAGACACTATTTTGAAATGAGATAATGTACAAATGATTAAATACTACAAGTAATAAATTTAAAATCAATTAAAAAACAATTAATAAAAAAAAACCATTTTTAACAATGATTAAGGGCTTGATTTTTTGATGAATTAATAAGAATAAAACAATTATTGCTGTAAATATTCTTAAAATCAATAATTTTTAAACTTTATATACAGTATTATTAAAATAATATGTATAATTTTTTTTTTAACTTTTAAACAACTAACCCATTTTATTTATTAAAAAGTAATAAATTTAGTCTATGTGAAATAAAGAAAAAAATGAAATAGATAATACAGAAATATGGAAAGGAGAGCTAGAAGCAAAGACAATGAATGAAAAATAAAAAATAGAAAGAATAACAAAGAATGGATAAAAATGAAGTTAAAAGAATATTATAAAGTTGACAGATGATATTATTGATAAAAAGAGTAATAATGATAGAAGGGGATTTTGGAACTGCAGTGAAGTGTGGACTATGAATTTCAATGGGTTTTTTTTGTTTGTTTAAATTTTCTTTTTTGGTTTATTTGAATTTTTTTTGAATAGCTATAATTGAAGTCATGTAGATAGATACAGCTTAATTCGCAGTTTCACTGTATTTTAAATATAGATCTAATAAAAAGGTTAAATTGGTAAATAAGGAGAAGAAATAATATTAAGGCAAGAGAATAATAGAAAAAATAAATTTATATTTAAAATAATTAGTTTTAAAAAAGCATCTAATTTAGTTAAACTGAAACACACAGGCTTATTATATACCTGTGTCTATATAGGTAATATATAGGATATATGAGCACAGACTTTCAAACAACCACCACTAATTTAGGTAAGTTTAGTAAAAACATAATTAAAAAGAAAAATATAATTTTTGAAGAAATATTAATACAAAATAAGAAATTTAGATAAATTGGTAAAGGATATTATCTCAAGAATAGTATAGAAATTTTTTTTTATTTTGTATTCTCTTGTCATTCACATCCTTATTATCTTATAATGAATTACTTTAATTAAGGTCCCTGTCATTAATTCAGACATTAGTTTTAATGATGTTATTAATGATTATAATAACAAGTAACTGTTCTTTAACTTTTTTCATATGCTTTAGACCAGTGGTGCCCAACCTTTAACTTGACGCGAGCCAGTTGAGAATTTAAAAAAATTTGGGGAGCCACAATTATATATTACATTTTTCATATTACATTTATAAACATGGTACTTGGGTACTAAACCTGCAATGTAGGGAGATAGGTGGGGGGGGGACAGCCTATTCACATGGTATCAATCCGCCGTTTCTAATGTGGCCAAAATAACGTGTACACGGATCTTTCTCGATGAAAACATCAATATATACAGCAAAATATATATGTGTACACGAATCTATCTCGATAAAAACAACTATTTACAGCACTAAACATCAATATATATATACAGCAAAATATATATGTGTACACGGATAAAAACAACTGTTTACAACACTAAACATCGATATATACAGCAAAATATATACGTGTACATGGATCTATCTCGATAAAAACTATTTCCAGCACTAAACACAATATATATACAGCACCAAACCAAACGTCTACAAGGATCTTTCTCGATAAAAACAACAATATATACAAGAGCACTAAACACAATATATATATAGCACCAAACCAAACGTGTACAGCAAAAAAAAAAAATGCTGTAATATGTTAAAAAGAAAAAAAAATGTAAATACATTTTATTAAAAATTTGGTAACATACATATAAATTACAATTACAGGAAAAAAATATTTTATTTAATGTGAAACCTGACACTGCATATCGTTATTGTTTGTATTGCAAAAATGTTTATTTTTTAGTGTGTGCATGTGCCATCAAGGAACATAAAATATTTTATCAATTTTTTTGAAGAGTGCAATTCGAGCCACATTAAACAGTTACGCGAGCCACATGTGACTCGCGAGCTACGGGTTGGGCATCCCTGCTTTAGACCAACAATCATCTACACTCATTTCACAATACTGTTTTTTGTAAATTGGCTTTTATTTTGCAAATACAGTACATTGATACCTTTTTTTTTTGTTTTAGAAAAGATACATTTATAACCATATTTTTGAAAATGTTAAATTGATGCAATCTAGTTTTTTTCTTTTTTTATCTTTACTTTTTATAATATTGCCAATTCATATATTGTTTTTAGCTTGTTTTAAAATTGTAGCTTAGTTTATTTGTTATATTTCCTTTTTTTTTGTTTTGTTTATGGATTAGTGTTATTCTCATACAATATATGTAATTTTTTTAGGATTTTTAAAACATCTGTTTTTTTTTCCTTTTCTGCATAGTTTTTTTTTTAAAATTTTTAAATATTTTTATTATTTCATTAAAAAAATGCATTCCAATCTTTTCTTTTTCTTCAGGATTCTTCACTGCTAAGTGCATCTCAACCAAAAGTCTTATGTCTTTATCCTAAACAATTTTCTTCTGACAAGCCATTACTTCTCATGCTGTTCATCAGATCTTTTTAATTTTTTATCTTACTCTAATTTATTTTCTCTGTTTCTCAATCAATCGTCATCTTTTATTTTGTTTTTATTGTTTGTTCCAACTTAGTCTTTTTTTTTTTATGATTGTTAATTGCATTTTTCATTCCAATTACTTTTCTGATTTTTTGATTTGCTCTTTTCGTCAGTCTTGACTTTTTTTCAATGATTTCTAATAATTTATTTTTGTTTCCATTAATCTCAGTTCATAATTCTTTGTCATTATCTGTCTCATTCCATACAATAATAAAAACTCACCAAAGTAGCACATATGTCTTATCATTTTCTAATCTTTTTTTTCTTTTAATTTTAATAATAATTCAGAAATAACCCTTTCTTTACTTTTTTGTGAATTAGAAATATCTTAAAAATAATTAAGTTCCCCTCCCCACCTCAATCTTTTTTGTTGTTGTTGTTATTCAGGTTATTAAAAAAAGTTTTGTTGTTTGTGTGTGCAAGACTTTTTTTTTTTTTATTAAAAGGAGAAATTTATTCTTGAAAATAAAAATACAATGACATTGTAGTCAGAAAACATTAGTTCATGATAAATTGAATATTGAGTAGTTTGTTAATGTTTACACAAGGATGTAGTTAGTCTTATGCAATGAGTGTTTTGTATCTAAGGTTAATTCTTGTCCAGGTTTCTTGGAACAAACGGTCTGGAGCCAGAAGTTGGTCTCTATCATTAATTTTAGAGATTAATTCTGTGAAAACACGACAGATGTGATTGGTTTGGATAAATATTAGCTTGTATCTATCTGGTAAGCCACACTGCAAAATGGAGAAAAATGGAAAGTCTGATAATGGAGAAAGTACCATTTTCTATGGATTTGCTAATGGAAAAAGCATTTGTTATTCCAGGTGATACACTATTAACAATGAAATTGCGAAGTGGATCTAGAAAGGAGCAGGAGTAAAAAAGATGCTGGTTCGTTTCATCATCAGTCTGGCATAATTGACACTGTTGATCTCCAAACCAAAAAATAATTGGTGGGAAGTGAGGAGAGATTGAATTTAAGTACAAAGTCAATATATTCAGGTTCAAACAGCCAGTTCTTAGAACGCCTGGTGATTTGCTTGTTATTTATTCCCAGCTGAGAAAGCAAAGTAGTTTGGCTTGGATTTATAAGCTTATATGTCTCCCAATAAGACTTCTTGTTTTGTAGAGTTTGTTCTGTGATGTTAACCAGGCTGTCAGTATGTGTGAATAGATTACTAATCCATTTACTTGCAAATGGTGTTGGTGTGTCAGTAGGTTTGAAAAGAAAATTAATGTTGGCGCCAGATAATTCAAGGTAGATTGAGCGGAGTAATCCAATTGATTGTGTGTAAGCTTTTGACTTACTTTTAAGCCAACTTAAATAAAATTTGACATTCTTAGAGATCAGTTGAAAAATAAAATTTATCTAAAGGATTATGAATGGCAGTTAAATTTTTGGTGTTTGTATTATAGATAAAGATGCCGTTGGATGGCGCCATTTTCACGCTAAAACTATAAAATATGAACATTCACGGGCCATTGATTTTAATAATTTCTCTGTGCTTTTTTGTAATGCGAAAATAAAAACAAAACAAAATCTTCTTTTTTAAATATTATTTTTTATTAACGTATACAATTTAAATGATAATAATAAATGGAAAATAAAATCAACAAATTACAATTTGATTTGTGTTTTTTATATTGTATACTTTTTAAATTGTGTTACGGCTTTTTTTTTTTATCAATTTTCTATTGGATATTTTTTTACTTGTGTTACGGCTTTTTTTTTATCAATTTTCTATCGGATATTTTTTTACTTGTGGTACGACTTTTTTTGTTGTTGTTTAACTAAAAAATAATAATCGTAATAAAAGTAAAAGTTGTTACGGTTAGATTTAGTGTTAGTTTTAGGGTTAGTTTAGGGTTAGGTTTAGGGTTAGTTTTAGGGTTAGTTTAGGGTTAATTTTAGGGTTAGGTTTAGGGTTAGTATTAGGGTTAGTTTTAGTGTTAGGGTTAGTTTTAGGGTTAGTATTCTGTTTGTTTGTAATGCTAAAATAAAAAAATTCAAAATCGTAAGCGTACTCGGACACAAGAAAGAAACTCAAACTTTTTTAAACAACAACAAACACATACAAATGTCTTCTTTACTTATTAAACATGTTTATAATATTTGCTTTTTATTAAATTTACAAAAAAACCTGTATATTTGGACTTTTCTTACTGGATATTTTTTTCGGACCGCTCTTTTTTACTTCAAAAATATACAGACGGTTCTTTGTCCTGTGGAATGTTACTAACAGTACGTTACTTGACACGTTACCTAATTGCAACTCAATAAAAACATAGGTATTTAACATTTACCCAAATAAAAGTTCAATACAGTATGTTGTAAAAAGTCTTATAATTATTGTTTTTAGTAAATCTGAACATTTCAATAGTTTAAAATAAAAAAAAAAAGCAAATGAAAACAACATTTCAATATAATTCAAATACAAACTCTCTCATCAAGCGTAATTATTTTATAAACTGTGCGAATTCGGAAAATGTAATTGCTGCTTAGTGACATACATGCTGTACTGTGACGTGACATAGCGACCTGCATTCTGTAGCACAACAAAAAAGTTGTATTATAGAAAACGCAGGTTCGAACGTGTCAGCCACGGAAACAGCATTTTTATGTGTTTTGGCACGAAAACCGCGCCACAGAGCGGCATCTTTAGCTAAAAGATGAGTACCAAATTTTTTTTTTCATAGTAAGTAAATTAATGATTATATAAGATTATTTAAAAAAAAAAAATCATATTAATAAAAATTGTTAATGTGTGATTAAAATCATATATATACTATTTATATAAATAATGGTAATTAAGAAATTACATTGTATAAATATAAGAGATAAATTTACCTTACATATTACTAGGAAACTATTGACAATTTTGAGACTAAATATGTTTCTTTAGTAATCTATAATAGGTCTTTTAGCTTGGGTTTATTTAGAAGTAAAAATAAATCCTCTTTTATTTTTAACCCAAGTTGTTCTAAGAATATAAACCCAGCTATGTATTTTTTATTGGCATAAAGATTTAGAAGAAACATCTTTCCTTGATATCCTGCATATAATAATTAATCTATTTCAGGGAGTTTTCTATGTTAAACTTGATATTTCATGAATTTATTATAATGTAAAGAATAGAAATTAAGAGATTTATATCCATGTAAACTATCAAATAACTTTACTTTAGATGTTGCTAAGAAACCAATTTATAATTACAGTCCTGAGGCTAAAGCTTTTCTAGAAATCCATAACAGCTCTTGTCCTGACTTTATTTAGAAGTAAAAAGAGTTCTTTTATTCTAAACAAGTTGTTATTAGGATTTAAACCCAGATAACTATTTTTTATTGGCATAGGGATTTAAAAGTCTCACATCTTTCATTGACATCCTGAAATAATAATTCATTATCAGAAAGTTATCTATATTAAATTAGTTATTTTTAGGGATTTATTATGATGTAAATAACAATAATCCATGTAAACAGGATAAAATTTTATTTTAGATATTGCTAGGAATTGGAATCTCTATTTGTTTACATGAATGTATAATCCCTTAATTAGCATTATTTTCATCATAATAAATGCAAGGAAATATCTCTAGTTATTTATATAAATATAATCTCTTAATTATGATTATTTTCATCATAATAAATCCATATGTATATAACATATACAACTTTCTGGGATAGATGAATTACTATGTGCAGGATATCAAAGGAAGATGGGTCTTCTAAGTCTTTACATCTACAAAAATAAGTTTCTGAATTTAAATCTTTAAAACAACTTGTGTTAGAAGTGAAAAAGAAATCTCATTTTACTTCTAAATAAAATCAAGACAAAAGCATTTTTATGGGTAATTAAGGGAATTTGTTTTGCTTAAGAATTGCCAATTTATAATTGATAATTTCCTAGCATTATCTAAAGAAAATTATCTTTGGTTGTTTACATGAATATAATCTTTTAATTACAATTATTTACATCATAATAAATTCATGAAATATTTAATGTAAAATATATAACTCTCTGGGGAAGATAAATTATTCTAAATCTTTATGTTTACAAAAAATATATTTGGGTTTAAATCCTTATAACAATTTGGATTGGAAATAAGAAAATTTCATTCTGGATTATTATGGGTTACTAAAGAAGTGTTTAGCCTCAGGATTATCAATTATTAATTGAAAGTTCCCTAGCAATGTAAAGTTATCTGTTTTTAGTTTACATGGATATAATCCCTTAATTACTATTATTTACATCATAACAAAGCCATGAATTAGGTGGGAAATATTTTGAATGATAAACTTATCTAGTATATGTAGTAATTTAAAGCTATAATTATGTGTAAAATTTTTTAATGAATAATCATTAAATTATTTATATTTTTTAATAGGATTATCTTCTATTGTTCTTATGTATCTATTATCTATTTTCTTCACTTTCTTAAAAAAGAGTTAATTGTAAATGAATAAATTATGTCTAATAAGTAGACACTATTTAAAAAAAAAAAATCTTTTAATGATTAGTCATAGTTAAAATATTTAAAATATAATTATTCATTTCTTATACTATTTTATATATGATTATATGAAAATTACTATAGAAATATAAACATTATTTAAATATTTTTGCTGTTATTATTATAATTATTTTATTATTTTAAAATCCTGAATTTACTTACTCTCTAAGCACATATGCAATCAGAAAAAAAAAAAAACTAATTATAATTCTTCATAACTTATTATTCTTAATAAAATATGTTAAACTTACTGCTTTTATCAAATTCATTAATACATCTGTTATATTCAGTTAGGAAAAGATTATATTTTTCAGTTATTTTTCCTACTGGTATAATGAAGCAAATATTCCTTTAAAGACTTTATCTTTAAATAATTCACATTAAAAAACAAAAAAATAATATTTCTCTTAAAAGAAATATTATCTTATACCTTAAAACCAATAGAATCTTATACAATCTGCTTCGTCTTTGTAGGACTACAATACTTGCACAAACAATGAACTTATTTTTTTATACTTTTTAAAATGAAATTTGTCATTACACCTATTTATTACAATATCAGATTAAAATCTTTATTGCATGTTCTCAATCAAAGATAACTAATTTTATTTGTGTTTAGGAGCAAATTTTGTTGCTTTATATAATTTTTCTTTTTGATAATTCTTTTGAACCTTCAGCAAAATGTTCCTAAGATATTGATATTTTATTTATCATCTCTTTGTGAAACCTTTTATTTATTTTTTTAAAATTTTATTTAACTCTCATTGCAAACAAATGTCTTTCTATTATCTTTTTTTACTAACTATATATATATATTTATTATTTTGTATTCCATTTGTTTTTTCAAATTTTGCTATTCATTTTCTTTTTTTTCTCTCTTAGTTTTTGAGACTTATTTACACATTTTTTTGCTCTATTTTTCATATCTCATACATTTGTAATATTTTGTTGCTTTTACATTTTATTTTCTTGACTTTTGAAATTAATTTATGTATTTTATTGCATTTTCCCTCATGCTTTTCATTTTTTGTTACCCAATTTTCATTCTCACATGCTTTTTACATTTATTTAATTTTTTTTAAACATTCCCATAATTTGGTTCAATGCTTTTACAATTAAATTTTCTATACTGATATTTTTTATTAATATTAAATATTGAATAATAAATATTAAATTATAAATATTGACTACTTATGTAATAAAATGAGCATGCTAATACATTTGTAGTACAACCACATTAAGTTAAATCATGTGATATATGACTTGATTTTCTTACTATATTGACCACTAACTACTGATTCAAAATAATTCAAAACATTAAATATAAAATCATACATACTGAAACGAGTATCCATTGTCTTATCCAAAACTTCTACATCATAACCTTCTGTATTCATATCTTCCACACACATCTATACTTACAATTATCTTATATTACAAATGGTTTTCTTTTAAAATAATTTCCAAACTAAACATTTTTAGGTAGTCCAGTATTTACCTTGCTATGATGTCATTAGCCTGAAGGCATACTACTCTAACCACCCGATTTTTAAGATAACGTCACCTAGTGATTTGTGGACAAATGTAATCGGTAAAATTTTTCAGCATATCACGTGGCGACGTTATGTCAAAGATCGCTAGATTAGAATAGGATGCCCTCAGGGTAATGACATCATAGAAACGAAGAGCGGGGGTAAAGGCACGTGGTACAGGGTCATGAGGTCAAAATGGAGAAAAAGGCACGTGGTACAGAATAATGCTGGCGGTGTCCATCCTGAAAAAAAATAAATGGTAAAATTAATAAATAGGACACAAAATAGAGTGATATGTGGCAAAAAAAGATTAAAAATAATATATACATCATGAATAATTAACTAAAATTGGATGCAAAATATGAAAATGTAAGATAAATATCACTACAAAATTAATAAGTAAAAACTGCGAGTCCACAAATCCTGAAAAAAAAAATTAATAAATAGGACACAAAATAGTGATATGTGGCAAAAAAAGGTTAAAAGTAATATAAACATCATGAATAATTAACTAAAATTGGACGCAAAATAGGAAAATGTAAGATAAATATCACTACAAAATTAATAAGTCATCTTAAAAGTACTATATAAATTTTAAAAAACTTATCATAAAGTGAAAACTGCGAATCTACAAATAACTGCGAGTCTACAAATATTACTTTTCTTTTTTAAAAAACATATCATAAAGTGCGAGTCCAGAAGTAATAATTCTGCAAGTATTCAAATAATAATTTTGTCGTCTTAAAAAAACCTATCATAATGTGAAAACTGCGAGTCTACAAATATTAATTTTGTCTTTTTTAAAAAACATATAAAGTGCGAGTCCAGAAGTAATAATTCTGCAAGTATTCAAATAATAATTTTGTCGTCTTAAAAAAACCTATCATAAAGAGAAAACTGCGCATCTACAAATATTAATTTTGTCTTTTTTAAAAAATGTATAAAGTGCGAGTCCAGAAGTAATAATTCTGCAAGTATTCAAATAATAATTTTGTCGTCTTAAAAAAACCTATTATAAAGTGAAAACTGCGAGTCTACAAATATTAATTTTGTCTTTTTTAAAAAACGCAAAATAGAATATAGGAAAATGTAAGATAAATAAATGCAAAATAGAAAATAGGAAAATGTAAGATAAATATCACTACAAAATTAATGTCATCTTAAAAGTACTATATAAATTTAAAAAAACCTATCATAAAGGAAAACTGCGAATCTACAAATAACTGCGAGTCTACAAATATTAATTTTGTCTTCTTTAAAAAACGTGTCATAAAGTGCGAGTCCAGAAGTAATAATTCTGCA
Organism: Epiperipatus broadwayi; assembly: GCA_028023455.1. Lineage (NCBI taxonomy): Eukaryota > Metazoa > Onychophora > Udeonychophora > Euonychophora > Peripatidae > Epiperipatus > Epiperipatus broadwayi. Next base: position 1,857,489 of record JAQFVV010006255.1, read on the forward strand.
AGTATTCAAATAATTTTGTCTTTTTTAAAAAAACACATCATAAAGTGAAAACTGTGAGTCTACAAATCATAATTAATCATAATTCAGTCATCTTAAAAGTACTATATAAATGTATGAATTTTTTTTTAAGTGGAAATAACTACAATAAAATCTACTGTAATTTATAAGGAAAATAAAAGATGAATATCACAACAAAATGCATACTTACCCAAATAACGATTACTGCGGTGGACTGAACTGGCTTATATGTTGTATAATTGCACCAAAATGGCCATCTTTGTAGGTACTCCTCCACATAAACTCCGTCAAATAGGAGTCTAAGTGTTGACGTGCAGTTCCTCTGTGCTTCTTATTCCTCCATTTGACTAAACCCCACAACCTTTCAATATTTTGCGTGTGAACGCCAGTTGTGGGGTCTACAAAATTATATGTGTGGTTCACTCGATGGTGCTCATATCTAGCCAGCTCCAATTCTTCTGTTTTATATCCTTTCCAGCAATCGCTATAAATAGTAGTGCCTTGGTGCACATTCTTCAAAATGGCTTGCATGAGACTGGACGCACTTCTATCTGCAACGGCTATTATAAAACATTCATCTGTTTCTCTGCAGATACCGCCAAATACCCATTGCTGTGGAAGTACTCTGTTGGCATTGTTCTTACGTTTGGAGAATAGAGTTTCGTCTATTTCCACAATTGTGTTAGGGCCTCCGATTTTCCGCCTTTCATTATGTAACAGCTTCCATGCACATACTTCGCAGAGATAGTTGTTCCAGTCAATCACAGTCTTGTCCGCCATCTCTAACTGGTCAGCACAAAATAGGATAGACGTTAATTCTCTGGATCAACAATATATAAAACGGAGAGCCGTTACGAAGGATATTCTGGAGCCTTCAAACCACGTGCCTTTTCTTATGGGAGTTTTTTTCAGACAATCTTTCAAATTGCACCACCACTGTTTTTCAGTACCATGGATGTACTTCTTCATCTCATGGCCGTTTTCGCACAATTTCACGTGGTGTAAAACTCCTTGTTGGAAGAAAGCTATCGCCTCTTCTTCACATTTTGGGAAATCCCACAACTTCATATCTCTTGTTTCAATAATAGCCATTTCTAAATTGATGTCTAAAAATGGAAAATCCGGAAAATTAATAAAATATAAAATACATCCACTTAATATCATAGAAGAAATAACATGTAAATTACTTACAATTGTTGAGAAAGTAATGATTTCTTTTTAAAAAATGGTAAAAAAATTGCTGAACTATTAAAACACTGAAAATTAAATCACTGAAAAAAATGCTGCTGCATTGAAAAAAACGATGCAACAAATAGGAAGAAATCCACTTTTAACCCTTAAACCGCTAATTTTATCATTGGTTGTATCAGATAAAAATCAAATCTTTTAATTGGCCAACTCACAAACTGAAGACAAAGCCTATTGTTAAAACATATTCGCCTATAATATTAAATTCAACTCAGATACGTTTATAAAAAGTATATAATTAATTTTTCAGGTCATGAAGAAAACGAAAGTTCTTTCAAAAATAAATTGCTATTTATTTATTCTAAGATATTCTATATCGGCAACATAAAAGTTATAATGTAAACAAAAAGATCGACTTTTACGTTATAGAAAAGTAAATATTTCTTTTTACTACATCTTCAATATATTTACTTAAATCTTCAATATTTTTCGAAAATAATTTTGTTTTTTTATTATTCTCTCTGAAAATTATGTTTAATTTCCATAAATATTATTTAATAATAATTTAAATCGTATTCGAAATGAAAATCTCAGCGTTTTTCTTTTATTTTCTTTGATCAGGCAGTTTCTTTGTTCTTTCCAGCCAATCAGAATGTCTTTTTCGGCTGAGAGCATGCTAAGAACCAATCACAAATAATGTTCCTTCTTTGTTTAGGTTTAAATGCGTTTTTTTTTATTTTTTACTTCTAAAATAAATCGGAAGATGTCACCATCGTACAGAACTTTTAAAAACGAATTCAATACGTATTTAACGAATTTTATCGTATAAAAACGAACTGAGTTAGAGTGATTTTAGATGTCGACGAGGAGTCTCGTCGAGCGCGGGAAAAGGGTTAAATCTCGCGGGTCGAAAAAAATCTCGTGGATGAAAAAATCAAATCTCTCGAATTAGTCATATCAGTGTCTTCGTTGCCATGACAACGTTCATGTGTTCTTCCGACGACGCAAAGATCGGATAATTACAGCTGTATGCCTTCAGGCTTATGATGTCATAGCAAGGTAACAAAAAATCAAATCTCTAGAATTAGTCATGTCAGTCTCTTCATTGCCCTGACAACGTTCATGTGTTCTTCCGACAATGCAAATATCGGATAATTACAGTTGTGTGCTTTCAGGCTAATTACATCATAACAAGGTAAATACTGGATTACCCATTTTTATACTTGGAAGCAGAAATATTTGTTGATTTGCATATTCCTATATTGGGAAGCCAAATTTTATATAGTGGTAAATATAAACATGAACATTAGATGATTTCACTTTAAATACATATAAGTTGCTAGTATCATTCGACTAACATTTGATATATTTAAGCTAGTTATCACACATACTCTTTATATTTAGTAATTATTAGAAAGTCAAACTTAATGAAACAGTAAATATGAGGCAGAAAAAAAATCATTATTTTGGTTTAAGTCATTATTTTTCCATTGATATTTTAGTAGCAAAATTAAAAGCTGATTATTACATTGATACTGTATATTTTTAAAGTTTTCTTACATTATTATCCAAAAGTTATTAAGATTTGATATGATGTGTAACTTTCAATAAAACATGTTTTTTACTGCTTATTATTCCCATATAATGTTAATATATATAGGCTATAAATAATAAACCAGTCAAAATGCACTCAAAGATAGATGAAATTGGAAATAAGGTGTACCGTTTGTTTATACGGTACAAATATATTGGCATCAGGTAAGATATTTAAAAGCTAAGAAAAAAATAAATAGTAAATTTAGCGTTCTTATTAAAAAGACGCAATTAAATTTTTGGTTTGTATAATGTATTTTTTTTTAAAACGTACAATGAAAGTAAAATTTTCGTCCATATTTTTTTTTGTTTCTAATTAAAAATTAAAGTAAAAATTGGAAAGAACAAAAGACACACAAATTACTAATCCAGATAAGCTAAAAGAAAAATATTTTAGCTAATTAAAGATGGCAGAGGGACTTTGTGAAAGGAAGACTTTGTAACTTTAATTTAAGAGAGAGCGTACAAGATTATTATCTTATATGCTGATAAAAGGAAATTTCAAAAACTGGATAGAGATATAAAAAGAGGACAACTTCGATCTAGGTCTTCTCTTTACCTTCTAGTTACGTGTTTGAGAGTTGGAGGTTTCCGCGAGCATAACCTGTGGCAGTAATATAAGTCTGCACAGGTACGCCACTTGAGCTGTCACACAAGCATGGAAACGGGCCTTGTGAAGACCGCTTTTTGCAATGAAGGGGTCACTACAACTGTGCTTTTTCTCCAGCTATAGAATGGAACAATAATGGAAGATACCGGCAGGAGAGACCAATGGAAATTCTTATGAGCTCGGGATCCCATAAACCTAACCAACTTACCGGTAAATTAAGAGTAACTTTTCCCAATTGTGACAAAGTTTGCAAACAATTCTTAAAATAAGCTTAAAATAATCCCGATAAAGACTTCAAATTCTATTATCAAGAGACTCCTGTTTACCTAAGAACTATAATTGTTGAACTGTTTTTTTTATTAATTGATTCATTTCTGGATTAGCGTGCGTGTCATCTTTCCAATTAATTAATTCATAATGTGTTTTTTTATTTTTATATTTTAATTTGTTAGAATAAAAATATTTATCTCTAATACCAACTATTCATTGTATGTTATTAATGATTATTAATAAATTTATTAATGTTAATTATTGAGATTTGAAAATATAATTTACCTTCGCCAACGCTGTACTGAAACTCAATCCAGAGTTTCTAGATAATTTTGTCGTAACTAACTAAATAAAAGGGGTTTAGCCAATCGATTCTGATACAGAATCCTGGCGCCTTTCAAATAAATTAAAAACTGGCTTACATGATCCCATTATTTTAGTAGTTACATTAGTTAAAAGGGTGTTGTGTGACCAGGAAAAATAATTGCATCCATTAAATATTACTGAATTGTCTGACAAAACAAATTTAATAGATAGGATGTAATTTGGTCACCGAGTACGGGTAGTGAACTCGTAAACAATTCTAATAGAGCAGTGGACGTTACAAACGCTAAGTTAATGTTATACATTAGATCTTCTCATTCTTCATCATCATCATTTTTAAACATTATTGATCCATGTAGAATGAAATTCTCTCCAAGTTTAATCTATTTTCTTCAATTCAAAGCTTCTCCATATCACACTATCAACCTTTCTTATTTTTTCATTTATTTTGCATGTATTTTTTTCTAGAGTTTTACAATCTTTTGGGATTCAGTTCAAGACTTCAACTGTTCATCTATTATCATCTTTTTAACAATGTGTCTAAGATGGCTTCATTTAAGTCCCTTATTTTTTTCAATGATGTCAGTAATACCTGTTTATTCTCTCATCTAAATATTTTCCTTTGCTCTTCTATTTACTGTCCAAATCTCAAACCCATGTGCTTTAGCATATCTATTAAAAGCTTTCGTTTTCAAAGACAGACATATTTCCTTTTAAGTTATTTTTAAATAAAAGCATCCCATCCAAGATTAATTTTATAATTAACTTCATCTATTATATTTTCAACTCTATTAGTACTCTGACTAAGATATTTGTAATTATTAACTTCTTCTAATTTGTGATTGTCAATTTTTATTTTCTTCTGCAAAAATCCCTTGGACATTACTTTAGACTTTTTAACAACGTTAATTGTTTATACTTATATACAGAATATAATAAATGTAATAAGTGCGCTTATACACAACTATAGAGAAGCTTGTTATATCTATAAATTAAATATAGCTTAGTACTTTCGAGAACTTACAGCGTTCTCATAGTCATTGATGAGATTCAAATTTATTTAAATTTGATGCTAAATGGATGCTCTAATTTAAATATTTAACATTGAATTTAAGTGATATTTAAATCTATTCAAATATATACAATTACATTCATCTCTCCATTATGATTATAATTCATCTTGCTATAAATATGAGAACGCCATAAGTTCTTGAAAGTGCTAAGCCATATTTAATTTATAGAAACAACAAGCTTCTCTATAATTGTATATAAATATTTATTACATTTAGACTTAGTATTTATCTTTAGTTGTGCTTTTTTACTTTCATGTGATAACTCTTGCAATATTTCCTGATGCTCTGAAACATTATTTCCAAAAATAACCACATTATCTGCAAAGTAATAGATGACTTAAATAATCTTCATCTTTTTTAATTTCCTTAGGTTCTCATTTTAATCTCCAAAATACTTCTTGTAAGACCACTGTAAAAAGTTTTGGAGATTATTATACTATATGTAATTAAATTTTAATAAACAATAATACATAGTGCAAAAATACTTTTTACAGAAACACAAAAGGTATGTGTTAAACATTAGCACTAGGACTAAATATTTTGAATAAAGAGACTAATTTAGAAGAGCCTTTTCAGTTTCCAATCTGATTTAAAACTTTAAATGAACTACATTAAAAAAAAGATTCTTTCTTCGCTAGATAAGTTGTTTGAGTTGTTTAACAGTGATGAATATGTTAGGATTAATCTTTTCAATTGCACTTTTTTTTTTGGGTTGTTTACTATTCATAAGTTGATATTTGCAACACAGATTCATTAAAAATTAGTTTTGGAATGATTGTTTCTAGAATTTTACTAATAGTAGTAGTAGTAGAAACTTGCAAAATATGTTTTAATTTTTTTATTTTCTCTTAGTTCAATAATATCTGAAGTTCAGTGTTAATGATTTACTTTGGATCAAGTATATGTCACATGCCATAAATCAGGTGTTGTCAACCAGTCATTAATCTATCAATCGATTGTACCATGCTTTTAAGCAGGTCTTTATTTTTGTCAATTCTAATAGGAAATATAATAAATACTTAAAAAATGAAATAAGTTGTTATAAATTTGAAATATAAGAATATCTGCTTTGCTGATTGACAATTTTGTTCTTTAATTTGTTAGTAGATGCATAAATAAATACAAAAATTGCTCTCGTTTGCACCATATATCTTGATATAGTTTAGCCTGCACAATTAAAATTGTTTTGCAATTGACATTTTATGTTAATATGAAGTCATATAATAACAACATATGGTATTCCAGTGATTATTTATGCATATGTAACAAAACATTATAAGTGTCATAATTACTAAAAAAAAAAAAAGTTTAATTATGAAATACATTTATTGTTTCAATTAATCCTGTATTGATTCTATATATTATTTTTAAAAAAAGTAATATTAAATGTTTATTCAGTGGTTAACCATTTACTTAATACTTGCAACATGCATACAATTGAAACAGAAAGCATACTATCAGAGGCCATGGACCAACAAAAATAGTTAACATAAAAAAAGACATACAATATTGGATTATATATTGATTTAATGTGTGACCTATATATTATTTTAATGTTTTTTGGGATTAAATAATCATATTCAGAGATAAAAGTAAATTTAGTAGTTAAATGATTATTTCTGATCATGAATAGAATATACATCTTTTTTTGTGTCTTATTTTTGTTTGTCCATTTCAGGATTTGCATTTCTGATAATATTTTTTTTTTTTCAATTATTACTCTAAAGAGATTTTATAATCTCAGATGCAAAATTTATAATAAACCATTTTAATATGCATTTAGTATGGATTTTGTAACATTTCTAAAAGCTAACTTTTATTTATCTCTTGTTTTAAAATTTGTCCTCTATTTTTTATTCTTCTCCGACAGTTAAATTTATCTGCAATCCAATGAAGTGTTGCATGTGGTTTTTCAATAATTTGTAATAATTTGCACAACTTTTGCCATTAGATTGTATTTTTAAAAATAGATATATAGTCTGTTTGCATTGATTTTATATCTGATATAAGCAGAATAAATCACAAAGCAATAATAAATTAGTATAATGTACTAGTATCTAAACTTTATAGTATTTTACTTCAACCTCAATGGGAAGTCACATTCAATTTTGTGTTCTACTTTTGTGCATGCTGCTGGTATGAAATCAATTAAACACTTAATATAAATTTTTTAATAATACATGGAATTAGTAAAGTAGTATTTGAAATAATGAATATATTTCTTATTTAAATTAGGATGTAATAAAGTTTATTGCATTGTATTTTCAATACTAACAGCTACTGTATATAAAAGATAATTCCTCTAAACAGCTTTAAATCACCTTTTTTAGAAACTAATGTCTTTTTTTAAAAGTTAAATAGCTAGCCCAATACTAATAAAGGCAAAGTAAAATTGTTGAGGAGTTAGAATTTTGAGCATAAGAAATGGATTTCATTAATTGCAAAATTTATTTTGGGAAAATAGCTTTTGAGGAAGAAAAATAGTGAATGCTAAAGAATATTAAAATTAACATCACATCTTCATCATCACTATTACTTTCTTAGTATGTTTTAAAATGATATTTCCTTCTGCATATTTTACCCTTTATATCTTTCAACTTATACCCACATTTCTTTCATTGATTCTATATCATTTTTTTTTGTTCTGATTTTTTGATCTCATCAAGAGAGCCAGATGTTTATCTTTTCACTTTGTCATTAATTTAGTTCGCTCAAATGAAGATGACAAGCCCTTAAGGAATAAAGGTGGATTTTTAAAATTCTTCTATATAGAAAGATTTTCAAATTGCTCACTTTGGACATTATATGACATGGTAGCAGTCTATACATGGTACATAGGACCACACTAAATCAGAAAATTAAGTATCAAATCAAAAGGCAGTTCAAATATTATAAATACTAGTTTAAATAATAATTCTTTTTAAAAAGTACCATTTTAAAGTTTTAGTTGAGTTTAAGTTTATTGAAGGATTTGTTTTTAAATGGCATTTTTTGTATTATAAAATAAAGTGATTAAAAAGAAGGTACTGATACTGGATACTAATCGAACAATGAACAAATACTAATAAACTTATTCAAATTAGCATTATTGTTCCATATTAAGATAGGAGATAATGAGATGTTTTAGTATGCAATCGATAAAAAATTAAAAAAGGTCATGTTTTTTTTTTTTTTAAAATCTCTTATAATCCTGGTAGAATTTTTTTTTTTTTTCAAATGTATATGTTATTTCATAATAACTGAAAATATTCATAAACTACTTATGAAATATGTCAGTAAAATACAAATTAAAAGTTGTAAGAATTAAAATATATTATTGCAAGCATTATTATACAATTTGTATTAAATAATTGTATATACATTTTTAAATGTTCAATTATATTTTGGACTATTTTCATACTCTGATATTAATTGTAAAATGCCTTAAAAAATTTAAACTTTATTTAAACGTTTGAAATATATTTAACTGTTAATAATAGTATAAAGATAAGAAAATAATAAAACATTTTGAATGGTATTATTTTTCTCTCTTTTTTAAGATGTTGCTGGTATGATCAGTGACAGTACTAGCATGGGAATCTAATCAAGTGTTATTTATGAATTCTAATAAATTTAAAATGTTTTTCTAACCAACTACTTATTCTTTTAAAGGCAACAGTCATTAGAAATTTTATATACTTATCAATGTAGGACTCTCCTGAATTCTCTCTATTTTTTTTTTTTTTAAGGGCAAGAGTAATGAATGTTTGTGAATATCCTAATTAGGTTGGCTGTAAGCAACATTTTAAAATTAAAAAATAAATAATTATTGAAAATATGTTCAGTACATGCATGACCTACACATGTTTTTTTCTCTTTAATCATTAGTTCATGCTCTTTTAAATCATTTTGCAATGGAGCAGTTGATTTCACTGATTAATTGTTCTTCCATATTTAAATGGTATTTCAGATATGCAACTTTTATAGTTATGGATTTGGAAAGCTGTTTTGATATTATATTGACTACAGATTTTTTTGTCTGATATTTGTGGTATGTATGGATATACTTGTTTTTTTTTTTTTGTTCTTGTATAGGTTTTCCTAAAGGCAGCAGATGGATAATCATTCTTCACAATAGTTTATTTTCTGTAGGTAATTTCTTGTTCCAAATCACTAATTTCTGAACAAATTTTATTAAGGTGCTTTCAGATTATTTGTAATAATGCTTCAGCATATGGCCTTGCAACAAATTTATTATTGGCATAGCAAAAATATTTTAAATGAGTTGGGAATAGTATTTATAACTAGTTTCAAATTCTTCCATGTAAATATTTCTGATTATTTGAAGATAATGGTGAATCCATAGCTATCCCTTAATTTTGATAGAATAATTCTTTGATGCATTGAAAGCTTGTTGTTATACAAAATATTAAGATTCCATTAGTAGGAAGAGTTGTTTTGATTTGTAAACTATTATCCTCCTTTAATAGTTTTTTTTTTTACTAGGCAATATTTCATTGTAATATAAATTAGTGAATAAACTTTCTATATCAAAGTTTACTAATATGTTATTTCTTTCTATTTTCATGTTTTTAATTAATTCCACAAAATGCTTAGAATCTCTGACGAGGACTATGTCTTGTAGGCCTAAGGTTCTAAGAAACTTAAGAAAAACTCTTGATAGATTTTGACATAGAGAAGTTTCTAGAACTAACAATAAGTCTTAATTGAAGATAGTCTTTATAGATTTTAAGTAAATCATAAAGATGTGGACTTTTGCTGAAATATTAGTTTATTTTTTCTTTTCTGTACAAATTGGATGAAGTAATGTTATCTAACTGATCACCACACATTAAGGTTGAATTTTCTTTCTTTTCCAACATAATCTTCCTATTTCATCTTCGATCTAGTTGTTTGTGATAATACAAAATGTTTTCATTTTTCAATAGCTGGTCTCCCATTTTTCCGTAGATTATATTTTGCTCTCAACGTTATCTGGGGTGGTTTTCATTTTCTTATAGCTTTTGAATTTGTTGTTCCCATGTGTATTGTTCCATTTTTTATCTTTTCCATTTTATTTTCACATATGGTAGGTACATTGTACTAAATATGGTCGCAAATATTCATGATTCCTTTATACATAACTTGCATATGAATAGTCATTTTGTTTTCTTAGTCCATTTTTGTATTACTCTCTTTCTTAATTTTTTATATTTTTCTTTTAGTACATTTTAATTAAAGTACTTCTGGGGTTATCTTTCACTTCGGTAATTTTAAAATGAAGCATTCACTCTAATTTATCTAATTAGCTCAGTTTTATCTTGATATGCATTTTTTTTATTTCATTCTCTTTTTCATATTTTATGTTTTCTTTGCTCACTAATTTTATCTGTTCTTTTTAGATATCAGCATTTATTTTTTGATGTTTTTTGTTTTTTTCAGTTTTCCTGGTTTGCAGTCTGCTAAGGCATTATTTAGTTTTGTTTCCATGGCTTTTTGTTAATCACTGAATCCATCTCTACTACTTTTGATTGAAACTATTGTTGGTGGTTAGCATTGATAGATGATCAGCCTCTGCTATTGTCATTGCCTATTGGTCTTAATTTGATCTCTAATCTTACCTTGGCTTGTTGGCTATTTTCAGATTAGCCTCTAACTTTATAAGCGTTTCTAAGATCCTCAATATATTTGAATAATTGAAAAGTATTTTTTTTTAATGAAACCATTTTCTCTCTTAGGTCAACAAACCATGGGGATCCTGTGATTTTCCCCACCTATATTTATTTAATACTGTACCTAGAGCATAATTTAATTTCCATTTTATTGATTTTTTAAAAAATATTATACTTATCTCTTTTTCTCATGGTAAATTTTCTTAAGTGTTCACTTTTATTTAACTTAATTGTTTTTTTGTTCATCTGTTTGTCTGTAAAATCTTATAACTCAATTTTCATCCAATTTATTCCCAATGACAATATATTTTTTTAGAGTTATTAAATAATTTTAGCAAAAAATAGTAAAAAATTAAATTTTTTAATTTTATATAGAATTTAGTATTCTTTATAGTACTGACACCTAGTGCTATTATGATAGACAAAAAAAATAATAGTAATTAAACGGGGAAAAAAATCATTGAAACAAAATATTGTTATTGTTGTACACAGTAAAGTTAATTTTCTAAATGAAATAAGAACTAAGAATAAACCTTGGAGAAAAAAGTAAATGTAACATTGATGTTTTAACAAAGTCAACTGATGATTTTCTCCTGCTTACATAATTACAAACAATATTTTATAAAAAATAAAAATTACATATCCTACATTATTTATAAAATTCTAAATTTTGTTGAGATTTTATAAATTTTCAATGTCATTAATTAAATGTGGCAAAATGTGATTTAGAAGTCAACAAGCTAAAGTAGAAGAAAAAAGATACCATCTTAAGTTTATGAATTATAGGAAAGTTTTTTGACCTTTTAAATTAAACTGATTTTCTAATTAAGTGAATAAAAGAATTTATATTTGTTTACTAAATAGATGCATTTAAAAAGTTACTTTGGCATTAAAAAATAATGTATTATTTGTCAATAAATATTTATTTTACTCTCTAATTTTTAAAATTTATAAAAGAAAAAATAGAAAGTAAAAAAAATATACAATTTTATTCTTTTAAAGAAATATTTTTATTCATATAAATGCTCTAAAAATAAAAAAATAATTTCTTCACTTTTTACAGTATTTTTGCTATTATGCATTAAAATTAAAGCATGTGTCACTCATATTTAAAAATATTGCACTCATGTTCAGAAATAGTCTAAGAATATTTTTAAATATGAATGTTGAATGCTTTTAATTTGGCAACATATTTTCAAGAATACTGTAAAAACTGGAATTTTTTTTTGTTACTTTGTAGTGCATTTGCATGAATAGAGTTTTTTTAAATTTTTATTTATTTATATATCATTATGGCTCACTCTCTCCCACAGTGCCTTGTCTGTCCTATTCTGTCTAACAGTTCTAATTCCCTAGAGATTATTCATTAGTGATCCATCCATTGTTTTGTAATTTTGTTTTGGAAGACATTTTTGACCTCCCCAAGATCATTAATATCAAGCACTTAAAATGCTAACACATTTTTCTTTTTTTTTTTTCAAAATTTACATATCTGATTTTTGGGTATTATTATTGCATTGTTTTTTATTATCACATATTTTATTTCCATTAATGGATAGATCACAGTAATGAGGATCTTTATGTCAAGTATATTCTTTTAAGACCTTATGAAACATGGTGCAGGCTACCAATACAAGCTTCCTCCTGCAATTTGGAATCTTTTCTTGATTAGCTGCTGATTTTACTCCAACATATTCTCCATTGTACCAAGAATTATATTTCTGGTAATCTATTTATTTATCATGAAAAATAGCACAATAAGTAATTATATATTTGATATAATATAGTTTAGGTATTCAGAAATCTTATCTGGTATGTGCACTCTAGATCATATCAGATATATGCCTTTTGCCATTTTTTTTTTAAGGTACATTTATTCACTTAATATATATAGATTGTGACTGGTAGATTTTTAGCATTCCAATTTTTCTTGATTTAAATGCATTTGAAAACAGTTCTAACAAACATCCCTTCTCACAATGTACTTAAAATAATACACTATTATTTATCATTCCACCATTAATTTATGTTTCAACAACAATTAAATTTTAGTACTATTATTGAAATCCCAGTGCTTGGCATATTGTAGCTTTAATATTTTGACATTCTTTTTAATAGGTTACCTATATGCAACTTTGGCCCTATGATATTTGTTTTTAGTTTGTACTGTACTCCATTTCTCAAGGTTATTGTTGTAAACCCATTTACATCTGGAATTTTATTTTATCATTCTATTTTGTTTAATCATGTTGCCAATATATTATGTTTTATTACATTGAATTGGATATAATAATCATTTACCTGTGTTTGAATGACTATCTCACACATATTACAAAGTAAATTCAACACATGTATTCATATACAGTACAATGTCATATTTATCATTAACAAAAAGCTTTCTGTAAAGATGTTGAAACTCGTATGATATTTTTCTTTGGAAAAGTTGTGAGTTTCTATGCTATATGTTTTTATAGTCATAAACCAGAAAAAAAATAAAAATTGGAATTCCATTTTTGGTAGTTAAACATCAATATCTAATAAACCAGGAATGCACACAACTAGGAACTGTAATTCTGATAATCATATTTTCTTGATAAATTCAGGAATTGGGCAGGTGATAATTTATCTGATTTTTTATGTATCCTATAATGCAAACATCAAAACACATATTGCATCATATATAACTACCTTGAATTTTTTAGCTTAGTGATCCTTCATGGTTAAATGCATTTAAAATTACAAATATTTTACTTTACATTTCTAATAATAATCATGGAATTAATTCTATTACTTATCAAACAACACACCTAACTTCATCAATAAAAAAGTATATCATGGTTTTAAAATATTAAACCTAGTTGTGTTACCACATTTCTGTAAGCTTATTTCTATTATGTTTTTTAAATTCAAAAGTCTGGTTCTACCAAGCTTCTCATATTCTCAAAATATCAGTTTAATTGGGCCTCATGTTGATAGCATAATTTTTAACAATTAGAACTGAGTATAGCTTTCCTACATGGATTTCTAAGTAGACCTTGGACTATCTTATTGTTGTGGGTATAGTTTTCAAAGCTCAGCATGGTTTGAATCAAGATTTGGTATGTAGACAATATCTTTCTAAATAAATATGAGGCTTGATGTATGTACACAATATTTTTATATTAGTACTATTCATAATAAATAAAGATAATATCTTTCCTTTAATTAAAATGCTTTCTATCATATTTTTGTCCTAGGGTTTTTTTTAAAAGTTGCATTAAATCCCCTTTCATATGCATGTTTAACTGCAATCCTGGTCCATTTTTATGAAGAAACTGAAGATTTACTCAGCATGTTTCACACAGTTGTCTTTGATGTGTATTGTTTGATTGAAAATTTATTCAGCCTGCTTCACCCAATTCTTTCTTGTCTTTGATGTGTATTGTTTGTAATTATTATTGAAGGTACCTGATCGTTTGTATATAATTTAAATAATTCATGCACTTTCTATTAAGAAATGAATTCCACAAATAAAGTAAATAATTTCACCTCTAAATTTTATATATCTCATCCCCTTTCCTTTGATTTTATATCATTAATAATAACATTAGATTTTGATTATGTTCAAAATCTGTTTATTTATAAATTCAATGCCTGCAATAAGTTGAATGATATTTGATGAATGTAATTAATTAAATTAAATTACCATATCATTACAGTGATTAGGGTGACTATCAATATCTAAAACCTCAGTTCTATCTCTAAAAATAGAAAAAATAAATTAGATGCATTATTATTATTCATAAGTTATGAGTTTTATGTGTGAACATGTATAATGATATACATTTAACAATGAGACAGTCAACAATGACATTTATTTTGTTTTATTTGCATCTATCCTATCTTTAAACATATATCTACGTTGATTGAAATGAGACATTTTGTAATTAATTATCGATAAAATTTTTGAGACCAAGTATATTGCAATGTTAGTCAAAAAGTGCAGTTATTTTGCACATTCACCTTTTTATATTTATTATGGTGCATATATATTTATAATTGTCATCAGCTTCTAAAGGCAATGCCTTGTCATTGCAGCCACATTATTCGATCTTCAACAATTCATTTCATATTTACATATGAAAAATATTCAGTTTCACTGATCACATTTTTAAGATAGGATATTCGTTATCTGCCTCCCAGTCTTTTTTCTAAAATTTTGCTTCTAAAATATTTTGTAAAAATCTATCATGTCTTAAAATATGACCCAAAAATTCAGTCTTTTTCATTTTTATCATATTCAATAATTTTCTTTTTTATTCCAAGTCCTATTAAAATATGATAATTTTCTTTTTCATCTGATTCATTCTAGTTAATCTTCTCCAAAGCCATATTTCTATTTTTTTCAGTCTTTTTCATTCTTGTTTTCCCAAGGGCTATGTTTTATAATCATATGTCAATATATTTCAAATGAAGGTTTTAATAAATTTTATTCTATTTTTTGTATCAATATTTTATTTTAATAATAATTTTTTTTTGCTATTTTGAAAAGCATTGGTTTGCTTATATTATTTTCCTTTAAATCTCAACATGGTCATCATTGTCATCACAAATCGTACTTCCCAGAAAAAAAACTCCTTAACTTGTTCTAAACACATATAATTTATCTGCTTATCAATCAGTCTTTTTATCTTCTTCCTGTGTCTACCACCATCATCCTAGTTTTATTAATATTTATCTTTAATTTAAAAAATTCTATAAGTATATTCAATATCTTACTCATTTTATTCATTTCCTTTTCTAAGTCTTCGTATAGTGATATACCATCTGCATAATGAATACAATGAATATGCCGGCCATTAATTTTAATTCTTTTAGTTTTCTTTTTTATAATTCATATCTCACACATCTTATATTAACATTAATTTTGCAATTATTTGTAATTATTTCTGTAATTTGACATGCATATAATTTACAATTAACTGTTTGTCTTTTCAATCAAAGTCTACACTCTTCATCATTTTAACAAACTTTTAATCTTTGCAAAATCATTTTTAATGAAATTATTGCTTCTCTAATTTATTTTCCAGGTCTCAAACCATATAGATCTTCACCCAAATTCTTATCTATTTTGTATTATATTTTTAAGTATTATGATTAAAATCTTCGAAGCTTGAAATAATAGAGCTATTATTCTGTAATTTGTGAAGAAATAGAAAACAGTATAAATGTTAGAAAGATTAAACAAGTGTATAAAAAAAATCAAAATGTTGAATAATAAAAGGAAAGCATTTAGTAATGGTATTAAGATGCTTTGTGAAAATAAAGTGTAAAGGAGAAAAAATAAATATAAATTATGAGAGATTATATAGAGGAAGAAAATATGATTGATGAGGATGAGGAAGGACCTGTAATAACAAGAATTTAATTATGCAATTACTAAGATAAAAGGTAATAAGGCATCTGATATAGATATAATTCCAATTGAACTTTTATTTCTTCACTTATCATATTCATTCATTTTGTTTTCTCAATTCTGCAGTTTGTTGTTATTAAATTTTTAACTATTTTATATTAATCACAGCCTTTATATTTAACTTCATTCCATTTTTAAAAATTAAATCCTATATTTTTTGGATCATCCTTGGCTTCTTAGATACTAATGCCATTCTTTCCAGTACTTTATTTGCAGTTGTCTTTATATTTTATATGCTTTAATATTTTTCCACCATATATTATAGCAGTTTCATCATTAAATTTTTTAGCTATGTCATAATCTTGTAATTTACTTAAACATCATTTATTTTTAGCAGATATAATTTTCCTTATAAATTTAATATTACATTTTGCCAAAATAAACTAATGATCACTGTTTACATCAGCACTAAGGTAGCCATATTTAGACTGTATCTGATTCCTATATCTTTGTTTAATTATAATATAATCAATTATATATCTTTAAGGTCTTCAGGAGCTTTCCATGAATAATGACTTCTTAGGCACACCATAAACTGTACTGGTTATTACCATTGCATGCTATATGCAGAATTCAGTCAATTTTTCACTTTATGAATTCTTAACATTTCAATGAAATCTGCCCACATATTTTGAATTTTTATGTACACCCACAGACACATTAAAATCACCCATTAAAATAATTTTATCCTTATCTTTGACAAGCTCTAATAATTCTTCTAATCTGTTAGTAGTAGGAAAATATACATGTATTAATACTACATGCATTGGGTCTTAAATTTTAATCATTAAAATTCTTTCATTTACATGATTAAATGTTTAATATTCTATTCATCCATTTACCTTTTAATATAAGGACATCATTTATTCTCAATTTATCATCTCCATTATAAATTGTTCTGAATTTTTCTGATTTAAAATCAACATTACCCATCCTTCTAGTTTTACATACACCTAGAACATCCCCCTTATATTTTATCATTGACTTCTTAACTTTTTCTAACTCACTAGATCTCCATAATATTTTCATATCCAACTACTTATCATAAATGTATTATTATAATTTCAAAAAAATTATATTTAAAAACTTTTGATACTATTTTTTATTATAATTTGATTTACAAATATAAAATTTTTTGCACCCACACCTTTGACATTAATTCCTTTCAAGTAAATACATTAATGATTATAACTAATTATTTATGAAACTAGATATTATCTCTAGCCCAGATATAACTTTAATCCTCAATAAAATTTAATTTATCTGACTCTATATAAACACATGGAATAACTTCATCTCTTCTTTTGCACATGTAATATCTTTTAATATATATTTATAGCTTTTGTATCTGGTATTGATAAATATTGAGAAAATGATGAAGACATATATAAGAGAGAGAGAGAGAGAGAGACTTGGGCCAATTGATTAATGATGGCACTTTGGGGATCATTTGACAGTTATTCAAAGTCTTTCAGCTATATAGATGTTTACTGAGAAAGACATTCAAAATAGATTTGTTTGCAATTAATTGATTTACTGTAAGAAATCCAGTGATAGAGAATCAAATTTTGCAGTGTAAGGTCCCCGGATTGATTCCAATTTTCTGGTACTTCCAGTTGTTCAAATTTTTTATGAACTCCCGAGTTAGACCATTCAATAATTTATTTTATCAAAATTTACTGTATAACTTAGTGATTGGATAATCTGTGGATTTATTTTGAATAATTATTAGTCTATAATTTTGAGTTGTATACAAAGATCTAATATGATTCATAAATGACTTTCTCCCATATTGTTTTACCTTATACAATTTTATTAATATAAATTGATCTGTAAATGCATAGAATAACTTCTTATAGCAATATGTATCTTAATCTGTAAAAAAGAAAGTTCAGTTATATTACTTTAATTTTCAGAATATTAAACATGAATGTAAGATAAATCCTAAATATGAGATTTTATATGTTTTTTAAATTCCATTTTCAGAATCTTTTAAAACCTGTATCTTCAAGTCCTGTATATAATTTTTTTTGTAATGGAAACATTATATATTTTATATTTTTATAATTTAATAAGAATCCATAACCATATAACTATTTGCAATTTTTTTGTTTCATAATAATTTCTCCATAATAATATAAATTTAAATGATGATATTATTAATACTGTACATAGTAGAACATGTTAGAATGAGAGCTTCAGGTAATCACCAAATACATTATTGAACTTTATTATATGAATTGGTTTTCTGTAGATAAGAAATCAACTACTTGTCCACAGTACCTCTCAGCCCAGCAAAAGAGAGACATACAATGTTTATCACGATGAATCATATCCAAAGCTTTGTTATATCTAAATATATTCTTACAGTCTTGAATTCATTGACTAGTGATTTTTGAAATATATTCCGCATGATTGCTTGGCATTGTTTTTGCTGACTTTGTTGAGGAATAATTATACTTTATAAGAAATTAAAATTCTTTTTTTGGGGCAAATCTTAAAAATCTTTGAGGCAGAGGACAAAACTGCTATAGGATGTAGTTTGTCACATTTTTATTTTTGAAAATAGGTATTATAATTGCAGATTTTAAACAGTTTTGAAATATATTACTTTTAAGAGAAAAGTTTGATAAGTAATGCAATATAAACATTAGTATATCCAAGTTTTCATTTGTAATTGACATCCTTTCCTGCATCTTTTTTATTCTTGATATTTCTATTTATATCAATAATTACATATTTTTTGTGTATCCGATTTTGATCCTATCACTACAAATATATATTTTTTTCTAAAGTTTGTTCATTTTTTATTGTATCTGATCATACAATTTTTAAATTTAATCTGTTAAAATTTGTATCTGATATGTAATGCTAAGTTAATGTGCACAAAATGGAATAGATATTAATCTATCATTTACAGGATTATATGCAAAGATAGTTTTTGCAATATTCTTCCTGATAATAAATGCACACTTTTTTTTTGTTGTCTTTAGCTTTTTTTTTTTTTTACTAAATTCTACGATGTTAATGTATAAATGATCATTTTTTATCCTCATCATGCCATTTTTTAAAAATATTCTACCTGCTCGTGATTCTAATATGATCTTGCAAAATCATATTTCATTTTCCATATAGTAACATCAGCAATCAGATTTTCAAATGTTTTCACTTTAACTATAAGTCAGACTGGCAATATTAGGAAATAGTCTTAGTGTTTTTTGTGATTATGAATGCCTTTTGATCTAAGAGATGCATTTTCAGCATTATATGTTTTTTTTTGTTTGATATTTAAAAAGTTTTCAACCTAATATATAGAAGGAATTTATAATGCTTTATCTCAAATACAGTTTTTAAGACATTATGAAAAAGTTAAGAAATTATAACAAAGAAAAAAGCAATACAAAATAGAAGAAAGATAATAAAAAAATGCAGAACCTTCTTTTGAAGTATTGCTTGAAGAGAGATAAAGTTAATAAAGATATTAATGCAATATGAGAGATATAAGCAACTAAGAAAAAAATAATACACTAGTTGTAGCATTTTAATTTGCCAAAGTGTACTTCTTTGTTGTGAATATAGAGGAACTATCTCAAATTGCTATTCAGTATTGTTTTGTAAATTTGTTTATAATCTATTGGTAACTTGGAGGCTCTAAGATAATTTCGATAGTGCCCAGACATGAAAAAAAGAGAAATAATTGAAGTATGACATGATCTTCATCACTAGTGAAAAATGGATCATACTTCGGTGGATGCTTAGTTCATGGTTTAATTTATTGTTTTCTCTTTATATGCCTATTATATTTGTTAATTATTTCATATTATTTACATTTATCCATATATATTCATATAATTTATTAGTACTATCATTTCTAGATCTTTTTGAATTTTATTATTTATATTGAGAAAACAAATGATGGTTGATTATCCATCATTTATTATTAATTCATTAAAATTCATATTTGCTTCTGGGTTGTGAAATAATCGTTTGTGAAAATTTACTGATTATGCATCGAAATGCTTTAATTTATTCTGAAAAAAAAAAAACCCATTCCTCTCTCTCTCTCTCTCTCTTTTAATTTTGAAATACTATCTAGTTTGTAGTTGTTTTTTTTTTTTTTTTTGACAAGATTGAATATTTTGATAAGGATTTTTAAAGACATTTCCTTCACTTTTTGTGATTGATAACAATTCATTTGATAATAACATTTTGAAATATAGATAAAAGAATAATCTAATCTCTAATAATAACATTAAAATCAACATGCTTCTTTCAAATTATCATTAGAATAATGTTACTAGAGAGAATAAAACTTAAATAAAATAACTAGCTTTATTTCAGCAAGATTTTTTTTTTTTTTTAAATTTCAAATTTATTCATTAGATTTTAAATATAAAAATGATCAATTGTGAGATTTATTTATTTTTTTGGAAACTTATCTAAAATGAAAAGTTTTGATTTTTTTTAAAAAGTATTTTCGATAGTATCTGTATTTACCAGCATGCTAAATAATTTTCTGGCATTAGCAGTATTTTTAATAATTGTATTTTATTATTGTTAAATTAAAACTGATATAATGAGATTAATAGATATGAATACTATTACACACAATAGCACTCTCAAAAAAAAAAAAGTTTGGTAGAAAGTTTAATAATAACAAAATAAAAGCTTAATTAAATATATTCTGTGCTATAATAATGTAAGATATTGTCTCTTTAGTTGGTGTGATCATCTAGATCAGGGGTAGTCAATCTTTTTATACCCACTGCCCACTTTTGTATCTCTGTTAGTAGTAAAATTTTCTAACCGCCCATGGTTCCACAGTAATGGTGATTTATAAAGTAGGGAAGTAACTTCATAAAATTTATAAAGCAGAGTTACAGCAAGCTAAAGCATATTATAATAATTACTTACCAAATACTTTATGTTGGACTTTCCCTAAGTTAGGCAGAATAAATCTTTATACAACAATTTACTGAAGTTAAATCTATCTTTTTATTTATACTTTGTATACATGGAAGCATGAAGTCTGATAAAATTACATTTAACTAATTAAATTATTAATGAGATCCCTGAGGCTGATGCTGCAAAACTAAATACTGGATATCTGGCTCAATTTTTGTAAGTAACAAACAAAGGTCTCCTCTTTCAGAAATATTCAGGTAATTTTTTTCTTTGGTCATAATATGATTAACAGCACTAAAGCCTGATTCTACAAGATATGAACTAGGGAAAGGTATTAATAAACTGAATAGCACTTTCCACATATTTGGATATAAGACAGGCATTTTTTTATTTTGCGATAGGTTTTGATATCCATCACTATCAATTTTATGTTTACTTTCTTCATCATATCTAATTTCTAACAGTTTTTCTTGGCATGTTGTAGCAGCCTCTTCAATATTTGTGGTAAAATGATTTTTCATCCAGTCAAACACTTCAATTTCAAAATATCTTCAAATCATTTTTCCATGTCCGATTTTTCGTTGAGGTGGCTACTGAATCTGTCAAGATCCTCTGGAGTTACATCAACTTTTATAGATGATAATTCAGGAAACTGATGAAATTCTCTCTTAATAGATTGTAATGAAGTAGTTCAAGTTTGTCAATAAATAATGACACAATACTTTGGCAACCTATAAGAGTTTTTTATTAGTTCTTTGCAGCTGCAAATTGACATCATTAAATCTCTTGAAAATATCTGCCAAATAAAAGCATTATTCTTTTTTCTATTTTTAATTGTTGACGCAGATTGTTCTCATAATTACATTCAAAAAATTGTATGAGACTATCATATAATGCTACAAAACAAGCCAATAATGTGCCCTTTGACAACCACTGAACTTCTGTGGGCAAAAGTAACGTATTCAAATCTTCATTATTGTCCCGGCAAAGCTTCCTAAACATTCTATCATTTTTTGCATTAGATTTAATCTTGTTTATGGCTTGAATTATTATAGTTAATGATGAATAGAGATTTGTACTTATATGTTTTCCTACAATATATGTCTGTGCATCACCCAATGAATACATAAAACATTTGGCACTTCTTCCTTCGAATAAGCAACAAATTCACGATAGCAGCCTACCATTGATGGTGCTCCATCAGTAGCGCATGCAATAATATTATTCAAAGGAATATTATTTTTTGTAAAGTATCATTTCACAGTATTAAATATAGATAATCATTTTGTATCTGTAATGAGATTTATTGTGAATAGCATTTCTTCGAATAATATGTTGTTTTTATCAAAATAACGTACATATGCCATCAATAAAGCATTATTATCTTCAATGGTAGACTCATCCAATTGCATGGAAAATGAAGAGTTTTGGAAAATACTTATGTTTTTTTTTCAACATTAACTGCCATTTCTTCAATTTATCGCTTTACTGGGTTATTGCTTAGGGGCAACATTTTTAAAATTTCAGTTAGATCTTGCTACATTACTGTTGAGATAAATTCTTTTATAGAGATTACAGTTTCACCAATATTATAGCTTTTACTAGTTTTTGCAATTAATTGTGAAATGCAGTAAGAGGCAATTAATCCATTTTCTTTTTTTGCATGTTGTTTCTTAAATGTTGCAATGATTGTTGAACAATTTTGAAATTTTTTATATATTTTCTGCAAATATTCAATGAACTTGTCCTTATCATTTGGATGCTTTGTAGCAAGATGTTTTTGCAATCCAATTGGTTTCATTGCCTCATTGGATTATGTTTTATGACACAATAAAGACATTGGGTGTTGTTTATTTCAACAGATTCTATGAAACTCATCTTTAGATACTCTGGTAAATACCTACAAGCGTATTTCTTTTTTTGAGATATGGGCCCACAATATTTCATAATATTTTGTTTGAAGCTGTAGGTACATGCTCATTCTCACAAATCTAACTGCTTACTGACCAATGCAACTGCAAACAAAAGACCCTGCACCATAAATCATCATCTGCACATGCTTTGCACGCATCATGGATTGGGTTTGTGGGGAGGGGGAGACGCACTAGCTATTCTGGGACAAGGCTCTTTTGTTAGCAGTCACACTATAGCTCCATTTAGTTTCACTTATGTAACATGAACTGCGTGGGAGATATAAATAGTATATTTTCAGAAATTTAAATTGTCACGGGGAATTTTATGAAAATGTAATAAAAATGTTTTTAATTAATGCTATGAAATTTTTTTAAAAAGTCAATTAAATTTAAAAAAAAAAGAAAGTGCTTCAGTATCAGACAAAACTCCTACCACCCACCATGAAGGCTCCAGTGGAACGCCCATTAGTGGGCGGTAGAGATCAGGTTGACTACCACTGATCTAGATCATTCACTCTTTGCAAAGTTGGTAAATTTATAATAAAGAAAATAAAAGTGTATTATATTAAATTTATATCATATCTTTTAAATTCATTACAACCACAAACATTCTGCAAATATGCACACATAAATAAATTCTCCAGATCATTATTAATAACAATGAAAAAGTAGTTTATTTTAAATGTAATTATTAATGAATAATCTAATTAACTGATAGCAAATTCAATTAATGCATATTTTATAAATGCTTTGTTGATTGAATCAGATTCAAAATAGATTTTCTTTGTCAGCAATAATAATATAAGTAAACAAACAACAAAAAAAGTGTACATGTATGTTTTTTTTTTTTTTTACAAAAGAAAAAAAAATTCTGGGCAACTATAGACACCATACATAATTTAAAATTAGAAAATAATAATTGATATTTATATCTCTATCTGAAATATTGTTGATGGAAAGTTTCATATATTTTATAAACATAATGATATCTATCAATAGTAATGAGGGTTTTCATTTTTCAAAGTTTAAATGAATTATTTATAGATTACCAGGATTTATAAAACTCTTGACTTACTTTGTTGAACTGAATAACAGAATAAACCCATCAAAGAATACATTAAGTGTTTACCATCAGAAATAATAGCAATGTGTACAAGAACTAAAAAAAATATAACTTGAGTGCACAAAGAAAACTTGTTCATAATGTCTTTTTATTTATTTAAACAACAGCTGCATAAATAATTCCATTGACATTGAAATATAATATGAAAATGGTTGTCATTTTAACTGAGACATATAAATTATATAATAGGAATACCCAAATATTTTTTGGAAAAGGAAAGATAGTAGACAGAAAAAATAATTTTTTTGAAGAAATTTCCCATGTTATGAAGAGTAAAACTTGATTAATTTTTTATTTTTATGAATGGTTTCAGTGTTTAATTTTTTCAAAGATTTGTTATTTCTAATTGTAATTTTCTATTAATTTCTGTAATAATTGCATTGAAAATATTTTGAAATAATTTGACTGTTATTTTCTTTGTCTTTGAAGGCAATTAATCTTTACCAAACAAGCTTTTTGCTGTTGTTAATGTTTTTTATTATTATAATATTTTCAAGAGAAATTAAAATTTACTGCATTTTTATGTAGACTTTTATAATATGGAAAATATTTAAAAAAAATAGTGCCAATTGAATTTTGAATAATATTAATTTTATTTCAAAAGCTTTGTCATTATAATAAAATTCATCAATAAATTAATCATGATCCTGAAGTTTCTTATTCAACTTGTTTAGATGATGGCAAGTATGTCTTAAAAAGCTAGATGAACAATCATTTGTATAAATATTAATTTCACTTTTAAGATCAGAAAATCTTTTTAAAGCATTTGCTCAACTTTATCATCAAACTTTGTTAGCATATAAGAAATCACCATATTCATTCTTGATTTTTTTTAAATGAAAATTTGAACTGATAGTGGTTAACAGTTTTGTGAATAAAATTTATTGTTGAGTTTATAGTTGACATAATGAAATTAGATGATAAAAATATTTTACACAATAATTGTTGGTGTATTGTTTTTCCTTTAAAAATATTTACCAACGAAGCCAATATTTATACTAGAATGCTCATTTCATAGCAGTATGTGTGTGTGTGTGAGTATAATTCATACAAATAATAATAAAAAAAGAAATAATATTTATTCAATTATAAGCTTTGAAATAGGAGATTTATAATTAGATGAAAGAGGACCATATTTCAAAAATTATAATAATAAACTATCATCCATAAATGAATATGACTATTCCAACTTCAAAAAAAAAAAAAAAAAAAGGGAGAAAGAGAAAAAAAAAAACTACTCTAGAAATGAATTATTTGATTTCTATACAAATCAATGTATGAATCATAAATATATTCATATGTAGAACATGCTGGTTGACTTTTTTTGTTTAATTGATATTTTATGATGTTATTTTTTAGTTTCCTCAGCAGAAAACTTTGCTTTCTGAAATACTTTAATATCATGCCTAATTGTATCTCGCCAATGCATTCTATTTTGTGCCATATCTTTTCAATGGAAACAATTGACATTGCTTTTCTTTAGAATGTTTTTCAGATAATCCTTGTTATATAGACAGGATTTACCAAATCCATGAAAACCATGTTCAAGCTTGCCATAAAACACTTTTAGAAAGTCTTCCATTGTTGAATTGTTTTAGATGTTTCTAATGAAGATATGAATAATTTTACAATTAGTGAACTCAATAATATTACATTCAGCAAGCTGAAGAAAATATTGATTGGTCTTATACTAAAGTAATAATTTTATATGTGTAACAGATATATTTAAGATATGGGTAAAAATACCACTTTCATATTAAAATATAACATTTATTTTTAAATAAATTTTTTAATTCCTATTAGAATCTATTCATATAGCAAAGTTTTAATTTAAGTAAATATTTTAGGAATCTGTTCAATAGTAAATTTTATCTAAGATGGGGGGGGGGGTTAAATAAATATAAATTTTTAATCTGTTGTTAATAACAGCAGCCATTTTGGATTTTTGGAGAATTGATTTAAGACCCATTTTTAAGCCTTTGCAAAAATCATGTAATGTATATTATGAACAAGATAAAATACTAAGGAATATAATAAAGCTGGAAAAAATATAATCATTACATATTCAAAATAATAAAAAAATAAGATTTTAACAGTTTTTAAAATTATTTTGGTACTTGAGTATTAAAGCTGCAACACGGAGCATGTGTTAGACCTACTGCACTTGTTCACATTCATATCAATTTGCTGATAACTTTGTAATCTTGTGATCTGACCAAAATAACGTGTACACAGATCTTGTACATGACTTTTTTCGGCAAAAAAAGAAACATGTACATGGATCGTGTACATGGTATTTTGGCAAGACTTACAAAGTTATTGGGAGGTTGACATGAATGTTAACAGGAGCAGTAGGTCCAATACATGTCCTATGTTGCAGGACTAAAAATAAGTAAAAGTAAAAAAAATAGTAAAACTTACAACATTAACAAAAAAACTTTTAAGAACAACATTTAAAATAAATGCGACTTGTAAAACTTTCAACATTAGCAAACAACTTTTAAAAACTAATAACTTTAAAAAATTAACAAGTTTTAATAATGACATTTAAAATAAAAAAATAAAATGTGATATTACAATAATGATACCATTAATAAAAAAAAAAACAGTTAGTTTAAATATGCACCAAATAAATAGTAAAGAGAAAATATAACAAAATTAAGGTTGATAGAAAGAGGACAATAACACTCCCAAGTTTTTTTGAAATTGTTTCTAAAATTGCATAGGCAAAAAAGGAAATAATCAAATTGAATATGGATTGGGGTAACTATAAGATTTATTGAGATTAAAAATAATTACAGTAGAATAATTAAGACTATTGTAATTAAATTTTAGGTTGAAAAATGAAAGTAATAGAATTTTATCCAGATTTGAATGTAATTCTAATTGATTATTTCTAACTTTTTGGTAAAGGAGTAATAAGTGAATTAAAATAAAAGCAGCAATAATAAACAGTAAAATAAAATAGAGTGGAAAAATGTATTTTATGTTGCATTACTAATTGCAAATCCACTCCATAATCATTCAGTGATTGTTCTCACAAAATATAGATTGCTTATAATAGATTATATAATTACAGTTGTGCCTCAAAAAGATATTTCCAAGATTTTATATGTATATTAGCTTATGTGAGTCATAGTTGATCTTGCAAAATTAAAATTTATTGCATTATATTTGAATCAAATTAATATTTAAATAAATAATAAGATAATGACATTTAGTAGTATGAATTAATAAGACAAAATATTTGATTATCAAAACTTAATCAGTTTGAGATATACTAAATGAATATAAGAATGCAATAGTGGATAATGACATTTAAGAAAAGCAAAAAAAAAAAAGATATTACAAATTATAAACTTAGCAGTCTATCATACAAGTTAGTTACAAGTTACTTACAAAACATTTTGGATTCAAGCCAACTAAAAGAAGAAGCTTGATTTAGAATTTATTTTAACAAAACTGTCACATTCAATCACCGAGACAACTTATAGGAAAAACCAAAGAATATAATATTAATATCATTTACTTTCTTTATAATGCTTCATATAATTATAACCCACTATTTATGATTTCAATATGAAGCATTGTATAAGTAATAATAAAAAATATATTAATATTATATGAATTTGGCAATGCAATAAGAGAGATGAAGTTATAATATTTCATAAAAAAACAAAGAGTATGCGTTCTCATTACACTTTGATTTATAAATTATGAAAACGTATTTGATTCTATAAGCATTTTTTCAGTGATTAAAGATTTGATCTATCAAGATAAAAACTTGGGATAATGCCATATTCTAAAGAATATTTATCAAAATGCTGAAGCTATGATTAGATGATCTGGTACTATTATAAAGACTGTCATTTATAAAAGTGTACAATAGGGTGATTCCATATCTCCAAAACCTTTTACAGCAGTTTTACAAAAATCCCCAAATCTTTTTACTGCAGTTTTACAAAAGTATACATCTATATTATTTAAGTCATATAGATTTTGCAAATGATATGGTTGTTTTTAAAAATATTGTTTCAGAGTTTTAGGTCATGTTGCAAGAGTTATCAGATGAATGTAAGAAAGTAGGACAATGTAAATATTAAAAAGATTAAAGTTATGTTCAATGAATTTTTACAGAAGAAGAAAATAAAATTGATAAACATGAATTAAAATAAGAGAATAATTACAAATATTTAAATCAGATTATTAATATAAGTAAAAACATAATAGATGAAATTAATCATAGAATTTAATTTGGATGTTTTTTTTTTTTTTGATAGAGATAATCTGCATATATGTTTGAGAAGGAAGTTTTTAATGGATATGTTTTATCAGTTGTTGCATATGGATTTGAGATTTAAACACAATAGAATGGCAATGAAGACTTCAAAACACTCAATGAAGTATAGAATATATATTGGAAGTAGCAAGAAGAGATCAAAAATAAAGTATTTAGATAACAGAACAAATAAGTAACATTAACATCATTGAAAGAATTAAAAGACTGAAATGGAACTAGGATGGACATAATATAAGATGTTATGATAAAAAATGGTCAGTTGGAGTCTTAAACTGGATAAAAGAGATTGTACAAACCTAGAAAAAGATCATGTGAGATAAATGAATGAAATAAGGAAGTTTGTTGGTGTAATGTGAAGAAAAGAAACAATTGATCAGAGAAATTTTATTAAACTTGAAAAGTGTTTATGGTTGAAAATATTGACAATGAAATTGATATATATATTACATGACTTTCCATCATACAACTATATTGGTATTTATAGCATAAATCTATTCTATCATTCTCCTACTATCCATATAAGCATAAATAATCAATGCTTAAAGATGGGCAGTAATATTCCAAATTCTCAGATTAATTTCTGGCTATTAGTTTTTATTATTATTAAAAGGCCCTAGATTGTAAATATCCATCCAGCATCCATTCTTATTTCTATTTTTTAAAATTTAAATCAATTATTTAAAAGTATTAAAAGGCTGTGAAAATTGAGAATCCAAAATAACCTGTCCATCTATCTATATAGAATAAAACTAACATTTAATCAGCAACAGTATATTTTAGTAATGTATAAGAAATACATATATAATATTTTAAATCTCTTAGTAAATTAATCATGCTTTCTTTTTTCATATTATCTACAGACTAAAAAGAAAAAGTATTAAAACTTTGTTTTTTCAAGGAAACTACATATTAAAAACACAGATTAACAAATATGTGAAAAGCATGCTTATTATATATTTTTTGGCTTCTTGGAGAATTTCATATTTTTTTTCTTGCATGGCAACTTATGTATTCATGGAAATACATAACATAAATAACATTTTTTGTTCTACAAAATACTTATTATATTTGTTGGCGTTTAATAAGTCTCTTCATTGGAATTGCAACTCTGAATGTGTCATTTACAATAATTTATGGATTCTACAGACTTCTAAAGTGTCCAACTAATAGAATGAATAGTTTTTTTTTAGAAAGTCATGATTTATTCAACTAATATATATAGTGAAAACTAGAATACCAGACTTTGCCACATAAAACTTAATTATTACTTTAGTTCACTTGTTTTTATTTCTAGCAGTAAAAATTTGTACTAAACATGTTTTTCTTTTTTTAAAAGTGTTCTTCTAGATACATAGACTGTAATAATTTTAGCTATGTACCATGAAAGTAAAACTTGAAAACTGATTAATGTTTGTCATCAAAAAATTTTGAAATGAAATTATGATAAAAAAAAGAATAATCAAATGAAAATCTTTGTTAAATGGGAGTCAGCTAAAACTTGAATTCTTAATTGAATTCACTTAGTTTTTTTTTCTTTAGAAGTAAAAAAAATATTTTACTTATTTTTCTTTAAAAGTGCTCTCTTAGTGCATATGATAATAATTTTAGCTATGTACCATAAAAATAGAATTTGAAAGTTGTTTAATGCTAAAAAAAAAAAAATTTAAAACAAAATAAAAGGAAAGTCTTTGTAAAATGGTGATTCTAAAATTTAATTGATTAATTTAATTTTTATCATTAACATTGTTATATGTATTGTTCTTTAAGAATATTCTCTTAATTGTGTATACTAGAATAATTTTAATTATGTGCCCATAAAAGTGGAATTTGAAAGCTAGTTAATGTTTGGTTTAAAAAAAATCAAATCAAATTGAAATTCCAGTAAAATTATAAAAAACTAAGTGCTAAGCAAGTACTTGTTAAGTTGCATCATGCCATTGGTTGAAATAAACAAATGCTATAAGAAGTGCTACTGGCTAGAATAGCAAGCACTTATATTTGACTTTTCATAGCATTTCAGCTTTGAGTAAACCATTAGATATTGATATTAAATTTTGTGAGATTAGTTTTGCATTTAACTTTTCTTCTGCAATTCATTTAACTTTAATAGTTTTTGTTTTTAAATTCTTTTAATACATGTATAAATATTAACTTTAATCATGAGCTGGAAAAATAATATCAACATATTTTTTTAGTACTGAAATTCAAAAAAAAATTTTTTAATTAAAAGAGAAAAAGGTGTAGAATTGCAATTTAAATTTTGAATATGGTCTAATTAAGTTAGCATTCTCCATCATTTAAAAAAATAAAATTAATTGCAAAAAGCATTTCACTTTATCAGTTTACATTGTAACATTACAGAAATAATGGAAACCTATTGCTAATATTGATTAAACTAAGTAAATGGCAGGTGATAGCATTCAATGAGGTAATATTTGTGAATAGGTTAATCCATTGTTTGAACCATTTGTTGATGTATTCTAATGTAAGTATTGATTCAGTGAAGGTAACTATTAGCAAACCAAAGTTAGGTTCATTGAATTTAGGAAAAGGATTAAATTGTATAGCATTATAAGAAATGATAATACTTTTAGTGCAGATAGGACCATTGCTGAATGTTATCTCACAAGGAAATATATTCTTAAATCAATAATTGTGAATTTTTATTAGGATATCTGAGTTTATATTTTAGTTTTATGCTCTTAAAAGATGAATTTTAGTTTTTTTTTAAAAATATAAGTATAGTTTGAAGAGCAGTTAATTTTGTATTTTTACAATTATATTTTTGATTTTTCCTGCTTAAATTTTGGATGATGACATTGATCTTGACTGTGGGTTTGGAGTGGGTTATGCCTATACACATGTATTTCAATATTATCTTCTACAAATTATTCATATACTGAATGGCATTTTGGAAGTAATTATCATATTTTTGTATATATATCACACACATGCAAATAAAAATGTACTCTACTTTTCAATAAAAATATATTAATTTTAAGAATATTATCTGTAACAATAAAGGGAAAATAAAAATAATACTATATAGAAAGGCCTTGTATTACACATTTATAATGCATATCCATTTTTCTTTCCATTCTAAAATTTAAAAAAAAAGTATAATGTATGAACTAAAATACAGGAATTCATTTATATAAATATATGAAAGTAGCCATTTAGAAAGTTCAGGCTGATTTATAATTTACCAGGCACATTTTAAAACTTTTATTTTAATTTATATGTATAGTTGGAATTGGAATAATTGTAGTATTTTTTTTGAATAACTTAATTTGAATCTTGTAAGTTAATTTCAAAAATCCATTATATAAAAATATTTTCATATATTATTTTCAACCATATATACATAAATAGATATAAAAAATAAATCCTAGATATAATAAAATATCTTTATCTAATAATAAAATGATATATGACAATAGCTGTAATATAGTCATGTAATCATAACACATAAAAATAACATATAAAAGCTCTTTTCGGCAAATTTTAAATTTTTGCTTTTTTCAATATGTCTTAATTACAAAAATAACCTATATTGCATACATAGTGACATCTACCAGCTCTATATAAAATTAACACAAGCCTATAATTACACTTAAATATCTTTATAATAACACATGTTATACAACCCTCCATTCATTTTTCATTATCCAATTATTAGTTAAATTAATTGACGTTTTATAAATGTTCATAGAATTATTTCTGTTATAATTAATGTAATTGGTTTCATATATCTTTCTTCTATTAATTTTTTTGATATAATTTAATGGACTTATATTTTTAACACAATCTATTCTATGTCCATATTTTAAGTAATGAACATATAATGCAGATCTGTCATCTCTTCTATTAATAGCATTATTATGTTCTTTAGCCCTTTCTTCTAATTGTTTTGCTGTATGTCCATAATAAACCATACTGCAAACCCCACAAGTAATTTTATATACTATACTCTTTTTATATTTTATATCATCTTTTATTTTATAATTCCCTACTAATATATCAAGATTTTTACTGTTTGGCCATCCTATTTTAATATTTTTATCTATATAATTTTTATTTTTTAATAATGTATTATAAATTTTAGGATCATATGAAAGTTTTACCCATTTTATATTTCCTGGTTCACTATCATTACCCAAATTATTTTGTTTATAATTAAAGAATATTGTAACGATATATAAATATGTCGTTACATTAATTTAAAATAAAAACTAAAATAAAAGTAAAAAACTAAACGCTAAAATTAAAAAGTTTTGTTAAACGTATATACATTCGCACAGATGCTAAACTTTAAAAATATTTTTTTCATAAACAAAAAAAAAAAGTATTTGAACTTATTTTTTTTAATAAAAAAATACAAGATTGAAATATAAAAATATTTTAATAAAAAAATAACGTAAGTTAAAATAAAAACAGGTATTAATTAATTCCTGTAATCTGTAAATGGAAATGATTGTTTATTAATTATCTAAAAGCTGTGTAATTAAAAAATCTGATGAAAGATAGATAAGAAAATAAAGAGAAATTAGCTTGACCAATGGAAGCACCAAGCCTCAGTCCGGACCCAAACGAAAATTTGGATTAGTGACGTCTTTGTTCATTCAATCTGGAGATTTACTATAAAAAGGGAAATACAGTTTTTTTCGGACAGTTCCAGCGTTGTGTGTTTGAGAGATGCGGTAGGATGCACATACCACACTCTCTATTTAAAAAGAAAAATGAAAAGA
The DNA here is from genome assembly GCA_028023455.1 of Epiperipatus broadwayi. NCBI lineage: Eukaryota > Metazoa > Onychophora > Udeonychophora > Euonychophora > Peripatidae > Epiperipatus > Epiperipatus broadwayi. The sequence continues at coordinate 1,890,660 of JAQFVV010006255.1, forward strand.
CTGTGATACCTTGAACCAGCTATTGCCATCTCCAGAACATTATCTTCCAATGGAGGCGTCGCGGGAATTAAAAGCAGAAACCTGGACTCTTCTACCATAAGCTATATGAAATGAACAATTATTAAAATCAATTAAGAACTTTCGTCAAGTTTTATAAATTGATAAACAAGCCAACTTAAATGTTAAAAACGGACTCTTATCTGACTTTTGTAAGTTTTTAAATCAAATTAATAATGTTTAATTTTATATGTTTTCCGATTGATAAAAATCATTTCCATTTTTTTTCCTCTTATTGTATAAATTATTTGTTGTTTAAATTTTAAATGATGAAATTTAGGTTGGGTATAGACGTTGCATAGATTCGTTAGCGGTTGATAATGTTGGGGTTTTCACATTCGATTAGAATATATGTCAACGATATCACTGCAAGCATCTTACGATGAATGCTAATGGGATTTGTATATTCCCTATGCAAGTGACGTTTATCGATGACTTTGTATTTTGATCGGTTGTGTTGAATTTGGAATATTTTTGACCGTGGAATCTGTGCAGCTGATCTGTACTCAACATTTTAAAACAAATTTTATAAAATGCATTTGTGCGAACGTATCTAAATGTTAAATTTAAGTCGGGCGTGAATGGCTATATAGTTTTGTAAAGTTATATTAAGGGAGGGTAATCTTAGGTTATTCGTTTCGTAGTTGAATTGGCTCAATGGATTGGATATATTTGTGTAATTAGTAGATGTAGTATGAGATCCGCTACGGGCAGGATTGCATATATACGCCACACACCTTTGTTTCCCTATGGATGGGTTTGTAAGTCGGCAGAAGACCGCAGTCCATTCCTATGGAGTTTTTTGTTTATTGTTCTACTTGCCAACAGATGTCACATTCCTGTTGGTGGAGAGTCAATGTCTTCTCTAATTCTACTTACTGTTCAGATGTACTTTCCTGGCAATATAGTATTTTGTGTTGTCGTATCATGCTACATTGAATACATGAATGTATCAGATGGATTGGCGCCAGTTGATTGCGAAATTTGTTGCCTAAGGTTAAATCAGGGAAGAATATTTTCTTTTCAAATGCAGATCTATGTAGTCTATTTATACTTGACTATCTAAATAAAATATTAAACTCATTGAAACTTAGTTAAATGTAAAATTAAAAGTTAATATAAAAATCTAAAATGTTAAATTTATTCCTCAAAATTTAAATGTTATTTTATATGTGCGTAAATAAATATTTTTATGTGTTAATTTCTGGCAGTGGCTTTTATTTATTGATATTTAAGATATAAATTAAGATATAGATTTTTATCTCTGCATCTCCGCTGAGCTAGTGACTTGGGCTAACGATCGGAATATTTAAATAAAGTGGAATCTTAACAACGCGTATCTGCCTACTTTATAAATTTTTCTAGGCTCAAATGCCTAGATGGCGCCCTGGTAGTTGCAGATATCGTTTTGCGGTTAGATTCGATCTTCACTTTTATATACTATACTCTTTTTATATTTTATATCATCTTTTATTTTATAATTCCCTACTAATATATCAAGATTTTTACTGTTTGGCCATCCTATTTTAATATTTTTATCTATATAATTTTTATTTTTTAATAATGTATTATAAATTTTAGGATCATATGAAAGTTTTACCCATTTTATATTTCCTGGTTCACTATCATTACCCAAATTATTTTGTTTATAATTAAAGAATATATTTCTAATGCTTCTAGGGTTATATCCATAACTAATAATAGTTCAATACAATTGAAATAAAATAACTATATAAAAATAATAAATATTTCTTTTATTGAACCGGTTTTCGCCCTATATTAGGGCCTTTTCAAAATACACTTTTAATATAATCACATGACCTTTATATCTATGAATACTCCCTCTTACGTTCATTTTATATAATCATTTTACATAATCACATAACCTATTTACATATATATATACTTCCACTCAATTTTTTTAATTTTATATACATATTATTTTTATACAATAGATAAAATTATATTAAATACAATTCAATAATTATATACATATATTATACACCATAAAATTATATACACATACTTTATATACTAAATTATATATCATTTCTCATATATTTTTACTAACCATATCTTTAAATATAACCTTATTTATCTATAATTAACAATTATTTACATTAACTAATTATTTACATATATCATATATATTAATTAAAAAAAAAAAGCAAATCAACCATATATTAAATTTTCCAGTTATCCTTCAATGCCCATTTACTACTCAGCTTTGCAGGTCCTTTAACTAAATTAACATATTTATTCATATTCTCTTGAATATGTACCGTCTCATAATATTTCCTTCTATTATAATCTTTAACATATTTTATAACCTTCATATCTTCAATACATCTCATTCTATGACCAGTATTCAAATAATGCACACATGGTCCTGAATTCATGTCCTTCCTTTCAATAGCCCTATTATGCTCTTTTCCCCTTTCTATTGCTGTTTTCCCCTGTTTGTCCTATATATATTTTACTGCAACTCCTACAAATTATTTTATACACTAATCCTATTTTACTTGCTTTATCAATCTCTCTCTTCACATTTGATATCCATTTTCCAGTGACTTACTATTCTTCCAAGCAATTCTTATATTCTCATTCAACCTCCCCTTTCTTAAAATCTTATACACATCTTTATAATAAGGTATTGATATCCATTTATTATTGAACCTTCCATCTTTATTTTTATTTTCCTTTTTTCTTTCCCCATATTTTACTTCATCTTTACTCTTACTGTTCAGAACTTTTCTAATAACTTTTTTATTATACCCCATCTTTATATAATCCTTTTCTATATTCATTTTTTGTTCAATAGATTCTTTTTTATTTATTGTAAGTCTATCATTTTTTATTTTAAACCCCTTTAAAACTGACATTTTTTGTGACCAAGTTTAGTATGAACCAGGATCAATTATTCCTCTTATTTCAACATCTTTAATATCCTGTTTCACCTCTATTTCATTTTCCTTATTTCTATTCAAATAAATATCAAAATATTTTAAACCTTTTTTTTCCTTCTCCATTGTAAACTTAATTTTATATATATTATCATTCAATTTATTAAATATTTTCAATATACTCCTACTATTTCCAACAACAATTATATCATCCACACATCTATAATATTTAATTATTTTTTTATTTTTTATATATTTTCCTACTGTTTTTTTTCTAAATTATTTATAAACATTGATGATAATAACCCACTTATTGAAAAGAGCATAATAGGACTATTGAAAGGAAGGACATGAATTCAGGACCATATATTCATTATTTGAATACTGGTCATAGAATGAGATGTATTGAAGATATGAAAGTTATAAAATATGTTAATGATTATAATAGAAGGAAATATTATGAGATGGTATATATTCAAGAAAATATGAATAAATATGCTAATTTAGTTAAAGGACCTGCAAAGCTGAGTAGTAAATGGGCATTGAAGGATAACTGGAAAATTTAATATATGGTTGATTTGCTTTTTTATTTTTTTAAAAATTAATATATATGATATATGTAAATAATTAGTTAATGTAAATAATTGTTAATTATAGATAAATAAGGTTATATTTGAAGATATGGTTAGTAAAAATATATGAGAAATGATATATAATTTAGTTTATAAAGTATGTGTATATAATTTTATGGTGTATAATATATGTATATAATTATTGAATTGTATTTAGTGTAATTTTATCTATTGTATAAAAATAATGTGTATAAAATAAAAAAAAATTGAGGGGAGGGGGAAGTATATATATATATGTAAATAGGTTATGTGATTATATAAAATGATTATATAAAATGAACGTTAGAGGGAGTATTGATAGATATAAAGATCATGTGATTATATTAGAAGTGTATTTTGAAAAGGCCCTAATATAGGGCGAAAATTGGTTCAATAAAGGAAATATTTATTATTTTTTTATATAGTTGTTTTATTTCAATTGTGTTGAACTATTATTAATTATTGAAAACAACATTATGGACAAATTTATGTTTGACCATTATTAAGGAATATCCATAACTAGTATATAATTTTATAAATTTCTCTTTTTGCAAAGTAGCTATCTTCCTATCTGTGTTATATTTATTATTTTTATTTTTAAAATTTTTAATAACTGCCATTTTTTGTAGCCATGCCTGTTGCGAATCCATAGAAATTATTTTCCTTAATTTATCTTCTTTAATGAAGTGTTTTAATGTAATTATATTATTATCATCTATCTCTATCTCTAAATACTTTATTTTAACATCAATTTCTATAAATGTAAATTTTATATTATCCATATTATTACTAAGTTCATTATAAGTTTTCTTTATAGCTCTTTTATTACCAGTTATTAGTATATCATCAACATATCTAAAGTAATGTATTATATCTTGATTTTCTATTCTACTATTAACAATTTTCATTTCCATTTCTTTGATGAATATATTAATAATTGGTAATAAAAGAGCTATAAAGAAAACTTATAAAAAACTTAATAATAATATGGATAATATAAAATTTACAATTATAGAAATTGATGTTAAAATAAAATATTTAGATATGGAGATAGATCATAATAATATAATTATATTAAAACACTTCATTAAAAAAGATAAATTAAGGAAAATATTTTCTATGGATTTGCAACAGGCATGGATACAAAAAATGGCAGTTATTAAAAATTTTAAAAATAAAAATTATAAATATAACACAGATAGGAAGATAGCTACTTTGCAAAAAGAGAAATTTATAAAATTATATACTAGTTATGGATATAACCTTAGAAGCATTAGAAATATATTCTTTAATTATAAACAAAATAATTTGGGTAATAATAGTGAACCAGAAAATATAAAATGGGTAAAACTTTGATATGATCCTAAAATTTATAATACATTATTAAAAAATAAAAATTATATAGATAAAAATATTAAAATAGGATAGCCAAACAGTAAAAATCTTGATATATTAGAAGGGAATTATAAAATAAAAGATGATATAAAATATAAAAAAGGTATAGTATATAAAATTACTTGTGGGGTTTGCAGTATGGTTTATTAAACAATTCAAAACAAAACAACACTCTCCATATAGTAGTGCCATCTTGTGCTAACAAGAGCAATCAATGGATGCCAGAAGGCTTGTGCATAAAATCCCTATCTAATGCCTACTCATCCAATATCCCCAGACTAGTTTCTGGCTTGTGGCCTTCATCAGTGAGGAGCCTTGGATCTGAGAGCACTGCACCTAGATCTTAGGATCTAATGCAACCCTCCAGCACCCACCGTTTAACTCTATTTAACTACAAAACTATGAGAATGAAATTGAAAACACTATTAATATTTTCAATCCAAGCTCAATAGCTTATATAGTCATATGGGTCTGAACTCAATTCAGTACCCATACATTTTGGTGTCTTTGGCTCTTTAACAACCTTAGCCACCACTATCCTATTAGGCAGGATTGGTGTTAAACCACTAAACATCACATGATCACTATCTCATACTAGCACAATAATTGTTATTAAACAATTCAAAACAAAACAACACTCTCCATATAGTAGTGCCATCTTGTGCTAACAAGAGCAATCAATGGATGCCAGAAGGCTTGTGCATAAAATCCCTATCTAATGCCTACTCATCCAATATCCCCAGACTAGTTTCTGGCTTGTGGCCTTCATCAGTGAGGAGCCTTGGATCTGAGAGCACTGCACCTAGATCTTAGGATCTAATGCAACCCTCCAGCACCCACCTTTTAACTCTATTTAACTACAAAACTATGAGAATGAAATTGAAAACACTATTAATATTTTCAATCCAAGCTCAATAGCTTATATAGTCATATGGGTCTGAACTCAATTCAGTACCCATACATTTTGGTGTCTTTGGCTCTTTAACAACCTTAGCCACCACTATCCTATTAGGCAGGATTGGTGTTAAACCACTAAACATCACATGATCACTATCTCATACTAGCACAATAATTGTTATTAAACAATTCAAAACAAAACAACACTCTCCATATAGTAGTGCCATCTTGTGCTAACAAGAGCAATCAATGGATGCCAGAAGGCTTGTGCATCAAATCCCTATCTAATGCCTACTCATCCAATATCCCCAGACTAGTTTCTGGCTTGTGGATTGAAAATATTAATAGTGTTTTCAATTTCATTCTCATAGTTTTGTAGTTAAATAGAGTTAAAAGGTGGTTGCTGGAGGGTTGCATTAGATCCTAAGATCTAGGTGCAGTGCTCTCAGATCCAAGGCTCCTCATTGATGAAGGCCACAAGCCAGAAACTAGTCTGGGGATATTGGATGAGTAGGCATTAGATAGGGATTTTATGCACAAGCCTTCTGGCATCCATTGATTGCTCTTGTTAGCACAAGATGGCACTACTATATGGAGAGTTGTTTTGTTTTGAATTGTTTAATAACAATTATTGTGCTAGTATGAGATAGTGATCATGTGATGTTTAGTGGTTTAACACCAATCCTGCCTAATAGGATAGTGGTGGCTAAGGTTGTTAAAGAGCCAAAGACACCAAAATGTATGGGTACTGAATTGAGTTCAGACCCATATGACTATATAAGCTATTGAGCTTGGATTGAAAATATTAATAGTGTTTTCAATTTCATTCTCATAGTTTTGTAGATAAATAGAGTTAAAAGGTGGGTGCTGGAGGGTTGCATTAGATCCTAAGATCTAGGTGCAGTACTCTCAGATCCAAGGCTCCTCACTGATGAAGGCCACAAGCCAGAAACTAGTCTGGGGATATTGGATGAGTAGGCATTAGATAGGGATTTTATGCACAAGCCTTCTGGCATCCATTGATTGCTCTTGTTAGCACAAGATGGCACTACTATATGGAGAGTGTTGTTTTGTTTTGAATTGTTTAATAACAATTATTGTGCTAGTATGAGATAGTGATCATGTGATGTTTATGGTTTATTATGGACATACAGCAAAACAATTAGAAGGGCTAAAGAACATAATAATGTTATTAATAGAAGAGATGACAGATCTGCATTATATGTTCACTACTTAAAATATGGACATAGAATGGATTGTGTTAAGAATATAAGTCCATTAAATTATATCAAAGAAATTAATAGAAGGAAGATATATGAAACCAATTACATTAATTATAAGAAATAATTGTATGAACATTTATAAAACGTCAATTAATTTAACTAATAATGGGATAATGAAAAATGAATGGAGGGTTGTATAATATGTGTTATTATAAAGATATTTAAGTGTAATTAAAGGGCTTGTGTTAATTTTATATAGAGCTGGTAGATGTCATTATGTATGCAATATATTGCCGAAAAGAGCTCTTATATGTTATTTTTATGTGTTATGATTATATGACTATATTACAGCTATTGTCATATATCGTTTTGTTGTTAGATAAAGATATTTTATTATATCTAGGATTTATTTTTAATTTGCAAAAGCAACATAAAGAATTTATTTATTGTATTTTAGATATAAATAGATATAAATTATATCAAAATAAATTTTAATCAAATAAATTTTTATATGTTTGTGCACATATATTCTACATGTGAGAATAAAATTTCTCTCAGAAAAAAGCCTTTTGATATATAAACACACACACACATATATATATATAGCAGCTATATATTACAACATTAAATGGAAAATTTTGCTCTAATTCTCAAAATAACTCATTTTATAATAAAAATAAAATGGAAGTAAACCAACTCCTCATAAGCTATAGACATATAACACTCATATAGCAACCAGTTATAAAAAAATAGAATGAATTCACATATTTTTAAACAATCTTTATCAGCATGCATTTGCTAACATTTCTAGAAATTAAGAGTTGAAATTACACATTAATGCAATTTAATTACAACATTAATCATTTTGAAATTGTACAAATAGAAGCTAGAGATTGAATCTGATTTTTAACATTCTCTATAGCAATAATAAAAATTCATTTTGTAAATGTCAATATCAAATAAGCATGAATTTAGGTATATCAAATCTAAACAATAGTAAACAATTCCCCCACAAGTTATGGATAAATAACACTCATAAGTCAATATATAGTAAAGAATAGAGTAAAGTTACTCATTGTTTTAGCTTTCAATCTTTATAAGCTTTCATTAGACTGAAATGAGAATAGGCCAGGTTAATTAATCAACAATATATTTATTTAACTAACTTAATCAAATAAAAGTAAATCACAGTCATAGATTTATATGTTATGGGATATTTGAACTGTATGTCAGCTGATTATATTTTTAACATTAAATGTTAATTTAATCTTAAATAATTTTATTATAGTCCATCACTAGACATGGCACAATTATTTACAATAATATAGTTTTAGTAATATCCTATAGATGAATAAAAATTCATCTACCTTAAATAATAATACACCTGGGTCTCATTTTATGTGGTATATAGGTTCCACAGAAAACCCGCATTAAAAAAATCACACAAAAATAGACTTGATTTACCTTGAAAAATAGGGGATAGGTGCTGTAATTTTCGGAATTCGCATAAAAGCAAAGCAGCAAGGAAAAATTACTTTAAAATTTGCATTAAAACATAAGCAAATAAAGTATGACTAATAAAAAATTTCAAATATTTGAAAAAAATTAATACAAGACAAACTTTTTTTTACTTTTTTTATTACTACAGTATTTAATTTTACATTTTTCATACATATTTTAATCATTACCGCTAGTGTTCATTTGTAAACTGGTAAAAAATCAGATTCGATGTGATATGATATATTGTGGCTTCTTCTTAAATGAAGTCAAGAATCTCTCAGCAATTATGCCCAGAGAAACCTGTTAGACACTATTTTTATTTGTGGTGTGATGTACAACTAGCGCCATTTTCAGTCTTATGCTGTGTTAATGATTTTCTGTTTCTATATTAAAAAAAATGAAATCGCAATCAAAACAAAAAGATTATACATTATCATTAGAAAGATTATTTTCAGTTTATAAAATCTTCGTTTTTTTATTTTAAAAATCTAAAAGATTATTTTAATATATATATTTTTTTCTGTTATACATATATAACAAAATACGTTTTTAAAGTTTAAATTTTTTGAATATTTATAGCGATATTTTTATATGTAAGTATAAATTTATTATTATTATTTACTCATTAGTATAAATAGGTTATTTACATAGAAGCTAAGTTCTAAATACAGCTTCAGGCATATTCACATTAGCTGCTAATGTAACGTTATATTTTGAAAAAAAAAAAAAAGTATTTCCAGTCATAATAAGTTATTAATAATTTAAATTTCTTGATATCTAATAAATATAGTAAAATATGAAAGATATTAAGAAGAAACGTGAATCGCATAACTTCAAAATCGCATTAAAATAATCCGCATAAAACGAGACCCAGGTGTATATGAAAATTTTCAGATTTTATCCACCTGTTTTATTTCCACAAAAAATAAGAATACTTTTTTCCTCCAATTTTAACATGCCAGGGGAAAATTTAAAGAATAATACTGAAAAAATAAAAATAAAAAGACCTACATATATCTATTATAAAAGAACTTTATAAATAATGTAAAATTTTCTCTAAGACCTTTTTAATGGAAATATTTAACTTTCTTATTGGTTTTCAATGCTTTAATTTATATGTATACTTGTTGTACCTGATCTATTGCTCAAATTGGTAGAATAATAATAAAAATAAAAGTATAAAAGAATATAATTTAGTTGATAATAAAAATATATTTCACATATTTAATATTTAAATGCAAGTATATTATATATACTTTTAATCTAGAGATAACTAAAGGGGATTTGAACCTAGACTTTCAAACTCCTTTTAGCCATCAACTCCATCTTATACAAAAAATACACATGACCACATAATGCAAAAAAGATAAATGATCTCCAATATATTTATTCATGCTGAACCAGCATTCATCAAATCTCTAATTTTACTAATTTATATAGAGTTCTATTCTGAGAAGTAGAAATTTTTTAATGTTTTATCATCATCACCAACACCACCACCACCATCATCATCATCATCATTTCATTTTTGATTTTTTATGTACTGAATATCAAATAAAAAATTTCCCTTCTAATTCTCTCCATTTTTCAACTGTATCCTTATGTTAATAGAAAATTTGATAATTAATATAAATGTAATATTTGCATGAAATAATTATCAATAGCAGCATCATAAAAAATATAATTTTTATTAAATACAATAAACAGTTTTAAAGAAAATTATTTTATATTTCTCATGTAATAATTTTTAAAATGGCTATGAAATTTTAACATTATGATATATGCTAGTGAGAAATTAAATATATGGTCCAAATAAAATTTAATTAATTTAAAGTATACTTATAGAATAAAATTTTACCTCAGATTATCAAAACCTATAATTCTCTAATTTTTTCTAGTATGTATTTAATCCACACGACAACATTTTCCAACATTTGTAATTTTTTTACAGTGTTGCTCTCTTTTTGCATTTTTATGATGTCATTAGAAAATGGTTTCCATTCTGTTGCATTTTTTATATTGCAAATTATCAAAGTTTTTAAACAATTCATTATCATGAAGCAAAAATTCATAACCTATAAAATTCTCTACAAAAATAAAAAAAGAAAGAAAATCATGCAAAATATACCAAGAGTGAAGCAATTATGTTGAATTATAAAGTAACAAACAAATGAACAAACTTTCACATTGATATTGTAATAAAGATATAGATTATTGAAATATATCTTCACCTATAGTTAGAAATGAAACGTTGTTTTATAACTCCTTAGTTTGGCCACTTTTTGTGATTTTGAATTTCATTATGGATATTTATTTTCAGTTACTTTCCACAATATAGTCACATTTGATTTTCATTTATAACTGATTGATTTGCAGTTTGATTTAAAGATTTTCTTGGTAGATCTAGATTTTTCTTTATAGTAGGTAACACTCTGTTAGAAAAGCAAATTGTTTTCTGGATCAGATCAACACATCCTTTGGCATAGTAGGTAGCAGGACATTTCAGACTATGCCAATTTTAAACAGATCATTCTCTTTTAAGCAATTTATGGCTGGAAGATGTTGGTGGAAGCATGTTTAGTAACTTTTAGTGTTATTTCGTGAAATAGGTATAAGAATAGATTTAGCTATTGTTATAATGAATATATATTTATTAACAAATATTTTCCATATTGATAGCTAGTTTTTCTGCTTAAATAGTAGTCAGTGTTTATTATGAAGAAGAGTTAATAAACATTGCTGAAATCCTTTTTTATTCATCTGATTTCATTATTTAGATGACTAAAATGGAAGACTCTTGACCAATGATATATATTCTGATTTGATCTGAATTAATTAGTAATAATTTGATTTTTCATATGCCTTTTATAAAATACTTTTCAGAAATGTGCTATTTGTTTCTAGATGTCAGAAGCTAATGTGCTCATCTGCACAGAGAGTTTTTCATAAATATCCTGCTTTTTATCTTAATTTCAAATTTTAATCATTTATTGCTTTTATAAATAAAAAGTTGTTTTGGTAATAATATTTTGCAATAGAAAACAAATTTTTTTTAAATTTTTTTATATAAATTAAAAATACATAAATGTAAACTTTTCTATATTGTCATAGTAAATTCAACCATCTTTTACTATTTTCTTTCATCAGTCATATGAATTTAAAGATATATATATATTCAACACATATTTTTTAACTTACCACATTCATCTGCAGGTTTGGGAAAACATTTCTTCATATTAACAGCAATAAGGGTGGAGTTTCTAACTAAGCAACTAAAAATTCACATTACAACATTTTTATAATATATATATATAAATTCATTCCAGCTTTGACCAGTTCCGAAAGTTGCTCATTTATGTATGTTTTTTTTTTTTACTGAATCAAGGTACTTTAAATATTAAATAAGCGAACCATAGAAATTATTCTTTTTTTTCCCCTCCAAATTTATGTATTATTAGGTACATATATTTTTATAAGGTATAATTTTTTTTTTTAAATTTCAGTGATTGTATTGATATAATATTGAAACCTTTTTTATCATTACTCTGTTTTGTATTTATTTAAAGTAAACTATCAGCATTGCATCCTGCTATATTTATCACAATATAGTACTTTAATTATAATTATAAAACTACATTTTTTTCATGTAGAATATTATATCATAAAGAAATACATATATAAAATATTTTAAGTAAATAATACAAATAATGAACAATTTGTTGATATGTTGTCAGTAAATTAACTGCTTCTATTTGAAAAGAGACAGATGATACATCAATTAGAATAATGAGAATTAATATATCTGTATATATATAAAGAGCTTAAATAAATGAATTCCAATATCATCAAGGTGGAAGACTTCTTTGAAATTTGTTGTTATCATCCCATTCATGTTTGAAATGAATTTTCTTTGACAGACCAGTTTTTTTGCAAACAATGCTAAAGCAATGGACTAGGAATAGGTGTATCAGTTTCATTCTCAGAGGACAGCAGACAAACTACTTATACTTCTCCAAGTCTTAAATCAAAATAGGTTTCAAATATTTCTGCCTATCTCCCAGATTGTTATGACAATTTCATGGGAATTCTGTTTTTCATGCTGGAAACTTAAAGTTGTTATCATCTTCTGAATTTTCATCTTTACACTCTAGCATAATTGAAAGCTGAACATGAATATTGGCACTTCCAAACATATTTCCCAGGCATCATAAATAAGGAACCATGAACCATAAGTTGAAAAAAGAAAGGGAAATGAAGTTTAATATTTGATTATTGCTCTTGAAAAAACATTTAATAGAATACATTAGATGATTTTGTTGAATATTTTGATTAAAATGATAGATTGAAAGGAAAGATATTAATTAGGAAATTTGTAATTGATTAGAAAATATTAATAATAAAATGCCTTAATGCAGAAGAAATAGTTAGAAATGGAGCTTTAAAGCAAGAAAGTGTGCATTTTTAAATTTTAGAATCTAATTAAATAACCTGTTAGATGAGTGTTATTTTAATTATTTTATGGAATTAGCATTCAGCAGTCTTGTGCATGGATATTGAAAATGAGTTTAATAAAGTGTAGGGTATGATTGATAAAATTTTTAAAAGGTGTGGAATGAATGTACATATAAATAAAAGTTACGCAACATTAATCAATAATTGAGTGAAAAGATTATGAATAAATATTAGTTTACATTAATCCATTTTAAATATTGGAAAAATTGGATAATTGATAATGAAAGTTAGTATTAAAGAAAATAGAGTAAGATTTATAATGTCTGATCAGGATTTTAATAAAATTGGAAGTTATGACCAGTCAAGATTAAATTTAATAAGGAGACTTGTTACATGTTTAGAATGTAGCTATATATAAAGTAGAATTATAAACAATTATAAAATAGAGAAAATATATAATATTGTAGAGATACGGATTTAGGAAGAAAGAAAATGATAATTTGGAAAATTAATATTAATAATGAAGAAGCATTGAAAAGAGCTAAGTGGAAAAATATTATTTATTGAGAAAATAAGAGAAATTTAATTAGTTATCTAGTTTAAGTTAGATAAATCATGAAGGATATATTGGAATGGACAGTAGAGGATAAAAAGAAGAGCTAGGAAAAGAAAAAGTTGATTGATAATCTTAAGGAGAAGATTAGTTATAAGTGAGAAATGGAGTAAGTGATAGAAAGTTTAAATTGTTTTGATAAAAATTTTGGAGATGTTCTTAGATTGATAATTAATGATGATAATTATGAGAGTACAATTATTGAAGTAAATACATGTATAGAAAGCTTAACAGTAAATTGAGATGTGCAACTGATAAAACTAATCAAATGTAGTTAAAAGAATATTGTAGAATTACGAAGAATTTGATTGATTTAATTTATTGCAAAATAAAACATTTTATGAAAAGCAAGATTACTGAAATAAATGCAAAGTTATTAATAACATATATTGAAAAATATAGAAAATGGCATAATTTATATGATAGAAATATTAAATTCTCAGCTGTGGAAATGTAAAGGTAAGATGTTCAACAGGAAAAAATAAAGTTGTAAAATTTATTGATGAGACAAAACTGGCAAAATGCAGAAAAATGAAATTCCAATAGAAGTACGGTAAAAGGAGAATTAAAATGTATAATTTGTTTTGTGACTCAGGTGAGTAGCTAATAAATTTTGTTTCAACAGTTTTAATGTAGTAAATGTGTGAAAATTTTAAAAGAATAAATTTAATTTCACATGCAAGAGTATTGTGAATAGTAAATAAATGAATTTATAGAGAGCAGACATACATATGTCTGAAGAGAAATAAACAGAATATTGAGTGCAAGTTAATTTATGCTAATAGCAAGGAAAGCAGTTTACTGTTTAAGGTTTGAACAGGATTTTTAGCAACAAGGGAATATACACATTAATGGAAAAATATGGGTGATTTAGTCTGCAAGTTATGTAAGGAAGGCATAGAAAATATTAAACACCTGTTAATTGAATGTAAATGCCTGCAAGCAGAAAGAATACAAGTAATGAAGTTGTGAGAGAATAAATATAAAAGTGATTATACAGAAAGTGGGTTCTTGGTTTTTATATTGTATTTGGGAAAAGAGAAAGGGGATTTAGATGTAAAGGCCATGGAGTTGACAAAGATTATGTTGTGGAAATGGAATGGAGCAGGATAGAGAAGAATATGAGAAAAACTTAGGGTGCGGAATGGAAAGGTAGGTAAGGGGGCTAACAGATTTTCCTAGGCTTAGTGGGTGATGTATTCCTGACTCCAAACAAGGTGAAGCTACAGTGTATCACATCATTTTCCATTTAGACAATATTAAAGGAACAGAAAATACATTTTAAAAGTTAAAGATATTGAGATATATATAGAAAAAAAGAACAATTAATATTTGTATTATTGATTTTGAAAGTGCATTTGTTGAAATGGATTATGTTATTCCCTCTTATCAGTTAGTCTTGGAAATAATATTGTGCTTCACATTAACAATAGTTAATTAACTTTATTTTTGTTTATTGATGAAATTATTATAGTCTTCTCACTTGATTGATGATGATCTAGATCAGGAATGATTAGCATGTGATGCATGTGCTACAATTGGTGCATTATGGGATGCATTTTGGTGCAATAAGTCCTTTATTATAAAAATAAGGCTACATTTTGTAAAATAATATTGTAATCAAAAACAATTTTTATTATTACTTAGAAAATATACTGTAACAGTCAGTAATTAGACACTTAAATACTGAAGAAAAGGTAATTCAATTGATGCCACCAGTTTCTTTGAGAATCTGAAACATGTTTGAGATTGGGTTTAAACTCCAATCATCTTTTAAATGTTCTGACTTTCATCACAATTAAATATGCTCTGAACAATATATATTTAATAGTTTTTTCTCTTATAGAAATACCACCAAATTCTCTAATTGTTTGATGTTTTTAAGTCAGTATCAACTCTTAAGTATATTCTTAAATTTTATAAAATTTTTACTTAACACTTAGAAAACATTTTATTATGTGAAATAATTCAGAAAGGATAATAAAAGAAGAATAAAGTGAATGTGCTTTTAACAATAAATTGAATAAATTTTATTAATAAACATGATTGTATATGACAATCTGAGATTGCAAAATGGCTGTTTGCATATTGTAAAATTTACTTACAAATTTTATTTAATTTTTTAAAACTATCATGTAGGCAGTCAGAGACAGAAAAATGGCTGCATATATATTGTAAAATTTATTAAATTTACAAATTGTAATGTGTTTTTTTTTTGTTTATTTACATTTTTGTTGATTTGTGTGCATTTTTTTTTTGGATAGCATATAATTAAAGTTTTGTATATTAAAACAATGTAATTCATGGCTTCACTCTAATTTGAATAGAATATGTAGCAAACTAAAATTATTGTCTAAGTAATTAAAAAATGAAATAATTTGAAAAGTTGCAATAAAAAAGAGAATTTATATTGAGGAATAAAAAAAAACATTTACTTTTGAGCCTCCAACTAATGTCCAAGTTTTTTTTGTCCCAACATGTGTTTGTTTAATGTTTTTAAAAATATTAACACATACAAAATTTAAATATATTTTAGATTTTTAGGTTGTTTTCTCATCCTTGGTGTTCGCCTTAAGATGTCGCTACTTCTAGGTAAATTCCTAGAAATATACCGTTTCACCGGCCTTCACCCAACCAAAGAAGAATTTTTCTACGTTACAAATGCAGAAAAGTCCTCATGTTATGTTGGACGGAGGAGGCGGCTGACAGAAGTCAACACAAAGAGACTTCTTTCTATGATAAAACACAGAAAGAGTCCCCGACGGCTGCCGGTTATGGCTTTTTTTTCTATGCTAAAAGCAAAGAGAAAGAAATGCCTTGATTGGCTGCCATAGTAGTTGATTTTGTTCATCATTTTCTCATAATAGTAGAATATCTATTCTCTCTGTAGTTTCGGGTGAGAGTGTGTGTATTTGAAGCAGTCGTAGTTTTTTAAAATTTGATAAGATGTCTATTTTTTTAATGTGTTGTAACTTAGTTTACTGTTGTAAATTTAGTAATAATGTCCTGAAGATTCCATTATGAAGGGGTAACCCTCAAAAATTGCTTTTAAGGGTGCGAAAGGGAAAAAAAATTTAAGGATCACGCGAAAAGTACCGTTTTCGCGAGAATTTGTTCATGACCAGTTACTTTCACTATATATATACGCACAAACAAAAACAACCCACTGTCTAATTATTAGGAATTACTTATCCGAAAAATAAAATTAATCGGGTATTATTATTATTTTTTTTTGTTTTGTTACATTTATTATTTCAAAATAAGATTAGTTTTTATATCTACACACTAACAAAAACAACCCAGTTCCTGATTAATTATTGTCTTTAAAAAAAAAAAGCAAATTCAACGGGGTTTGATTTTTTTCAATGGAGTCTTTGAATTACGGTTTGTTTGTTTTTATATATACACAAGATTTACCAAAAAAAAAAAAAAAAGAAACCCACTTTCTGATTAATTACTGTCAAAAGAAACGCAAATTAGTCGGCTATCATTTTTAAATTTAGTATTTCAATAATGGTACCCTTTTTATATAGACAGACTTAACAAAAAACAACCCACTTTCTGATTCATTACTGTCCCCAAAAAAGAAAAAGAAAACGGAAATTAGTCGGGTATCATTTTTCAATCGAGTCTTTTAATGACGGTACTTACTAATAGTAGTCGGGTATCAATTCTAAATTGTAATATATAAATTACGTTACTTTTGATAGATTTAGAATTACGTCTTGCTTTTTTAATAAAATGATTGATTTACTCTTGACCAAAAATATCGTAACTTAAAAAAAAAAGACACACATAAAGTCCCAAAAAAAAATGAGAAAAAGCCCCGTAACTTTAAAGACACACACAAACTCAAAAACAATCTAAGATTAATAAACATTGACTTATTACGTCTTGCTTTTGAATCAAATTATCGATTTACTCTTGCAAAAAAAATACCGTAACTTTAAAAAGACACACCTAAAGTCCAAAAAAAAAAAAAAAATTCGAAAAAGCCCCGTAACTTTAAAGACACACACACACAAACTCAAAAACAAGATAAGATTAATAAACATTTACTTATTACGTTTTGCTTTTGAATCAAATTATTGATTTACTCTTGCAAAAAAAAAAAAAGACCGTAACTTTAAAAAGACACACATAAAGTCAAAAAAAAAAAAATTAGAAAAACACCGTAACTTTAAAGACACACACACACAAAGTCAAAAACAAGATAAGATTAATAAACATTTACAAAAATGAAAAAAACTAACATCATATAATAGTATTAGTTAGTAGAATATTTTATTACAAATCTAAGAAATCAGATCTTTTTAGATCAAATCGATCATTTAGGTCCGGCCCGGAATCGTTATATGTATATGTTTTTGATTAGCATCAACGCTATCTTAAGGCGAACACCATGATGACTTAAATAAATGAAAATATATTTGAAATGAAAAAAAAAACGTTCAGGTTAAATTAAAACTTAACTTTCTTCAGACAAACTTAACATCAAAAACTGCAATTGCATTGAGCATGGAGTGAGTGAATTCAGAGTTTTTCTTATTTCCTGATTAGACCTGACATCTAGGAAAAAAAATGAAAAACTAAAATATAGGTTTGTTAGTGTTGAAAATGATCTTTTAACAAGCACAAAATTGTACTGTATGAATAGCTATTACAAAGTAACATCTGTCCAGAATAGTATCTCATTGTGAAGAAAATACAATAGGCAATGGTTTCTATTTAGTGTTCATATGAAATATAGGAAGGATTAATTGCACAGAAGTTAGTTATTATCATAGTTGTAGTGAGAGGAGTGAGTAAAGAAAGAATATAATCTAACTTCAGAGTAGCAGAGCAGAATAAGTTGGACAAAGATTTTGCATAATGAATGGATCGAAAGAAAGTTATCATTAAATCAACTTTGCTTCCAAAGTTTTAAAGCCATCCTGGATACAATGTGTGTGGTAAGCACACAGACATCATATATTAGCCAATTTGACTTGCTGAAAATTTCCAGATATTTATGTAAAACTACCTAGCCATAAATAAATAACTGCCTACTGAAACCAACCATGAAAATCTTAATCTGACATCAAAGTTATTATTATTATTTCTGTTTGCCAATTCACATTCAATTTATCTACTGTCAAGAAAGGAAATATTATTCCTTTTAAAAACCATGAAAGTTTTATCATTTATTTAAATTTAAGTCAACATTTATAATTCTTATGATATAGCCATAGATACAACTAAGATTGTTGAGATAGAGTACTTTTATAGTGCTACTTCAAATCCTGCACATACTACTATATTTTAATAAATGATTTATTCTCTCTTTTAAACTAATTATCAATACATTAATTCATTTTATTTATATATATGGTTCGTCACACATCAAATTGTATCCCTAAATATGGTCAAAGTATTGGTCTAAATGTCAATATGCCACTGGAAAGTAATCAAAATTTTCAGATATGGCAATAAACAGCCACTCAAAAATGAGTATAACTTCCAATTCCAAGAGAAAAAAGAAAGGAAGGAAGTGAGGAGGGGGGAAGAGATAGAGTTAGAGGGAGAGAAAGAGATAGGAGGGAGGGATAGAGAATGAGGGAGGTTGGGAGGGAAGAAGAGAAATGATTTTACAAACCAATCTGTGATACATAAATATGTCGACATATAGAACATGCTTGGTCATTTTACTCTTTATTTGATATTTTCTATTAATTCAACAAAAAACTTTTTCTGAAAATTTCAACATCATGTATAATTGTAAGTCTTCAACATATTTTTTTCTGTACCATATCCTCGCAGTAAGATATTACACTTTTTAAAAATGTCTCCAAAGCATGTTTTTATAATGACATTCTAAGATTCAGGTTATATAATATTTTTATATACAATTTCATATTTCTCTTGTAAATGATCAACTTCTATATTTGTATTATTATTTCATTAATTAAATTTTGAATTTTTTTTTTGTTCCATTCTTTTCAATATTTATTTGTCATGGTTATGCTTTCACGCTTCTTCACTGAATTTTGATTGGAATATAAACATAAGTGTTTTTATGAAACGAATATAATAGCCAAAATAAATATTTCCAAATATATTGTTTCCATGTTGGTTACTAATAAAATTAATAATTATATAGTTAATAACCACATACATCATGTATGGTTAAATCTTCACAAGGCTAATACTCATTATATTAATTTATTACATAATTAGCATTCTAAATGTTCTAGGGATAATAATCTGGCTATTGCTATATATATCCACACATATATTTACATACATGACCTTTCTTCCCATTATAGTATATAAAAATATCTTTTTAATTCTTGGTTAGTTTATTTGCTGTTCATAGTTATTAGTTATTTAGTTGTTAATCAGTTCATCCATTTATCTGTCAGTTATTGTGTATGATAAATTATTTAATAATGAAAGACAACTGTAATTAGTGAATTATTACTTTATAACTCATGTTAGTATATTTTTGTTTTCATGGGATTTGACATGTTTAACCTTTATGGATGTCAGCATAGCTATTGACAATGACTAAATTACTATAAACACAAAGAGGAACAATTTTAGTGCTGATTGCAACAAATAAATGTATTTTTTAATTGTTACCAACAGTTCTTAATGACACCCAAGAGATCAATGGTATTAGCAGTTGCTCATGTTTTCACTGAAGAAAATGAAATTTACCACTTCCATTTGTTACATTTTTCTATTTAGTGTTACATATTTTATGAATTTATTGTCACAAACTTTTTTTTATTTTATTATAGTGTTAATCATTTATTTCAATTGATATAAATAATAATATTTGTCAGTTCATCATCACATTATTGAATTAGAATGGAAATTTATTAAAGAATTTGAATGACTAATAATTTGAAATATTGAATATAAAAACGATCTCTAGTGTTTTAGAGCATAATTTTTGTTAAATTTAGGTCTTTATTATTTTACTGGAACATATTTTAGATAAATATGATGTCTATCTCATGTTTTAGTGCATAATTTTTCTGTTTAATTTAGGTTTTTATTATTTTACTGGAACATACTTTAGATGTAACTATTCAAAATTTAATTCAATGAAATAGAAACTTTAAATATTGCTGTTACTAAAATCATACTTAAAAATAAATTAATAAACAGCGACACATAGGTGACTCATAGTTAGGATAATATAAATTTAATGGAATGTGACATTATTATAACTTTAATATGTTTCAAAATTTTAACTGTCTTTGAGAACTGATTCTTAGAAAGTATACAAGAAGTTAGAAAAAAAATTGAAATTAGTAGACTTCCACTGGGTATTTTTTTAAAATAGGCAAAACTCCCCAAGCATAAGAAATGGTGATCATGTGATGTTTAGTGGTATTTTTTTAAAACTTGAGATAATTATGCATTAAACTTTACCATTTAATTATTGGGAATTTGTTCTTCATGATATTTCTGTGAGAGAAAAATCCACAATGTTGTTATGATGTCATTGCTTTATATCTGATTTTATAGGAAAATATACACTCTGTGGAAGAATTACAGACAAAAATATGTCTATCCCACATGTCAAAAGAAGAAAGAGATTGTTATTTCTCTATTACAAATGGTCAAATACTTTTTTTTTTTTTTAATAACCACATCATCACCTACAAAGTTTTTTAAAATTGTGTTTATAGTTTACTGAATTGATAAATCAGATACTAATATATATATATTCAATAATTTTATTATTCATTCTATCAAGGTTATCATTATATTAGCTTGTAGCCATAATCAATTGGATTGCAAAGAATTAGTATTCAATCAAATTGTGAATAAAACTTGTCAGTGAAATGGGTGCTATTTTTCAAATTTTGAAAATGGCATTAAAATATCTAGAAAATTGTTCTACACCTGGTGTATTTTATCTTAGTTCACTAATAGTCAGCAAGGAGATCTTGAATAACTATCATCTTCCTTTCTTTTCAAGAATGATTTCAATTAATATTGCTAAATAATAATACAGGATATAAAATCTGAAATTTTAATATATTTTTTCATTTGTTCAACTGGTCAACATTTATATAGGTAATCCAGAATTATGCAGACTGCAATCTGAAATTTTAACATAATCGTGCTCTTTTATTTGTTCAAATGACCAATATTTATATAGGTAACCCAAAATTTATGCAGACTGTGGGGTGTAAATCTTTTAATCTTTCAGTAAGTCAGTAACATGTAAACAACTGCTTTCTGATATTTTCAACTTATTTTTCTAAAGCATTAATATATACAATCTGATATTAGGCAACAAATCTTAAAATACAATAAGTTTAACAAAAAACTGAATCTTTATGTGGAGCTAATATAAAGATATTAAAATATATCGTAGACTATTGTTTAACAGTATGAATGTGCCTATCATAATCTAAATTGAGTATTTCAGTCTTAGCCATATTTATAATTAATAATAATGGAAAAAATAATTGTTCATTTTTTTAATGTTTTATGTAGAAATTTTTTTAGCATATACTGGAGCCAATAACAGAATATGTTCTATACTTCTGTGTCTGTGAAATTATTTATTTTCTCAATTAATATTTTTTACACAATTATTTCTTTTCTAATTAAACATTTTATTTCAGCATGCTTACAAGATTTTGAATCAGTATCACATTAATAGTTTAATTTTATTTACAAATCACAAAAATTTCAAGTGCAATTAAGATTGTTAATTCTAATCTAAAAGTAAGGATAGTTTAAATAAATAAGAAACATAATATTAATGCTAAAATTTTCTATAACATCAGAATTGTGTTTAATTGTTAACACTAAACAAGAATTTTGTTATATGAGGATAGTATACATTCTTCATTTAATGTCTGCTGCTTCATGATTAAGAGATGTTTCTATATTCTAGATTTTAATAATAATTAAAATTAGATTGTAAAAATTTCCCAAACGTCATTTATTAATATACAGCGAATGGAATTAAAAGTGATTGATTAATATCTTCATGCTTTCATTTCTAAATGCTTTAGATTGGCTTATATATATGAATTTAGGTAAAAAAGATAAGGTGGATTTATTCTTAGTTTTTCCAAGACTCTATCTTATGTTTAGAGTGAGAGTATTTTTCAGTTTTATTCATTCAAACAGCACATGTGTTAGAGTGATTAGACTATTACAAATAAAAAAAACTTGGCACTAGATAAATAGATAATTAGTTATATAGATTTAATATTATATCTAATACTGACTCGCATAAATTGTAAAAATTTCACAAACATCATTTATTAATATGTAGTGAATGTTATTAAAACTGATTGATTAAGACCTACACACTCATTTCTAAATGCTTTAGATTGGCCTATATATATGAATATAGGTGAAAAAAGATAAAAGTGGATTCATTCTTAATTTTTAGATTCTATCTTGTGTTAAGAGTAAGAGTATTCCTCAGTTGGGATGGTTCCCTTAGTAATTTCAACAATATTATTTCAATAAAAAAAACAACAACATATGTTAATTTTATCCATATTTATTTCATTTAGGACTTTTAGAACTGTCATTGATCTAATTTTGAGACATAATTGGAAAGTTTTTAGAGCTTCTGAAATCTAGTTTAGATAAATATTGAATTGCCTTTTTTTTTTATTGCAAAAAATGCCTATATTTTATTTTATGTAACAATTATATCTTTGCTTAAATTAATTTTTTCAGAAAATACTGTACAATTTTTATGCCAAAAAATTACTCTAACTTATTTTAAAAAAAAAAAAATCATGAGAATATAAAACTTAGATATTTCACAAGCTCACATCTAATTGCTATTTTATGTATTATATTTTTTTCATTATTCACTTTTCATAATAATTCATAATGACTAAAATAAATTTTCACTAAGACGAGCCCCTACACGTGATAACTTACATATATATTTTTATTATAATTATATATTTTTATTCATGGGACATTTTTGATTATGATAGAATTATTATATCCACATTCCCAGACTAGGCACTTTTTGGATTATAGCTTTCAGTAGTAAGGATTTATGGATCTAATGCTTTATGTATCAATCAAATAACCATCTTTTGTATTATTATTAAAATAATAGCCTGAAATTAAAGAATATCTGAACCTAAGCCAATTTTTTTTTGTGTAGTTACTTAGATCTGGCACTGGATCAGTGTTTATATATTTTAATGACTTCAGTATTTTGTTAATTAAAAGCATTTTCATTTTTTAAGCAGCATGTGATATTTTGTTAATATATTAAAATATAAATAATTCTCTTCTAATCTGGAAAAAAATGTTGGTTTTTCAGGTTTTTAAGATACTTTAGCATAATTGATTTATTTTATGTTACCTATAAAACATCTGATGCAATATATTTTTTTCCATTCATAATTCACAAGATTCTTCATATATATATATAAGGGGTGTCCAAAAGAGACAGGAATTAATTATTCTCTGGAGGGTGAGAGCTTTGTAGTGAATGTGTCCACTGATATATGCCCTTTGCAAGGATTCCCCTGCATTAGCCTGCTAACTGTCATCGTCGATTGAAGTTGTGGAGTCACATAGTAAATGTTTTTGTTATATGCTTTTTGCTTATTTGTCGATCTTTGTGATGATTGAAAAGTGGAGAAATCTGAAATTTTGTTTTCTTTTAGAGAAAACTGCAACTGAAACAGTTATAATGCTTGAAATAGCATACAAGTAAGCTATCTGTGTAAAACAGGTGTACAAGCAGCTTAATAGAAATATCAGTCACCATATTCCAAAAAAGCATGGTGAATGAAGTCCAATGTCAAAATTGTTTTTTTTTTTTTGATGCAAACAGCATTGTTCACTCAAATTTCATTTGTAATGATAGGAATTTTACTTATAAATTCTGAAACATTCGCATGATGGAGTAAAATAAAAATGGCTTGATTTATAGCAAAATGGGGAGTGCAATAGTCAATATGACAGCGTGCCTGTACACAAAGGCTTGAGTGTGAAACAATTTTAATTAAAACACCATGATCCATGTTATCCATCAGCTATATTCACTCAATCTCACACCATATGATTTCTTTTTATCTTCCAAATAAAAAACTGCCTCAAAAGAAAATGATTTGAAGACTTTGAAGTGGTGAAGAAAAAAGGCATCAGTTCACAAAAGGTTCAGGATTACTTGGAAAAGTGGAAACACATTTAGGTGAGTGCATTGCATTAAATGTTCAGTACTTTGAAGATAATTCAATTTGTAAGAAGATCCAAAATAAATATAATTTTTTATTACAAAATTTCAATTTTTTCTGTGTAGCTCTCAAATTCGACAATCTTATTTTAACTTTAACTAATTAATAAAGGCTCTATATTCAAACTCTACCATATATATATGCAATCCACTTGTTATATATTTAGCTTTATTTAGCTTATCTAGCTTTATTTAGCTTATCTGTCTATAATTTCATATTTTATTGTGCATGTGTATTGTTTATATTTTGTCCATATATATTTAGACACACAATTTGATGAAAACAAAATAGGAAGCAAGATTCAAATCTAATAGTTCATTCAATTGCTTTTTTGCACTTAAACATTTATTTTTAACTATTTTTGTTCCTACTACAGATTTTATACTTTTCATCATATTCTTTATCTATTCTTGACTGTTTGATATTTATCAATCTAATCTATATTCTCTATTTAATCACTTATGCAGAATGTTTATTATTTTTTAAAAAATACTATTTCTCTTTCTAAATTCAAATTATTTCAAATAAAAAAAATTGAAATTTATCAGTTCTTCTATTGATATTGTGATTACTGTTTAGTTGCTCAAAGGTTTATAAGAAATTTGAACAGTGGGGCCATGAACTATGGACCTTGAACTCCAGAATCTACCACTCTATTACTGCATCAAATCATTATCTGATTTAAATCGACCCTCTAATATCCCATTGCAAAAGTGAACCCACAGAGAGAGAGAGGGGACGACGACATTATTCTTATATAATATCGATTTTTATATAACAGGGGCTCCCAAATTATAATCCACAGGCTTATTTGGCCGATAAGATTTTGTCTGCCTGCTGACATAGTTATTTCTTATGAAATAAATTTTATGGTAAATAAATACTTATTGTCTTACAGTCGTCTTATTTTATTGCATACATATTGAAGCAATTAGTCCAAAATGACAGTTTAGTCAGGGAGAGAATAATAGTAAAATAAAATAAATAAATAAATGTTATATTATTTCATTAAGTTTTTCTTGAGATGATTATTAATTCATATAATTTTGTTATATAGGTAAATAATAGTTGTTTAAAATAATCAATTACAACGTTTTCAAGTATGGATATGTAATCTTGTCTTGAAAAAATGGGACTGCATGTGTGTGTGTAGAATAAATGTGCACATACACAAACTGATGTCTTTATTTTGTTATAAAAATATATTAATAGTATTAATGATTAATCTTGGTAATAAAAAAATCATTCTAATTATTATTTTAAAAGAAAAACAAAGTATGTATAAAATTTTATTTATTTTAATGTACAATAATTACTAGCTAGGTGGAGCTGCTATTAGGTTACCTGCTTCACAGCTCTCATAAAAAGGCTTTAAAAAGTTAGTTTTGCTGCAGTTAAAAATATTCCTCATATGTATTTGTCCCTTTAAAGAACATTCTTTGCTGTTTTGTGCTTTTTCATTCATAATTCTCAATTTTAGTGTATTTTTATCATTATTTCCCTATATCTACCTTGCGCTCATTTACAATTGACAACCATTTTCTTCCCCGTTTGATGGGTAATTTGACTGTTTTAAGGATCATAGAGGGTTTTATTCCCTCTTAGACTGTTCAATTCATCTCCTATTCCATTTCTAGTATCACCCAAAACTTTTTTAGTAAATTTTTTATGTGTTATTCCAGTTATTTAGGTCATTTCTAACAATCTTTTTTTAACCCCCCCCCCCTCTGGGGTAATAAACTGCCTAAAATTCTACTCAGTTTATGCTGCATTAGCCATCTAAAATTAACATTAATAATCTCTCTAGGTGAATTTGTTTCGGTTTTTAAATCAAATTCTTTAGTTTTCCACTTCAAAATTTGTTTCTTTGTATAATTGCTAGCAGCAAAAATGTGTAAAAACCTGATTTACAACAATGAAGACCTCCAATACTTCCAAAAATTTTATCCAAATTGAATTTCAAACAAAACTCAACTAAAGACACCATCACCAAAGAACCTAATTCAAGGTCTCCATCTCCTTGCCCTCTGGATTTTCATCCTTTACAGGCTGAGGCTTGCCCTATTAAAGGTAAAAAGCAATCCAAAAAGAACAATCTGACCATTCACAATGTTGCTCCAAGCATAACTGGGAATACTAAAAATTCCTCACCTATGGGTGATTAATCAGCCTGTTAATATCTAAGCATAATTCAGAAACCTCCTCATCCATCTCTGAAACCTCTAAAAACTTAACACACAACAATTACTCCAAAGTTGATGTTATTCATGATTCTCCATTTCAATCTACCAGTGAAACCAAGTCTGCCAACATTACCCCTACTAATATCAGTCACATTATGGAGCCAACCTTTATTAACCATCTTTCCATAACTATCTCCATAAAACCACAAGTCGTCAATATTTCCTATGCTCAGGCCGCATCCAGCACCTTACCAAAATATCCCAGTATAACCACACCACAAATATGCAAAGCGAGCTCCTTCAAAGTCTGTGGAGCCCTGATGAGGACTGTCCTAACAATCACCAATCAGCCACCCCAGCAACCCTCATTCCTAATAAACAACGCACACCAGAGAATCACACTGTGATCTCAGAATAATTTAATCACATAGTTCCACCATTTCTCCTCAAGGCACTTTGTTGCTACCAGAGTGACAGTTCGGTCATTCTGATGGTTACAGATTTACAATGCAGACTCCACAAATTCCCAGCACAGCAGCTCTATGACATTATTAAACTCCACAATCTAATTGATAATATATATAAAATCCTCACCCTTCCCAACAACCAATACTTTGCAATAGTTTCACAACACAATACAATGGCAAGTCTTCAAAAGTAGATTCAAATTTTTACACAGTATGTTTCTGGTTGCAATAGATACCAATAGGCCATTCATACTTAAGGGGGGTTATCAAAAACTGTAACATAGGGATGGAAAGGCAGCACCTACAGAAATATTTCGAAGCATTTGGACAAATGATGTCATTTGAGTACCTTACGGATCCTCTCACCGATTGCCTCACCTTTGCCAAGATGGCCTCATTTCAATTTCTTTTTTAAAAAAAGTCTCTCTCCTGATAGTATTCCCATAGCAATAGCAGCGGATCTGTCACCTTTGATCATCTCAATTAAGGGGATCAGACAACAATGTTTCATCTGCAAAGACCACAAACACCTCATTCAGGACTGCTCTCTAAAGAGATGCCACTCTTATCTTAAAAAAGGGGCCTGTGCTTTGCGCAGCTCCAACACACATGAGCTTTCTCCCTTAGCTAACTTCTCACCTTTGTCTGATGCTACCTCAACCTTTCAGCATTCAGCCACCATCATACCTTTCAATAATATTCCAGTGCCCTCTGGGCCCCATAATTTCAAGTTCACTCACAACCCACTACTCCCTGTTACAGCTGAACCACAGGAGCCTCCCTCCTTGATGGACACGTCCACTAATTCAAACTGTCCGGCCTGAATCTACCAACTCTGATCCTTTCACCACAAACACAAACCTCAAAAGTGTGCACACCCTAACTCATCGGATAATGACAGCAACTTTGACAGGCAGAATCACATTATTGACCTTGCCAGTAAAATCATAACATAATCTTTTTTCGAATGCAGGGCAAGTCACAGACATACAGACCATATGAGGAAGAAAAGTATTTTAAGGGGAGAATGCTCTAGTTTCAACCTGGGCCTCGTCGGCCTCCACCCTTCACACTCTCTCTATCCCCTGTTGAAATTTTCTTAGACAGTGGTTTATCAAGTGACATCAAGAAGGAATCGTGCAATTCTGGCAGGAGAAGAAAGAACAACCTACCTCACCTTTCTCCCAGTCCAGTTCATCCCCTCACGCCATAAAATTTCCTATTTTCCTACTGTTTGTCTTACCTTATGTCCATCTTGAAGTCACCATATGCTTATCTCTGTTGTGATTTAAACATTCAGGGCCTAGACTTAAATTTAATCCGCATGCTCCTCCCTCTCAAACACTAGTTGGAACTCAACTCTCCCAATATCCCCTTCCTGCCCGAAACTAAACTCTCCACTCACTTTAACCACAGGATTTACTTCACTTTGAACACCTTCAGTTTATTCAACTATTCCATTGCCTTGATGTCTGCTGAAGGAGTCACCATCCTCATTAATAAATGTGCCCCCCCACTTTTTCATTCTACATCTTGACGCTCACTCTGTTATCTTAGAGGTGCAATTTGGGCGCTTCAGAAGTTTTGTGATTTATTTATATCTGCCCTGCAATGACACCTTCATTAAATTATTATTCATCAAATCAATTACATCACAGCTGTTGCCTCCCCATTTTTTTCTGGGTGACTTCTACACACAAAATATCTTTATCTTTTCTCCAGGGGCTTAATGTGTGACCAGGGCTATTCCCAGATCATGCCTACTATTTCTACACTCATAAGCATCAGACCTGCATTGAGTTAACATCTACTCTCCTGATCTCTATTTCATGATTGAAATCGGCCCAACTTCACACCTTACCTTTTTTGGATCACAAAGCATTACACCTTTCCCTTGACATTGACTTTGGCCCTCGAGTAAACTTTGGCCTCAGAAGAACAATACAATTTCTCAACAAGCAAAATACACCAATAGCACTGCTTCCAGAAATTTATATATACCTTCATAAAATCAATATGCTTCAAATGGAGCCCATCTCTGCATGGATGACATTTGTGGAAACCCTGCAAGCTGCTATCCACAAATCCACCTGGAATTCACGAGGGCTGTCCAAGTTTCTGGCTGCAATCAACAAAATTGCAGAGCAACTAAATGATCAGGAGAGTGGGCCATTAGACATTAGCAACATCATCCAACTGAAACTTCAATAGCACGATGCTCAAAAGGTCTTGGCAGAGTACATCTCAGTCAAACATACCTGGAAGTATGTGGGGAATCAGCATTGTTGGACCAGAAGTTACCTAGGGTGGACTCTTGGGGCCCACAGGAAGAAAGCCACTCCCTCCTTCATCATGGTCAGCAACAAATCCTACATAGGTCAGAAATTGCTCCTTCTTTTGAGAAACCATTACAAGCACATGCTCCTCAAAGCTGACATCCCTCCTTTCACTATGCCATCAACCTTGAATGTCAACTCTGGTCCTGGCATCACTCGGGCTATGCTAGTTAACAAGCTGAAAAGTTGCCCTGACAAGCATCTGGTTCTTGCATCACTCAGGCTCTGCTACTTAATAAACTGCAAAGTTCCCCTGACCACATTCACCCATGTCCTCATCCCCAAGTTCCTCCTTCACCTAAGTCAGTTCGTCATCACACTCAACATGATTAACAAGCTGGCTTCAGGTGTTTATATCATCGAGGATCTCTATTTGGTTGCATTAGTCCCTTTCCTTAAGAAAGATTGGCCACCCACTGAGCCCAAGAGGCTTAGTCTCATTTAGATGACCCCTTTGCTCATAAAACTCATTGAGTTTACCATCAGTCACTAGAAGAATTTATACTCCCTACCCTTTTGACCTCACAGTTTGCTTGTAAGGGGCAATCCACTCTTGGGGCTACCACACTCTTTAAGATGATCATCGAGCATGTAAGGTGGTCTTGAAGTTGCAGGCCCATTGTTGTCCAGCTGGATATCCAGACAGCCTTTGACTGTCAGCATTGACCTGCTCCTTGGCATCCTCAGGGACCTTAACATTCTAGAGGTTCTTCTGTCCATCCTCCACAATCTCCTGTCCAACAGAAAATCCTAGTTACCCTTGATAGGAAAGTTGCCCCTGGCTTCATACCTAATGTATCCATTCCTCGGGGCTTTCCACTGAGCATGTTGTTGTTTACCATGTTTCTGAATCCCCTCTTTCTCAGGCTGGAACATGACTTCCCTGGAATCTTCATTCCTGGGCTGGGCAAAAGCATCAAATGCCTTGCTTACATAGATGATGTGGTGGTCTTCCCTCGGTTGATCTCATCCCAACTTCAACAGATCCTCACCTGGTACACTGAGACATACAGGCTGGAATTTAGCAGTGACAAATCAGCGGCAAAATTCTTTCCACCTTTAACACCAAGCCATACAACTTCCTTGATTTTCTCCTCATGTTATCTCCCAAGGACTTGAAGGTTCGGGTCCAAACTGCATTGTTTTTCTCCTCATGTTATCTCCCAAGGACATGAAGGTTCGGGTCCAAACTGCATTGTATCAAAACATATCCACCCTCAGAACTATCACAGGCAGCTACCTTTTCTACCTCTCCCTTTATGGGAAAGTTACCCTCCTCAATCTTCTAGGGTTTCCCAAAATAGCATATTATCTCCCCATCATTTTACCTGCATACTCCTTCATATCCAAAATCAATGCCCTTTGCACCCATTTTTTCTGGGGCAGAAAGATGATGGCCATCAGCCTAAAATGAACTTGGTTTTCCTAAAAACCTCAATGGGCTGGGCCTGCTCCCCCTCAACACCCTTCTGATCCAGAGAACTCACAATATTGTACTCATGCTTATAAGTCACTTTCCTGATCTTGTGCATATCATCATCACTCTCTTTGACTCCTCCCAATCACAGGCCCACCCTCCACCCAATCACAGGTGCAAGTCATGGACCTCATTCATTGCCAATATCCTACAAAAGGCTGGCTTTGCTATACCTTACATCTGCTGCAAATTAAAGTATTGGGAGGTTTTCAGTCGGACCATAGACTTCTCCATTGTCTCCCCTACATTCCTCAAACTTACCAATGCTCAATTAATCCACAAATTCAAGGGGAGTTCCTTGAGGAAAAAATTCCTTGATTTCCTCCTCAAAATCAACCTTCATTCCCTACCCACCAATCAATTTTTGGTTAACCATAGGGGTTTCACCAACATCTTTTCCTTATTCCAGCTCTATAAAACTGACAACGAAATCCTACAGCACTTCCTACTTGAATGTCCTTTTTGCTTGAAGTAAGACATGTCATCAACTCCTTTTCCTTGCATAGGAACACCATTTTCAATCTCTGAGGATCCATTGAAACAGGGATCTTTGCAACTATCAGTTTTCCTCATCTATGCACTCTGGTTGCTTCAATGTGCTATTATTTTTGATTAGGTAGTACATTCAGCGAATCAAAAACTATTGGATCTAACTCACTCTCTCAAAACCAGATACCAAACTAGTCCTACCTCTGCTTCTTACAGACACCTGAGCAATCCTCCAACTCCCATTGTCTCAGCCTCTGTCACAGGACATCCAATTAAATGTTTGTGACCTGTGTGATCGCCCGCTCAATGAGGACATGCATCTTGGACTTGCAACCAATGTCTTTTCTTGGTCTGGACTATATACCCTTTCCACAATATCCCTTTCCCTTTTCATATGAATCCTTCCCTGTTTTACCATGTTCTTGAATTTCATTTTATCATGTAATCACTTCTTTGTAAACCTTTTTTTTAACTGTATTTATATCTGTTTTTTTTTTTTTTGCTGAATAAACTTTCATCACTGAGAAAAAAAAAAGTTTTGTTAAATAGATTGCCTGTTACAAATGCTGAAAAAGTCTAGATTTTAGTAGTGTGATATGCGAGGACAGTATGGAAAAATAGGGAGAACAATCTACACTCCTGTATTGAATAATAGCATAAAAATTTGTCTCCAGAATTGCTAAAAAAAACATTTTTTAATTTTTTTTTTTTTTTTAAATTTATGAACAAAATGCATTTCTGAACAAAAGGAAGAAAGTGGAAAGATTTATTTCTCTCTCCTCATCTGGATATATTCTTATAAATGCCACTTTTCCTATCTTAGATGTTTATTTTTTGTATAAATGTAGTTATATTTTACATTTTATGTATAAAACATTTTAATTTTCTTCTCCAGTTAATTTTGAATGATTTTTATTGCTATGCTCAGTTTAGTTCAATAGTAGATTGACAGTCTGAGAAGCAAAGTGGATCAAATCAATTTTAATCCTATCACATCTGGTGCTCAAATGGCATATGTCCTTCTCAGTAATTAATCATTTTTTTTTTTTTACTGACTTATTAGCTTTTTTCTCATCTCAATATGTGTACAAGTACTTACTATTTTTCTCTCTTCTTTTTTTATTGTTATCCATGAGGTTATATATATTTCACAGTTTAATTCCATTCCATTTTGTTTATTTATTTTATCACTAAAGTATTGAAAGTTGTTTGATTTAAGATTGCAGATACATTAAAACAAATTTTTCACAGAATCTGAAATTTTAAAAATTGTCTATTTTATTTTATAATATTCCTTTTTAATCTCATTCTTGATTTTAATTACATCACATACCTGTGCTAGAATAAATATTTCCACTTTTATTTTTAAATTTAAATTTAAAGTGGAATCGGTATTTCCTAATTTCTTCAGATTATGCCTTGTTCATTTAATTTTTTTTTCATGACTTGAATTATCTGCTTATCCCAGTATAATTTTTTTTTTTTAAAAACTTGGTTTTATTTTCAAACCATTCCATTCATTTTTTCTCAACATCAATCTTTTTATTATAGATAGATTATTGAATTAAGATGCCATTATGGATTTAGAAAATTTTCAGAAATGAATAAAGTCACTCAAATTCAAAACCTATAATTATATCGGTAAAATGGAAAATTTTAAAAAAATTAAACACTGTATTAGTGTAACTTAAATGGTAACTTATTAGAAACATATTCTTAGGATAAAATTAATTTAATAAAAAAATAATTATTCATTGCCTATATTTATTTGATTGTAAGAAATTTTGCATTGATAAATAATAGAAATTCAAATTGAACTATAATAAAAGCTGTATAATTTTTGTATATCATAAAAATGATGGTAAAAAGAGAAATCCTCTATTGCCTTAAAAAATTAGTAAAAAACAACAACAACAATATGGATCTAAATCCATTATCTACTCACATTTATTTGAAATTTTACATTATTAGACAGTAAAATATTCATAATAAAAGTTGAAGTTTTTTAATATGCTTTTTCAAAAATTGAACAAATATTAAATTGTTTTACAAAAATTTTGTTTTCATTTGAAAAATGTTTAGAATAGAATTGCAAACTTTTTGTCTTATAATTAGTATATAATTGAATGAAAATAAACAAGTAATAATTTCATGATTTTTTGAATAATTCAACTTTTTCATAAAAAGTAAATATATTTTGAAAACATATTTGTACATTAGAGTTATGTAGTCTTATACATATATTAAAACTGTTGTACTTTCTCTTTTGAAATGAATTTTTAGCATAGATTCATAAATATTTTGATTTAACTATAATACAGAATTGCAACTACATATTTACATATACAGCTTATACTTTCTTCATAAAAGAATGTATTATGGGTATGCTACTATTCAACCATATTATGTTACATAAATAGATGATACAACCATGCTTGAACATTAAAATTGTTACCATATATATCAGTTTTTTTGAAAATTAATTTTTAAGATAGAAATTTGCAAATTTGTTACTTTTGGAGATTGCTATATAGAAAATTGGAAATTTCTTTATAAAGGTGCTTTTTAATTGCTAAATTAAATGTCGTTTTTTTTTTTTAGTATTGACTGATGTAATAATCTGACATTAGAAGTTGCTCTTTATAAAATTTGTTTCATTTGCTATTTAAAATAAACTTTTAGTATAGAACCATTTTTTTTTAAAGATTATGTAACAGATAGTTGAGAATTTTATGTAGTTTAAAAATTAGTTCGCTTTTTTTTTTTTTATAAAAATGCATTATAGCTAAAAAATTTATTAGGTTTTTTCTTCTTTTTTTTTTTTTTTTTTTTGAGTCATTAGCTAAAGCTGTGACATTTTATTTTTCATTTGTTTTTGAAAATAAACTTTTATCTTAGAATCTACAATTGTATACAGCTTAAGGATTATTATAAACACCTGATAAAAATTGAATTAGGAATAGAAACTAGCTACATAATTTTTATTTTTTGATGTCAACTAAAGGAATGTTGATTTCACTTTAGAAATTGCTGCATATTTTATTTTTTATTTGTTACTGGAAATACACTTTTAGCATAGAATTGTAATTTTTTTGCTTTTGATTTATGCAGATTGCAGGAAATTTTATGCAGCTTAAAGATTATTTAAGTTTTCTTATAAAAATGTATTATGATTAGAAAAGTAACTACTCAGTTTTTCTTTTTTGATGTCAGCTAAAGGATTATTCATCTGACATTAGAAACTAAGTATATTTTTTAAACTAATGAAATTGAATGTTTTTTGTTTTTATATTTTATATAAGTTGGTAATATTTATGTATTATGTGTATTCACATGTCATATATATTTTAACACTTCTCCTTTTATATATATATAAATGTATGCTATATATCTTTAAAATATTTTATTGACTGATCTAGAAAGGTTCAAATTTGGACAATTTGGATTACTGGTAGTGTACTTGCAGTTTGCCTTACATTTCCATTATTATATATTTTTCTTTTAACTTCCCTCTCCCCCCAAACAAATTTATATAAATACTAAATTTCACTTTCATTATGGATATTATTAGTAAATTTATATAACTTTTTTTTTGTAATATGTTTACTTTCATCTTATTTATAATCTGAACATAGTAATTTTTTTTCTTAAGATTGCAAATAATTCTTATCACAAAAATTAAGATTTTTTAAAACTTATTTGCATTTTCTAAACTAGTTTAAATAACATGGTAATACTTGCTTTTTTTCTATGTTTAGATGTAATTTTTTTAAACATTTTTAATATACTTAAATTTTTTTTTTTATTGTATTATATTGTTGTAGTTAATATTACTGTATTGAAATAGATATTTGAAATTCTAGAATTACTTTTTTAGTATTAATTTTGCTTTACCCATTACTTTTTTTTTTACTAGTTTTGTGCCCATTTTAGTAATAAAAATTGTTTATCATATTTTTTTAAATTTCAAAACTAATATTAGAAATAGCTTTTTAAAGTTTTAATGGATCATTTTTATATTATCTGTAGCTCCATGTTCCACTGGTAGTAGGGTAATAAATAATATGGCTGCCTAGTCATAATTGTATAGTTCTTTATCCAATGAATTGTGCATAATCATTAATATTACTTTTTTGTACAGTGTAAATCATTTTCTTTCTTTTTTTTTACTATCTGAAGAATTATGTAATAATCAATAATTTTTTAAATGAGATTCATATCTAATATTTCACCCATTTCCCTCAAATATTTTTAAAATGCATTTTTGATTTTGTTATCTTTAAGTTAATAATTTAAAGTAATATGTTTTAATGGTTAATATATTAATTCTGGCTATAATTTTCCAATTCTTATTTTTTAATTTTTTATTCATAATTATTCATTGTTCTACAAATTTGTAACATATATATAATATACTATTTTTTAAAATTAACTCACCCAAATTCCATATTAATTTTGTTTTGTTTCTGTTGTTTAAATCTACAAAAGTTTTACTTATTTTTTTCTCATTATTATTGGCTTCAATTTTTAGGTTTGATAATATTTTATTCATTTATCATAATTTAATGACTAATTATGGTGAACAGATTCTGAGCAGCTTAAATCTATACTATGCAAATGAAGGGGTTTATTACAAATAAATTATTTATTTATGTGTTGCTACAAGTGTAGGACCTAATAATTCTAAATTGTTATTACTATTGTGTTATTTCTAATATTATAGAAAATTATTCAGATTGATAGAAAACAATTTTAATATTGTGAAGATATTTTGATTTCAATCTCATCTGTATATAGTGTGTGAGTTTTTAAACAAGTCTGTTGTTGTTCATTAATGATCCAAAACTAATGCCAAGTGGACCACCATATATAATAGAATGTTAGTAAAGTCAAACTGTAGTTGGTAACAAATATGTAAATACATAATGAAACAGTTGTATAACTATTGAACATTTATTACTAAATTTTTATCAATAAAATGGAAAAGCATAAATAAATATTTGAGAATTATGTAGGCATTCTAACTAAAATTAAATCTTTTATTTTATTCTGCTAAAAAGTTAACATTACCGTTTGGGATCATCTTATTTTATACATTCATATGTAAAATTACAAGACATATATTACATTTTATGACCATAAGTAAAAACACTTAGCCATAAAGTCAAATTAAAATTATATACGATCATATGTAAGATGTTAATGGTTAAAATTTGACTGATGTTCCAGTGATGTATATGTTCCTGTTTTATTTCATTACATGTGACATTATAGTTTCATAATATAATTTATTTCTATATTGAAAATAGAAGGGGAGAATTTTCAGTCTTGTAAAAAAACAATCTCAATGTGTATTATTAATCTATTCTGCCTCTATTATTATAAATGAATATGAATCTCAAATGATATCTGTATTATTCTTATATAATTGTCTTTTCTATTAGGCTTTAAATCATCCAATAAATATCTGAATCCTAATTCACAATATTTTAATAAATATAAATAGGAATATTATATAGTTTCATTTTGTCATATGGCTAACTCATTCTGATCTTTTGGGATGGGGAAAAAAAAATCTAATATTTAAATATATTTTAAATGCATACCTTAGAAATGACTATACCTCATTTGGCAGAAATCTGTTTATTTTCTAAGTATCAAATATCTTACAAACCTGTGTCAGTTTCAAATACTAATTGTCTAAACATAACATTTTAAAAACTTTGTTTTAATTTTACAAGTAACAGATAATTATTTTTTTTTTAATTATCTCTTTTCTTAACATTTGCTAGAAATGTACCATTATAAATAGTTATTGTTAACATAAATATTAAACTCATAAATAGTTATTGTTCATATATCACTATAATAACTTGACAATTTCACTATTATCTGATAACTGACATCTGCTTTTGATATTGTTTTTTTTTTTTGAAAATAGTAATTGTAACAATTACTATCATGTGATATTCTTTTTTTTTTTTGTATATATATATTTAGTTATTTAAATAAAATGTCCCTTTAATTAAATAGTAATTGTAACAATTACTATCATGTGATATTTTTTTTTTTGTATATATATATATTTAGTTATATAAATAAAATGTCCCTTTAATTAAAACAAAATTGTAATTATAATAAAAATAATAAATTTAATGGTAATAAACTATTAAAAACAGTCTTTAAATCTGCAGAAGTACTTTGGGTTAATTTCTTAAACCTGCTTCAACTGCCATTTTTTTTTTTTAAATTTAATGGCAGTCGAGGTAGGTTTAAGAAATTAACTGAAAGTACTTCTGCAGATTTAAAGACTGTTTTTAATAGTTTATTATGTTAATTTATTATTTTTATTATAATACCTAATATATATTTAGTTATAAACAAAGAGTTAGTTTTGAAATTAGCATTATTCCATTTAAATATATTGCATTTCAACATAAAAAAAGTACTTATTATTATATTGATCTTTGTAATTTAAAAACCTATAGCAAACAATTACCTAATCATTTTTTATATTTTTATTTAAACATGTTATATGTATGGATGTAGTGTGTGTGTACTGATCAAAATAATTGATAAGCTGAACTTTATGTATCATTATATATCTCAATATATTTCTTGTATCAGTGATGCAATATATTTATTTGTTTGAATCTAATGTAGTAAATATTGTAATTACACATAATCAGTAAAGCAAAATTATAGCTGATTTGTATCCTCATTTGTTATTATTAAGAGTTGACAAGTTAATAATGATTTCTGGTGATCATATGAATTTATATTTAAAAATATGATTTTAGTCAGAATTTATTATTACTTATAACATTCTCTTTTTAGATATATGTAGAGTGTGTAGGTCAGAAGGTTCACCTGATAAACCTCTTTTTCATCCATGTGTCTGTACAGGAAGCATAAAATATATTCACCAAGATTGGTAAGTACTTATATAAATATCTTTATGGAGTATATGAACTTGCATTATAATTAGTTAACTTAGCTTACTATTTATTTATTCTCAAAACTTGCTATTCTGAAGTCATGCTGAATGTTTTTGAAAATCTTAGTATTCAGTAATGCAGTAATGGATTAAGTGTTTGAAGAGCTCCAAATGCAATCTAGTTTTGAAAGCTCTTGTTTTAAATATTAAGTAATGATATCAAAATCACTTTATTATTTCATAAAAAATATTCATAAATAAATTATTTCCTTAAAAATAAAACCTACACTTAAGTCTTTTGCAGTCACAGATATGTTAATCATAACTTATTACTCCTTATTGCAGCATTTAAAATACAATGCAAAATATAATATTAATTATTTATTAATAAAACAAAGAATAGAAACTTACATTGTATATTTTATTTATTGCAGGAAATTTATATAAATCTGTTAAAAATTATTAAAGTCTGTTGGAATATATAAAAAAAAAATGCTAATGGTTTTATTGCTCAGGAGTTCATAAGTTTGAGCATCAAAATTGCGACCAGAATCAATCCTGGGATCTCCTGATCCCAAGTTGGATGCTCTACCAATTGCACCAAATTATGTGAGGCTTTGGAATTTTAGAAAAAAATGTAATCATAATGGAAATAAGGAAAATCCATTATGCTGTTTTTGCATATAAATTTATAATGAACTAATACAAATATCATTATATAATAGTGATTACAAAAATATATATATTTGTAATTATATAGAAAAGCATTTTTCAGTATACAATTTTATGCTTTTTCAATGTTAAATTTTACTGGTTTCACCTCTTAATATAGTATTACATAAATAGCATGTAACTGTTGTTTTTAAAAGAAAGAAAAAAGTAATAGATAAAATAAAAAGTGAATAAAAATATATATAAACAAAACTACAGAGTTATGATATATCATACAGAATTATGATATAGTGATCCAAATTGTTAAAAATCCAGTAAAGGTTTGAATAAATTAAATCTATAAAAACATTTGTATTATTTTATATATATTATCTTATATAATTTTCCATTCATTTTAATTGATTAATTGTTGATTAAATTTATTGAAGTTTTATATGCATTCATACAGTTATTTTTGTTATTCTTTATATAATTTGTTTCATATATTTCTCTTTTTTTTCGATCTTTAATGTATTTTAAGGTTTTAATATTTTTTAGAGAAACTATTTTATGTTTATATATTAAGTAGTGAATGTATAAAGCAGATTTATTATTTTTTCTTTTAATTGCACTGTTATTTTTTTGGTGCTTTCATTTAAGCAATTCTCTGTATGTCCATAGTAAATCATATTACAATTATTACAATTTTATTATATTTTTATACTTTATATCATCTTTTATTTTACAATTACATATAAAAAAATTTATATTTTTACTATTTAATTTTTTCTTTTTATTAATGTATTATAAATTTTAGCCATATAATTCTAAATTTTAGGATAATATGAAAGCTTGATCTATTTTTTTTTATTAAAATTATTGTTATTATTATAATTATAATCATTTTGCATAGAAATCTCATTTAATATAGATTTTTTACAATTAAAAAGTATATATTTTAATATGATTAGAGTTATATCCATAATGTTTATATAATTCAATAAGTTGTTTCTTTTGGAAATTAGCTACATTTTTATTTTTATTATATTTAATTCTTTTTATATGTAAATTTTTTATTACATGTCATCTTTTGTGTTCATGCTTGTTGTGAATATATAGAAATTATTTTCCTTAATTTATCCTCTTTAATGAAATGTTTTAATATAATTTTGTTATCACTATCTATGTGAATTTTTACATCTAAATATTTAATTTTATCTTCAAATTCCACTTTTGTAAATTTAGTAATTGCATGCCCCACAATCCATCTTATATATATATTCCAAAATTCATTATTGTATTTAAAATATAAATTATTTATTAATTTTAAATCTTTTTTTATAATATTTATTATGTTTATATCATTTATATATTGATGTAAATTTTCTTTCTTGGAACACTGGGTATGTTTTTTCTATATTCAAAAAATACTTTGGTTTCTACTCAATTTTATATTGTTTAATTTATTTATAATACTATCTATTTTTATTCGCAAGTCTCCATATTCTATAATGTTTGCTATCCATTTATTTAAATATTTACAGAATTTTTGTAAAATAAAATACTAAAATTAAATAATAATCTCAATGGATTATTATCTTGATGAATTTTAATCTTAGTAAACATATATGGATTTTCATAAGAAGGATGCAATAATTTTTTTTTGATTTATATTTACAATTTTATAACCCTTCATTTTTATTAAATAATTTTATATATTATTTTTATTCTTGTAGTAGGGACTGCTGGTTATTTATTATATTCTTTTTTAATATTTTATTCTATCTATAGATGTAGAAATTTACATGGATAATGATAACAAATCTATATTGAAACATTTCAGTAAGGAAAATAAATTTAAGAAAAATAATTCCTATGTTTTACAGCAAGCATGAATACAAAGTTGGCAGTTAGTAAAAATTTTAAATATAAAAATAATAGATATAATACAGATAAAAATGTTAATTTACAAAAGAAACAATTTATTGAATTATAAAAAAATTATGGACATAACACTAAAAATATTAAAAATATACTTTTTAGTGATAAAAAATCTATTTTAAATAACATTTCTAAGCAAAATGATTATAATTATAGTAATGACAATTTTAATTAAAAATGAATCAAACTTTCTTATTATCCTAAAATTTGTAATACATTAATAAATAAATACACCAAATTTCATCTTTTTGAATCTTATTTTTTATAGGACTATTATAAAAATATAACTACACACTAATGTTCTATTTTATACTATAGTCTTTTTCAAGGAAAACTGAAAAATAAAAATACAAATATATAATAATAAATATAAATATAATATATTCCAGACAAATCCAAAAATTAAAAAAATACTCTTTACCTCAAACTCTTTATATTACAAACAATCTCAAAATTTTTTTTTACATTTATATACGCATCCAAAAATACCCTAAAAACATTTATTTAATTAAATCTATTATTTTCTTTTTTTCTTTTCTATTAACATTCTTTTCAATTTAGATTTTAATTTCATTATTCATATGATTATAAATAACATAATTTTTATCATTTAAATGCTGTTTTAATCTAGTTTTTAATTTAATTTTTGTAGTCCCAACTGTCCATTAAACTATGAGGATAGTCTATTTTAATATATATCTGAGCACTTATACTATATATGTGTGTAAAGATGATAGTCTGGACCAACTGATGATTGCTGGTTTAGCATGAAATACGTATATTGGTGATTATTTATATTTTCAGCATATATGTGTTTAGGTGTATCAGTGTTATTAGATAGAGTGGAGAGAGGTGGGTGGTGTGGAAGTCTGTGCTCATATACCCTATATTACATATATATAGCCACAGGTATATAACAAGCCTGTGTTTCAGTTATAACATCTCTATATTATTTTTAAAACAATTCAAACATTTTATTATGTAAACCGCATTCATAATTTCTAAATTACTACACTCCCTATTATTATTAATTAGAAAAAAACTTTTTTTTTTTTATAAACAGGATAAATGAAAACATATTTTTTATTAAAACCTTTAGAATGTATAAAATCATACTATGAAAGAATAATAAAGGAAGGAATTTACATTAGTGAAATTAAACCTAAATTGAACAGAATGTTAATAGATAAGAAAAAAGAAAATAATAGATTTGTTAATTAAATATTTTTAAAGTATTTTTGGATGGGTATAGAAATGTAAAAAAAAATTGATAAAGTTTTGAGGTTGTTTGTGGTAAAGATTATTTTTTAGTATTTTTTAATTTTTGGAGTTGTTTGGAGTATGTGATTTTATTCTATATTTGTATTTTTATTTTTCAGTTTTTCTTGAAAAAGACTATATTATAAAATAGTCAAAATGTTGCTATGTAGTTATATTTTTATAATAGTCATATGAAAAACAAGATTTAAAAAAAAGTTTGGTGTATTTATTTATATATATTGAAAGTTGTGAACTATTTTTGAAAATAAAACTGTGTAGATGATATTTTAAATTCGTACATTAATAAAATCAAAAATTATATTGATAAAGATAAACATATTGGATGGTCAAATAGTAAAAATGTAAAAAAATAATATGTAATTATAAAATAAAAGATGATATAACTGCTTGAATCTAGAGCGCCATATTGAATTTTTTAAAAAACTGACCTGAAACACAATTTTCACAATAACTTCAGTTTTAATAATGTTAGAGCAAAAAAATTTACATTGATTAGAAACTAGAAAAATTAAGAAAAACAAGGCTAAGACGAATAGCGATTACCATTTAAAAATAAGGAAAAAAGAAATTTCAACATCTGACATAATTATTACTTTATTGTTTTTTCATAATTTCTAATTCATCATTAAGTAAGTTTAAATTACATCTTCAGTGATAATTTCTTTGTATTCCTCACAAAATTATCTTTCAAACCATATATAATATGGTTTACCTAAGATAATCCATAGCTTTAGAATCTCCAAAAGTATTTGCATAAGAATTTTTCATTTTTATCTTGTACCCCAAAAGTTACCAAAACTCAAAGGCATCTATAAGAAAAATATTCATCCTAATAAAAGATAGAAAACAAATCATTTCCAGAAGATAGATATGCATTGGTCATCATAGCAATTGGATTCTTGTCTAGCTAAAACTAGAAATTGTAGGTTACTGTCTGTATCACTTATAAAATGAGTTTCATGTCTTCATTTTATATTTTTTTTATATACATCAGTGATGTTTATATTTTTTATGCACACCAGTAATGCTATCTTGTTATATTTATTGTATCACATAGATATAATATATTTGAATATAGTCCATTTGTTAGCTATAGACTTAAAAATAATGTGATGAAAGATATGGCAAAACTAGTGACTCCACATATGAGTATCAAGGCATAGGCAAGAATCAGAATTTGATTTTTTCCTGCATATGCAATCTTTCTGTACATTTGATTATTAGTTTTGTAAATCATTACTTGTAAACACAAACACACTATATAAATATAATAATAAATAATAAATTATTAAACCTTTTGAGAATCATTATTTTTATAAAATAAGTGGATGAGAACACACAAAATCACTGTACATATGAATTCATATGAGCATAAATAAATATAGAATTTATATATACACACACCAATACAAAAACAATAAATCATTTTTCAAATAAGAAGACACAAAATTACTGTACATATGAATTCATATGAGCATAAATAAATATAGAATTTATATACTGTGCCAAGGCCAAATTGGCACATGTATATAAAATAATTTTGTCTAAAAAAAAATTATTTATTATTAAAATCTTTCGTAAAAGAGTTTGAAAAAAAATAGAAATCAATTAATTGATTAAAAGGGGATAGGGGGAGTTTTGTTTAGAAAAGATAAAACTAAGAGTTCATAAAAGTTAAAGAGTGTTATTATTATAAATTAAAAGCTTCAAAATATAAATCTCTTTTCATTTGAATTGAATAAAAAAAAAAGTATTAAAACTAGTTTTGATGTGTAGAATAAAATTATATATGTGCGTGCGAATGTAAAATAAATGTATCACTATTAAATATTATAAATAAATGAAAAATATATTTAAAAAAACACAGCGGCGCACTACTAATTAAAGATATGAAAACAACACGTTTTGAAATAGCTACTACTAATTAAACAATCAATCAAAAAACACATTGTCATAGGATTAATTACCAATGAAATTCGACAACAGATATTTGCCGGAGGATATTACACGGACAACACGTCGCAGGTATAAATCGACTTTTTTTGTTATCGGACAATTAATTGAGAGAGTTTTATTCTGTCTAGTTTCCAGTGACAGTCTTGTTTCCGTTCAGATAACAATTTCTATTATGTATTCAGAAACAAAAATGCATTTCCATTCAGATAACAATTTCTATTATGTATTCAGAA
Organism: Epiperipatus broadwayi; assembly: GCA_028023455.1. Lineage (NCBI taxonomy): Eukaryota > Metazoa > Onychophora > Udeonychophora > Euonychophora > Peripatidae > Epiperipatus > Epiperipatus broadwayi. The sequence goes on from JAQFVV010006255.1 coordinate 1,935,499, forward strand.
ACAAAAATGCATTGTTGAGCAGCTTTTGGAAATATACGCTCGTGCTTCAGCCTTTTTGTCCAACAAGATCATCAAAACCTGCCTGTGAAATAATGTCTGCATAACAACTCAGAAATCCTCCGTCAAACGTTCATCTGTCTTCAAGAATAATAAAACCAATGGATTCGCATAAAATCTCTTCCATAAACGTCCAAATCTAACCGGTTAGATATAATCCATCAGAAGCAGCAGAAGCAGCCAACAACAAGCAATATCCACATTCCAAAAATCCTAGGTAAACATTTATTTATTATCATTTATATGTAGTAGCCACCGCTGTAATTCGTAAATATTCAAGATTCAAATTATATGAACTCTATCATACATAAAATGAACTATTGATATGTGTGTTTAAGTTTCAAATGCTATTAATGCTTTATTATTATATTTGTGAATGCTATATGAGTTAATATGTGCGTGATCATTATATCAGTGTTATTAGTTAAATTAGATAAATACCAGTGTTCTACTATTAAAATCTACAAGAATATTTAAACTAGTTTAGAAATGTTACTTTAAAAATGTGCGTGTGTTAAATCAGATTTATAAAGATGTTTAAATTTAGTCAATTAATGTTTGGTAATAAATTATCTTTAAACTTAATTAATGTTAATTAAAATAAAATGTCTTCAAACTTAAACTTTATTTGTCGGTCAATTCTTTTTACCAACCTTTTTATTAATTCTTTCCACCACTAATTTTGTATAATTTTGTTATTGAATTAAAATTAGACTGAGCTAGTTTTAGGGAATGTTTCAAGCGCTGGATTATGAGCCTACTGCCCGAATACATTAGTCTTCAGACTAGCTGGCGCCCCGGGGTTTACCCCAAAACAAATAAAGTATTTGGATAGTAGGGGTTTGAATCTAGCAGCCGAGATGGGCCATTGTTGATAGTTAAAGCTATCAATAAGATCTCCCATTTTGCTCGAACGTGCCGGTTCGTTCACGTAACCTTTATAAGATTATAAATGTATTATGAAGGAGTTTGAAACCGGCCAAAACTTATATATACGTATAAGTAAGTGGTTTCAGCGGTTCGACCTGGTACATAAATGGCTTTTCCCAACGTTTGGGGCTGGACCTAAGAAACAATAGTAAATAAATGCTTTGTTTCTTGTTTAAAAAAATTTTTCTATACAAAAGCTAAATTACGTACGTAAAGTGGTATTAATTAAAAAAAAAAAAGAATTGACCGAAACCTTTTTTTTTCTCCTTTAAATGAAGAGAGATTTATGCTATTTACGTTAGTTGAAATAAATCATTATGTTAAATCGGAGACAGTTGGGTGTTTGGGCGGAGTTAAAGCATTAAGATCGGGTAGAGAAAAATGGACAAAGGAGGGGTGGAGTCAGCGTGTATTTCCAGTTTAGAAATAAATAAATAAAATAATAATTAGTAAACTTATTAAAGTGAATAAAATACGGTATTAAAAATAATGATAAAAAGTGTTTAAAATTATAAATTATAAAAAAAAAACATATAAAGCCAAAATGGAGACTCAAGGTAAAAATATAGAAAATAGCCCCAACAAGGAAAAAAGAGAAATCATAGCTTTACTAACCAGCATGTTTGAAAAACAAAAAGAAACAGCCGAAGAATATAAAAAAATAGCTGAAGAGCTTAAAAACCAAAATAATGAAATGAAGAGTAAATTGGAAGGGCAAGCTGAAATGCTTGAAAAGTTAAAGGACCAGATCGAAAGGGGCCAAAATAAAATAAAAGAAGAAATTAGGGAAGAAATAGAAGAGATTAAAACACAAGTAAAAAATCAAGAGATCGTAGAAGTAGATTTTGTCAAAGAAAATAAGGAAGTTGAGGTCATCAAAGAGATAGTAGAGTCAGATAGTGGTAAATATAGTAGTTTGGAAATAGAAATTGAATTAGAATCAGATAGCGTTGCTACAGAGAAAGTAAAAACAAATGTAAATCAAGAAATAGAAGAGAGACATAAGTTCAAGGTAGAAGATAGCGTTGAAAAGTTTTTACAAAAAGTTAAAAAGGTTAAAGTAAAAGTTCACGTTTGTTTTAAACGTAGATTTAAAATAAAAAGAAAGCATAGGAAAAAATATTCACGGTTAGGAAAAATACGGCGGAGGTCTGTGAAGCTTAAAGGTTTTCTTATTTACAAGGCAGAAAATAAAACGGAAAGAGAAAGAGATAAAATAGATTTTAATCGAGAGATAGAAGTGAGAATATGGAGTATCGTTTATGTTAGTGAGTTAATAGAAAGAAAGAACCACCAGACAAAAATTAAAAATATGTAATCTGACGGATTCGCCGGCTTGACCTAGTTATTAACGACCATGGACTCGGAATAATGGAAAATGTTTAACAAAGTTTAATGAAATAAATGAAAAAACGAGTATCAAGTTAGTTTGAATAATTAAAAATGATTAAAGTTAGTCTTAGTAAAATAAAATAACAATCTTAGAGGTTTTTTAAAATGTCAAAGCAACGATAAAACAATTTATGTCAAAAAACCCTCGATTATGTCTTATCGATTATGTTAAATCCCAGCTCATAAGTCTAGAACATAGCGGAGCTTGACGCAAACAAAATAAATGTGTAAAATCAAATTAGACAAGCAAAATGATTATGTCAAAAACCCTCGATTATGTCTTATCGATTATATTGATATCCCAGCTCATAAGTCTAGAACATAGCGGAGCGTGACGCACACAAAATAAATGTGTAAAATCAAAATAGGCAAGCAAAATGAAAATGTTTTTTTTTTTTTTAAAAAAAAAAAAAAGGGAGAGTAAAAATAACGCTTTAAAAATAAAAATGAAATAAATAAGTGTATAATGAAAGTATTAATGAAAATAAAACATTATCAAATAAAATTAAAAAAAAAATGTATTAAATTAGGATTGAGGTGTGTGCGAGTATTTGGGCAAAGAAATTAAAAGTTGGTTTAAATCAGCACAAAATCTATCTGTGTGGTTAAATTGCCTTATACTTTGCTGCCTACTTCTCTTAACATTACATTTATTACCTAATGATGAAAATAAAAACTAAAAATGCACTCTAGAAAAATAAGAATTTGAAGTGGTCAATACTTAGGAAAAGTGATCAACGCACATGTTAATCAAGAAAAATGTTCGTAAATAAATAAGTAGGTCAAATAGTTAAAATAAAATCGATAAAATCAAGTTAAATAAATAAGCGTAAATAAATCTATAGTAAATAATAATGAAGAATGACTCGTAATAAACTAATCGATTTTTTTTTTATTGAATACACGCATGTTAAATAAAGATGTTCGTAATGATTTACAAATAATATTATAAGATTAGTGTAAATAAATATTTTAAGTAATGTTTCTTAAGGGTTACAAATAATATTGTAATATAAATAAATAGTGTAAGATATTGTTCATGTGAATTTAAAAATAAGGTTGGAAGATTAATAATAAAAAAATAAAAGTCAATCTAAGGTGAATTAAGAGTGTATAAGTATACATGTGTATATATGCGCACATACACTGGTAATATTTGGTAAATACGATACCTCATGATGCGTATCTTAAATGTATTTATCCAGATATCCTTTTAGGTTATGTTCTTGGCACTGATTTCCTGTAAGATGCATGCAAAAAGGGATTTATTTATTATAGATTCCCTGTAAGCAAGTCCAGTAATAACTCGATATCTAGAATATTAGTAGGTGTAGAATTATGCTGCACGTATACACATGTGTAGGAAGTTATCTATAGCAAAAGGGAATGAGGGTAGTATAGAAATAAGTTTAGTTAAGGATAAGTTTAAAACTGCCGACTGGATAAATTTTAGTACCCGTAATGGACTTGTCAGGGATCATTCCTCTTTCCAAAGCGTAAGTCGAAAATGGACAGTTGAAAATTCCTGCCATTTCGCAGTGACCCTTTCTTTTTCCAAGTCCGATCAAGAGAATCGGCAAATGAAGTTTCATTTTTCATACGTGTAAGTCGGTGTAAGTCAGTGAATCTGCTTCCGCGTCGTTTCCAAAAGATCCCTGTGCCACAAAATTAGTTTGTCCCGGTGGTCGTTATCCATGATTTAGATCATTGTGAGCAATGTATTCGGCATAGATAGAAGGAAAGGATAGTCAAAACAGATTGCCCTTTGTATGTTAAGTAAAAGATATTAAAAAGCTAACTTAGAAAAATAATAAATTAATAAATCTTTAGAGTCAAGAATTAAAATTGCAAGAGATAAAATGGTCAAAAATGACGCATTTTACTCTAAAACAGAGGGGGGTGTAATGTGCCAAGGCCAAATTGGCACATGTATATAAAATAATTTTGTCTAAAAAAATTATTAAAATAAAAAAAATCTTTCGTAAAAGAGTTTGAAAAAAAAAAGAAATTAATTGATTAAAAGGGGAGAGGGGGAGTTTTGTTTAGAAAAGATAAAACTAAGAGTTCATAAAAGTTAAAGAGTGTTATTATTATAAATTAAAAGCTTCAAAATATAAATCTCTTTTCATTCGAATTGAATAAAAAAAAATAGTATTAAAACTAGTTTTGATGTGTAGAATAAAATTATATATGTGCGTGCGAATGTAAAATAAATGTATCAGTATTAAATATTATAAATAAATGAAAAATATATTTAAAAAAACACAGCGGTGCGCTACTAATTAAAGATATGAAAACAACACATTTTGAAATAGCTACTACTAATTAAACAATCAATCAAAAAACACGTTGTCATAGGATTAATTACCAATGAAATTCGACAACAGATATTTGCCGGAGGATATTACATGGACAACACGTCGCAGGTATAAATAGACTTTTTTTGTTATCGGACAATTAATTGAGAGAGTTTTATTCAGTCTAGTTTCCAGTGACAGTCTTGTTTCCGTTCAGATAACAATTTCTATTATGTATTCAGAAACAAAAATGCATTGTTGAGCAGCTTTTGGAAATATACGCTCGTGCTTCAGCCTTTTTAGTCCAACAAGATCATCAAAACCTGCCTGTGAAATAATGTCTGCATAACAACTCAGAAATCCTCCGTCAAACGTTCAACTGTCTTCAAGAATAAAACCAATGGATTCGCATAAAATCTCTTCAATAAACATCCAAATCTAACCGGTTAGATATAATCCATCAGAAGCAGCAGAAGCAGCCAACAACAAGCAATATCCACGTTCCAAAAATCCTAGGTAAACATTTATTTATTATCATTTATACGTAGTAGCCACCGCTGTAATTCGTAAATATTCAAGATTCAAATTATATGAACTCTATCATACATAAAATGAACTATTGATATGTGTGTTTAAGTTTCAAATGCTATTAATGCTTTATTATTATATTTGTGAATGCTATATGAGTTAATATGTGCGTGATCATTATATCAGTGTTATTAGTTAAATTAGATAAATACCAGTGTTCTACTATTAAAATCTACAAGAATATTTAAACTAGTTTAGAAATGTTACTTTAAAAATGTGCGTGTGTTAAATCAGATTTATAAAGATGTTTAAATTTAGTCAATTAATGTTTGGTAATAAATTATCTTTAAACTTAATTAATGTTAATTAAAATAAAATGTCTTCAAACTTAAACTTTATTTGTCGGTCAATTCTTTTTACCAACCTTTTATTAATTCTTTCCACCACTAATTTTGTATAATTTTGTTATTGAATTAAAATTAGACTGAGCTAGTTTTAGGGAATGTTTCGAGCGCTGGATTATGAGCCTACTGCCCGAATACGTTAGTCTTCAGACTAGCTGGTGCCCTGGGGTTTACCCCAAAACAAATAAAGTATTTGGATAGTAGGGGTTTGAATCTAGCAGCCGAGATGGGCCATTGTTGATAGTTAAAGCTATCAATAAGATCTCCCATTTTGCTTGAACGTGCCGGTTCGTCCACGTAACATTTATAAGATTATAAATGTATTATGAAGGAGTTTGAAACCGGTCAAAACTTATATATATGTATAAGTAAGTGGTCAGCGGTTCGACCCGGTACAATACACACACACCAATACAAACCCAATAAATCATTTTTCAAATAAAAATTATTAAACCTTTTGAGAATCATTATTTTTATAAAATAAGTTTATTTTTATAAAATAAATGGATTAGAACACACAAAATTACTATACTTATGAATTCATATCAGCATAAATAAATATAGAGTTTATATAGACACACACCAATATTCTGCAATTACGTTTAGACTCCATTGAAGCTTTTGTTTGTGAATCAGGGTATTTTTAATCCAATAAAAGCATATTTTTAGGCCGATAAAAGGTTTCTGTCTTTATCGTTTCATGGAAATTACAAAGTTGATCAAAAAAAATAATAAAAATTGATAAAAAAATCAAAATTTCATCAGACTTTTTTGTTAAAGACATCTTTAGAAAGCTACATTAGAGATGTATCAAATGCCCATATTTCTATTGACATCATGCTTATAGTTTTTATGTCATTAAAAAAGAAAACATTTCGACCAATTATATAAGATGGACGGAACATCCGCTTAATAACCCGAAGCAGATAAAATATAAAAAAGAAATTGTATATAAAATTAAATCTGACAATTGTAATATGGTTTTCTCTGGACATGCAGGGAAACAGTTGGATATAAGATCCAAAGAACATAAGAGTGCAATTAATAGAAGAGATGATAAATCTGTTTTGTACATTCACTACTTAATGTAAAATAGATTCTATAAAAATATGAAACTTTTCAATTACATTAAAGATCTGAAAGGAAGACAAATATATAAAACTAATAATATTAAGCAAAATAAAGATAATTATATATATATATAATTTTTCAAGCAATTTAATTAATAACTGATCAACTAAAAATGAATTTAAAATTATATAATAAGATAATATATATAAAATAATACAAAGTATATTTTTATCCATACTGTATAATTCTTATGTTACATAATTAATTCATTTCAACCTTTATTATTTTTATGGTTTTTATTTTATTTTATATTTCTATTTACTTTTATTTTCTTTTTTTCCTGTTGAAAAACAATAGGAGTTACTATTAATGATTAATACAGATAACATTTAACATTGAAAAGGCATTAAATTTTATGCTAAAAAGGGATTTTTTTAATATAATTATAAATGTTGTCAAGCGTTGTTAGCCGAGAGGTCATCACACCCGCCTTGCAAGCAAGTAGTTGGTTGCAGACGGGTGTGGGTTCACGTCCCGGCCGATGCTATGACATATGAAGAAAATTATAAATGTTAAGTCTAATAATATTCAAGGCTAAATGGGTTTATTAGTAATCATTAAAACCAGTTAACACTTCGACAATCCCAATATCAATAACAATCAACAATCTCAAACTATTGTCAAGGAAAGATTGTTGATTGTTATTTATATTGGGATTGTCTAAGTATTGATTGGTTTTAATGATTAATTATAAATATATATTTTGTGTAATCACTACTATATATTGATACCTATATTACTTTATTAGAAAAAAGACATGCTGTGATATACACATGTTGCCATTGTAGTATCCGCACTTACGACTGCTCCAAGGTTATAACTGCAAGTCATACTGTGCGGTCAACAAATAACGTTTTACAATTCCCACGCTGTTCTTTCTTAACGAAGCTCTCCAAACGCATTGGTCTGCCACGAAGCTCTCCAAACAAATTGGTCTGTAATGAAACTCTCCAATGAATTGGTCTGCAATGCTCAGCCACGGATGCTCTCCAAGGCATGGTCTGCACCGACTGCTCTCCAATGAATGGTCTGCAAGCAGCTGCTCTCCAAACGCTTGGTCTGCAACTTGCTACTGCGTGACTGCTCTCTACAGCTCCCGATGTTACCCTGCTCTCTACTCCCGTCTATATTATACTGCCCGATGTTACCCAGTGTTCTTATCGGTCTCTGACAACTTCAACAATCAATCAATGCACTGACCAATAGAGTAATGCCTCTTATCTAGAAATATTTGTAATTAGCAAATATTTCTAGGAATTGTCGAACTCCATTACGTCAATGCACTAATTAAATTCCTCAGCTATCAGAGCGCGATCTAAAAACAGCCTTACGAATAAATTCTAGTTTTTCTGGAGTGCACAAAAATGTCTGCCATTTTTACAAACACTACAGCCATCTATAATTTTATTGTAGTATATAAATAACTAAATAAAGAAAACATTTAAAAGTAATTTATTTGACATTGATTTGAATGAATCTGAAATAAATGAACCAATTATTTATTAAATTTTAAAATGAAATATTTTTGTGTAAATTATTGTTGAATGATAGCAATGCCTTATTAGAATTAGAAGAGTGTCACATGATCACCAGCCAGTGTTTAGGAATAGAAAATACTGCATTTTGTGCTGCCATAGCTATAGAAATCATTTTAGCAAGAAAACACTTCTTTTGTTAAAATTTGTGTTTATTTTATTTTACATTTATAAATATAAATTTTTATTAAACGCCCATTATTATATTAAGTAATAATTTACTAAGGCTGTAAGACCTATAGAGGTCCCTACCTTCGTATTTTTCAGACGCTTATTTCTAAGGTTACAGCCTTAGTAAATTATTATTTACATTTATAAATATATTCAAGACATATAGTAAAGAAATATCCACCATGAGTATGACATCTTATATAGAAGGGGCATGAGCTCCCTCCTCATTTTGTATCTTTATGATGAAAATGGAATGGATATCACAAATGCTATGCTGACTCCCATAGAACTAAGATAATTGAATTTGCTTTGGATTGTAATATCAAGAGAAATAATAATAATGGAATATCATCTAATGATTCAAATTGCTTATGGATTCCTATGTTTGTGTTTTTGTTAGCAAAAAGTTATCAAAGGAAATGTCAACTAATGGAATATAAGCTGAAGTCATATAAATACAAAATTGTGGTAACAGATGCTAATAAAAACCTTTTAAATTAATACTGCCAAATAAGTTTCATTTAAAAAAAGAAATCGATAAAAAAGCCTAATGATAATTTTAACGATAAACAGTTATTAAAGTTTTTTATTTATTAAAAATTTCTTGAGTACAATGAACTTGGCACTCATTGTCAGTTAAACAATATGACAAATATATGTATTTTTAAAAAAGTAACAATATTAAAACTTTTATTTTTTAGATTAACCTATTCACTTTCAAGCAGCTATATTGAATATTTTAAAAAAATATGCTAAGCCACAAATTTTATCATAACTTTAAGTTTTCTTAATAAAAAATGTCATAATAAATATTGTTTTAAAGATTAATCACCAAAGAATGTGATTAAACTGGAAAAAAAATGTAGTCACTGATATTCAAAGTAAGAAAAAAAGAATAAAAGTTAATATTTCTAATAATTATTTTCATATTATTTCATAAATCCTAAATTATCATGCATACAATTTAAAATTATATTTTTGTTAGTAGGTTAGTTGGATTCATCATTAAATTTCTAAAAAATTAGTATATAATAACACTTACATAAGGTAATTCATCACTTGAAAACTTTGTAGAATAAAGACATTAGTAATACCTATCAATTTTCTCAGTAGCCCTTCAAAATCTATTTCTCTAAAGAGGTTTGCAATGTATAAGTCATTCCTAGTAACAGCCCTTATAACAAGTAGTTAACATTGATCAATAATTAGTATAATTTGAATATTATAATAAAGAACTTCAATACAGTTTGCAATTTATTAAAACATACTACTCAACTAGTCACTATATATACAAAATAAAATAATAAAATAAAAAAAAAAGTGAATGCAGACAAAAAATGATAGAAAAATCTAAATCAGGTCCTTACATTTCCAAAATATGTTCATCTTTGTCTCGTATCAATTAATTCAAATATTTACCCAAATTCACATCATATCAAAAAATGCAGATAAATCACGATATAAATGTACACAATCACAAGCTTTTTTTTTATTATTTTAGTTTCAATAGTATTTTTTTCATATATATTTTTATCAAATATATATATATGAATAAAATAATAATTAAAAAATATGCAGCTTTGAAATTTATATTGCAATAGTCTATAATCGGTCTAAGTTTATGTATTGTCAAAATCATTACTTTTAGCATTAGCGTATTTTTTACTGTTACTAAAATGCAGACAAATAATTATAGAAAAATCTAAATTAGGTCATTATATTTCCAAAATATATTTTTGTCACATATCTATTAATTCAAATACTCCATCCACCCAAGCTCACATTATAGAAAAATATGCATGTTCTTTTTTTTTTTTTTATGTTAGTTTCAATAATCATTTTTTTGTTTAGCATATATATAAACAATAATTAAAAAAATATAATAAAATAATAATTAAAAAACATATAATAAAATAATAATTAAAAAAATATAGAAAAATAAAAATTCTTAAGCCTCCATAACGTTTTCTTCAAAATACAACGGAAAAAGTAAAACTATTTCCCGATATATTTTTCACGCTGAACTCTTCTCCAGTAACTATCAAAAAAAATGAGAGAAAGACAAAAAATTCAATCTACTGATCACAAAAATTATCATAAAATTTTTATTTTTTATCATAGAAAAATAAAATTTACCTTTCTGGAAACTAGAAAGAACACTGCAAATGAAGATCTAAAAAGTGCATGTGTAGCCTGTGTAGATTTTCGTTAATCTTAACCTCAACCCGGATGTTTATAATTTGAAAATCATTGCTTGCATTGTGTGGGCATAAACATGAAACACAAAGTGGTTAAAGAGTTTATCTTTAACCCTTTTATGACTGTTTACTTTATAATTTAAATGCATATCATATCTATTAATTGCAATCTTAAAAAAGAGGAGGGGAAGTTAAATTATAAAACATATGATAGAATATTAGATTGCAGTTGGTAAATTAGAATTATATGCTTATTTCAATAAATTTATATTATTATTAACCAAGTCTTTTCATTTCCTTATTGCATCAATCATTATAAAATTATGTTATTACACAATTTATTTACTTTATCATCAAATAAGTCATCATTTATTGAATTGTATCTTTTTTGCCAAGCAAGATATTCATTCTCTGGACCATTGTTGTCTTACAAAATTCATAAGCCCATTCTAAATATAAATTTAAACTGCCATATTATTTATCTCTTTTAGTTGCCTAAGTACAACATTTATGTAATAATATTTTAGAGTACCCAAATATTTTGTGCATAGGTGGAGAAAACCACTTGTTCATGATTTTATTTATTACATGTGGTTGTCCAAATCCACGAGGCATTTGCAGGCCAGCTAGACATACTCAGGTATAATATTTTTGTCTCATCCAACAAGAAAATATTGCTATTCAGTCAAACGTTGTTAGCTGAGAGGTCAGTGCAGCAGCCTTGCAAGCAAGCAGTTGGTTGCAGATGGTTGTTGCGGTTCAACCCAACCAATGCTATGACATATGGAAAAAATATTGTTATTTATGAGACATTGTTGCATCCTTAGCATTGTCCATATGTTTTAGAATAGTTTCCTTCACAACTAGCATAGTTTTCCTTCACATTTTGGCAGCCAATGCATGCCGAAGTATTTCTTTATGACCCATGAGAGATTTAAATTCATATAGTAAGTAATAGGTAAATAGAATTGAAATATTTGATTAATCATAATTGATATCAGGTATTTTTGTGTTTACTAGTGTTAGATTAAACAGAGTAATGACTGAATAGATAATAAATTTTTAAATTTATAGTTGTGTCTTGTTAAGGGTTTGAATTTAATGTGGGTTCTTGAATTGTTTTTTGAAAAAATAGAGGTGTAAGAATACGTGAGTTGAGAAATAGCAATGTTGTAAAATGATTTACAAATAAAATGTTTTATAAATATTCCAAAAATGGACATGTAAAGGCAAAGTACCAGATGATAATGTCTGGACTTGCATAAAATAATAAAAATGAAATTTTTGTTTGTGACTTTAAAAGTATTAATATGTTCTATATGTTAGTAAATTTCCAAAGGAATATGAGCTCACTATTAATAATTATTAAGTTTTCCTCATGGAGTAACTATAAAATAAATAATGAAAAACATTTGAAGCTAGCTTATTTTATTGAAAGTATTGTACCTTAGTTATTTTGGAAAATAGATGGAAACATTGATGCTCACTGATCAGATTTGTTGGTAACTTCATAAAGCAAAGTCTTTTGAGCATAGTCCTGAAATTTATGCTATGTTGTTTGTGCACAATAGAAATTTAAAATAAATAAATAAATAATATGTTAATTTGGGTTGATAATATTGTGGATAGGCAAATCAATCACTATTGAGAGGTGATGTTATTGTGGAATTATATATTAACTGCTTAAATCTAGAGTGGCCATATTGAATTTTTAAAAAAATTGACTTGAGACACAATTTTCACAATAATTTCAGTTTTAACAATGTTAGAGCAAAAAGCATTACATTGATAGAAACTAGAAAAATTTAGGAAAACAATAAGGCTAAGATAAATAATGATAACCATTTAAAAATAAGGGGAAAAAAAAAAGAAATTTCAACATCCGACATTATTACTTTATTGTTTGTTCATAATTTCTAATCCATCATCAATTAAGTCTAAATTACATCTTCAATGATAATTCCTTTGTATTCCTCACAAAATTATTTTTCAAACCATATATAATCTTCATACCTAAGATAATCCATAGCTTCAGGATCTCCAAAAGTATTCGCATAAGAATTCTTTTTTATCTTGTACCCCAAAAGTTGATAAATCTCAAAGGCGTTTATAAGAAAAAGATTCATCTTAATAAAAGATATAAACAAATTATTTCCAGAAGATGGATATGCATTTGTCATCATAGCAATTGGCTTCTTGTTTATCTAAAACTAGAAATTGTAGGCTACTGTCTGTATCACTGATAAAATGAGTTTCATGTCTTCATTTTATATTTTTTTGGTGTACATCAGTGATGTTTATATTTTTATGCACACCAGTGATGCTATCTTGTTATATTTATTGTCCCACATAGATATAATTTATTTGCATGTAGTTCATTTGTTAGAAATAAAACAAACTAACTCCTTTTTAAAACTTGATTTATTATGACTATAATCATGAAAAAGAAATCCGACGTTTCAACTATTTTTTATAGTCTTTTTCAAGGCACACTAAAATAAAATATATATACACAATAAATATCACATATTCCAAAAAAAAAAAAAAATTAAATTAATTAAAAATTACAAAATATATCCATAACCAAAATTTTCTTTTTTTTACCTTATCTCACTCCCCTTTCCTATTACTAGGTTTTTAATTAAAAGTTTTTATTTGATATATATAGAATTTTAAAAAGGAATTAGTTGTGTTTAAGTTGTGATTGTAATAGGAAAGGGGAGTGAGATAAGGTAAAAAAAAGAAAATTTTGGTTATGGATATATTTTGTAATTTTTAATTAATTTAATTTTTTTTTTTTTTTGGAATATGTGATATTTATTGTGTATATATATTTTATTTTAGTGTGCCTTGAAAAAGACTATAAAAAATAGTCGAAACGTCGGATTTCTTTTTCATGATTATAGTCATAATAAATCAAGTTTTAAAAAGAAAGAGTTAGTTTGTTTTATTTCTATATTAGATATATATGAACTATTTTGAAAAGAAGAACTGTGTGCTGGATATATTAAATTATTTCATTTGTTAGCTATAGACTTGAAAATAATGTGATGCAAGATGTGGCAAAACTACTGACTCCACAGCACGAGTATCAAGGCATAGGCAAGAATCAGAATGATTCTTTGCCTGCATACATTTCCATGTGGCATATGCATAAACATTGTGGCTACTACTATACAAACATCATTTGAAATGTCTATTGGTTTAAGTGTTTATATTTTCACATGGTACTATGCCCAGTAAATTTTGTGAATGCTTTATCAACTGCAACCTGCAACCTTTCTGTACATTTGATTATCAGTTTTTAAAATTTACATTGCACTATCTATATATGTAAATCATTACTTGTTATACAACTTTTCTGTACATTTGATTATCAGATTTAAAATTTACATTGCACTGCTCTCTATATGTAAATCATTACTTGTTATACAACATGCAAGAGTAAACACAATCACACCATATAAACATAATAATAAATTATTAATAAATTTGGATCAAAGACACAAAATTACTTTACATATGAATAATAATTTAGATACCATATAATAAAGAGCATAAATGATTTAATATTATATTATTTATAATTAATATACTACACACACACACACCAATATAAATGCAAAATAATAAATTATACAAATTTATCAAATATTTAAAATATTGTTAAAAGATATACTTACAATAGATATTCTGCAATTATGTTCACATCCCATTATAGGTCTTGAATGTGAATGACCAGCCTATTTTTAATCCATTTTCACTGTATAATGAGGCCGATTAAAATTTTCTTCCTTTATAGCTTCATGTAAACTAGAAAATTGACCAAAATAGAAAAAAAAAAAAAATCTGCCTGTTTATAAAAAAAATAATAAAAATTCAAATTTCTTTCGATTTCAACCAAAAAGATATCATTTAAATCTCTTTTAAAACAAATGCCCATATTTCTGTTGACCTCTTGCTTATAGTTTTTATGTACTTTAAAAAAAGAAAATAAAATTTTAACCGATCAGCTACAACATGCAATTGACAAGCTGCTAAGAATCAATTCGTTAAAAGGGTGTAACACATGAGTTGAAATGTGGGTGAGTAGGTATTTAATTGATTTGAAGGGTTCATCATATAAAACATAGAGAAAACAAGTTGTTTATTTGTTTGGTCTGAGATAAACTGAAGAGGAGGAGGATGTCATGTTGTTTCTTTTCTAAAATAGTCATAAATGCAAATCTCATATAAATTATAAAAAATGAGAAAAAGTTACATAAGTTAGGACCGGGAAGTGAAGTTAATGAAGCCTCTGTCACATCAAATAATGATCAAAATGAATCTATAATGCAATGTTGCCGAGCTTAATGATTGTCAATGAAAGTCAGCAAAGCCTAGAAGAGTTTAAACAAGAATCAATGAGACCAAAGCAAGAAAAATTTGATCAGAATCAAGAAATATTTAAACAAGAATTGAAACAGGGCCTGGAAATGTTAGTCATGAAGATAGAAGTAGGTCAATATGACCTAGAGAATAAGTTGAAACAGGCGATCAAGCATATGTGTACAAAGTTGGTTCAGGAAATAAAAATGAGTGAGCAAATACATAGCTTGAAAGTTAAATTTAATGAACTAGAGAGTAAGAAGCAAGAAACTCAGGGTCAAAAAAAAAATCAGCAAGTTAGAAGATAGTATAGAAGAAGGGTAAAGTTGGACCCAGAACATGGAAACTAGAATTCAGAAATACAGATTAGAATGTTAAAATAAGGATAAAGTTTTAGAAGCTAAATTAAATGAATGTCAACAGACTAATAAAAGAGTGAAAGAAAAGTTACAGGATAAACAGGAGCAGGAAAGCAGAGTTTTAGAAACTCAGATGGGGAAGAGTCATCAAGAGATGTGAGATAAATGATTTGAGAGTCCACCCACAATCTTTGATTACTTCAGTTGAGTTTAATAAATAATTGAGAATATACCTTCCATAAAAGGAAAACTGGAAAATTTAAGGCAGAATAAAGAAAAATGAATGGGAATGTTAAAAAAGGATTTGGAAGATTGTCATGTGAAGATTAAAAACACTTTAATGGATCACTTTCGTTATTGGTCAAGAGAAGTAAAACTCTGAAACTTTTAATTGGTCAAGTGAGAAACTTTTTGATACAAATATTTTCATCTTTTAATATATATTAATTTTAGTTTCATTTTCAAAAAATATATTAATTATTTGTAATGTTAGGAAAGTAAACGAAAGTTATTTCAAAAATATATTTTTATTTGTATTTTATAGAAATATTCAAAAGCGGAAAAATCAAAGAAAACGTTAGGAGCCAATTAGAAGCATTGCAAATGTCATTTAAATCCCTCCCAGATTTCACTTTTACGAATTTTTTAAGAATTTTTTAGGAAAAATCTTAACGTCTTTAACAAAATAATTATACTTTCAGCATATTATTAAAAAAATACACCAAAAATACATTATAATGCCAGAAAAATATTCTAAAACATTAATCTTTGTTTGAAAATCAAATAAACAGCTTGGAGCAATCTAAACTCTTGACAAGATCTCAAAAATTGTTGCTAACGTTGATTTATTTTTCAATTTACGATCATGTAAAGTATACAATTTTTTAATAAAACCTTACTACTTTTGTAAAATAATTATATTTTTATCAGATTTTATGAAAATTATTTATAATATGTACGAAACATAATAAAAAAAACACTCCAAAATATATATTTTCATTTTAGTGGTGAAAAAATATTTAACGGAATCATCAGCCAATAAGAATTGAGAATAGATTATCCAACCAACCAAAACTGGCCTTCTTCTTTTGTTCAACTTAAAACTCTCCTAGTATTGATTTTTTTACTTGTAAAATAATTCAGAAGATGGCAGCATCTTATAGGCCTTGCTCTAAGCTTTAATACGGGTATTTTTTCATCAATGTAACTAAAAAATTGGCTGAGTTAGAGCAATCTAAAGGTGACAACCGTGATTTCGCGGTTCAGGCTATTAAAGTGTTAAAGAGATGAAAACACATTCAAAATGGGATAAGTAAACCTGGGGATAGCTTAACAAAACCATATGAGGAGAGCATGGGGAATCCAAATAACACTGTAGTATCTCCACTTAAATGTGACTTTCTACCCTCCCCAATATAATTAATTGCTCCGGTGAATGAAGGAAGAATATTAAATAATGAGTGTGGAGTTACTAATGTCATTGTCCAAGGACAGTGTAAAAATGAACAGTTCACAGAAAGTTATAATACTATATTTAAATTTATTAAGCTTAAAACTTTTAAGGGCACCATCATAGAGAACCCTACAGATCATTTGAGACATTATAAGAATTGCTTTTATTTTATGGATTAAGTGAGAGGGAATAAGCAATCACCTATATGAGTCTGCCAAAACTTGGTGGAAGTCCTTGTTCATAAGGCCAGTTACTTTTGGAGATGAGAATTTAGCCTAATTATTTTACTGCTAAGTGTCGAAACTTAGAACCCTTACATCGTACCTACTCTCTGAAAGTCAAAATATAAGG
This sequence comes from Epiperipatus broadwayi, assembly GCA_028023455.1. NCBI lineage: Eukaryota > Metazoa > Onychophora > Udeonychophora > Euonychophora > Peripatidae > Epiperipatus > Epiperipatus broadwayi. The sequence goes on from JAQFVV010006255.1 coordinate 1,952,673, forward strand.
ACCATCAGGCATAACTTACTCAATGGGTTCAATAAATCCTTCTTGCCACTGATAGGACCACTATCAAAGATGTAGTAGAACTGTTAAATAATATTGATGTAGAAGGATTGCAGCAAGAACTTAAGGAGAGGAACATTTCAAACACCTAGTTCTGAATTTCAATCTTTGAACATCGCAAATACATAATCAGCCATGGCATAGGCCTAGGAGATGTAACAATAATTGTCTCTATCAAGAACCCAGAAACTTTTACAATGGACATTACCCAAGTGCTCAAGGGCTTGTCAATGTGTCCACACCAAGGAATATAACTAGAAAAACAATACCAAAGCATGTTCCAGTATTGTCATCAATTTCAGAAAACTGAGGCAAGGGACAATAATATTAATGTAAATTGGGTCATAAGTGCTTTAAACAATATAATCATTGAGGAGGCTCCTGAAATGAGTAGTGATTATGTTCAAAACTGCCCTTTAATTGTGATTATTTTTAGAAGAGAACTATACTAAAGCTTTGATAGACATAGGGAGCCAGATTTCTATTATTAATCACAAATTTCTTAAAAAAATTTTTAAATGTTAATCCTGATATTCCTACATTATCTTTGAATAAGACCCAAATCATTTTAGTCAATGGAAAGAAAGCTAAACTCGATACCAAACAAGCATGTATTTTTGATAATGCATGGATTAGTACTAGGTAATTTTAGATTCTGATTTTCTGCCTCATCATTACTATGTCATAGATTATAAAAAAATATTATTTGCAATCAAGAGGAGATTAGCATTGTTGAGCAATTTTCATCTCCAAAGATACCATAACAGATTATTCACATGGTATTCTTAGATCTTTTGAAGATATTCTGGTTCACTACCAAAGGATGTTTTTTGATTAACCCACTGTTCTGATAAACTCAGTATCACATTAGAATAAAGAATGAAGTGCATTATCAGTCTAGATCATATCCAGTACCCTACCAGTATATAGGGGAACTAAATCAGCAGATTTATAAAATGTTATAATGGTGTATTATAAAAAAGATGCCTTTTTCACATAACAATCCATTGGTAATCATTAAAAAAAGGGTCTCTGGTTGTGCTTGGATGCTAGGCATCCAAACAACATCACTATACCTGAGCATGATGTGCCTCCATCTATACTTGATCAAGTTTAAATGTAAAACCATATTCACATTGGTCGACCTAACAACCAGTTACTGGGAAATATCCCTTCATCTGGAGGACAGGTAGGTATACATCATGCACAAGTATGAGGGATATTCACATGTATTTTAAAGATTGCCATTTGGTTTGATTAATAGCAGAGTAGTGCTGATAAGATATTTGGATTGAGATCGTATTAAGAGTATTATAGTCATTTATGTGGCTGATATTGTTATTGCTTCCCACAATATACAAGAACATTTTCACCACTTAATATGTTATGTTTACTGATGAAGAGATAATATTTTTGGGCCGTGAGTGGATGAGATAGAAATCCGACGCCACCTAGATAAAAAACAGGCAGATTAAGAATTTTTCAATGTCCAATAATTAGGAAGATATTTAAGATCCTTTTTGGGACTCTGTAACTTTTACAATAGATTTTTGTTAAAGAAAATCCTTAGTTAGATTGTTGTGAAAGGATCAGAGGTGGAAATGGAAAAATCAACAGTAGGATCATTTTCAAATGCTTAAGGAAATTTTTTTACATACTATTTTGTTAGTATATTCAGATCTTAGTATACCTTTTTACATTCGATCAAACAGTAGTGGTTATGGTTTGGGAGTAGTGTACTTTTAATTTAATTTCTTTAACAAGCCAGAGTGTTATATTTTATTAGTAGGGCATTGAGGGGTGCCAAACTGAATTACAGCATGATAGAAAAGGAAGCTTTGGCCATTGTTTGGTATTTTAATAAGTTTAAGCATTTTTTATTGGGATCTGAAGTTGTTATTATCAATAACAAAAACTTGCAATTTTCAAATAAAAGCTATCTGAACAATGACCTACTCATTTATTGGAATGTTTTCCAGCAAAAATTTAAACACCATATCATTTACTGATTGGGTTCAGAAAATGTAGTTGCCGACATTCTCAGTTTCAACATTGTCAATCCTATTGTACACCCTTTAGTAGAGGCTAAGGAATTTAAATATTATACAAAGGAAGATTTATGTTATATGAATATTTTATATTTAGAGAAGAGGCTTCCAATTGATTACCTAGCATACAACAAAATCCATGGAATATATGAAAGCTATCAGTTGATTAATGACCTTTTACAGGATATGAGTTCCCTAATCATTACGCCAATAACTCAATGTATATATACACTGTCTATATGGCCATTATGGTCCATGTAAAATTTGAGAACATCTTTCATCAGTTGTTCTATTGGCTACAGTTATATTCCGGTATTTTAATTACATTAAGGACTTGTAAAGTATGTTTAAAGTTCAAGCCTCTTGATAAGAATTATGCTGGAGGTTTGTGACCTATCATACCACAAGAGCTAAATGACTTACTAGCTATTGACTTTTATGGGCTTTTATCATCTTATAGGCACATATCTGCTGGTCACTTATGACATTTTCATAGTATGTTGCTGCCTACTCTATTAGAGCAGATACCAAATCTATTGATAAGTTGTAAGATCACCAATTGACTTTTATAGGTAAGCCTAAGACTATATGGTCAGATCATGGCACCTCCTTCATTTCATGAGAATGGAAATTGTAGATTGGTAAGCTACATCAACCTGTAATCCACTGATCAATTTTTGTGATAAAGTTATGTCAGAGTTGAACAAGCTTTTCCTTGTTTATGTAAATGATAATCATAGAGGTTGTGTTATTTGAGTTCAGTAAGTGGTAAATTACATTAATTGGACTTCATATGAATTTATGAGCTATTCTCCTATTTGACTGCATTTTGGAGAGCATAATCCTTTCATTATAAAAACTCCTTTGCCCATTATTAGAGAGGAAATTTGTCATGACACTGATGTGCAGAAAGCTAGAGAAAATTTAATAAAAAGGGGTAGATAAAGAAAAGAGGTAATGATAAACCATGTCTGTTTAGGGAAAATAATCTTGTGGTCATGAGAGAGAACTCTTACAGCTGGCCTGAAATACATAATTATAAGAAAACTTTTCCCTTATATGAAGGCCCTAATAAAATAGTTTACAAATTGAAGGAAAATGTATTACTGCTCTAGAATGAAAGAGGTGTCAAAGGAATGTATTAAATGCTTGTAACTTGAAACCATATTCTGAAACAATACCTTAAATAATTTTTTTAATAAGACATAAGTTATTTATAGACTGTTTAGTTGGTAATGATGATTTTATGTTAATTGTTTATTTAGAATTGTTTTCTTTATTTTTTATTAAGGATGAGAATATGTGATGACACATTTTATCATCTATAGTTTCATTGTAGTGTACAAATAACTAAATAAAGAAAATAATCAAAAGTCATATATTTGATAAAACATATTTATTATTTTGAATAAATCTGAAATAAATGAATCATTTATTTATTTAATTTTAAAATCAAATGTTTTTGTTTAAATTATTGTCAAGTGATAACAATGCTTTATCACTGTCTTATTAGAATCAGAAGAAAGGGAGTCTATAAGCCAGTCTTTAGGAAAAGGAAAGGACTGCATTTTATGTTGTCATAGCTACAGAAACAATTTTAGCACAAAGATATATTCATTTGCTCAAATTTGCCTTTTATAAATATATTCAGACATATAGTAAAGAAATATGCACTGTAAGACAATGAGCCCTCTTCTTCATTTGGTATCTGTATGATTAAAACAAAATGGATATCACAAATGTTATGCTGACCATTATAGAGGTAAGATAATTGAATTCATCTTGGATTGTATGTCATCTAATGATTCAAATTGTTTATGGATCCCTATAATTGTGTTTTTGCTAGCAAAAGGGTACCAGAGAAAATATTGTCGAATAATGAAATATCAGCTTAAGTCGCATACATGCAAAATTTGAGGTAACAGATGCTAATAAAAAATCTTTTAAATTAACACTGTCAGATATTTCATTTAAAAAAAGAAAATGGTTAAAAAAAGCATAATGATAATTTTTAATGATAAACATTTATTAAAGTTTTTTTATTTATTAATAATTTCCATTGCTATAACTTACTTGGCATTCATTGTCATTTAAATGATTTGAGAAATATATATTTTTTTAAAAAGGTAATAATATTAAAACCTTTATTATTTCGTGTAAAGACTTTATTATATTTCATAATATAAATGTATATTTATTAATTGCAATCTTAAAAAAAACAAGGAGGGGAGATAATGATAGAATATTAGATTGCAATTGGTAAATTAGAATTATAATCTTTATTTTATTCACCTCAATGAGTTACTGCTTATTTCAATAAATTTATATTATTATTAACCCAAGCCTTTTGATTTGCCTATTGCATCAATCATTATAAAATTATGTTATTACACAATTTATTTTACAATTAAGATAATTCATTGTATATCCCATACTATATCATCAAATAAGTCATCATTTATTGAATTGTATCTTTTTTGTCAAACAAGATACTCATTCTCTGAACTTTTGGTGCCCTACAGAATTTATGAGTTCGTTGTAGATATAAATTTAAACTGCCATAGAGCCATTTGTGAATCAACATATTTATTTATCTGTTTTAGTTACATATTTTGTTGCCTAAATACAACATTTATGTAATATATTTTAGAGTGCCCAAATATTTAGTGCAGTGGTCTTCAACCCAGTGGTCTTCAACCTTTTCACACCTGTGGACCAGCAAA